>CAWUFW010006970.1:0-600000 GCA_963921515.1 Calotriton arnoldi
CAGCTCAACGACAGGTACATTCCCAGGGACCCTGTAATGCCACATGGACACTGGCATTACATGGAGTATCATGTATACACCACAGCAAAACAACCATGACCCCCACAGGTAGTGGCCCCACTTGCCACGGCAGGACAGACATGGACGTCTGTGACACACACACGCACATCAGAGTCCATGCACACACAACGTGGATGTGGAGACTGTCTCCCATTGTGCACATGAAATCAGAGACATTGTAAACACTACATGCACAAAGACTGTGGAGGACCATCACTATTGTGCCACTGGGACACCCTGGCTCAAACATACCGTCCCACATGGGACTCACGGGGTATGTGACATGACATACACATACACCACTGTGAAATGTGACCATGGCACATGCACAGATATGAACAGTTGCACATCACAGTGGTCATGTACACGTAACACCCAGGATCCTGTCCCCATGAACACGTGCACAGCCTGGGGGTGGCTGCCCACAGGTGACACCCACAGGACAACATGTACACCAACATACACACAATAGGAAATGCAGCCTTACATGCCTTATGATAAAGTTTGGACAGGCTGTCGTGATGTAGGTGTGCCCCTCACTCCCTGGGAGCTATCTGTGGCTGGCATATGTCCATCTGAGACAGGCATGCTGACATATGCCAGTCACATGTACAGTGATGCGTTGTACTGCAATGGACCGATCGGTGCCTCCGGCCGGCCCATTGCATTCAATGTGTGCGGGTACGCGTTGTACCCCTGTGCGCGTTGAACTGCAATGGACCGATCGGTGCCTCCGGCCGGCCCATTGCATTCAATGTGTGCGGGTACGCGTTGTACCCCTGTGCGCGTTGAACTGCAATGGACCGATCGGTGACTCCGGCCGGCCCATTGCATTCAATGTGTGCGGGTACGCGTTGTACCCCTGTGCGCGTTGAACTGCAATGGACCGATCGGTGCCTCCGGCCGGCCCATTGCATTCAATGTGTGCGGGTACGCGTTGTACCCCTGTGCGCGTTGAACTGCAATGGACCGATCGGTGCCTCCGGCCGGCCCATTGCATTCAATGTGTGCGGGTACGCGTTGTACCCCTGTGCGCGTTGAACTGCAATGGACCGATCGGTGCATCCGGCCGGCCCATTGCATTCAATGTGTGTGGGTACGCGTTGTACCCCTGTGCGCGTTGAACTGCAATGGACCGATCGGTGCCTCCGGCCGGCCCATTGCATTCAATGTGTGCGGGTACGCGTTGTACCCCTGTGCGCGTTGAACTGCAATGGACCGATCGGTGCATCCGGCCGGCCCATTGCATTCAATGTGTGCGGGTACGCGTTGTACCCCTGTGCGCGTTGTACCGCAATGGACCGATCGGTGCGCACCCATTGACAATGGGCTTGCCTGGCAACGGACGCGTTTTCGAATTTCGAACGAGTCGGTTGCTGTAAATTCAGTTGGTCACCCACAACAATGTTGCAAAATCATGTATGTCATGAAGTTGAAGATTTGAAGGATGCTGTGGGCGTGTTTTGGTGCTGCTATTCCATGGATTGGCCAGATTCAGAAGATGCAAACGACTTGGACCTATCACTTTGGACACAAGGGACAGTATCTGCCTCTCCAGCACATATATATTGCTGGCTATTCCCCTGAGAGCTCACTTGCCTGCACTACATGCTCCAGGACGACATCGGCCACTGCACTGCTGCTGTCTCTGCCCCTCTGGACCCTGCAATGGCACGTACTGTGGAGAGAGCCCCAGCCTTCAGCCTTGAAGAGAACCAGGCCCTGCTGGACAGCCTACTTCCACAGTACAGCAAGCTGTATGGGACACCAGGGGAGCAGGTGAGTGTTCTGTGCACTGCCTTTCTGAATGTGCATTTTGTGTGACTAGCAAGGCTGAGAGTCTGCACGCCACTGGCTAGCAGGCTCACTGAGTAGTTGTCACCCCCCATAGTGTGTAGTGACTTGCACTGGACAGGTATGGTGCAGTGACAGTGCATTTGAACATGGTTTTACTTCCCATGCAATGATACCATGTAGTGACGTCTGGCAAACTGTCCATGGTCAGCTTTGCACTGCCTGTGTACATCATGTGCCCCTGTGATTGAGACATGTATATACAACTGTGTCATGCACGGATATGTTGCATGTGTGGTAATGGCCTTTTCACTTTGTCATCCTGACAGGTTAATGCCCATCGGAAGCAGGAAATCTGGAAGGACATCGTCCGGGCTGTCCGGTCCGTGGGGGTCTACAAGCGCCGGATCCGCAACTGCCAGAAGAGGTGGCAGGACCTTCGGGGCTGGACCCGGAGGATTGCACGGGTCCAGCTGAAGCTGTCGTCTCCTCGCAGGAGGGGCGGAACACGGACCCTGACCCCCCACATGCTCCAGATCCTGGCGGTGGTGTTTCCAGACCTGGATGGGCAGCTGAAGGCCAGACAGCAGCAAGGAGGGGGTGAGTCAAAGACTGCACTGTGAACTCTGTATTACATGCTTTGTGCCCTCCTCTGGCCTGGTTCAACTGCCACAGTGCAGCAGTCATGTTGTCCAGGAGCCATGTCCCTCTATTGTGCACTGCCCACTGCTCATCTGATACCCAGGTGTGGCCCTTACATTCAGGGAATTGTGTCACTTGGGACTGTGTCCTTGCAGTTTGCTTCACTAAAGGTGGGGGACAGCATCTGTTTCCCTAACTCTGTTGTGGGCATCATGGGTGGGTCCATTGTTCACACAACGCCTGGGTTTGGACATGTGATCTGCGTGTTGCTTTGATATGCGGTCCACTTGCTGAGCTGAGCCACCACATGTGCCTGGGGTATGTGGCACACGCCCATGCAGCGGGTGGGAACAATGTTTGGGCCCCAGAAGTGTGCAGATTACGTGTGTCACACATACATGGCCAGCTATCCACTGTCCAGGGCACATCCCTCATTCATGTGGAGCAGGACAGTCATGCCTACTCCAGGCCATGCAATGCACTCTGTACTCCCACTCCCGTGTATCAGCTGACACATTGTGCACAGTGATTTGACCCCTCAGGTGTCTGCCTCTGTGTCAGTGTGCTGTGGATTAGTTGCCAGGACTGCTGGGGTGTTTCTTGGTAGGGGCTCAGCATGCCCCTGGAGATGTGACCATAGGAGACGATACTTGTGTGTCACATAGGTGTTTGATCAGCTGCCCGTGCAGACTGGGGTATGCGAATGTGAAGTTCAGGCAGCTGTTCCCCATTCACAGCAAATTGTGAGGGGCTCAGGTTCCAAGGGTAGTGTCACAGGTCTCCCATATGTCCAATAGGTGTGACCTGGACAGATGAGGGTTAAGATGATGTGTTGTGTGGGGGATGTACATGTGCACTTGTGCAGCTCCAGGACTTGCATTCCCCATGACCTACTATTGTGACACAGTGCATAGTGTTGTTGTCTGGCTGCCAAGTCATACATCACTGAGACAGTGATGTATGACTTAGCAGTCATGCCTCTGCCATGGCATGTGTCAACTTATTGGTGGTCCTGCAGGGGAGTGACATGTGCTACATGCACACCATAGTGGCGCTGGCTATCAGGACATGGGTGCATCATGGTGTCTGTCGCTGGTATGCATCACATGCATTTCCTATTTGACTCTGGGCATCCCTTTCATCCGGAAACCTGTACTGACTCAGTGGCAAGAGCTGTGATGTGTGCATGTCCACATGCCACACCGTGTCCTCTGCACTGTCCAACTACTGTGTACTTGGTGCATGTGTCCACACTGGGGTGTTGCAATCCAACAGACACCAGACAGATGGGTGCAAGGCCATGTGGGATGTGAGTGCCATGCTTGGCATCAGACTGACAATTGGCTTCTCCTGTTCAGTTAGGGCACTTTTAGCAATGTACAACTAATGATGCCAGGGCTTGCTCTGTAATGTGCTGTGCTCACAGTGGTGTGTGCGTTTGGTGCAGGTGACTGATGTCTGTCTGCTTCCCCATTGTTTGCAGATACATCCACGGCCACAGAAGGGGACAGCTCCACGGACCAGGAGGAGCCAGAGAGCCAGACTGGGTCAGCAGCCGAGGAGTGGTCGGAGGGACCCAGTGGCACGGAGGGCGAGGGGAGCCACACCGAGGAGTCCTCAGCACCATCCACCTCAGCTGAGGACCAGAGCAACTCGGAGGATGACTCCCTTGTGGAGGCGGGTGTCAGCAGCCACCACACGCCAGCTAGTGTTGCTGTCCCCGCCACCACCAGCACCACCACCGCCCTCCCATCGGCTCCCATTCCCCAGGTCCGTGGAGGCTCCCATGTTCGGGAGCATGTCTCCTTTGGGCCAGGCACCGCACCCCCTGCCCCTGTGTCCCCTGCTGCCCTGAGTGAGGAGTCTGTGTACCTCCTTCGCCAGCTCCATGTAGGGCAGACAGCCATGCTGAGTGTCCTCCATGCGCACACCGCACTGTTGACTCAGCTGGTGTCGTTCATGGAGGGCATCTCATCGGGCATGTCTGACCTACAGAGGGGCAACAGGTCCATGGACTGCTCCCTGACGGCAGCAGTGTCCCTCCTCAGACAGTCCCTCACCCTTCCTGCCTCTGCTCCATCCACACTCCCCAGCACCTTACCCGTCCCAAGCACACACACACCGGCACAGGCACACACCAGCACACACACGTCCAGCACACAGACACACACGCCACAAACTAAACGCACACGCACGCACAGTCAGGGGACTGAAACCAGACTCACAGGGGATGGGGCCCTGGTACACACACACGCATCCACGGGCACTGCGCAGTCCTCAGTTGCCTCTCCCTCCAAAGCACCCTCCCTTGCCTCACCTGCAACCCCAAAGACCCAGCGCCTCTTCCTCAGTGACCTCGGCCTCTTCCCCTCCGATCCAGCTGCCCCAGCATCCAGGGGGAAGAGGAAGCCCCCCACATGGAGCAGAGTGCCCTCGCCCACGGACACTCTCCCCCAGGCGCAGACAGACTGAGGCCCCCACCCGCAAGTCCCCCGGAGTGCTAAGAGCAATACCCCGCCGCCGCCCTGCAGCTCAAGCACCAAGTCTCCTTCCTCCATCCCTCAGGCCCCCACTCCACAGGTGCCCCCACCACACCCTGCCCCAGGTTCCCCCACCCACAGATATACCATCCCCAAGAGGCTCCGGCCTTCTCCCCTGCCACTTGCTCTCCCGGAACAACACCCCCGCTGCGCTTGTCTGTGCCACTGATGTGGTGAGGGTGTCCTCCCCTCTGTCCAGCCCACCTTGCCTGTTCCCCATTCTCCTCCCCTGGTGGTAGGCACTGCAGTGGAGTCCACTACCACCCTGTCTGACTTGGGCACTGCAGTGGCGGACCTGTCCACTCCATCTGCAGGGTCCACTGCAGTCGTGCCGGCACCCACAACATCTGAGCCATTCCCCCCAGTTGTGCCGGCACACACCATGTCAGACACCTCCACTGCAGTTGTCAGTGGCTCTCCAGCACCCACCACCCCTTCCCTGCTTCCTCCTGGTGAGCCCTGATCCTGTCCCTGCGGTGCCTGGCCTACCCCCCGGTTGCCCCTCCTAGTGGATTGTCCCTGGTTTTGTGCAGGCATGTGTAGGGTGGCATCTGCCACTGTCACCCACTTGTGACTTTGTTGATGGACTGGCCATTGGCCTTTGTTTATGTTCTACCGGACTTCTCCTTTTAATGCCACATATGCTGAATAAAGCAACTTTCTGTTCTCTAGTGCTTTTGCTTCTGATGTACATGATGTTGATGATGCTAACCATGCCCTTGCTGCAGTGATGGTGACATTTGGTCTCATGATAATGAAGTGTTACTGTGCAGGAACCCATGTGGTCCAGGGGGAATGTGTCCTATCCTGTGGTGTATCCATGTCATCCATAGCAGCATCTGAGGGTGTCATGTGTTCAGTATTTGGCAATGGGATTTCCTACTTAGATTGGCAATTTCACATCTGTGGCTTCCACCCCTGCACATCTGTTGTGCCTGCCATTGTTCTATTCGTCTACTTCCCTGACCGTGTGGCCATCTCCACTGGACATGCAGGTTTGGGCATCAATGGGGAAGGACTCATCTGTGTTGTCAGTGCAACATTGCTATACAAGTGTGTTGGATCTGTGCTGATGATTCCGTTGGCACTTCCATGACCAGGCTGATGTGACGGGAGCCCTCATTTGGTGCTAATTGTTGATTGTGTGACCAAGTGCTCAGCTGACATGGTGGGGCCCTACTAGAGGCAACATATGGCACAGCTGTCCTCACACAGGAGTGGAGTCCCCTCATGGCAGTGTGTACTCCTGTGACATTGCCTGCGCCCAAGGTGTGTGTTGTATGTGCATGACTGTGTGTTCACTTCCGTTTAGCTGTGCATGCTGTGATCCCTAGTGTTGTACCTGTTTGTGATGCTAGCTGAGTTGAGCTATGTTCCCCCAAAGTCTTATCCCTGGGTTCTCTGTGATGTGGGTGCATGGCACATTACTGGTCATCAGGGTGTCACCCATAGGTGTGCTTGCTGTCAGGGCTGAGTTTGTGTGCAGACGCAGCTGGGTCACAGTCAGGTTTCCCCTTGGCACTTGTTGTTTGCCCCTGTCATGTGATTTCCAGTTTGTGTTATCTTTCAGTGATTGTGACACGTTGTGTGTGTGACTGCTGGCACTCCTCAGGTTCCGGGCTGCAATGTTGGTTGTTGTCTATGTGTGTTCTTTGTGGATGACCTTGGCTTCTTCATTGGTGTGTGACTGTGGCTGTGATCCCATTGGTTGGTGTGGTATTGCCGTCATGTCCATGTACGGCGTAGTGTGCAGTGTGTCAGACATTCAGGAGTCTTGTTTAGTGTCTATGTGTGATGTGTTTCTGCACCTTGGTTCCCACCCACCACCCTGGAATAGTCATGGGTGCATGTGCAATGTCACCAGTGCATGTGTGCTTCACTGCTGCACATTGTTGGAGGTCGAGGGGTGTGGTGTTGAGTGTGTGCAGATGAGAGTTGTTGCCCGGCTAGGCCCCTGCCTCCATGTTGGCCTTGGCTCACTGGCCATGCTGTTTGATTTGTGCTTGTGTAGGTGTGATGGTAGTTAGTTGCTCAGTACACATGACTGTGGTTCACAGTGTGAACCACATTTTGCTTTGTCATCACAGTGGGATTGTAATGCAGCCCAGGGTCACCACATTGTGGGGGCCCTGGGGGTGGTGCTGTGGTGTGTCTGTGTCTTGCTGTGTCAGTTGCTGTCCCTACGTGCCTGTGTGACATGTGTGATTTGTGCTCCCTCTCATCTGACAATGCCTGCTTGCCCACATAGGGAATTTGGATCCATGAGTTACCTTTGTGTGGCACTGTATGCACATCTGTATAATTGGTATTCATGTCTCCTCATGTGTTGTGTGGTTGCCTGGGGACACTGGCACCCCCACCCTCACCTGTTGTGTATGATGTGCAGGGTGGGTCTGCCTGTTTGTGTTTGTGCATCTGCACCACTGCATTGGCATATCTTGGGTGTGCCATTGGCTGTATGTAGTTTGGTGGGTTTCCCCTGCTGTCCCTGGGACTCCTAGGTCATCGGTCAGCACAATGATCATGGTTTGTGTGTCCCATTGCTGCCATGGTATGGTATCTGTTCACCTCACATCTGCAGTCTCCACAGGGTATCTGCATGTGTGTGCCCATTGGTGCAAATATGTGGGTCTGCATTCTGATGGTCACTTCTGTCATTGTGTCATTGATGATTGTTGACGGTGTCAGCCCCCATGGGTGTTGTTTGTCTGCACATGGCCAAAGTTATGTCTTATTTGCACTGCAGGATTTGGCTACCCCAATTTATGTTGAAATGGGACACATACACTACTTTGCCACTGATGTGTTTGTTGTTCTGTGACCAGGAATCATCCATGCAGTTTGGCAGTTGCACCTCTTACTTTGTCAACACTTACCTTTTGGTCATTGTGATGATGGGGGTTTGGACCCCATTGCCACAATGTTCAAAATGTGCTGCAGCTATGGACCCCACACTTACCTTTTGGTCACTGTGATGATGGGGGTATGGACCCCATTGCCACAATGTTCAAAATGTGCTGCAGCTATGGACCCCACACTTACCTTTTGGTCACTGTGATGATGGGGGTTTGGACCCCATTGCCACAATGTTCAAAATGTGCTGCAGCTATGGACCCCACACTTACCTTTTGGTCACTGTGATGATGGGGGTTTGGACCCCATTGCCACAATGTTCAAAATGTGCTGCAGCTATGGACCCCACACTTACCTTTTGGTCACTGTGATGATGGGGGTTTGGACCCCATTGCCACAATGTTCAAAATGTGCTGCAGCTATGGACCCCACACTTACCTTTTGGTCACTGTGATGATGGGGGTTTGGACCCCATTGCCACAATGTTCAAAATGTGCTGCAGCTATGGACCCCACACTTACATTTTGGTCACTGTGATGATGGGGGTTTGGACCACATTGCCACAATGGTCATGGCCTGCTTGCATTGTGGGTGCCACACACATATTTGTGTGGCACATGTGCTAGGGGGTCACATTGTATGTTCAAAGTCATGTTCGGTGTTGTAGGCATTTGACACAGTCTACACACGCTTGTCATGGTGTTGGGGGGATGTCTTCTTCTTGCATTCCCTAGGTTGTGGTGTGCTGGATGTGTCATGCATTGTCCATCCTATGGGTGGGGGTGGTAGTAGTGGTAGGCATCCTGCCCCCCCTGGGTTAGGGTGGTAGTGGTGGTAGGCATCCTGCCCCCCCTGGCTAAGGGTGGTAGTAGTGGTAGGCATGCTGCCCCCCTGGGTGAGGGTGGTAGTAGTGGTAGGCATCCTGCCCCCCTGGGTGAGGGTGGTAGTAGTGGTAGGCATCCTGCCCCCCTGGGTGAGGGTGGTAGTAGTGGTAGGCATCCTGCCCCCCTGGCTAAGGGTGGTAGTAGTGGTAGGCATCCTGCCCCCCTGGGTGATGGTGGTAGTAGTGGCAGGCATCCTGCCCCCCTGGCTAAGGGTGGTAGTAGTGGTAGGCATCCTGCCCCCCTGGGTGAGGGTGGTAGTAGTGGTAGGCATCCTGCCCCCCTGGGTGAGGGTGGTAGTAGTGGTAGGCATGCTGCCCCCCTGGCTAAGGGTGGTAGTAGTGGTAGGCATCCAGCCCCCTGGGTGAGGGTGGTAGTAGTGGTAGGCATCCTGCCCCCCTGGGTGAGGGTGGTAGTAGTAGTAGGCATCCTGCCCCCCTGGGTGAGGGTGGTAGTAGTGGTAGGCATGCTGCCCCCCCTGGGTGAGGGTGGTAGTAGTGGTAGGCATCCTGCCCCCCTGGGTGAGGGTGATAGTAGTGGTAGGCATGCTGCCCCCTGGCTAAGGGTGGTAGTAGTGGTAGGCATCCTGCCCCCCTGGGTGAGGGTGGTAGTGGTGGTAGGCATCCTGCCCCCCTGGCTAAGGGTGGTAGTAGTGGTAGGCATGCTGCCCCCCTGGGTGAGGGTGGTAGTAGTGGTAGGCATCCTGCCCCCTGGGTGAGGGTGGTAGTAGTGTTAGGCATCCTGCCCCCCTGGGTGAGGGTGGTAGTAGTGGTAGGCATCCTGCCCCCCTGGGTGAGGGTGGTAGTAGTGGTAGGCATCCAGCCCCCCTGGGTGAGGGTGGTAGTAGTGGTAGGCATCCTGCCCCCCTGGGTGAGGGTGGTAGTAGTAGTAGGCATCCTGCCCCTCCTGGGTGAGGGTGGTAGTAGTGGTAGGCATCCTGCCCCCCCTGGGTGAGGGTGGTAGTAGTGGTAGGCATGCTGCCCCCCCTGGGTGAGGGTGGTAGTAGTGGTAGGCATCCTGCCCCCCCTGGGTGAGGGTGGTAGTAGTGGTAGGCATCCTGCCCCCCTGGGTGAGGGTGGTAGTAGTGGTAGGCATCCTGCCCCCCTGGCTAAGGGTGGTAGTAGTGGTAGGCATCCTGCCCCCCTGGGTGAGGGTGGTAGTAGTGGTAGGCATCCTGCCCCCCGGGTGAGGGTGGTAGTAGTAGTAGGCATCCTGCCCCCCTGGGTGAGGGTGGTAGTAGTGGTAGGCATGCTGCCCCCCTGGGTGAGGGTGGTAGTAGTGGTAGGCATCCTGCCCCCCTGGGTGAGGGTGGTAGTAGTGGTAGGCATCCTGCCCCCCTGGGTGAGGGTGGTGGTGCGCATTCAGGCCCCTGTGTGCATATGTGGCATTGGTGATGGGCATCCCGCCCCTATGGTGCTGCTGTTGCTGGTGTAAGTATATTCTGCATCCCTCTGTGTGTGTGTGATGTGTCGTGTAGGTGTTGTATGTGTTTCGTGGTTGGTGTCTGGCTTACCTTCTGCGCCGTACGCGTCCGTGCCTGTTCCGGTAGTAAATGTAGAATATTGGTATGATCGGGACGAAGGGATTCATGGTTGGTTCGTGTCGTTCGTCCTTCTCGTTGCTCTCGCGTCGTCCTCGTCGCTTCGCCTCGTCCTCGTCGCTGTCGTGTTCGTCTCGGAGCCGTGGATCGTGTTGTGGCGCGAATCGGAGCTTATGTGCGCCTCTCCCGGATGCTTTGACGTGCCGTGCGTAGCGACGGGTTCGGCGCGTACGGAAAGCGCATCGTACTTGTCCGGCCGGACGGGGCTGCATTTTTCCTTCCGTGCGACTCGATTCGGCGTTTCCGGATTCGCCTCGGTCGGGGAACAGGACCTGGTTTGGGTGAGTACGGCTCGGCCGGATTCTTTGCTGTTGTGCGCATCGTACTTACTCGTTCGGTGTGCTGTAGCGGATCGGTCGGGAAACAGGCTTTCGCATGGCTTTTTTCCCGACCGAATGGTGTTGGGTACGCCTCCGACCGAGATCGGAATCGGCCCCTAAGTGTGCTCACTTAATCTGTATAGCTAAAATGCTGATTATTGTACAAGTTAAAATATTGTATTCATGGAACATTATGAAATGTAATTGTAAACAATTAAAATAAAAATACAAACTGCGCTTGGGCTGAAATTAAATTGTTTCCACGTGGTGAAATGCTGGCCCTTTCTGTACTATAGTAACAAACCAGGTAAAGTGAGTTTGTTAGAAGTGCTAGAAAAAGCAATCACCTTCTAAGAAAAGAAACGGACAAGTAAATTTGTAGGAAAGCATGCAACATGGCAGGGGAGGAAGAGAATGTTCAATGGAGTGAAAAAATAAAGAAACCCTTGTTAATATCGAGTGAAGGAAAGTGTAATCTTTCTGCTCGTGAACTTATGGGATAAATATGCGAGTACTAAATAGACAACTGCCTTTCATAATGTAGTGGAATTAGTGTCTCTAGTGTCGTGATGTTATGTCTACAGCACTGATACATTGCGGCCACACTTCCAAAGAGTCTGCATAGGGAACAGTATGCAGCACTGCACTGTCACAGCTTTGTCTATTGTAAGGTATTTTATGGAGAAGTTAGGCTGTTGCACTTGTTCACTGATAGCAATGAAACATTCATGACGAGTAAGAAAAGAGAAAGAGAGGTATGCCTGTTCTATAACTCCGTTTTTCTAAATACTATGCCAAGCATCGGTTTTATTGATATGAAATATCCCCTGTATTTTTTTCTTTTGCAGGCCTTCATACTCCCTGCACAGAGAAGAAAATCAATTGAAATGCTTTGCTCTTGCAAAAGAAAACCAATGTTTTTAGTTACCAAGTGCAATACATTTCCATGATTTCTGTGGGAAATCGTTTGAATGGCAATGCCACCGTACATTACCATAAACAGATTTTGAAAACTGAGTATGAAACATATTTAGTAATACTTAATAATTTGAAGTAATTTCTAGAAGCCTTTTTCTGATAATAGCATCCTGCATCGCCTTATCACCATGGCAATTCCTGGTCACAGTGCTCAAGGAACAGCAAATATATTATTTTTAATAAGCTGGTTCCATATTGTCAAGGAGATAAGCAGCAATTTCAGTGCTTCTTATAATCTCTGTGCATGGTGGTAGCTATTGATACCGGCTATTCCTCATGGAGGGAAAAACGAACCCTTTCTTGAATTTCCGTTTGTGTTCTAAAGATTTTGACTGTCTCTTAAAGTGCACGTGTTTACCTCATCTCTCACTCCAATTAACAATGGGACTTTCCACAATATTCAGTTACACAAAGATTCAAGCTTGTCTTTTATTATAGCCTTAGAGCCTGACATAGATGGTTCTACCAGCCATTAAAGGCCCGCTCCAGCGTTAAAGCCCGAGCCGAAGGCGAGAGCCTTTAACAAGGGAGCAGACTTTTAATGGCCGGTAGAGCCCACTACAGAGGGCTCTAAGGCTATTAGAACATTCTGCCCCCAGAGGGCAGAATGTTCTAATTTGTAAAACAAAGGCCTCATGGAGTCTAAGGGGTTTGAAATCCTCTCGGGCTCCGTGAGGCCTTTGTTCAAAGCAATAGCTTTGAACAAACATTGGAATGTTGATGCTCCGGGCTTTTACCAGCCATTAGAAGCCTGAAGCACTCTATTGTCTTCAATGGAGCGCTCAACATTCCAATGTTCTAATATAGCCTTATAGCCCGCCGTAGCGGGCTATACCGGCTATTAAAGGCCCTCTCCCACGTTAAAGGCCCGAGCCAAAGGCGAGGGACTTTAACAAGGGTGAGGGACTTTAATAGCCGGTATAGCCCTGCTACGAAGGGCTATAAGGTATATTAGAACATTCTGCCACTAGAGGGCAGAATGTTCTAACAAATAAAACAACGGCTTTTTGAAGCTCGAGGGGATTTAAATCCCCTCGAGCTCCGAGAGGCCTTTGTAAAACATTGGAATGTTGCTCTGCGGACCTTTACCGGCCCGTAGAAGCAGGGAGCACTCCATTGTCTTCAATGGAGCTCCCAACATTCCAATGTTCTAATAAGCTAAAGATACTGCAGCCCGGCAATCTAGTGCCGATCTTAAATGGGAGGGGTGTGATGCGGCTATCATATTTTTCAATGCATAGTAACTTGGCTAGTGAAAGTCATCTATCATCTTGCTACAAACCTCAAATTCCCTCCTTTCTTCCTTCTAGTCCTCCTGCAGTTTAGCATGCCACACATAGATGACATTGGTTCCTTATATTCCATGACTAGTTAAAGAAATTACTTAATTCCTAAGGAGATTAAGGGTGGAACGCAGGGTAAGAAATGTGAGTCAAAAAGATTGTTGATTTGACACCTAACTCAGCATTAAGTTTTAAGTTTATTGAATACATTTGTTACAAGTTATCACACTTATCCTCCACAAAAATACATAGCAACTTTTAATAGGGGATCTAAAAGTATTATACAGTCAACAATAAACGATAACTTTTTCAGTGTTACTTTACACATCACCTGAATTTCATTCTTTACATTATGTTTTAAAAACATCAGTCGCAGTAAAGTTGATCTAAGTTCATACTTTTAATGCAAACACATATGGGTGAAAAATTCAGTTAAACAATCTTTAACACTCTTCCAATCATTTCGTTTCTTTCTTTAAGCAGATAATTTTTTGTGGATGTGGTCACCTAACTCAGATATTCAAGTTTGTATGCATGCAGTTTCTCTGCATCCACAGCATATTGTTTTCCATATGTCACATTTATTTTCTTCCTTATCTGGGTCATTTTGTCTCTATCTCATATCTACAGTATGAGGATCACAGGATTCCCTGTCCTTCATTCTATCCACAGATGCTATCATTTTTCTAACTACATTTTGAGCGGTGTTAAGCCACTTGCTTGGTGTAATTAGATTTCTACTGTGTGCATGTTCTATTTTAACTGTAAACCTTACTTCCGAAGTGAAAGGAATTATACATGGGAAATCCAGCAAGCAGGCCAGGTCAGCAGCACTTGCCCATAACTTGCTGTGCAGTTGGAAACTGGTACAGCGGAATTTTGACTCTACCTTCACACGTCACAATTACATCAAAACCTTTGAGCAGGTGACCCATCTGCCAAGCAGCGGCGGCTGGCCCAAGTCAGCACGGTGAGGTGGGGCAGGGCGCAGCAGGGGGAAGCTGACAGACGACAATATAGGTATTATTTATTTATTTAATTATACCTATTCCATCGTCTGTCGACTTCCTCCCAGCTTCCACCCCGCCCCCACCCCAGCCCCACCGCGTTTACCTGTGCCAGCCGCGGCTGCTGCCAAGGCGTTTTCAAGTCTCAGTGATGGTTGCCCCAACCTTTTAAAGGAATGGGCTACAGCCGCTGATTTTTAGTGATTGAAATCATGATGGTTCTAGGTAAGAAAAGTCCCTGATGTACAGTGAGAATACTCCCACCACATCAAAGACATTGATTTTTTGTTCTCTCCAAAGAGGCCCCAAATTTTGGACATTCATTGTGCAGAATCAAAAGAGATCCCCCTTCACTTTCTCTGCTAGCACGTTACTCCACTCAGAGAGAGCTTCTGTGCCCACTTCACTAAGGGGAGATGAGACCTCTGGGACACCACAACATGCAAGATGGATAAAGGGACCTCTGTCGATGCGGCCCCTGGATAGTATTCGTTCTGTAATGCTGATTCAACATTTGAAGCCTTAAGGCTTGATTTATATTTCGGCGAATGGGTTACTCCGTTACAACAGTGACGGATATCTCATCCGCCAAAATATAAATCCCATAGGATTTAATGGAATATATATTTTGAAGGATGGGATATCCATCACCGTTGTGACGGAGTAACCTATCCGCCGAAATATAAATCAGTCCCTTAATCTGAGCTAGATCCCTTATACAGGTCTAAAAAGATTATTTAATTTGTTTATAAACATTATATAGCACTTCCCCTCTAGGGTATTAAAGCACTTTACACAGAACACCACTTGAACATTGAGAAACTACTGCAAGAAAAATAGATTGTAGGTGCATATCAGAATCGTCAGAAACCAGGTGTGATTAAGTAGAGCTATTTTTAGATCAAAAGAGCAAAATAGAGTAAGTCACAGGTGTCATAAGAGGAATGATCTCTCGTGACCAGCCAGGTTTTTTTTTGTACCTGAAAGCCAGTCCTTCTTTTGTTTTAATGCTTCTGCTGGTTAGTGTAGCATATGTTTTTCAAGTGATGCAGTGGAAATAATATTGGATGAAGTCTGACTGGATAACTGATTCCACCCAAGAATCACATGTGTCGTTAATCAGGCTCCCAGGTTAATACATTGCTCAATGCTGTTCATCGCTTTGTTTTTAATTACACAGATCTAGTCTTTGAGATGGTTAAACCAAAGTTTAGAATATTACACTGTACCTCATGCATCTAACAAGAAAGGAATGTTAGTGGAGGAGCATTCTTTTCTTACCCAGAAAACAGATCATCTGTATTCCAAATATGTTCACCATGATTCATACCCAGGCCCTAATGCTTATGTTGCCCAAAAGCCACATCAATTTCTTGACTGGTCTCTTCGTTCTTTTAAGTAACTTGATTTTAGAATGTATTCAAACTATGTGGTTGCACACCTACAATGGTCCCTTGACTGCTATGTCTGGCAGTTAGGCTGCCAACCATGGAACACCTTAACAAACTTTTCTGCATACTACCTAGATTTCACCTGCCTTCATAAAATATGGGTGCATGCCTCTGCAATAAATGACACCGTGATTTAATGCTGTGAGAACAGGTCATTTTCAAGTCTATTATCTATTTTAGTGGAGACATTAGGTAGAAACCCACCAACTTTTTTATTAATTAGGATTGTAAACTTTCTGAAATGGAAAATCAAGGTCAGTGCTACAGTACATGGAACTTTATTTCTTGACATTCGCCAAATTAATCTCACATCCATTGAACAAAAGTGAATGTGCCTGGCTTCTTCTGCTTTGTCTTTTAGTTGTGTGTCTTTATGCTCTTCAAAGGGCATGAGCCACAACATACCTAAATGTTCCTGGGGTCTTTTAAAGAAACATCATAATGTGATTTTGTGATACCATTGGAGAGGTTTATTCTCAATGTTCTCGGGTACCACAATGCAGTAACAGTCCACTTCTGCTAACCCAGCAGCACTCCAGTCACTTGCTGACGTATCAGGGTGATTGATAATTTGTCAATTAAGCTTGAGTGGGCTATTTGCATTTCCTCCTAAAGAACATTTCTTGAGACTCATCAAATATTCTTCGCAAGAAACCTCAAAACCTGACTCTTCGACAGACCCCTTCCTTGATGGATGGAACCTGCACCCCCACCCCCACCCCTAACGCCTTGAGACCCTTACGGGTGAGTAGTCGCGCTTTAACAAACCCCTGATTGATTGATTGATTGATTGAATATTGGCTTTCATATGTTCTCAAATAGTTCAGTGACAACACAACTGGGGTGGGAAAGGGATGATTACACCTCCCTCTGTTCTCTTCTTTGTTTGTAAGGGAGACAACACATGGAGGAAGCTTAAACATTTAGGGAAAGAAAACAAGAATCAGCCTGAGAGCACACTGAGCCTGAATCAGTCACCACTGTATAACCCACTCCCAGTATATCTATGATGGGACATCTCACAGTGGAAGTCTGGTCTAGTTCTAGGTCAGCAGATCTGGTGCACACACCTCAAGGTTCTCTGTAAGACATGGCGGCACCGCTAGTCAATAGCAATTGAAAACAAGCATTGGCAAAGCTGGCAGGTCTGAATTGTGTTTCTATTCCTGAATAGAACATATACACAATCTTTCTCTGTCATTTTTAAAATGGACCGCCTTTGGAAATTATGTAGCACAAACTGGAGACTGTTCTCAGGTTGTAATCAAGAACTGTTTTGGTGATGTTATATATGAAGCCATTCATATTCTTAAAATAATTTCATTTTAGACCTGTCTCACTCACAAAGTCCTGAAATAAACAATCACATTTCCTATGCTTTTTCCCACCCTTTTTCCCACTCTATTGCAAAATGTCTTTTCAACCATTAGTGCAAATTATTTTTAGAAACGTCCTACTCTCTTTAACTACCTTTTGCTTGCTAATTTTGTTTATTAATATTCTAGTAGGAAGGCCAAACTTCCAAAAGCTTACTTCACTTATGCTTACAGGTCGGATCCCATTAAGACCTTTCTGATTTTCATTAAATTGTAAATCACATAATTTGTACAGTCATGTGTTTGTAATTATTATAAGCGTTTGCATTAGCAGAGCAATGGTTAAAGATTCGACATTTGTCCACTAAAGAATGCAATTTGTCAAACATATTTTAAAGAGGAATATGTAATATGTTGTACTGAGTTAGAGAGAGTTTTGTTGCCTATTATGTGATATGTTGCTAATTAGCTGTCAAGACTATCTCCAAGTTTGGTTCCCAGGGGACCCTTCCAGTGCTAGCGAGCCCCCTGCCAAAGAGGAGTATTGCCATTTTCCGCATCAGTATAACAAGGGGGCTGCCAAATTACAGAGCTCCAGCCTTCCAAAATCAAGCACATTTATTCAGCAGAGGAATTACCCAAACCCCTGCACCTCTCTTTACAGCCAGTCAGTCAAAATACTTTATTTTGATCACGCAGATAAAGAAAGTAAGAATTATATAAAACAGCAATGATATCCAATACAAGCACAGAGGTGGAAGAAGAGGAACCGCAGTGCAGAAGTTTAAAGCATATGTTCTAAAATGAGCAAGACTATTAACATACCCGGGATCACTGACAGAATATGGGAACTAAAAATATCGTGCAGACAGAATATTGTGTCAAACATATCAAGGACCAAAATATTGAGAAGGTAAGTGCAAATAGGTAAGTATAGATTTACTATTCTTAACTCCACCTCTACGGACCTTGAAGATATATACATCGTCCAGGTACATATATGTGGAGTTATGAATAGTAAAACTTTACTTACCTATATAAATTTACCAGCACAATATTTTTGTCCTTGATATTCTTGGCACAATATTTTGTCCAACAATATTTTGGGTTCCGATATTCTGTGTAAACACCACACAACCGATAGCAGCTTGCCTTGTAAAACTAGATCAGGTTCCTAATTATTGCATGTTGAAGGTATACCTGAAAGTAATAAATAATGCCTATTGGAACTCTGTACGCCAATATTTGTTAAAGTGGTATCACGCATGGTGAGGTAGGCATCAAAGGGTTACCGTACTTGGAAATATGTATTCTGGTATTTATAGCTTTTGTTATGTATGGCTGTCATAGAGAGCCTCTATCATTTATTTCAATTACTGAATCTCATAATCCTCTGCTATGACATTGCAATAGTTGATAACTGAGCTGGTTACACACTGTTGTGATGTCAGAAAGGCCTTCCAGGCCAGGCTGTCAGAGCAACCTAGGAGCTAGTCAGCGCAGCGCTACTTGTCTGCTTTGAATGAAAGCAAAAGCACAGCTGCAGGAGAGGTAAGAAAGGCAGGGAAGGTGGTGGGGGTTGGTCAAGGATGGCAGGTAAGGTTATTTTTAAACCTTTGGGACAGTGATACATAACAGAGGCCATGCTATGTATGGCTCCACATGACTCCTCTGCCACTACGTAGCAGTTGAAAGCAGGGGCGGATGATTTTGGAGGCATAACATAAAATCATAGATGGGTACAAAGGGAATTACCGGGATGTTTTTCAGATAGAGTAAGCATCATAGACAACTCGAGCTTCACTCTCTTCTATTTAACGTCACTCAGAACCCCTCAGTGAAAAACATTCCCGTACTTCACCATTGCCCATCTATAATTCTGTATGTGTCTAGGCAGAGGGGCCTAATGAAAGAAAATCATCATGGGGTGCAAATGGGCATATTCGCAGGTAAAAAGAGATCACTGGAAAACAAATTGGATATTTCATTTAGTCCCAAGCAGCCAAACCCCATTCACATTTAATGTCTTTATTTACGTATTATGATTTATAGTACACTATAATTATGTGAGCAGAGGTTAGAGATATCATGCAGGCCTTTGTCTACTGCAGTCCAAGAATCAATGGTATATTGTTGCTGAGCACAAAGGGCCATATGCAAGCCTGAAGCATTATTTAGCTGCTGTCAAAGTTACACAGTTGAAACATGAATGCCTCTGCAAAGATGCTCTCAATCTAAAACTGTCCCTTTCTCAAAGCCTATTGCGCTTTCCCATGTTTTGTGATTGAAAATGATTTTAATGATGCACTTTAGTACATCTTTGTGGCAAATGTAATGGCCGAAAGTGAATACAAATGAAAAAACTCATGGTGGAAGAAAATGGAGCAAAACCTCATTATTTAATGAAACCTGAGGTTGGTCACAGCAAGGGCTAATGGAAGCCATGAGAAAGTGAACTGCATTAAGCACAAAACTCTTTTATGAAACAAACAAATGGCCTTATTAATTCCATACAAGAGGACTTGCAGTGGTGTGGTTATAGAAGCCTGATACTTAAAAGAAGAAAAAAACTAGGAACAATTTAAGCCGGTTCTCCATTTACAGTGGCATTATTTCAAAAGCAACAGGTCACCGGAGAGGTATGTGGATTCAAATAACATATTCATGAAAAATTGTATTTCACCCAAATATCCTTTAAAAATATTCTGTTCCTTCAGGTTAATTTCAAATCATTCACCAAAGGTTTTGCAGAGAAGCCATTTTTGTGTGATGGTCAACGCAAGGGTCACAAGCACCTATTGGTCAGTGAAGAAGCTCGTCTTCTTCAGACATTGTTGAAAGTTTGTGCATAAACACATGCAAATTGGTAGACAATTGAACTGTCTATGATATCAGCATACGAACATTAAAATTACCAGTTTAGTTTCTATATTTTGGCTTTTGAAATATTGAAAAAGAGTAGAGTACCTATAATTGCCTGATTAGACCAGTGGCATACAAAAGTTGGGTCTAGTCCAAGCAAGGTAAATTGGTCCTTTTTCCACACAGTTGGATAGTAAAAGATATCCATAGTTGTGGTGCAGTCTGTCCTCTCACTCATTGCTTTATTTGTAAAACCAAAATAAGTGCCAGGTCACAAGGTCATTTCCTGTACGCCAACATGGCTGCCACCACCCACTGCCCAAGCTGGCGCTGCTGGAACGCCAGTGTCAGCACTAATCAATAACGATCCCACTCATACAAATGGAACATTTTTTGTTGAAGTGCTAATTTACCCTGTTAAAAAATAGACAGATATCACCACCATGGGATAAACTGCTGTAAATAAGTGCCAGTCTTTGGAAAAAAGTGTCAGTGCCATCAAACACGGCCACAAATTAAACACTGCTCTCATTAATGATAACTAGATACCTTCAGTAGGCAGCATTTTCTGGAACACAACATTTATGGTCTAACCCAAAAAGCAAATATTATGTTGTCAGCTGAATAATGGAAACCAATTCATTGGATTTCTAAGGTTTTAGCTGTGAAAATGATCTCCCTATACACCAACTTCTGCTTTTGTATTGAAAACACAGAATTGATTTTGGAAATATATCTGCAAACAGGCTTCTAACACACGCTAGTAATTTAACACTGAAAGTGAATAGTGAGTTGTTGGGAGTTTCAAAGCTCAAATGCCAGCTCATGAGTAATCATGAAAACATTTTTGTTTATTTTTATTCACAGATTTATATCTAAGGCTGCTGCACTGAAACTTTTAACTTGATGTACTGCAAAAAACACAATGGCTTAACTAAAGCATAGTACTTCACATAAAAGGGACACATTGCTAACACTTTTGCATGGTAGAAGGGTAGGACACAATTGAGCTAGAAGAAACTATTACATGTCTGTAATAGATCAGGAAGAAAGAATATGTGTAGCTGAAATAGGAGGAAAGTAGAAATAGATAAGTTGGACCTGACTATACTCAATTTTAGCTGTGGATATTGTCGGTCAGTTGGTCAGATTTCGAGGTTTGTTTTGGTAGATTGCTTGGAAAGATAAGCAGCCAATTTTGCATTACATTCTTCTTGCACCTCTGCCTCATCTAGGAGCCACACACTTGATTGATTTTATGTACTGAAATAGGATCGTTTCCAGATTTAAGGCCATATGAATCTTAGTGCTGTCAGCTGTAGAGTCCCACACAGTGCTATAAAAGAGGCCAGAAGATCCTTTCGAAAGTATACATTTTTCTGACCAGGTTTCGGATGATTTCTCTCAGTCTGGCTAATGCTCCATGTGATATGGGGTTGTTTGTCAGAACATTGTTAGCAAAAATATCGTCTGACATAAATATTGAATCCTTGAATACTATTGTCCTAATCGGTGAAGATTTTTTATTATTTATTCCAAATGGGGACATATTTTTTAAATTATATTTAGGACAGGATATTTTTGTCAGACAACACCGTGGGCTGATAGGCTGGTGCCATACTTTGAGGGAATATGCTAGAGTAGATGCACCCTCTTAGAGGAGTGCATAATGCAGACAACACCGGAGGGCACATATTGTACCATATTTGTTTTTTAACTTAAAACAAAGGTTACTTGGTATGTAGTGTCATAAGATAAGTTAAAACCTCCCTCCGACTTGTGCTCATTCACCTTCTTCAGAGAATATCTTGAAATCATGTCTGCCCAATTTTACATGGTTAAAAATTAATAAAGCTTTTGAAAAATATTTCTGAAATATCCAGTTAAAAAAGACCACGTTTTCACAAGTAAGGTATAGTGATTGGGTTCCACATGTTAATGTGCTCATTTACGCAGGTTAAAAAGAACACAAATGAAAAGGTAATTATCAGGTGAGGAAATATGATACATGTCAATCAAAACCAGAAATGCAAATACAGGTAGCAGTCGCATTGTTTTCATTTACATTGAGGTGATTTCAGGGCTGTCAAATGCTTTCTGATCTCTGTAAGATTAGAAAGGTCATTGATCAACATTCTTGGACGATGATACTCACCTTGCATCTAAACCTTGGACCTTAGTTCAATCTAGCATCCTTGTCAGACTATTTCATGAACTTAAGAATGTGACTAGTTCCCTTTGACGAGCTTACACACCCCAAGAGCCCATCTTAAGCCAAGGAATTCCTGCTACAGGTATTGAACGATGGCAATTTGCAGGTTGGAGGACCTGTTTCTGTTGTTAACGGAATGATGAACTAGTTGTTTTGGGCAAATGAGTAGGAACAAAGAAAATTCCAATCACAATAATACTGTGTCCCATTTAAAAAATATTGTTGATGCCATTGAAGCCATTTTTTATCTTTTAGATTATTTTATGTATTTAAAAGATCTGTTTTTATTCTGCTAACATCCAACATATTAAGAAAGAACATCTCTCCATTCTGCTCCAACTTCATAACTTAGGTCCTGACAATGAAGTTCAGATTGATTTGAGTGCTGAAGTGGCATGAAGGGTAGTGTGAGGACATGGTCACTGTGTTGAGAGGTGATGAGAGGTGCCACACCCGCCAATGAGGTTGAAATCTATTACCTATGCACAAGCACAATGCAGCGGAGGGTTACTGGGCTCAGACCCACTAGTTTCTTCTGGATATTTATGATTTAACCCTGTATGCTTTTTTTCCCTGGTTTGTTTTGCAACCTTCTTGAGATCCCTGTGCCCTCCATTTTGTTCCAATAGTTATTTCGCTTTTCCAAGGAAGGCATTGCCATTATTATTAGGATTTGAGTCAGAACGCAAGTCACAAACCACCAAAATAAGCTTGCTAGTTGGTTGGTAGCAGTTTGAAAGTACTGTGTGCTTCATAAAACACATGATTTGCATTCTTTAACACACAGTGCAGCAAATAATTTATTAATCTCATAGATATTGAGGATTGAGGAAGTCTGAAAAGAGGATTCCATACAATTTATGAATCTGCTTATTGCACCAATACAGCCATTAATAGAAGAGCAAAAGTCAGGTTGCATTTATGGGAAATAGGGTTAATGATGTACGGGTGCACGGCAAAGTCACTCTTAGCAGGAGATTAAAGACTGCTTCCTGCCCCAATGTATAATCAAGAGTAATTTCCTTATTCCAAGGTCCTGAGAACAAGGGGCAGAAATCCACTCTACAGATGTTTTTCATTTGCAGCTAGTAGAACAATATTTCAGAAGTCCTTTCTTTACACAAGCAACAATTCAAGCACCTCTGATCTAACACTACCTTTTTTTTTTATAAACCTCTAGTATTACACCAAAATACATCTCAGAGGAGGATGTATTTTGGAAAGTTATTTTGCCAGTGTTAAGCCTACCATGAGCAAAATGATCACATAAAATCATCCCAGTCTTTTTTAGTCAGAAGATGGAAAAGAAACAGGAGGTTGAAAGATGGCTGTCAGGATGTTGATAGGGATTTTTTCAAGCTGAAATGGCCCAAGATAAAAAGAGGGAGACAAATAGTCTTGTTAGAGTTTAAATGAAATTTGATAGTAACCAATGCTCTATAAATGTCTACATGGGAAGTATGGAATGTTCTAAGAAACTCAAATTGGGCCTGGTTAGTCGTAGAGTAGGTACCAGATAGGTGCAGAAGTGAAATTTGAAATTGGTTAAATTGAGAAGACATATCCCCACACTGACAGCCTCTGACAATGCGTGCATGTGGCTTTTTATAAACACTGTGCAAAAAAATCTTGAACTGCAAAAAATTCCTTCAAGTTTCAAACGTATCATGGGCATAACAAAATCAGATAGAATGCTAGAAGTGAGGTAAAATTAATAGAATGGAGGAGGAATATGATGTTTTTGAGCATAACCAATGTTCAGAAAGATTAAGTCTGCAAGTCCATGTTTAGATTAAAAACCATCACATCACAGCAGTAAAATATTGTTCCAAATTCACCATTGCTAATATGGTCACAAGATATGATCCTATTAAATTCATAGACTTACCCCTGGAAAAAAAGTTTTTAGGGGTTCATGATTGCAACAGACTGCATGTCTGGTACTTTGGACAGACCCAGGGCTCGCGTAATGCAGACAAGGTTCCATACAAAATTTCTCACCCTTTGCAGGATAGCAAAGTTTACAAACGTTGGCATGTCAAAATACAAATCTCCGCAGTAAAACAAAAATAGTTTAATGTGCAAAAGCATATTCATACCATGTATGGAGAGTTTTCTACCGTCTGGAAAACATGCTGTCTTGCTCCGCCTTTCAGATAATACAGAGTTCCACAAATCTCCCACACGGTGGCTCAAACACGGCGGAGCAGGAGACATAAAACACAACAACACCTAGAAAAGGGTTTCACTATACAAAATGCAAAGACTCTCTTTTTAAAATTAGGCTTGGGATTTTATTTATGCAGTGCTCTCTAACAGAAAGTCTTTCCCAGATGTCAAATGAACCACATTCAAATGTATATAGAGATATATATTTATATGCAAGCAATAATAGCACACTTGATAAATGCAACAGTTAAATGCATGGATAATAATATGAAATACAAGCAGCAAATAATATGAAATAAAACTCAAGCAAATAATATGGGACGTCCTGCAAGAGATCAGAAAGATATATATACACTAAATACATCAAATGATTACTTTGGATGTGCACTCTGACTCATTCACACATCACAAAGAAAACACCTCAAATGACCACAGCCACTGGAACCTCGCATCACAATGGCACTAGTCAGAAACAAATCACCTCACCTGATCGTTCACTCGACATCCTTGCCAACTTAAGCTGAAGGAGCCCGTTACAGCCAAGCAATGGACTCGCAATCAGGACTCAAATCCAGATTCTTGTGGCAATACGTCTATTCCACAAGTGAACTCTAAAGCTGGCTGTCAACAACCCTCAGCTTTATAGTCTCAAAACACACTAGAAGGTTCGAGGGTCTTCCCCTCTGCGCCAAGGAAGCTTACTGGAACTGGCCAGTTTCCAGACAAGCATTCCACGGCAAGAAGGAGTTCCCACATTCCCTCTACATTTTCACATGTTCCAGCCTTTATCTTGATGAAGCTTACGAAAGCCTTCCAGGGTACATTAAACAATCTCTCACAAAACAAACCTTGAACGTGATTAACCCAAGCAACTTGCAAACACTATCTGTGCGCGCAGTAAAGCTTAAGCAAGGCAGAGTCAGAATTCAGGATGACATGAGGCCATGTCAAAGCCAATAGTAAGAACTTCATAATACTTCCCAGTGTACAACACAATGCACATTTGTGCACCACTGCCTATAGCATCACATACGTCATCTCTCAATGTACAACACAATGCACATTTGTGCACCACTGCTCATAAAACTGCACTTCGAGACCAAAAAGTACATTGCACACCCTCTCTCTCTCATGCTTTCAAATGCACATCCCACATGTTCTGTTCTTGGCAAGCTGTTCTACTATGACAGCTCCCACTTCAAAACTACGAGAAGAGAAACAAGGCATATGCAGGACGTCGTACATTCAGGCTAGGATAAAATAACACAACAAAGTCAATTAAAGTGATGGTAGTCAAAGGTCATCACGTGGTGTCAGACAACAAGAGTGCCTCTAGCACTACACATGCCCGAGTGAATGTCACACATTGGAGTACTCCTGGAAATGTATGACTTCCTGCAATACTCTTCAGATTTTTTATGAAATCCCTAAAAATTGAGAAATGTGCTCCAAACTTGTTTACTCTACTCTCATGACAGTAGGAATCTGGCTTTTCAATCAAGCCACCTTTGAATCAGTCCCACCATGTTGGCATTAGAGCACCATCCCTCCTACGAAATGACAGCTGCAAACATTGCTTGCATTCTGCCTCATTTACAACACGTGCATTATTATTGTTTACTTTTTAAAATGATATGATAAAGATCAATTTCTATTTCAGGGCTTGATTTAACAAAAGAGTGTGTTTTGCATTCTCTCTGTGCAGGTTATGATTTTAACATTTACGTAATGTGTTTTAATAAAGTTTAAGGAAAGGTGCTAAAAATATATTGGCACAAAGTAATTTAGATTAGATATTGAAATACAACATTGTCAAGCCTTAAGGTCCCACCCACCAGGAGGCTTAAGATGGTTTCAACAGTCATTGATGGAAAAACAGTCTGGCTGCTCAAGGACTGTTGTGTACTTTTCTCTATATTCATGACTACACTTACCTCATAACAAAATCTATCACACTCGCCATCTCAAACTCCCTGCAGCTCTGAGAGGATTTTGTCACTTTGAAGAGTCATTGACAAACTCAAAATACTTTGGCAGATTTTCACTTCTCCAAAGAATAAGTTTGAAAACATTTGGAATACTATCTTTCTAGACTATTAAAAATGCTGTGCTGTAGAAGATTTTCTTCTTCCAGCTACTGTATTTGAGAGCAGTCGAAAGCCTTAAGCCTTCTTTTACCAAAATCATAATACTCACAGATTTCTTTGTAGATTTCTGTCTCACACTTTAAGGATTTAGATATAAGCTTTGAAAATAAGACACTGTTGCAGCAGTCAACCAGCTTGTGAAAGGCATTAATTCAAGGGCTTTCAGACCGATCTCAAGCTTTGTGGTGATTGGATCAAATGCAAACATTTCACACTTCAAGACCTGCCTTGCACTTTGTTATTTACTCCATTATCTCAATGACCTTCATTTGTGGGAAAAAGGGATAAAGCGAAAGGAAAGAAAATGGATTTTTACAAACAACTACTAGATGCTGATAACACAGGTCGTCACAGTGAATATCAAGACAATCTTATTTCACTGCTAGGAAAATCATTTTAAAAAGGTTCGCTTCTATGAGTTGTGTGTTACTGCAAACTTAGGTGTGATTTACTCTCACATTTCTAGAGGTACAATAAACAAATAGATGGAATCGGTGCTAACTACAATTGTAGAACAAAACAGTGTATGAACCCACATCCCCCTGAAATGCAATGCTTCCTACTTATAAGACACCGGCAAATATTATTGTCAAGTATATTTCAGCAATACAACACTGGCATTAGTAGTGTCATGATAAGACCTCATTTACACTGACAAGTCATTTAAAGCCATATCCATCTCTCCGTTTGGAAAACACTAACAACACAGATTGTCACAAATGCTCTATACTATCACCTTGTACAGGTACCACTTTTCTGAATAAGTAGGCTTGTTCCCTTTGTGGTTCCAGTAGAAATCTCCAATTGTGGGGACTTGTTGCAAACCACTTCCAGGTCAAGGTGCAAGCTACCTTTCTGGCTAAGATATGCCTTTCCATGTGAGTCTTTGAAAGGAAATCTTCCCCCAAAAGTAATCATAGGACTTAACAATTGATTTTGAAAGCACAAAGCATATTAATCAACTTTGATCAGCTCAAAACGTGTAGGTTTTTGGAACTTTGGGGCAGTTATAAAAGGGGAGTGCATGAAAAAATCTAATCTCTTAAAGCCTGCCATAGCAGTCATGAGCATTGTTCAGCTACAAAAAGCAATAAACTGACGGTGGCTTAAAAGATCTTATTCATGCACCTAAGTGAATGGAATAAAATTAGCTTCATTGGAACTAAAGAGGTATTAATATGGTTTCTGATAGTAGGATATTACTATTCATCTAGTGGTTTCATCGAATGGAAACAAAAATGCATGTCTTACGGTGCTAAATGTACAGAGTGCAAGGTTTTTGGGATGCACTTGAGAAATGTCGAATGTTGAGCTGCATCGTGTAAGGAACATGTGTTCCCATTACTTCATAAAAACATAGATTTTTGGGGATATAAAAGGGTAATGCTTGAGGGGTCAGGTCTGCACAATAAAATCATTTATGAGATAAACGTCAAGCACACGGTCAGACTGAGGTATAATGTTTCAGTGTTATACATTTTTGTAAGAACAGAAATACCATCAAACATTAAAGTGATGAAGGAAAGATGAGAGAAGGTTAGGTGCAAGACAGAAGGCATAGATGGTGGTGTTATCAGTGCGGCCCAGAGCTGCCCTAAATGAACCCTGACGTACCCGCTCTCATTCTGTAGATTACCTTGGAAGCATTTGAGCACAAGCTCCTCTCTCGTCTGCTCATTTTTAGATGTGGCCTTGTGAAGGAAGTGGTGTTCTCATGCTAAAGTGCGCGAAGGTAACGTCGTCTGTGATGCTATAAGTAGATTTGTTGGCTTCATGATTGCACTGCCAGCACCATGCTTTAGATAGAGAGCTGCGCTTCTTCGCTGGAGTATTTGTACTCCATTTACTGTTTTCAATCTTTTGGAACTGGCGGAAACGAAATCCAGAATTCTCAGAAACCGAGGCACAGCACTGCGGATAGCAACAATGTTCATCAGGTCTGTTTCTGCTGCGCGCATCGAATGAGAATTTTTTATGGGACCCTGTATGCTGCAGTGAGTGGTTAGAAAACGTTTCAGATGAGCAGGAAAAGCAACATTTTATGTAGACATTATTTTTTATTGAAAGTGCTGAACACCAAAAAAGATATTTAACTTTCACTTTCAAGGCAGCAAAATAATTTTATATATATATATATATATATATATATATATATATATATATATATATATATATATATATATATATATATATATTTTCTGCGTTTCTCCACTCCCTTCTGCAGCTGTCCCCAAAAGACTGGAGCACGGACACCAAATAAGTGCATAAAGTTCCTTTTATTTTTCTTTAGCAGCAAATCGCCATTACGCGTTTCAGCCCCGGAGGGCCTTGATCACATATATAATTGTCAAGTGGCCAATGCCATGTGTTCCACTTTTAAGCAGGGTCTGGCTTTATAGTGAAAAGAAATTTACATTCTGAGACTTGTTATGTTTTTACCATTTTAAGTATCACCTTCAAAAATTCCAGCATGAAAAATGGCGAAAAGAACAGAACTTGCTAAAGGCTTCACACAAACCGCCCCCGATGGTGAGTTCAACACACAATACCACGCATAGGAGATGGTCTAGATTCAACTCGGTGAGCTTCACACAGGCCCTACAGCGAAACCAGCCCTCCCTAGGTAATGACATTAATGAGGCAAGTCGAGTAGTAGATAAGTGGATTACGGAAGCACTTGATGTGGCTGCCTCATGGACCTCTAGCACCCCACATAGACGGGCTAAGTCTGCACCATGGTTTAACGAAGCCTTGAGGATGGCTAAGAAGTCTTGTAAACGCCTAGAGCGGAAATGGAGGTTAGATTTTCTGGAAGTAAATAAGGTTGCATATAATTTACATCTAAAGCACTATCACTCCCTCATCAAGAAGACAAGGGCGGCCTTCTATGCCGATAGGATTGAGCAAGCGGAGAATTCCTCCAGGGAACTGTTTGCTATTCTTAAAGATTTATCCTCTCTGGAGAATACAGTGGCGCCGACCCCCAGTTCGAAGGAGTCGTGCAATCAAATCGCCGACTTTTTCTCAACAAAGGTATCAAAAATGTATGACACCTTTCCTGCTGAGGCCTGTAATGGCACTGTTTATCAAACTGAACGAATTCCGCAGTGGGGGAAAACCATCTTTCAGTATTTCTCCTCCTCCTTGATAGACCTCGAAAAGCTAGCTTTGGGTATAAAATCAGGCTCCCCTAAAGACCCAACCATGCCGAAAGTTATCTGCACAGCTTTAGACACCATACTACCTTCTGTGCAACAGTTATTAGAAATCTCCTTTCATGGAGGAGTGGTTCCGGACACATGGAAACAAGAAATTGTTCTCCCCTGAAAAAAAAACCACAGCAGATGGGAATCTACTGGAAAACCTGCGGCCTGTCTCACTGCTTCCCTATTTCTCAAAAATTGCCGAAAAAGTGGTAAATACACAGTTGGTGGCACACATCAATAAACACAATCTACTTCATCCCACCCAATCAGGTTTTAGAGCAACATACTCGACGGAGTCAGCACTGCTCTTCGCTACAGAGACAATACGCAGGCGGGTAGATGAAGGCCTGACGACTGCACTAGTCCTTTTGGACCTGAGTGCAGCTTTTGATACTGTCTCCCATAAGCTGCTTCTACACCGTCTCAGGATGGGTGGTCTGGACGGGGCAGCTTTAAACTGGATGACCTCATATCTGCAGGGCCGTAGTTTTCAAGTGACACAACCTCCACATACCTCTAACAACATTTCTTTATCGCAAGGGGTGCCTCAGGGCTCAATCTTGAGTCCTACCCTCTTCAATCTGTACGTCTCCCCCTTGGCCAGGATAGTGGAAAAACACGGTGTCACCATAGTGTCATATGCAGATGTCACGCAGTTAGTGGTCACGCTATCTCCTAATTCAGTGCAAGCGGCCAGCAGATTTGCAGACTGCCTAAAAGATCTGGCCTTTTGGATGACAAGCAATTGCCTGAAACTGAATGGTAATAAAACAGAGATACTGGTAGTAGGGAGGACTCCGTCCATCTGGTCTTCGGCCTGGTGGCCACCAGTCTTGGGCCCAGCTCTCACCCCTAAGAGAGAGGTGAAGAATTTAGGAGTCTGGCTGGATTCTACCCTCTCCTTCGAGACTCACACCAGGAAAGTTGTAGGCAAATGCTTTGGCACCCTGAAGATTTTAAGGAAAACCTTGGACATTCTCCTCCATCCGCTAGGAAAACCCTGACCCATGCTCTTGTCACATCTCAGTTAGACTATGGGAATGTCCTATATCTAGGTGCAACTAAAAAGTGTCTCCATAGGCTGCAGTGTATCCAGAATGCCGCAGCTCGCCTGGTCCTGAGTCTACCCAGGAGAGCTTCCTCTAAGCAAGCCCTTGATTCCTTGCACTGGCTGCCTATACAGAAAAGGATTCTTTTCAAGACGCTATGCTTCTGTCACCACTCCTTGCAGGACAAAGGACTGTCTTATCTACGGGACTTTCTCATTCCTTATAACCCAGAACGGCACCTCAGATTCACCAGAACGTACCTGGTCAAAATTCCCAGGATAAAAAAGCACGAATGGGCGCACATTCCTTTGGCTACCTGGCAGCGATAAATTGGAATGCCCTACCTCTGTAACTCCGCGCAGAACCGTCAGAGAGCCACTTCTGGAAAAAATTAAAAACGTGGCTCTTTCAACTTTGAACTACTATTTGCTTTTCTCGTGACCCCTGTTCCGTCTGCCCCTTTGCCCGCTTTATTCTTGTGTAGTCTGATGAGAGTAGTTGTAGCGCGGGACACACCAGTGGTGTAACCAGGCGCTTTATAAATACTAAATAAATAAATAAATATAGATCACAACAACATGTACCCCCTGTTGTACATCACCATACACCCTATTGTACATTACACTTTACCTCCTGTCGCACATCACCCTGTTCCCCAAAATAATGCAGTCCAGCATCCCTCAACTGTGCATTGCCCAGTGCTTCCATTAGGCACATCACTAGAAACTCCAATGAGGCACTTCACTCAAAGCTCCCTTGAGACATGTGACTTAATGCTTCCATCTGGCACCTCACCCAATACACCTGCTCAGGTACTTCACCCAGAGCTCCCTGGTTCACAATACCCTGTCCTCCTCTGCGGCACCCCGTTTGTCCCCCTGGCTGCACATCACATCACACTCTGCTCTACTCATGCACATGCCCTGTGCCCTGCTGAGACATGGCTGGGTGGAGTTAGTGATAAAGCAATCAATACAATAAATGCAAATATTTTTGGGCTGTGTGCTTGGGTACCTGTGTGTTGTTGCACCTGTGAGAATGGGTGTCTAAAGGTGTGTGGTATGTGTGCATGCTCTATGTGTAGAGGATTGGCCTTGTGTTATGTGCATGCATTCACAAATTAAAAACATGACGGCTTGATTGATCAAGGATCCTCACTGATTGCTGATCTGTTGTTAGAAAGGACATTAAGTAACCTGTTTTGACGTCATTATTCGTTGGATAACACTTTGTTGGAATTCACAGATCCTTGGCCAATCCACAAAGCTACAATCACACATGGTCCTAAAAACTGACACACTACTCTAAACAGTATCTACATTTCATGGGATTGTTTGCATTCTGGCCTGGACTCCTAAAATAGGATATTTTATTCCGATGGGAATGCTCAGCTGCTACATGGCTCCCACTTCGCCGAAGTGGTCCAAAGTGAATGCGCGTGTTGGGCATCCTTAATGATTCATATTTTGTTTTCATCACGAGATAATAGAACCGAAGATTGACTTCCTTCCAGCATCTTCAGTTATCCTGTTCAAAGCCTTACTGTTCCTGCCACGTCGGCTTCAGGGCTCGTCATTATCCCTTGGATTTGCTCTCGGCGAATATAAGATGACGCTTTTGAATAAATGAATGGATGTACATCAGTTCACTTGAAGCATATGTCACCTGGCGGGAAAAGGATTTCCATCAATCAGGGTGCCGGCGCAGTTCCATCTTTGAAGACAAGCTAGCTGCTTTCTTTCCTCTGACTCAGACTCCAGAAATGAGACACAAGCGCTACATAAAAGGCCACATGGGTGGTATGGATATGTATAGCTGCATAGTAAGGTCCCATCTTGTTATCTTAGGGTGTTCTCATTAAGTGTCAAGAAATGTGCAGCATATGCTGCACACTAAGGTCCCTCATTACCAGTGACCTGGAAAATGGTCCAGATTTTCCCCACCCTGTGAGTTATCAGTAGCCCCAGGGTGGGGAAGATCTGGGCTATCACCTGTAGGACACTGAGGGCCTCCTTTCGAGTATAGCTGCTAATTTATCACACTTGATAAATAATTATACCACGAGGTACGTTATTTATCGGATGAGATAAGTACCACCTATGATGATTTTCTGGGAAATAACATGCATATTTTGGTGTTTAAGGCACCATAATCCACATGATTCGGTAAACACCGTATGCTTTTCCCCTGTTAAATTTCAGTAGGTTTGACATGCTGAAATTTAACGATGGTTGAGGTATTTAACGCAACTTCTAAATAACACTTCAACTTGTAATTCCAACCTCGCTCAAACAGGGGTTTACGCAGGAGTCAGAAAATAATGACCCACGTGTAATCATACCATGAGAGTTCTCAATAATTTGGGGCCTGATTCCCCTGGTAATTCCTCATTTCTCCCCGATCTCTACGTATGCAGAAACCCCATGGATCTCATCATTCCCATGTGTCCGGTAACTGCTGTTACTGTCCCTCTCGGAACTAGGAGCCACTCCTAACGAGGTCCTTAGACTCATTAGCCGATCTATAACAGCGTTGACATTGTGCATGGCACACCACATTTGGAAATTGTTTTCTTTGACTGTGCTTAAAATTTCAGCAGCTTATAAATTTACCAGTTGACATCTTTGACAGCCCTAGGTTCATCTAACTGATGCTGTGACAGCTAATTGGTCCAGCAAGTTATGGGCTCCCCACCGAGTGCCTGAATTAATGAAAGACTTCAACACTGTTGGAGTAATTCTCTGGCATGCTTAAGTGCTGCTGTAAAAAAATGATTCCCCGAAGCAATTTATTTGAAAATACGAAAAAGCATCTTGGCTTGATTGCGGGCGTGCTACTATGTTAATCAAGCGCAAGCTCAAGGGAGCTAGGGAAATGGCTCTTTTCTGCATAAGTCAACAGGCACAGTCTTTTCTCACATTCCTGTAGATCACATTGCATATGAAGACATGTCTTCATTGGCTGTCAGTGGAGGAACCGCCTTGAGGCGCAAGTGTCAGGATCAGGATTGCTAGGTCAACATGCAACAAATTCAGATTCTCTGATGTCCAAGTTTTTCAACTGCAAGCTTTCCTGGAAAAAATACAGATTTATATTCAATGGAGGCATGCAGCTTAATGATGATAAATGTGTACTAAATATGAACAGAATGATGAAGGGCCCACCATTAAGGTAATTTCCATGTAATGTTAATTTTCTTTGAGATTTTGGCTCACAGTTATTAACTTCTTCCTCTTACAGTCTAGGGAGCACTGCACTTTTAGATGACAGGAGTGAACATCTTGAAAAGACTAAATGGCAAACAATGTTTTGCTTTCTCTTCAAAGAGACTCATAACCTGTTTATTAAAAGCAGACTGGACTTCTGTTTCACATTATTTGAGACAATCATATATTAATTACCAGATTTTGCCCATCAAAGCTGATCTGCCCAAGCATATTACAAAAATGTTCACCTAGTTAAGAGAATGACAAGAAAACAGGCCGCGTCAATAATGCATAAACACCAGTGCTTGCAATGGTATGATATGATATATTCTTTGCAATGGTATGATTTGATATATTCTTATAAAGCGCACAAATTCCCTGGGGCGTCTTGGCGCTGGCAACTGTCAGAATAGATCACAGGCCCAAACTGACACACTATTGATTGGAAAACAACCAGGTTTTTAGTGCCTTCCTAAAATGTAACGTTAGTCAGAGATTGAATATGTAAAGGAAGGCTGTTCAAAAGTTTAGCAGTGTAGGAGATGCGTGCATAAATTTAGGAACCTCTACACTTTTAGTAAAAGCAGAACTCTATATTTTGACATAAAAAAATACCATAATTCTGATGAAAGTGAAGATTTTATATCTCAATATTTATCCAGTGAGACACGTTTCATATATGTTATTGGTCTTTGCCTCATAACCACGCAGTTTAAATACGTCAAAAAGCATTAAAATGATCTCTGCCCATTTTATTGATATTTGAGGTGACTGGTGTTGTTGGTATTGAGTTCAGAAGTATACCTGGCCTGATTCACAAAGATTTTTAGACCAGTTGGGTGACCAATGCGTGCACTAAAATAAACTTTCTATTTGCGACACAGAAACCTGACTCCCCAGAATCAACATTTCAGACTGGTAATTAATTTACTTGTGAGGATTAGCCTGGCCCAGGGTCGGACTGGCCGATAGGGCAATCTAGCGGTGCCCGAAGGACTAGTAAAACAGGTTAGTGTGCAGTGCTTCATTTGAACCTGTGGTTTCCGGTGCTTGGCACCGGCAATTAATTGGTGGCATCAGCACTTATGAGAGTCGGCCACATGGTGGCGGTGTCTGTCTAATTTTTGAATGAGTACATCAACAATTGTTTCATTTTTCTATATACATTACAAATTTCTAATACTCTGCAGCCCAAGCCATTATATGGCTTTTGGTGTTCTGGAATAGTCTGAATTGTCACACTTGTAGGAGTGTCATGGTTAGTAGTTCTGTTGGTATGGTTATTGGCAGCGCTGGCAGGGGCAATGGATGTTGCAAACTGCAGTGGCTTACTGACAAGGGCCCTGGCACTTCTTTTGACAAATTTAGCACTGTCATAGTGTGGACAACTTTTTTGACTGTAGGTGGGTCTGTATTATGGTCTGGTGAGCTAATTTTTACTGTTAATTTTCCCTGATATTACCATAAATATTGCCTGCAGCGAGCACAAATGCACGTATTCTCCCATACCTTGCAAAATACCTATACAGTGTGTCTTTGCAAGTTCAAAACTGTCTCAATTTGCAGACTATGGGGCACTTTTTTGCCATCTGATTCACTAATGGGGGCCACTTCTATTTTGGTGCCCAGGCCTATATTCTATCCCAGTCCGACCTTAGCCTGTCTCTGGGTAGGCTTTTATGTAGGAGTAAATGTGAATGCGTGTCAGTACAAACGATGCTAAGGTGTGACAGACCTTGAAAACCGACAAATTTAGAAAAGTGTGGTATTGGCAAATATCTTCCATGAATTTCCCTCACTGAAACGAAATGTTCTTGTACACAACCTAGGAGTAAGTGTGTTTTCTGAATAGCATGCATCAGGAATACACCAATGTTATCGTGGATGGGGGATCGGAGTTTCTCTCCAGGGAAAAACATCTCTCTGTGTAGTAAAAAGGTAGATTAAAAACAGCAAAACGCAGTGAAACTTTAAATCTAAACTGACGGAAGCTCACATGCAGATAATGCGTCCGTCTGCATAAAATTACATCCTCTGACACATAGCTAGAAATGTTATTTAAAGCATTCACTTGCCCAAGCCCTCTAAGTCTACTCCCATGAATAAAATGCAAGAGTGGAAGCCACTATGAGTCAACGCATGTTAGCAACGGCCGCTGGTGCACTGTGAAAGTGCTGAGGTGGGAATACCACCTCATATCCAGAATGAATGGCTGAAGTGGGTTCAGCCCAATCTCTGTTACGGAATTTCAAGGGATATTCCTCCAAGAATTTGTTGGCTAAATGGTGGATTTCAAAAGACAAGTTTACCAATAAATACGCTTGAAAATCAACACCCTAGTGTAGAATTGTGTCTAGAATGGCCATATTGAGGTATGTGCTGGCAAAAAGAGACATTCTGAAACACTGAGGAGCACAAACGACACCTTCAGTGGTACACTGTAAGAAAGCTAAGGATATCTGTATGGAGGCGACGAGAGCTATATATGAATGTAGAGGCCGCCCAGAAATTTCACAAAATATGGGATATTTAGAGAGAACATATAGGTTCAATGGGTACAGGGTAGAAGGTTGGAGGAAGAGGATGGCATGCAGTGGGAGGAAGCTGTAAAGACATGCAAGACGGAAGGCAGGAAAAGTGTATGTTGGCATAAGAAAAACAAAAAATAAGTGTCTTGATAACAAAGAGGTCTCAAAAGAAACAAACAGCTGTGGCCCGTGCAGGTAAGAGCGGTGTGGCCCGGTGGGGGGGGAGGGAGTTCAACGAACGATAACGAGGGAAAATTATTTATTTATTTAATATTCCCTCGTCATCGTCCGTCGAAATCCCACACCACCTGGCCCCACCGCTCTTACCTGCACGGGCCGAGGCTGGAAACAAATAACACGTGATGTTTCAGTAATATATTATTGTTTTTAAAAAACACAATAAAACAGATATAGTAAAAAGAATGGTCGCAATGATGGGAACTTACAACACTGCAGTAAACACACTGGAGCGATATGTCAGTACAATTTTGGAAAGGCGCACCAATAAATAACTGTTTTCTGCATCCATAATTGATGTCAACTCCTACTTTTACTTCCTTGTAAGCCATTTAGGGCCTGATTACGAGTTTGACGGTGTTGGGGGCGGAACCGCCACCACTGCCACACTGCCAAACCTGCGTGAGAACCTCCCACCGAATTATGTCTTTTTAGTCATTGGCAGGTGATTCTTTGGCATTCCCAAGGTGGTGCCTATAAAATAGACCCGCAATGGGAACATCAAAGGAAGTTCCAGCATGGCATGGACTGTGAAGTCCATGCTGTGCTGGAACTGGGGTGCATGCACAAAGGGGGCACATGTTGTGCCCTCCTGTGTGCATCCACATGGAGTGAGGCACAAGCTTTCTTACTGCCACTGTTTTCATGGAGGAAAGACCTCCATGAAATAAGTGGCAGTGAAGAAAGTCGTAATATGCTTGGCGAGACTGCGGCGGTCCCGCCAATCATATTGATGCCTCTTGACCGCCACCACCAGGGAACGGCGGTTTGTCCCACGTAGAGGAGAGATCTGGCATAAACACACAAGGAGTGCACATCAGCTCGCTCAGGGAGGCTGTATATTGCATAATGCAGAGCCAGGGAATTGGCTCTGCTAGGAACAGTTATGTTGCCCTGGCTTTGCGAAAGCGTACTATACATCATAAGAGCCCCTCTATTCATCTTGTAAAAGAAGCAATATTGTTGTGTCATTCATTAAGTACCAAGAATCCAATCACATACATGGGGATAAGTAAACCCCAACACCATATATTTATTTCGCCTGCATACCTCTGCTACAGCCTGTAACCTTCTTGCTATGATTTTCTCTGCTAGACCATTTTTTCAGATATCATTAGATTTTCACTTGTGTTAGTTCGGTGCTTTCTAAAATCATCTTTATTAGTTTTCTGGAAGGAAATGTAATGTTTAGTATCCATGACAGAGTCAAGTAGTGAATTTACAATGAACATTAGAGGTGCTGCTAACAGTATGCGTCTTCCATTGTTATACATTATGCCTTAATCGTGTTTCTATGCAGTTTTGTAGAAAATGATATGCAACAAAATTCATAAAAGCAACAATTAATAAACAAACATATATAAAAGTGCAGGTGAGAACATTCTTTTAGGCGTCTAGAGTTGGATATTGTGGTATCAACCATATGTCAACTATATGTTGACTCTGTCCCCTAAAGAGGATCTAGGCACCTGGTAGCCAAATCTGGGGAAGGAGGCCTGCGCCAGCACTCAGAGTGCCATGGCGCTAAACAGTTACATGTATGGTTAAGTGGAAGCAACATTGGTTGCTATGGCTTTTAGGTGGACCAATCAAACACATATTGTGTCTAAATGTATGCAATTGGAGCTTTAAGGGATTCATAATCACCTCTTTAAGTATGAACCATGTCATCCCCCTGTTAGGCAACTAGTATTTTCACAGTCCTCTCAATTCCTCCGCAGGGAGTGTATTTCGCCCAGCCACGACCACATTGTTACTGTGGGGGACCAATCGCTTTCATCTCATTTTGATGGACATTTTTGCGAGCAGCAAGGCTAAATGCGGAGACTAAGCCTTTGCGCTTCCTTTTGGGTACCTAAACAACCCAAGAATACAGCTCTCCAAGAGGCCTAGGTTTGTGAGGTGAGTTATAGCTGTTAACCTATTGGTCAACTTCACTCATTACTGATTAGAGTGGGACAATACCACATCATGTGCTGGTATCCTGCTTGTGGTGCATGGAATCGGGGACAGCTGACTCCAGTAAATAACCTATTTATTTTATTTTTATACCAGATAGATACCATGCAGCAGATTGAATTTGATGTATTTGATCTTGGTGTTTTGAGAAAATATATATGGGTAAGCCAGAACTGATTCCTATTCTTCACCATGAAGGGCGCAGCCTATCTTAGTTTCCCAGGTCTCCTGGAGTTGTGGTAGGAACACAGTCATGTGAAAGTAGATTGCTTCATGAAGTAAGCTGATTATTCCTCTACCATTATTCATGGTGTCTATAGAATGGACTAGAGCATGTAGTTGTGTTCCTCATCTAGAATATTCCAGGTACAGTACCTTGAACAGACCCCTGTGAGTTAAGAATTGCCTTCTAGTGCAGTCAGACTTCTCGGTCAATGTCTCTGATGTGATCAGGCCTTCCTCTAGGAAAAGTACTCTGATGTGGATAGGCCTGCTTCCTTCCACTGGCTCAATTCCCTATACCCCTGCCTTCGGTATTTAGGAATGCCCAGTAGAGGTATTGAAGGAGCATAACTAGTGGTATAGCGGGTGATATTACTCATTGACTGTAGCGTCCCAGGGCTAGGCAAGGTAAATCATGATGCACCCCAAGGTGGAGGAAAAAGAGCTCTTTAGTTGACCATCCAGCAGATGGACTTGGAAGATATCGGGTAAGTTGGGCAGCCAGATAGCCATGCTCAAAATCCGGAGTGATTAGTTGTCCCGCTCAGTTGGGAGGATAAATACATTTAGTGTCACTTATAGCCTGCCATTTTTCCAGGTTATATTCTTCTAACATCATGTCTATGTCCTGGAAAAACTTTAGAGGGAGTAGTTGCGAAAGATTCGCAAAATAGTGACAAGGCAGGGGGCACATAACAATCTTTACGAGTGCAGTCCTCCCTGTTACTGGCAGTAGCAGGTTCTTACAGAATGAGATATGGGCCCTTAACATGGTCACAGCTTTGGTCAGACCACCATTAATGAGGTCTTGTCCTGAATGGAAGACTCTTACCCCCAGGTAGCGGAAGGTTGTGCTTTTCCATTTGTCCCTATCCCATTCCGGCCCCCCACCCCCGGGCGGCCTACTGCATTGGCATAGTGGAATAATAGAAAACAAGCAAAATTTAGCCTGGTGCTGCTGTAATGGTTTATGATGCTTGCACTCTCAAACAGTAAGTCTGACAATGCATACCTACTTTTTCAGTGACATGTGCAATAAAACTAGCAAGTCGTTTTGAAAACAAAAGAATGCTTTACCAATACTAACATAAATTACATTCCCATCTGCTCACGACTTTGTGCCAAATGAGATGTGTGGTCTTGAGCACTGTTCTCAGTAGACAGGTGCTGTCTTCATTGCAGCTGCCATCACATTTACCTCTAAATCCTATACTTCAAGGCAAAAATATTTTGAAATATGAATATCTTTCAATGAATATATATATAAACTCCCAACCACACACTGACTTTTTCAATGATTGCCAATCCAAACACAATAGGATTGAGGGACACTTAGATTGTCACCCGCTGGGGCACCTGTATCACTGTATTATCACATTATTGAATCATTTATTTATTGCATTCTTGTATTGTTGCATTATCCATGTGCTACCAGTGGGAGGTTTGTTGCCATTTGTTGGTAGGCATATTAACTCCCCCTTCTCTTGACCTGTCCATATCCCCCCTGTTGTCCTCCATAACCCCCTGAAATGTTGGGCGTGGGAGAGTTCATTGGTCAGACAAGTTACCTTTCTGCGCTGCCGTGCGTCACAGGGAAACGGCAAGAATTCACTGTATTTATCCAGAACGGTACATTCCAGTCCTTCCCCCCTGCACTGGTGTCATTTCAGCAGCCTAGCGCCAATGCGGGCACCTATGCACCATGGTGCAAGGGTGCCTGTGTTGTAGGCAGGATTGTTTTTGTGCAGGAAGGGGCACTGTCCTGCACAAAAACAATCCATGGAGGTGTTTTCATCTTTCTATGTGTGCTGCACAAATGCAGCACACATAGAAAGAGGAACAAATTAGGAGAAATAAAGATATTTCTCCTTGTTACGCCTCACCTGAGGAGGCATATTTTTTGGTGCATTCCCAGGTTTGGTAAACCTGGGAATGGTCAAAAACCATGGGATTTGCGTGGGAACACCCACCGCAACGCCCACGGAACACCTCCCTTGCTCAGAGTAATGCAATGCAGCGACTTGCGCTACGTTGGATTACTCCATATTTATGAAGCCATTCGTAGCCACGCAATGTGACTTTACGTGGCTTCATAAATAAGACTGGGAGCTTTGCGTTGTGCATGTAACACGTTGCGTGGTGCAAGCATGACGCAAGGCCCTCATAAATATCCCCCATGGTGCGGAGCAGGTTTACAGCACTCCTCCAATATCCAAAGTGTGTGTTCATGCATTAGTAACCATGCAATCTTAAGAAGTGTTTGTTATGAAGTTTGTTATAAAATATATTAAGAAAAGTATCACTAGGAAAAACACAGTTCACATAATGTACTCGCTGTAAATCTTAGAATAGGAAGACATTTTTTGCCAATAATACATAACCGTTCTCGAAAAATGACAATAATTTCAGCGCAGTTAGGACCAAATTGCACTCGATTTGTTTTGTATCAAGCAATGATGGAAGTCATTTTATTTTAACTTAAGGAGTGCTAAAGGGATCTGCTGTTAATCTGTGGCTGGAATATTTTCAAGAAGCCAGTGACCTCTCTGAGACCAAGGAAGTCATTTAGGCTTGATCTGCCTTTAATTCTTTTGTAGTTAGAACAGTGAGTACCCTTTAGTTGGAATGTTGTTATATCTAGAATCAAGCACAGCTAATGCTACCTGTAACTCAGAAAAAAAGGTACAAATAAGCACTTTTCTTTAGCAGTGATTTGCAAAGCAAAATCTCACTGAAATTTGGAAATGCACTCCTTCACTAAGATAAGGAGCATCACCTTCACTTTCCCACGGTCCTCAAACTTCTGTTGTGTACCTTCCGCAATATAAATAACACTTTTCTTTTCAGACCATTTTATTTTTTTCAATGCTTCAGATTGCAAATGAAGTAGGGTGTCAGTGAGGATGGTAAGACATTAATTTATCAGTTGAGAGATGTAGAAGCCCTTAGCAAATAATAAACACGATCTTTGTCAGGGTGAACCGCAAACATCACTAAATAAATCTCTGCATAACCCTCTGGTAGCTTGGCACAAAAGCAGTCAGGCTTAACTTGGAGGCAATGTGTAAAGTATTTATGCAGCACTCAAACAGTAATAAAGTGAAAACTGAACACAAGACAAATCCGAAACCAATTTAGAAAAATAAAGAATATTTTACTGATCAAAATGACACCAAAATGACAAAAACCCAATCCAGTACAACTAGAGTTATGAATTTTTAAAGTTTTAATTGAAAAAGCACCAAAAGCACACAGTGCCACTCGCGGGTATCTGGTTGTGCTGAACCGGGGAAAGTCACAAGTTCAGGCCAGCCGGGAAGGGGCATGGGTTGGATATTGGTACCGGTACCTCCTGCTCAAGAGTTACCTACTCAAGTCTACACGAGGAGCTACTGTTCGAATTGGTGGGGTCTGTGAGGAGGTCACTGTCAGCACGAGCAGCAGGTCGGGCATTGTGCTTTAGCGTGAAGAGCTGGTCATCGCTGTAGCTTCATGTTGGCAGTCGCCATGGACTGTCTCTGTCAGCACGAAGTGCAAGTCTCGCTGGAGCCTCACACTGGTGGTCTACGGGGACGGTCATTGTCGATGTATAGAGCAGGTTTCGCTGGAGCTTCATTTTGGCTGTTGTTGCAGGTGGTCTATTCTCAGCAGGAAGAGGTCACATTGCGGTCATTAGAAGCTGAAAACTTATGTTTCTTCACCTTTTCTTCAGGAGGAGTACACTCTAATGCCAGGCAAGGCTCCAGGACTTGGGGGCATCTCTTGGTGATCAGGACTCACTCCAGCAGAGGCCACAACCAGGGCTCTGGCAGGTCCAGGCAGGTCCATTTGGGGCTTTTCTGCTGGGCAGTTGCAGGGCAGTTTTCTGGAAGCTTGTTGTTTCCCTGTAGCTCAATCACAAGGCCAGCCAATTCACCCTTAGAGTCACTTTGGGGAGCCTGGGTTCAAGTCAAGCAGATCCAATGATTCTTCTTCAGACAGAAGGGCAGTCTTTCTTTCTGATTCTTCCACAGCTCCAGGAGTGTTCTGATGAGAGATGTTGAAGGTGCCACTTTTATACCTGGTGCCAGTCTTTGTGTGGGCAGTTCCCTTGCCTAACAACACAACTGGTTCTGATCAGTTCTTCCCCTTCCCCTTGGTTTGGCTTCAAACTCTCTAGAGTGACAAAGGCATAGAGAAGGCCAGGTGTCAGGTTCCTTTGTGGGTGCTACAGTAAGGGTCCTTTGAACTGTACTCAGGGCAGGCAACAACTTCTCCCCAGTCATCCTGCCAGGAAGATCCTCTCTCTCCACATCTAGGTCTATTTTGCCTCTATGTCTGGAAGCAAAACACATAAAATGATAGGAGAGCTATTCACAGTCACGTGACCCAGGACACAGGCAGTGAGGCACATTTGATGCAGGGCACAAAATGCCAACTTTCTAAAACTGGCATTTTCAGAATAGTAACTTAAAATACGACTTTTCTATCAAAAAGGATTATAAATTTCAATGTATTTGAATGTAAATGGCATTTCCCTATCTGAGCCCAAACTGAAGTTATCGCTTATTAAGTGTAATAAGGTAAACCAGTGTTATTCTATGGAAGAAATAGCCTTACGGCAGTGAAAATTAACTTTAGGGTTTTTTTCCTGCTAGGACATGTAAAACTTAAACCCACATGCCCTACTTTTTAAATACCATGCATCTTGCCTACGGGCCTTTAGGGCCTACAGTTAGGAGTGACTTATAAGTATTAGAAAGGGTAGTTTATGTAGGAAGGTAGGATCTGACTGCATGGTTACCCCCACTTTTTGCCTGGTGTTTTGCTGGTTTTTGACTAGTCTGACTGGGATCCTGCTAATCGGGACCCCAGTCTATCTGCTTTCTCCCTAAACTGTTATGCCATGTACTTTGGTACACTCCAGATTGTATACTGGGGTACCCTTATAAGTCCCTAGTATATGGTACCCATGTACCCAGGGCATAGTTACTCACAGAGGCCTTCCATGGGCTGAAGCATGTATTATGCCACCCATGAGAGGCCATGCAAAATAGAACTACAGGTCTGCTATTGCAGCTTGTGTAAGCTGGTGCTTGCACCACTTACTTTAGATATAGGTTCACTATATTTATAGGTCACTACACTTAAAACGTATGTCACTCCTATAGCAGGCCTTAACAATCCTGAAGGCAGGGTGCTGGGTTTTACGTGAGAGGGTGCCCTGCATGAGCAGAGCCCCTCTGCAGCCTTTGGAGACCATTCTCCCTGGTTGTCTGTGACTCAGCCAGACATATAGGTAGAGGTGCATTATAACCTCGCAGTAAATGCTATCTCGAAAACGGCTGAAACAAAACATGTCGTGTTTGGTATCAAACACCTTGGAATCATTCCTCCACACCGGTAACCGGTGTGGGAGGTATGATTCCACCCTTCTGAAGCAAGCTTCGTGGGGTCACTGGGTTTTCCGGTGCCAGCTTTCTCGACCCTGTCAGCACAAAATGGATGCTGCCGACCAGAGACACATTTCTGCCCTCCTGCTGCTGAACCAAGCTCGAGCAGAGGAAGGCAGCACAATAGGCATCCTGTCACAGGGAGGTGTGACCACCCCCCAGACAGCATTTAGTGTATTGGGGCTGGGTGGGTGCACTTCCACAGTGCCTGAAAGTCTGCACCTGGGGCACCTTTGGTGTCCCTGTGCATAGTCCTGCTCAAACCAGTTCTGGGAGCCGTTGGCTCCTGCTCTGGCGTGAAACTGGACAAAGGACATGGGAGTAACCTCCCCTCTGTCCTGACCCTCCCCTAGGAGGGTCCCCTGAATCTGTCCAACCCTCTCCCGTGGGTACATAAGGGCTTACCTGGCTGAAAGACTTTAGATTTTACGTGGACAAGATTTTGCAACAAGAAACCACTGACCTTCGACCATCTGGACACTCTGGACTTCGCTGGACTTCGACTGGGCCCGACTTTGTCTCCCTCTCCATCCAAAGTCTGTGCCCTTGCACCATACAGGCTCCGTGCTGGACCTGTGGAGCACTAAGGACAACAGAAGAATCTCCCTTGGGTGAAGGAGTCACCCCCATGCATTTGCAGGCACCACAATGCAACTGACCAGTCTACTGATCCTGAGCTCCTGTGGACTCCGAAGGCTCCAGCAACACAGGAGGTGGGTTCCTAAGTTCCTTGCGGTTGAGCTGCCCTCTCACCGAGTTGTGAGGTCTGTCTTGCCCCCAGCGCGGATCCTCTGAGGGACCGTCTCGGCGCCGAGAGTGCGTGCCAGTGCACTACCCAAGACCTTCAAAGGGGCCGACTCACCGCCGCTGGCCCGTGAGCCAGCCAGTCCTGCACATGAGTGCGCTTTGTGTGCTGCCCGGAGGCTCTGTGTCGATTTCACCGCGCTGAAGGAAGAGAAACTCCGGAGCGTCGCCTAGCAACGGGGAAGCTCGTCTGCAAGGAGCCGTGTTGGAATCCCCGAGCGTGACGAAGCCCCGCAGCTGACTGAAGAATCGCCAGCCGGCCGCTGACAACGCAGAAGAGGAAACAACCCCCCAGGTAACGCTCGGTCTGCTGTTCCGAGTGCAGCGTGTGTTTCAGCATGGGAGGGGTTGCAGGCCTGCAAGGAGCTGGCGGCTCGGGGTTAGAAGGGCAGAGTGAGCAATCCTTCGCGAAGGAGACAGTTTACAAGCTTACAGCAAGGTGTTTCTCCCCGCCCCAAGTCAGAAGGGCATAGCGCCCGCAATATTTACGGACAGCGTCCTGTCGGTGATTTCAAGTGTAGCACGTCCCGTGCTACAGCGGGGGCAAGATTTAAGGACAGCGTCCTTTTGGTGACTAGCGCGCGCCCGCGCATGTACGGAGGGGGTGACCTCCTGATTCCAAATTGAGCACACAAGTATAGCACATTCCGTGCTACAGCGGGGGCATTTTTTCGCTAAGGGCACCATTCTTACAGTGATACACCCTACGCCAGGAGCGTCATAGTTGAGGAGCACCTTATTTGCATTTTTAAAGTTTCCACACGCTAGAAACAAGGGCTCACAGCCATACTGAGCCTACAAGTGTTTTTATGCTTACCAGTACGTTTTGACAAAGGGAACATTACTAAAGTGAACTTTTTCCACAAAAGAACATTTCTAAGAAAAGATTAATTGTGTATGTGATTTTTATGTCGTTTTGATCTGCCTAATCTATATAAAGGGATTTATATTTTTATAAACAGCTTGTGTAGCGTCCATTTGTGGTGTTTCACTATACTACTGTGAGTGTTGGTACAAATACTTTACACATTGCCTTGGGGATAAGCCTGTCTGCTCGTGCCAAGCTACCAAGGGGGTGAGCAGGGGTTATCAACAGTGTGTATCCCCCTTACCCTGACTAGAAGCAAGGGTCCCTATTTGGACAAAGGTACCTACCTCTGCCAACTAGAGACCCCCAGTTCTAACAGCTTGTGAAGGTGATTTCAAAGGGGAATGTTGGGTATGCCAGAGTGTGACTTTCTAGATAATCACCAATTAATTTGCTCCTTATCAAACACTATCTTTGATTTGTTAGCAAGATGCAGCAAGAGACAGGAGTATCAACTAAACTTCCTGTCTTGTTTCTCCTATCTCTTCTTAAAGATGGGAAGTGACTGCATAGCCTTATTTCTGAATCCAGTGCGGTAGTGAAGAGATTCCAGGGTGGGTTTGGCTGCCGCCAATATACCGGGGTTCACTGTGCTAAATGCAGCACCTAATTTTCAGATGTCTTTTCTACTTTGTGGTTATGCTACCTTTCCAGAACCCTATATATGACGACTCGCCATTACAAAAGATTTATACAAATGGGTGGTAACCCTAAATAAAGAGGTGCACAAATCAACTCCCACATAGATATAGTTACCACTTAGATGGAACAAGCACTGCCTTCAACATGTGAGTAAATTAAACCACAAAACATCAAATTTGCTCAGATTTGAATATGGTAAGGCAAACAGCCTTTTATCATTCGTAGGACGATATGTTGAGTAAAAATAATGATGTAAAACTAACACCTCATTTACAGCGCTTCTAAGCAACAAAACGGTAACATGAAGCACTATACTTGTCATTATAAATCTATCGAGCAAATTCATGATATACGATGCCTCTAAGAGACACACAAACGTCACTTTCAAGTCTTCCTAGAACGTGGAATCCACCCTTGACTCTCTCCACCCACCTGTGCCAAAAGCCAATTCTTTAAGCTTGCATAGCCATGGTCCGAACCCCAACAGAGATGACCACGTGGGAAGCTGATTCAAGGCTTATGGGTCTAGAAACAGGGGCCATTTCAAACGGTTTCATAAACCGCTGACAGCTCGAAAGCGGCATTCCTCCGGAATGTTCACTCTATTTTCCTTTCGCCTGGATCTCGCTTTAGTTTAGTGCTTTAATTGTGATACTTCGTTACTCCTCACCGGAGACGGCTTTTTGAAATTACACCACCACGCTCTCCTAGACCCAAAATTGATTCTGTTTCCTATTATTGGATGTCAAGCACAATTAAACATTATCTCGAGATCTCAGTCCTGCGGCAGAGCCATTTTCAAATCTCGGCAAAACACTAAATCATTTCGTGTTTGGCTGTTGTGCTTAATCCGCCTGCCAGCGTGCGGTGACATCTTGGATGAGCCCTGACAGGCCTCCCCGGACGCGGAGGCTGACACGTGCCCCAGTATTTTCTACTCCGCTGCACCAACTGTCTCGTTGTTCCTTTCACGGCTGGGAGGGGCGTGCTGGCTGGGTGACCTCACTCCTACAAGCGCAGTCTTTATTAAGGAGTAGCCAGCATTGCCACCTCAAATGTCAATATGTCATACGTATTTCCCTCCAGGCATTTCATATCCGGTTTCAGAAGTGCACGCAGTCCTTTATACCGAACACGCTATAAAACATGGCCGCCACAGCAATTATATTTTCATGTTGCATACATGCACCGTTTTTACTACTGTCTTAAAAGCATGCCTACCCGCCATGATGGTCGTGAATGTGTTGTCTGAATGCATAGCGAGCTGATACATAAATTAAGGGGTCTAGGGTGTTGCTTATCAGGCCCTGCCTCTCAATAATTCACAGTGTCTGACTCACATTAGGCAACACGACTTGAGACAGCCAACACGCCTCAAGGTGGGCGGCCATCTTTTTTTTTCCTTCACGTCGGAAACTAGTAACTGGAAAAAAAATGTGCCCGGAATGAAAGCAGTACGGCGTCTTGGGCCATTCATGTATTAAAGAGTATGGAAAATAATTACTTGGCTCGCTTTTCTTATGAGCCTGCGTAGTCTTTCAGCATGGCGCTTCTTACAAAGACTGGAGGAAGCTTACTATATCCTTGGAGAACGCTCTTGAGACCGCATCCCTCCTGCCATCGGGACACAGTCAGTGCCCTTGGAACCCACATGCCAGCTGTTTGTGCGTGCACCTGTGCTTTGCTTAGACGTGAGTAAAATATGCAGTTGTTTTGAATTCAACACCTGTGAATAATATAAAAAGCCACAACTGCACAACACAGAAATTCATGAATATGCAGAGAGGGATTTCGGATTGCATAGGCTGGATTTGTTCCAGTGTTGATACTGCACGTGGCGTTAGAATGGAATAAAACAAAGCCATGCTTGGCAGTGCAGTCTATCATTCTCTGACTTTTTGTTCCAAAGCCTGCCCCTTGCTAGCAAGCCAATGTTGGCCTGTTCACATGAGGGCACATCGCGCATTTCTAGGCACACCATTGTTGAAAGAGTGCCCTGTGTCGATGGAAGTTGGCATTCCCTCGCTGCGGAAAACTGGAGGCGATATCAAAGGGATCAGTCAAACAGATGCTACTAGGAAATTCAGACGGCAAGAGCCAGAATGTCAGAGATCCTCTGAATGCTTTACACTATGCAATAACTTTCTACATCTGAATGTGTGTGCCAGGGAGAGATGTGTGCCATTTGAAGCAAGTATTCTCCATAGCGGTTCATTTAATATTACATAGAAGTCGGTATTAGGTATCAAGCATGTATGTGGAAAGACACGTCCACTGTGTAAGAAACAATGTAAGATTCCTCAAGTTATGAATTAACGTTGCTCAAATGTGGTCAGAATGAAATGCAAGACCTATATGCCCATGCATGTGCCTACGTGTGGAAACTTTGTACTTGCACATTACTGGAGCATAAGGCGTCTATTACCGTTGGTACTTAATTCACTATGTGACTCAAAGTATTTCTGAGTAAAAAGAAAGGCTGTTGAATAGGACTTTAATACTGGCACCGGTTTATGTGGTGTTATCCCAGCTTGGTAAGATATGTATCATTCATGTGATATCATTTACCACATGCCGAGTTCAGATTGTTTATGTCTACCTGCATTGGACTGGCCTATCGGGCACCCCGGCACTGCATATGGGCCAGCTTGAAATGGCCAAATTGTGGGCTATTTGTATTTTTTGATCCAGTGGGCCGAGACAGGACCACAAAGAAATGCCCATAAACTGGCCCTTTCAAGCCTGACCATGCAGGGCAGGGCCAGTGCCAAAGGGCCTGTATTGACCATTCCAACTATGATGTTTACTGAAGCTTTCTAGATTTGACAAAGTACCCACATACTCTCTCAGGAATGCTGTTAGTGAGTTGAAAGTGATTTGCCTCTAGTGAATGGCATGTTGCTTCCAATCTGAAATGCAGATGCGGTAAAAAGCCTTGTGCTTATTTTCCCAATCTGAGCGAAAGAGTGCTTTAGTTGCAAGTTTCATGTCTCCTCACTAAACTAGTCTGCATGGTTTATTAGCTGTGTTTGCACCTGCTTATACATCCATTGCTCAGTGCCGGAATAAAGCTCATTGAAAAAATAAGCTAAATCATTGTGTCAAATACACATTTTTGTTTTATTTTCATTTAATTGTAGCATTACTACCTATATAATAGATATTAGGCTGTGATCTTGGAAAGCTTAGCACCTTAATCATGATATACTGTGGAATTAGCTTGTGCTGGCTCGCTAGCATTCGATACACATCACTGCCACCACAATAGATGCCAACGTCCTAAACCATTTTTCTCCTGAAAGAAATTGGCTGCTTCAAAGCCTTGCTCTTTGGACTCTTTCATTTAAAAAAAATCAATAGCTTTGGTGTCAGGCCAAACACGGCTTGCAAGGAAAAGCAACAATGGGGTTGAAGATAAAACAGGCAGGGCCAGCGGCAAGAGCAGTCACTTACAACAGGATAAATAGAAAAATACTTGCATGATTATGAAGTAACTGTGAAAAATCATAAATTCTATTTGCCTTTAAAGGTTTTCAGCCTCAACAAATAGATCCTTAAAATCCGGACAGTACCGGCCCACTTAAAGCACTGAGTTTAGAGCAAGTGAGACTTTTACTCCCCCCACCTTTGGCTACATTTGGAGAATATTTTGTTTGTGGAAGTCACAGGGTACACTTTAGAAGTGTAACAAGGCCCCTGCACCACCTCCGGCGCAGGGGGGGGGGGCTCAACCCTGCAGGGGGGTGGGGGGGCAACCCTGCAGGGGGAGGGGCAACCCTATAACAGTGCCCCACTCAGCCCAAAGTCAATGAATATTTGTGAGATATGGAAGTCTTACGTGCCCCTCATCACATTCTGCAGGTGCCCCCCATCAATTTGAGTTACGCCGCTGGGTATCCCATGAGTGCACCTGTGACAATTTTGGTTTCCCAAGAGTAGCTTTGGATTTTTTTGGTGAAGTTCAGGTTCCTCACTTGCAAAAAAATTCATATGGCTAAATGTAACAGATGTAAATTTACACACATGTTAATGCTATGGAAAGTTCAATTGAATTTTAAACCTTTATTTTCACCATAGGGAAAATATTTTTCTCAGGTGAAAAGGCCCTTCCGCAGCCCCACCATCTAATTTCTCATGTGGTTACACACATCAGGGCTGTTGAACCTTTATTTCCCTCACTACAAACTGAATTACATTTCAGTGTAATTAACAAGCACTGAAATTCCCATCTCACCAGAGATAATTTCACTGAGCTTGGATGAAGTGAAAGATGACTCAACTCACTTAACAAACTAGGGTTCAATGTGAAACATTCATATTACAAGCATATGAATGTAGCACGTGCACCTTCCCAACGGTCTGTATCATCAGCGGTATGTTGTTAAATTAAATCAAATCACCCAGGTCAAAAATTTGCATCCTGCTTCAAAAGACTGTTCCTGCCAACAGCAGCAATGCACATTTCCTCCACCACTACATGCCACGCTGTAGGGAAAACATGTTTCACGCTTCAGCAAGCATTAGAAATCAAAATAAACCAGCATAATGTAAGACTTGCTAACCCCAACGCTTAGTGGCATAATTAGGCCAACTTCAAAACGTAAGCTTGTACTGCTGCTTAGAATTCATAAGCAATAAGTTTCCATAAGAGATCTTTCCATTGTAGTTGTGGTCAGAAGAGCCCCAGTGAAATTAATTAATGCGGACTAAGATTTGACCCCCCTCCATGAAGTGCACAAAACCCGTGCCAACATCAGCGGCTGGCAACTATGGAGCATGGTGGGCGGGCAAATGGGTGGTGGGCACTGCACACCCACATTCAGCTCGAACCTCATAACTGTACTTCATGTGGGATGCACAAAGTCTCCCAAAGTGGCTTCTCGCCCGGAGGCTGCAGTGTACCTCATGTTTACAAGCGGCGTTGGCGGTTCAAGGGTATAAACTATGGACAAGGTCTCAGGCCCTCCACAGCACTCTGTCGTAATCCTTAATTATCTATTTCAACAGCAATACGACACATAACGCTACAAGGCCACAATGCGGGCAGCAAAGCGCTGTACAATTATCAGTGTAATAGACTACAATGTGTGTGCACACGGATTAGGTGGATGGTGTCTAGACAGACATTGGCATGCTGATGTTGAATTAAGTCACCTGCTTAGTTTCTACCTGGTGTATTTAGATGAACACATCAAAGCAAAGAGTTTCCAAAGAATAGCATGAGTTGGGCCCGCTAATGGTGATTATAACATAATTGTGTGAACTAGTCCAAGGGTATTTCAACGATAAAGTGCCTTTATATTGGTCTGGGTGCATGCATGTAAGGCAACTATATACAAAAATAAACAAAAAGAAATAGTCACTTATCTTCTTTGCTGCATGACGCTTCCTCCTCACTCTGGTCTGGTGTTCTTCTCTGTCTCCTTCAGTCTACAGCGTAGGCTTCAGTCAACTCCCCTAACCACTCCTAGCGTAGCTCTCACGTTGGTAACCAACATGAGAGAAGCACCAGGAATGGAGGGGGCAACCTCACTCAGTGCTCTCAAGGGAACTGGAGTCCTGTGCTTTCTCTAACCCAGCTGAGTAAGACAGCTGGTTTAGAGAGGTGTAAAATGTGCATGTCTGGCTGGCCATTGCAAGACAGCCGGCCAAAGTGACATTCACACTTTAATCTTAAGTGCACAGCCCACCACTTCTCCCTGCTGCTGCCACTCAGCAGCAATTGCCCCACCCATAATGACACTCGGTTTGGGATGAATTGGTGAAAAATAAAATGGTAATAAATGAACTTTATTATCATTTTATTTTTCATCTTCGGAGCTTTTCTGGGGGCATTTTTGTCAGTGGGGCGATGCTCCTCCGCCGTAATGGAGGAGCCCCTCCCGCATGCCAAGCAGTTTGAAAGTTTGTCCTTGTTGGAATACTCCGGACTGATAATCTGTCAAAATTCTCAAAGGAACAGAATTCAACTTCTGTTATAAACAGGTTTGCAAGATGAGCCAAGTCCATGTTCAGAATACCTAAGGAAAAAGGAGCCAGAAAGAAAAAAAATGAAATCGTGTTGTAGAATTTAGGAAACGTCTTTGTAACTCAGAGGGGACTAAAACAAAAACGTTTATGATTGCTTTACAAAACTGTCAACACATTGTACACAGATGTAAGAAGCACCCCAGTTCTTTCTGTGCCAAGGTAAACGTGAGATAAAGTTTTGGCCACAGTCAAAACCTGCACCATAAGTCTGTATGTAAGAGGGTAGGGGTTATGTTGTAAAGTTGATGATACTGAACTGGCTCTTCTCCAGGGTTGTGCCTGAGAGAGGACCTCTGTATAATTTCCAAAATTCAAAAGACAAGCTTAAAATCTCAGCAACCCTGAATTTTCTTACTGCAAATTGGCAAGCTTTCCATGGTCCCAGCCAAGCTTGAATTTGGCAGACAGCTACACCGGTGTCATGGAGGGGTATAGTTCTTATAAATAACTTCATGTTTTCTTGGAAATGTTATTGCTGAACTGATGTTTGCTCAACTGTGCACAGCTCTCTCAATAAACATCTCTTGAGTGTAGAGGGGCCCAGTTGCAGAACTTGGAGCACAGGGAAACAAATGTACCTGGTTCAGGATTTTGCATATTGATCTGACCCCGTTTAACCTCAAACTCCATCAAAGCCCTTTCAGGAAGCCTCCTGAGTATGTTTGGCATCTTGCTGCAGCTAACACGTTGCAGATTTTAAAAACACTTACTGGTGAGAAACAGGGTGTGTTGGTGCAAGTTCAACAGGCGCTTGATGCATCTGTCCATAGTGGTGCCACTCCACTGTTAGCCTTGGTTTCATATTGAATATGACCTCTACATGGAGGATCACTATTTAACTAGACTAAATTCCTTTACGCTGTTCTAATTTTGTTTAATTTGAGTAATTTCATGTTATGCAAAATTCCTAAAAATTACACTGTTATGCCATATTGCGTAATTACTTGCCGTTTAAGGCAAATATTTAGCATGAGCCTATGGGAACAACGCAAATCTTTTAGTACACAATATGCCTAGGATGCATTTCACACTAAACTATTTTGCATTCCATGTATTTATGCCTAATATTTTATACTTTTTCAGAATTTTCACTTAATTTCCCCAAACACAAATTACATAAATTTCACACGCTCCCAAACCATACCTTCTAGAGTGAGTCAGAATATGTTGAGGCCCTTCTTGTTTGTTGGTCAACTCTTTTTGTAGAGAAAGGCTACCCAAAGATAAGCCTTTCTCTATTCCTTGTTTTGTAATACCACGTGTGGCAATGTCTAATATCTTATATTTACGAGAGCATTGTCCCTTTGGAAATTTCCTTTAGAATATGCTGTTGATGGAGCACTGCCATCTCCATCAATATCATAGTAGGCCCTCTTCTTTAATACCAAAATCTGTCAACAGAAAACTGTTCTAAATGCCAGTTCTGCTCTGGAGGTAGCTTGGGACCATTTTATATAAGGAGCTTTAGATCTGTTAACATTAGACAATAAGGACTTGTCTGGCCTTCCTTCATCTCTATCCATTAGCTAGTTTGAAGCAATTCTGTCTTCATCACTTTCTTCTTAACTCTACTCATAATTCACCTACTAAAATTAATTGATGCATCCAATTAGTCATTTTTCAGTAGTTTTCATACATTAGATTCAGTGTACTCTCTCACTCTTCTGAACTCCACTATGGCTATGAATGTTGGGTAATATCCACAGGGTTTGGCGGCATAACAGACAGAAACGTTAGGGAAAATCAGTGGAGACGTCCTGCTTGAAAGTGGTACTAACTTGGTTCACTCTTGAGTACTGGCAAAGTAGGCTTTGGTTCACATTATGAGATCTACTCGTTTACGATCTGCCTAGTAGAAGATGTTCAAGGAGAACTGTCTGGATCTTGTTTGAGTCTACATCTAGGCTTGCGCTAAAATACTTTTATGCATTAGGGAGCATACAGATAGATGGTAAGTACAGACGGCAAATGTTATTCCAAATATTGCTGATGCGTATTTTGGGTCCTTTGTTCACCCAAAGAAAGTTATCTTAAATGTACCTGAAGTTTATAGTAATCCTCTGCTATGTTTAAGTAGTTGCTATAGTATTTAAAACTGTTTTATTATTTTCCCCAAAAAGTGTTAAAAAATAGTCACTCCTTAAAAGAAAGTCACGTCCTAATTTTTCAAAAAATAAAGAAAACAGTTTTAAATGGTTTGGGTATGCTTGTACCTATTTGATAACAGTAGCAGGCAAGTAATGTTGTAACACAGTAATCAATAGATGTGCATAAAATACGGACAGATTTTTTAAATACATGAAAAGACCACTTGCCTTCATCACTCAAACTGTATTTAAAACAATTAAACATAAAAATGGAACAAAAGTTAAAAAATAACATTTCTCAAACAAAATGTCTCATCGATTTTTATCTACAATAGTATTTTATCTGTAGATTTCTCTGATGGGGTCATTTAGCAGGAATCCAGTGACACACATTACCAAAAACCTACAGTTGAGGCCTTCCTCAATTTTTCTGCTCCCTGCATAATCAAACTATTGTATTTTGGTGTTGGAAAACAATATATTGATTACATTAAATTACTTTATTTTTATAGAACTTTTCTTATAGACTACTAATGCTGTGCTCTCTGTAAAATAGACCCAATTGTTGGTGCTGGGATTGCTCCTTACATATGGCTCAAAACTGGGTACCAGCGTCATGTGACTGTCAGCTCCTTAAAACGATTTTTCTGTGGATTTGCATTGGATATAAGCATGGAGCTCACATAAACATTTAGATACCCCCAAGTGTAGTATTATTATCAATAGAAGAATCTTGGGAATTCATTATGGTATTCACTGTTGGTGTTTTCAATTAATATAACACATTATTGTTAGGTAGCAAAATACATCAAGCATTGTTATCCAAGACCACATTTCACATTAAATATTTACTGGACTACACATGTACCTAAATATATACTGGACTACACATGTACCTAACATATTCATCACACGTTGAAAAGACATGGCATTGAATGGGAGGGGAGGACAGAGTTCAAATAGAGTCATTTTTGAGTGCTTTTAACATCAGTGTAGTTGAGTTAACTACTGTTTGATGCCCACAAAATTCTACAATTCTGTCGAAGATATGTGATTTCTCGGTTTGCACATCACCCTTTGGATCTTGGTTAGCTTTGCCGTTTCCAAAATCCATGTTTCAATAGTATTTTTACATCCTGACTTCTAGCCTCTCTGTGTGGCCCGGGAGGATACTCACTGTTAGTAATGATTTTGCATGCGTTGTTAGATGTAAGCATGATGAAGGCATATGTTTTTGTGTATGTGCTGTAGGATGCGGATCACTATTAATCAATCATGTCAACAACTTACAAGTGGCCAAAACTGGCCATGCCTTAGATTTCAATGAGGCCCACATTATTAAGAAAAATGCTCGGCTACGTTTCCCTATGGATAGGACAGCCCTTAGTAATATATTAAAGACAAGCCCTCATGAAATAAAAAAGTGTTATAGAACACCTTGTAACGGATCCTATGTTTGAGCACCATTAATTCGACCAGACTACTATACATCTTTCTAATCCAATTTATTTACAATTTCTTCATGCTCTAATCAGTCGGAGCGCATCTATCTGTTTGCATTTTGTTTTTGTTTTTGGAGTTTTATATAGGGCAAACAACCCGAAGGTATCGGAGCGTTTTACATGAGCACCAGTTGGGTTACAGATGGACACATTCATTTTTGTCAGGCAAGTGATTTTCCCAGAATCACAGGATGTCGAGCGTCCCTGCACAGACTCGAACCCGGTTCCCCAGCTTCGAGGTCGCCAGCTCTGGCCGTTAGGCCACATCCTCTTATAAGCGATCCTGTGCACAGCAGCAATTCTACACGTCAGCAGTGATTTAAAACTTGAAACCAGCATGCTTTGAGTATGAAATGCCCAGACACACCTAGGTGAATCCCTGACATAATCTTTACATTACATGGGAAGCTGCCATAAAAATAAGTGAGCACCCTCAAATGAGCCATGCGGTGCTCCAAACTCACCTTGGAACTGCATCTGCAAAGCAAATTAGAAAGAGAACTGGTACCTTGTCAGCTTGAAGCTGTCATGACTCGTTTTGTGATCATGTATCCCTCTTTGATAAAAACGTGTGGAATTAATATGATGTCACCTTTATTTGCTACGGTTCAAACATCAGTTCAAATGTGGAGCTCTTAGACAGAGTGTAACATACGCATTGAGAACTACATAATAAAATTAGGCCATTGTGAAAGTTCTGTTATGTATCAGTGATCTTATGCAATTTGGATCATTTTGCAATATGCTTGCTGCACACATTCTTCATGTCACGCAATTACATGGCACAAGCGGCAGAAATTTAGCGTGAGCGCACAACATCAACACAAGCGACTGGAACAGGAGTGCCTATTGTTTGCGACACTTTTTCATGCTGTTTTATTGGTGTGAAATGCTCTTTTGTATAAAATGTACGCAAGGGTGTATGTTGCACTAAAATATAATGCCAAATGCTGATTTTGTATTTCACCTAATTACGCATAATTGTATGTCATTTTTCCTGAAATATCAATGTAATTATGCAAAAGTAAATTATGTGCATTACACACACGTCTATATCTTGCCACTTACCGATATGTTTGAACGCCACTGTTCTTCACAAGTTTACTTCCTTTCTTGAGAATGTAGTGCACAGCAGTTTCTTCAAACACCTGCAAGGCCTATTTTTATAAGGCACAGAACCAACGGCGACAGCTGCATAGCTCGCACGTACCTGACCAGCAAAGTTGATAAATGACAACGTAGGTCTGTGTCTAAATATCAATAAAGACCTGTTTAGGTGGTAACCATCGCTATGGCAACAAGCAATCAGGCACAGCTGGGTACTCAAGTAAAGCAAGATTAAGGAGCCCTCCAGCAATCTAGTCACAGCAGGTCGGCATGAACCCTGAAATGCTGGTGCATTTAATTGAATGGCCTTTGGTGGTTGTCTGGCAGGTTCACTTGTAGCCTAGGTTATTCTGAAGTATCATTCTTTGAAAAAGTGAAGAGAGCTGCCACTTTCTTTACCTATGTAGAAGCAATATGTGATTTTTCATGACATGTTGGCCTGTAAACTAAAGGATGCCTTTGTGTCTGACTACAAGACAATACTGCCCAAATGCCAAAACAAAGCGTTAAGAGTTGGGAATCAAAGTTAAAACTTGTTATGCTAAATATAATTTACTCCTACTGACTCTTAATAATTATTATAAATAATTAACATAGCCCACATCCTCAACAATGTTGCCTCCTGGCACTTACTTGTAAAATGTATTAGTGTCACACAGCTCAGTAGTTCTGAATTAATTGAACCTGGAAGAAACTAGCATTTGCAATGCAATAGGTCTTGCATTTACAAAACTCTTGTAAATGCGAAACCTATTATATTGCAAATGCTTGTTTGTAAAAGCGCCCATGCGGCACTTTCACTTTAATGTCGGCAGAGCCCTTTTCCTTAGACGAGCTGTTTCTAAAGAAAGGGGCGCAGCTGCCGTTAAAGTGAAAGTGTGGTATGGGGCGCTATTACAAAAAAAAAGCATTTGTTTGTCAAGTTGACAAATGCTTTTTTTTGATAAAAGCACCCCATGCCGCGGTTTCGCTTTAATGGCGGCCGTGCCCTTTTCCTTAGACACGGCTCGTCTAAGGAAAGGGGTGCGGCCGCCATTAAAGTGAAAGTGCGGCACGGGGCAGTTATAAAAATAAAAGTTAATAAACTGTAAAAAAAAAAAAAACATGCGGCTGCGTTCGGTGCCGCAAATAAACCAAAGGCACAACCGCCACTGTATGAGCGTGGCATACCGTGCTATGAAAAAAAGCGATGGGGGAGAAAACCATTTAAGCACATAGTGCTCGGAGGCTGTAATTAAAGCCTACCGAGTAACAACACATGTAACAGGGGGTGTCCTCATGGGAGGTTACAAAATGAGTCAAGGCAGTACTAAGTAGGGACTACTAAGCCTATTGACCAATGAAAAGCCACAGTTTCCAAAGGACAATGACTCAAGCCATTGAAAAATATGGGCAGAGCTTTAAGTCCATACCTGAATACAGCATGTCTCTGTCATGGTTGCGGACAGCTGTGTGACCTTCGCACGCTTTACGAAGCGTGAGCGTGACTTCGCGGTGTGGAGTCGGGTTGGCAGTCTAGCTTTGGTGATCGGAAGCGGACGCCACCTTAGTCACGGCGCTTCCGGTGTTACGAGCATAACAGCCGGCGCATCCCGCTACTCCGGCGCTTTGGATTAACGCCGTTGCCGCCATCGGATGATGGCAGAGACTCCGCGCTTCCTCCAGTAGGTAGCTGTTTCTTCTCCTTCTGTGCAGACGCCTAGTGTGACTCGCGCTGTGCGTTGTTCTTTGGCTGTACTATTCCGATGAAGTGTGGCTACCATACCTTGCTTTTCACAAGACTGCCTTTTCCGTGCAGGCATCCCTCTAGCCCGTGATCCCTATCAGAAGCCTTGTTTCGTTGTTTCGCTGACACCATGCACAGGAGTGTGTTCGGCTGTGTGCTGTCAGTTCCTCTTTATTATTTGCGCAGGAGCGCTGTTTTTCTTGATTTTGGTTTCGACGCGCAGGAGCGCATGGTACTTTGTTTTTGGTTACTTTGAACACAGGAACAGTTCCACGTGCACTTCCTGGTGCACTGAAGTAGTACCGTTTCCTGGTATATGCGCAGGAGCGCTTATTCTTTGCTGTCCCTTGTTGATGTCTTCCTTGGTATACATACAAGGTAAACCATACTGTCCTTTTTTGGTCTAGTAGTCCTTAGAGAAGAAGGGAGGAGGTTGGTGTGCACCACAGGTAATAGCTGTGCCCTTATTCTTTCATTGCAGACCCAGTGTCTTGAGGGTTTCCAGGAACATCACACAGCTCCAAGTTTTTTCCATATCTGGCTTCTACCCCCGGTCCCATCTCCATCCTGGTCAGCGTCCACACAGCTACTAGGGTAAGGTGGGAAACAGCGGTGGTGGTCCCTGTCGCCCCTGCGAGATCACCTCACAAGTATAAGGTAAGACTTGTGGGACTCTGACAGAATCCAAAGCCCACGTAGTCTATCTTGCCCGGGCGACATGGGCGACCCCGAGATCACCCTATAAGACATAGCTGCCATCCTTGCCACCATGCAGGCAGAGAGCCATAGCATAAGACAGGACATCACCGTCTTGCAGACACAGGCAGCAGGCGGTGGAACGGGGCCTTGGGGCCAGTTTCCTTCTGCTACAGTGAGACAGGAAGGGATATTGAGACCTTCCTTGTTTCAACCAGGTAGTTCTGCCGCAGCCCCCGCTCCGGACACCACCATACAGGTGGTAGCACCACACGCAGTACAGCTGGCTCCACCTGAACGCTTTTATGGCGACAGCACCAAGTATAGTGTCTTTCTTCATCAATGTCATTTACACTTCATGGCTCGAGCTACAGCATTTCCAGATGACGCATCTAAGATCGCCTTCATCCTCTCCTACATGGGGGGAGATGCTTCCCAGTGGTCTATACCCTTGGTAGAGAATGACGATCCCATGTTGTACAACCTCCCAGTCTTCAAGGATAACATGCGACGGATGTTCGCCCGCCATACCTTTGTGCAAGCCGCAGACAATGAATTACTCGGCTTGAAACAGGGTAACACAGACTTGCTGCACTACATCACCACCTTCAGTAGACTGGTGATAGAAGCTCGCTGGCCTGAGTCCAAGAAGGTGTCCGTCTTCTACAGGGGCTTGCGTGACGAACTGAAGGACCTGCTTTCCCAAATACCTGATCCCCCGGAGGACATAGGGCCATTCATCGACCTAGTGGTGAAACTGAACTACAGACTACAGGAGCGTAAGACAGAAAGAAACAGAGGTGGTGATTCTCAGTTCCTGACGCACAAAGAAAAAACCGGCGATGATGCGGTTCCATCCCCTGACACTCCAGAGCCGATGCAGATAGGAGGCGTTCGTGGGCCTCTTACCAAGGAAGAACAGGAGAAAAAAAGACGACAGAACCAGTGTTTGTATTGTGGCAAAAGTGGGCACTTTGTCAGGGAATGTCCAGTAAAACCTACCCGAGCAAGAGGGAAGAAGCCCTTTGTTCTTCCTGTCGTCAAGGGAGACTGGTCGGGAAACGGGGAAACCCAGTAGGCAGTGGGGTCCGGCTACTGGGTTCTTCGTCCGCCAAGATACCGACCCCTTCCTTTTGTGACGGTAGTCATCATTTGGGTGTGGAGGTGACCTTACGTGCACTGACAGGCCTGGTATGGCAGGTCACAGCCCTAATCGATTCAGGAGCCACCGGCAACTTCATCTACAACCGATATATGGTGGATCTGGGTATGGCTACTGTGCCGAAGGCAAAACCTGAGACAGTTAAGGCAGTGGACGGCACGGATCTTACCTCTGGTCTCATTCGTTTTCAGACCGAGGTCCTGGGGATGAAGTTCGAGAACAACCATACGGAGTCCATCGCCTTCGATGTTATCGACGCACCTCAGTTCCGCTTGATACTGGGTCTTCCGTGGTTAGTGAAACATAACCCTCGGATCGATTGGGTGTCCAGGGTTATGCGTTTGGACTCAGCTCTTTGCTCTTCTCGCTGTTACCCGCAGGCGGACTCCTCCTGTACTAAGGACGTGCAGGCCCATGCGCTGCCTCTCACCGGAACGGTTATGGCCACACAAGGGACCGTGCCGGATGTGTACCTGGACCTGGCTACAGTGTTCGACAAGAAGGGGGCGAACACCCTACCTCCTCATCGAAGCTTCGACTGCAGAATAGACCTGATTCCAGGTTCCACACTTCCCGTAGCCGTATTTATTCCCTTACCGAAAAGGAGAACGAGCACCTCCGTGTGTATCTCGACGACTACCTACGCAATGGGTTCATACGCCACTCCAGATCACCTGTGTCGTCCCCCCTCTTTTTCGTGGCCAAGAAGGAGGGGGATCTGAGAATGTGCATCGACTTCAGGGCCATGAATGCCATAACCATAAAAAACCGGTATCCCTTACCCCTGATATCCAACTTGCTGGACCAGGTGAGAGACGCCACCCTCTATACCAAACTGGATCTCCGTGGGGCCTATCATCTCGTCAGGGTCAGGAAGGGGGACGAATGGAAGACCGCGTTTTGAACCAGATGTGGCCTCTTCGAATACCAGGTCATGCCTTTCGGGCTCTGCAACGCCCCGGCTGCCTTCCAGTATTTCATCGATGAAGTCCTGAGAGATTTCATCGATCAGTTCTGTATCGTTTACATAGACGACATCCTGATTTTCTCCAGAACATTGGCGGAACACGTACATCACGTCCGCACTGTTCTGCGACGACTCCAACAACACAGATTGTACGTCAAGCTGGAGAAGAGCGTCTTTCACACCGATGCAGTTGAGTTCTTGGGACACATTATAACCCCTGGAGGGATCAAAATGGACACCAAGAAAGTCGAGGCTATACTACAATGGCCTTCCCCTACCTCCGTGAAACACGTCCAGCGGTTCCTGGGGTTTGCCAATTATTACCGTCGTTTCATCACTGGTTTCTCTAGACTTATCACCCCCATCACTGGGTTATTACGCAAGGGCGTTCACTTCAGCTGGGACCACGAGGCAGAACAAGCCTTCCAGAACCTAAAGAGGAGGTTCACTGACTCCTGACTCCGAACAGCCATTCGTGGTGGAGGCCGATGCCTCCCAAGACGCCCTGGGCGGGGTGTTGTCCCAAAGAGACGCCAAAACTGGCCTGTTGCACCCTGTGGCCTTTTACTCCAGAAGATTGCAGCCAGCCGAACGTAATTACACCATCTCGGACCGAGAACTGCTGGCCATTAAAGCTGCCTTCGAGGAATGGCGCCAGTATCTCAAGGATGCGAAACACCCTGTGACCATTTACACGGACCATAGGAACCTCCAGTTCCTTCGCTCTGCCCGAGCCCTCACCTCTCGGCAGTTGCGTTGGACTCTGTTTTTCAATGAGTACGACTTCCACATCACGTACCGCCCCGGCAGAGACAATGCCAAGGCCGACGCTCTGTCCCGTCTTGACGAAACCGAAGATACCAGAACTACGGTCGAGCCGGCACCCATTATCCCTGAACGCTGTTTCCAAGGAGTAGTCCTTTCCTCTGCCTTTCTGTCTAGACTACATGATGACATACAGCGAAAAGACCCATCGACATGGACGGAAGACCTCCAAGGCGTCACAGCGCTGGACGGATTCCTGTACAAGGGAGACCGTTACTACTTGTCGTTGACGGATCACCAACATCAAGCTCTATTCATGTGCCATGGTCATCCGCTATCCAACCACCCCGGCCATCACAAAACATTGGACCTGCTACAGCGGCATTTCTGGTGGCCTTCTATGGATGCTGACGTGCACGCCTACATAACACGTTGTGCCGTTTGTGCTCAGGGGAAGATCTTGTCTCAGTCCTCAGTAGGACTGCTGCATCCCATCCCTGTGCCTCCGTACCCTTGGCATACCATCTCCATGGACTTTGTAGTTGAGTTACCCAGAACGAAGGCAGGATACACCACCATCCTCACCATTGTGGACCACCTCACCAAGATGGCTCATTTCGTGCCCCTGAAGAAATTGCCCTTGGCAGCTGAATTGGCGTTGGTCGTCATGCACAACGTCGTACGTTTACATGGTATACCGTCTATTGTGATCACGGACAGGGACTCCCAGTTCGTATCCAGATTTTGAAATGAGGTGTGCAACACCCTGGACATGGAAGTGCGTTTGTCATCGGCCTACCACCCCCAAACAGACGGGCAGGCGGAGAGGACCAACCAGACCTTGGAACAATATCTCCGCTGCTTGCTGTTGGCCTAATAGAAGGACTGGTCGGAGGTACTGTGGTTGGTGGAATACGCCTACAATAACAGCAGGCATTCCGCTATCGGTATGTCCCCGTTCTACTGTCTCCAGGGGCGACATCCACAAACCGTTCCCTGGGAAGAGCAACAGAACAGTCCCTTACCCACGGTACAGGCTTATCATGGCTTCCTTTGTGAACTCTGGCAGCAGGCCCGATTTGAGCTGGCTAAAGCTAAGGAACACTACAAGCAGGCTGCGGATAGACACAGGCAGGTGGAGCCATGCTACAAGGTGGGGGATAGGGTGTGGGTGTCCATACGGAACCTCAATGTGCATGGTCCAAAGAAGCTGTTTCCCCGTTACGTGGGTCCCTATGTCATTGCTAAGGTGATCAACCGTGTGTCCATGAAACTCTCTCTGCCCCCCCAGATGAGAATCCATCCAGTCTTTCATGTGTCCCTCCTGCGGGCTACTCACCCTGAGTGCGTGGTCTCATCTCCTCCTTCTCCTGTACTTAGGGATGACCACGAGGAGTATGAGGTCCGGGCCATCCTTGATTCCCGGAGGACCCGGGGAAGGCTCTTCTATCTGGTGGACTGGAAGGGGTAGGGTCCAGAGGAGAGGTCCTGGGAACCCTTGTCACATGTCCATCATGCTTCCCGGTTAGTCAGGGCCTTCCATGTGGGTCACCCCGGTAGCCCTCGCCCCGCCACTGCTATATGATCAGTGGGCGATTGGGTGGGGGTTCTGTTTGGTGGTGGGTACTGTCATGGTTGCGGACAGCTGCGTGACCTCCGCACGCTTTACGAAGCATGATCGCGACTTCGCGGTGTGGAATCGGGTTGGCAGTCTAGCTTCGGTGATCGGAAGCGGACGCCACCTTAGTCACGGCGCTTCCGGTGTTACGAGCATAACAGCCGGCGCATCCCGCTACTCCGGCGCTTTGGATTAACGCTGTTGCCGCCATCGGATGATGGCAGAGACTCCGCGCTTCCTCCAGTAGGTAGCTGTTTCTTCTCCTTCTGTGCAGATGCCTAGTGTGACTCGCGCTGTGCGTTGTTCTTTGGCTGTACTATTCCGATGAAGCGTGGCTACCTTACCTTGCTTTTCACAAGACTGCCTTTTCCGTGCAGGCATCCCTCTGGCCCGTGATCCCTATCAGAAGCCTTGTTTCGTTGTTTCGCTGACACCACGCACAGGAGTGTGTTCGGCTGTGTGCTGTCAGTTCCTCTTTATTATTTGCGCAGGAGCGCTGTTTTTCTTGATTTTGGTTTCGACGCGCAGAAGCACATGGTACTTTGAACACAGGAACAGTTCCACGTGCACTTCCTGGTGCACTGAAGTAGTACCGTTTCCTGGTATATGCGCAGGAGCGCTTATTCTTTGCTGTCCCCTGTTGATGTCTTCCTTGGTATACATACAAGGTAAACCATACTGTCCTTTTTTGGTCTAGTAGTCCTTAGAGAAGAAGGGAGGGGGTTGGTGTGCACCACAGGTAATAGCTGTGCCCTTATTCTTTCATTGCAGACCCAGTGTCTTGAGGGTTTCCAGGAACATCACACAGCTCCAAGTTTTTTCCATATCTGGCTTCTACCCCCGGTCCCATCTCCATCCTGGTCAGCGTCCACACAGCTACTAGGGTAAGGTGGGAAACGGTGGTGGTGGTCCTTGTCGCCCCTGCGAGATCACCTCACAAGTATAAGGTAAGACTTGTGGGACTCTGACAGTCTCGCAGAGCAGCGCATGCGCTGCCCAGGCTCGACCTAAAAAGGCAAAAGCATCTTAGCCTTGCAGGCAGACCTTTGCAAGGAATGCTCAGCCCACTGAGCAGCCTAGCTAACTGCACCTCACCAGTGTATTCATTTAACAAACACAAATGCCTTTCTACTCCAAGCTGATGTATAGTGTTGACGTTTATAAAGATCTGTTACATACATTCATATGTGTAAAACTGAATTTTTTCAGATCCAATAATTAAGCTACAACATCAAAAATAATGCATATTGTATTTCTTCTTGTGACTTCAGAAATAGGAACAATGCCAGCAATGTGTACCTGGAGAATAAAGAGGTGGTGAATGCTGTCAGAGAGAATTGATGAGTCACTGGATGTTATAGAGGGCATTGACAATTCAATAGCGGTGCTGAAATTCTGCTGGGATAAGAAGACTAGAGTCTCGGAAGTGGAAGAAGCTTCATCTGTGATAGGATGAAGGTGCACGTGACAGAGGGTCATATGACATCTGTTTACCATGAACCTTGTGTTGTGGTGGTGTTTAGACAGCATGCTATGAATGCTTTGCTTATTCGCAAAGAGAGAGTGAATGTTCATGAAACTCTCGGAGAGCGCAAATGTGCAGAACTGAAACTTGGGTGGCTTGGCGTAGTTTTGATTGTGAGGTAACATTTTGTATTTCTGATCAGGGCCAGACTGGAAACCAAAATCTGTCCTTGAAAAATATTCAAACCAGTCCCATCAGTAGGCTAGGAGTAGAATTAGGCGAATGGGGCATGGTTATGTCAGACCAGCCCATGAAAGAATGCCCTAACCTGCATCCTACTCAGAGTATGCCAGGGTGGTGGAATTGCCAGTCCTGCCCAGTCAATAAAGTCATTGAAACATAAAGCTCAAATGATTATCATCTGATTTCACACAAAAAGTTACGTGTGAGCAAAAATGACAGATCATGATTCATCTAATCCAAATATTTGATCACATGCTCAGTCTCAAGTTTGGTTTACTCAGTGCTTAATTTGAGCCGGTGGTTTCCGGTACTCAGCACCGGCACTTAATTGCCAACACCATACTTGGGACAGTCTGACACAGGGTGGCGCTGCCCAACTAATTTAGAGATGAGCAGAACAACTGTTGTTTATGAATACATTATACATAAAAAAATTACTAATACCTGCCTCCTCAGCCATTCCTTTAGCTTTGGGGACCTGGAATAATCTGAACTGTCGCACTTGCAGGCAAGAGAGATGGTTAGTAGGTGTTTTGACAGTGATGACAGAGGAGATGGGTGGTGCAAGCTGCAGTGGCCTCCTGATCAGGGCCCTAGCACTTATTATTTTACAAATTAAGCACTGAGTTACAACCTCTTCAGCTGCAGTGTGCTACCTTCTGCAATGTGCCATAGCATGCACGCATAATCACAGACCCTCTGAGAAGCAGCCTCCATTTTTTATTGGGTTCTGCGTAAACACAGCTAAGTGGCAGTCACCACTGCCAATATCTTGCATCAGGAAATAAAATGCAAAGAATTTTGTGCTCAACATCCAAAATATGAAGTGGTGCAAATGGAGGTGGCTCTGTTTATCACAGAAGGGGTTAATTTTAGGTTAAACTGGTTTGTTGATTTGAATTACCTAAACACTGGTTCTTAACCTGTGGTCCACGGATACTCAGGGCGTCTTATAACTATATAACGGCAGTTCTTACTATGAGGATAATAGTTTACTGAACAATAATACTTACTTAGAGTCTACCCTAATGCCCCCCCCAATATATTTGAGGTCAGGCACTTACAGACCCCAAGCACCTACAACATTTGTTATTGGAATGAGGATATTCTAATACACTTTTCAGCAGAGCTGGAATATTTCCATGAGCTGAGGCCCACTTCCTAGTTAGCAGCTTGTACTCTGGCATGATCACCTGATCTTCTAACTTTTATGAAATTGCTGTCTATTTCACCTTTTAGCACAAGACCCTACATAGTCTCCAACTTTGTGCACACCAAGCTCATTGCCTGACATGTGTCTGTCTGAGGCCAATGTCAATCAAGTTATTTCTTCTGTCCCACTGCATCTGAAGAGAGCTCTTATTTTCAAACATTCAGTTGCTTAGGAAAGTAGATGTGCTTAATTCATTTGTGGTGCTCTTGTTTGTTTATTTTGTGTGTATTATTGTTGAGATTCAAATTGCAGAATTGAATTGGTGGTCCCTGGCTTCCAATCAGGGCCAGACTGGGAACTGAAACCGGCCATGGCAAACTGCTGGGCCGGCCTCCGGGGAGGGGTGAGGTGTTGGGCAGGGGGGGGTGGTTGCGGCTGACCATGTTTTTTCTAGGGCTGGTTTTGGCCAATTTTCTTACAGGTGGCCGATATTGCCGGCCCCCGGTAACAAAAAGAGCCCCACAGGGGCCCAAAACCGGCCCCCACCCTGGCGGTCACCAGGAAAATGCCTGCTGCCCGCTACGACAAGTCCGGCCCTGCTACCAATTGTGATCAGTGGGAACAGCAGACGGACTACTGACATAAACAAAGATCGTATGTTTTTCCACAAGCAAATTGGAGCACCGTCTTCTTACTCCCCTCCGGGTGGTCTATAAATTGCAGTCTTTACGCGAGTATTGAACAGTTGGTCAGCAGGATTTCCCACAGTCTTCAGCACCCACCCCCAAGTAAGAATCACACCATCCCCCTGTCCCCACCTCCCTCATAGTCTGTTTGGCTTCTGCCAACCAGAGACGGAAGCTCAGAGCAGTAAGAACTGCAGTGCTCTGAGTGGCCATCGAAAGCAAACAAGGACAATAATCCAGCCAGATTGTAACAACTGAAATCTACATAATTTGTAACAATTTGCATTCTTCCAATATTTAATACTAGCGCACAGCTACCATGTTTCAGTACTCTAAACAGCAAATGCCTAGCCTGCTCCAATCACACTGGGCACTTAGCAGATTGTAACCAGCTAACATGACAAGAAGCAAAGCAACACAATGAGGATGATGGAAACATCCAAGGATAACAATTACACACACAAATTATAGTTATCAGTTGCAGATGTTTAGAGACACAGCAGGGAACCACCAAGTAAAACATTAGATCTAAATGCACACATTGAAGTTTTGCAACCATCAGCCATGCATCTGGTTGGCAATATACAATTTATGCAGAGAGCATCCTTTGTGCTCCCACCACAGCCGCTTACATTGTTTTTAAGAGCACTGCATTATGGAGACAGTTCTTTTAGGATACACGTACATACATATCCACAAAGGCAGCTCATTAAAAACCTCTCGTTTGCAAGGGTGTTGATTTGTTTTGTAGGATTGTTACAGGCCCTGGCTAAAATATTCATTTATTCAGTAGGCGGCAAGCACAACCTATGTGCGCCTTTCAGAGGGGTTGTTTTATTCTGCTAATGCTGCTGTCTGGTCAGGGCATTTTTGTGAAGTTGTAAATTATCTGGACCAATTTAATATTCTGCTGCTGTCCTGTCTCTCCCTTACGCTGGAAGGAGAAAGATAGAAGTCTAAAGTTTTTCCCTGTAAGATACAAACCTGTAATTACTTCTTGACACTTCCATAAACTCCTGACCTGCTGTACTTGAAATAAAATATGCAAAAGGCATATTTTTTAATCTTACTTTTTCCATAGTCTAAATCAATTGGGGCCACATTTTTGGCGATAAACACTCTACAAACAGAAAACGGCATTAATTCATTTAAATATAAGGGTATTTATATTACTGAGTGGGTGCATCCAGTTCATTGGATACCGCAAATCTTTTAATTGGTGGAAATTTAGAGCATGCTTGCACACACAAAAAATGAAAACAATTAACAAAGACTAGTACTTACTACTCCCTCCAAACACTTGTATTATCGGATTTTTAGCACCGATGCTGCAAAGCAAATTTTGAATTTTGAATCCAGAAAAATTACAATTGTTACAAAAGAGAAAGACACAACTATTTCTTCTAGCATGGAAACACACGCGTCCATGTAAAATGCACTATGTGGGCACAAGCATGGTGCCCAGACAGTGCAAAGGGGACATTTTCTCTTTGTGTGCCAGCTGGCTAATTACCAATGACGTAAACACATTTGCCAGTGTGCTTATGCCATATTACAAACATAAGCATCTAGGAAAGGACTCTAACAATTAAAATATGAACTGTGCACCGTCCTGTATATGGTGCGTGGTAATGCCCTACCCAGACCTCCATTTGTATACAGAGCGGCCCAGTGACACACCAGAGGGTGTGCACTCTTGATAATACTGCCCAAGAAGTGTTTTGTAGCTGCAGAAAGTGCACAAATATAATTATCTTCATAATGTATGATTCATGACTGGCCAGGGAAATGTGAGAAATCTGCTCCAACTGCATTGGCTGATGGATGTGAGGGTTTTGTTTACATGGACTAGCCACATGAGATGCATTGCTCCATCTATGATGAACACATGATTTCAGATACTTGTGCATGAACAGACTCTAAGATTGCCTTATAAATGAGCTCAAAACAACACTAGCTGGTGGGCAGCTATGTTGGTGATGCCTTGCTGCCCATATGGAAACAGATCATGGGCAAAGCAAGGAATGTTTTCTACTAAGTATTGAGAAAACTATTTTCAGCTGAAATGAAATCCTTCTCAGTATTTTTTATCAACTGGTTCACAGGTTCCACACCATAGACGCCATATTTGACGCCGTGCATGCTGGTGGTTGGAAGAAGATGTTGAGAGCACCTTACTTAAGAGCCGCAGGTGCGCTGACTCGTAGTTTGCAAGTCGGTGCACGGCACTTTCATTAATCTGCACACTGCCTAGATGCACAACAGCTGAGACTTATTTTAAAACTGCTTTTAAAACTTTAATGAAATTATCTTGATTGGGGGGTTTGTTTCATGTTTCTTGGCACAGTCAGGATCAGTAGACTCTCTGGTCCGCTTTGTTTCACTGAGTGAGCACTCTAGTTAGCGGCCATTTTTTAACTCCCTGGGTCCATTGAAGAGGCACCATATTTGACAGTGTGCACTTTAGTGCTTGGAAGAAGAAATTTAGAGCACCCTACTTATGGATGCTAGGTGCGTGGTGCACCACTCTTGCTCCAAAGGCATGCCAAAGGCACGTTGGACTGCACCCATCCATGTCCAGTGCCAGTCATGCTGCACCTTTTATTTCAGGTCTGTTTCCCAGGTTGTCTTATTCTGCTTGAAGAATTAAGGGAGCTCCAGATTGCAGTGTCACACTGAGTTTCTGACATAAACATGGATCAAAGAGTTCTCTAGCGGGGATATTGAGTAAGCTATACCCCAAAGGGTATTCAATAACACACCAAGATAGATAAAAGTAGAAAGGTGTAGGTTTGGCTATGATCTATCACTCTTCCTTCTAATGCACCATTTTCAAATTAAATAATCCTGATGCGGCAGAAGGACTAGGGTTTAGTATCAAAGCCTCTCCTAATTTTTCTTATTCGGGACCCCTAATTTATCTGCCCCGAGCTATTCTTCAGAGTTTACCAAAGTCCTGGGCAATGCTATTGCTGCTTTTTTGTACAATATACTAATGTTTCAGTATTAGGAGGCTTCAACCCACATACAGATGATAATAGCAAAACTCTAGCACAGACTTTATTCGATGCTGTCTGCCTTGAACGTGGTACAACTAGCTACTTAACCCACTCACATAGCAGGACATACTATTCACTATATTTTTTCTAATTTGCAGTCTTTGGTTGTTGGGTCTTTGCAGCCACCTGTATGGTCAGATCATTCGCTTATTTCATTTACTTTCAATTAAATTAAATAACTTGTAAGCTGAAAGGCACAGGCCATATTGATCTGTCCCTGGAGTAAGATTAAAGAACATTAACTTACACACATATTGCCATCTACCACTCCTTCATTGATGAGCTCTATGACTGAATATGTGGAGCGAATAAATCAGTGGCTCACTGCTGCCATTGGCCACCTGGCTCCTCTCAAAACGTTATAATCACCACAGTAAGCACCTTCAGGCCCTTGGTTCTCGCTGGCGCTTGCAACAGAAAAACAGAATTGTAAAAATTTGGAAAGAAGAAGGAGTAGGGGCTGTGTCCCCTTGATAAAGAGGTCTATAAAGCTGCCTTACAAATAAATATTCCATAAATCAATCAAAAAAAAGCCTAAACTCAAAAATCCTGGCCAAAGCGTTGGCCAACAGGCTTACCCCTACCTCACGAAATTAGTGCATCCAGATCAATCAGGATTTATGCCGGGTAGGAATACGGTGCTCAATCTGAGATGCCTACACAGTGTGATAGGTTGTAAACACACCATTCAGGAGATGCCATCATCCTCTCCCTTGTTTCAAACACAGTGGTCCCTAAGCAGAAGATTAAACAAACAATGAATATAGACTCAATCAGTACTATATTTGAAGCTGTCCTGCCGGACAGATACTTTAATATTCAATTAGTTTCAAAAAAATGAACAAAAGACATTTGAAGTGGGACACAAGCCTGCATTCAAATCAGCAAAATAGGACGAACAACGTGTAACAGAAAAGGCTCAGGCAGAGTAAGTTGTTTGTATGTAGCACATACTGATGTTACAAACAAAATATAGTGGGACACCATTACACTTGAGCGATATTTAGTTGAGAAGTGTTTATGGTGTGCATTAAGTCGACGGCGTTTCGGTCCTTACAAAAAATATTAGGATCATCATCAGGACATTTACATTAGCATGCCTGAGTACATTTGCCTAATGTCCAGAAGAGAGCAGCATGGATACGCCACGGGGGTGGGAGAGACCCGGGCTGGGGCAGATTAAGCGTCCGGACCTGGTGCGGTCAGAGCTGCAAGAGGTTGGTGGAGATGGCGCCGATTGCGCGGTCACTAAATCAATTAGAAGGGTTAGGTCTGAATCGGCCTAGTAATGAGGACACTGCTGCATGGGCGTGCTTCCTGCCGGCATCAATCGCGGGGATTGCGGGGATTGCCATCTACCACTCCTTCATTTATGAGCTCTATGACTGAATATGTTGAGCGAATAAATCAGTGGCTCACTGCTGCCATTGACCACCTGGCTCCTCTCAAAGCTTTATAATCACCACAGTAAGCACATTCAGGCCCTTGGTTCTCGCTGGCGATTGCAACAGAAAAACAGAAATGTAAAAATTTGGAAAGAAGATGGAGCAGGGGCTGTGTCCCCTTGATAAAGAGGTCTATAAAGCTGCCTTACAAATAAATATACCATAAATCAATAAAAAAAAAGCCTAAACTCCAAAATTCTGGCCAAAGCGTTGGCCAACAGGCTTACCCCCACCTCACGAAATTAGTGCATCCAGATCAATCTGGATTTATGCCGGGTAGGAATACGGCGCTCAATCTGAGATGCCTACACAGTGTGATAGGTCGTAAACACACCATTCAGGAAGATGCCATCATCCTCTCCCTTGACGCACACATGGCCTATGACATGGTCGAGTGGCCATTCCTCTTCGCCGTACTTGAACATATGGGGTTTGGGCCCAAATTTTGCTCTTGGATACGACTATTATACACAAAACTGCTTGCACAAGTAGTAGTAAACGGAAGAATTTCCGGTGAATTCCCCTTGGGGCGTGGAACAAGGCAGGGCTGCCCCCTGTCACGCTCCTCTTCGCCCTTGTGCTGGAACCATTGGCAGCCTGGATAAGAAGAGACCCGGTTATCCGTGGGCTCCGGTGGACAGAAGGATGGGAGGACCGCATATCCCTATATGCGGATGATGTCCTGCTATACATGGCATCCCCACGACGTTCGTTATCTAGACTCTTAAATATTTGCGAGACATACGGAAGGTACTCTGGGTATACCATTAATTGGAGCAAGTCTATCATATTCGTATTGAGCGGCCCCCCGCCGGTCCTACCTAGGGGGTGTGAGGTGAGAGTGGTAGAGGACAGCTTCAAATACCTGGGGATTCACATTACAGCAAATCCAGACGAATTTATTAATAAAAACCTCCTAGAACCAATGAAAAGATTACGTTGAGATACCAAGCACTGGCAATCCTTGCCATTGACTCTATTAGGAAGAGCTCCGCTCTTTAAGATGATGGCACTCCCCAGATTTCATTAAGCCTTACAGAATACTCCATTCCCGGTTCCTCCATCGTATTTCAGAGTGATAAAAGCGGAAGTAACCAGCCTCCTCTGGGACGGGAAACCGGCCCGAATAGAAATGAAGAAACTGGTTAAAAGTTGGTACGACGGCGGCATTGCACTCCCCAACATACAGACATACTATTGGGCCTCCCAACTTATCGTGCTCAACCAGTGGCTTCACTCCCCTCAAGCCGAACCCGCGTTCCGAATGGATAGGCATGTTCTGGGAGAGGGAGGAATCATGAGGGCACTCTACAATAAAACTCGAAGGACAGATCTCATGGGACCCACTGCACATACAGTCCAAATATGGTACACAGTGCTTAGAAAATTGGGTTGGAACAACACAATGACACAGTCCACCCCACTTTGGGAGACCGGCAGTTTGGGTAGACTGAGCAGCTGCAAAGGATTTAAGCAATGGGATTCAATAGGAATCTCAAGGGTAGGTAACCTCTGGATCAAGGGAGAAGTTATTGCATTCGCTCAGCTCCAAGACCAGTATGCTATGGCCCCCACAGAACTGTTCTGCTATTTACAAATCAGACATGCACTCAAGGCTACCATCCCGCCAGACACTATCCTCCCAGAGGCCTCCCCACTGGAGGACAGACTCCTAACGGAACGTATAGATATAAAAGCCATATCCCTAAACTATCGAAAAATCATTAATAATCAACCAGACCCTACACAGAATCTCCGTGAAAAATGGCAGCCCAATATCGGGGAGCTGGACGAGACGGACTGGCAGGAGGCGCTAGAATCTCCGCGTGAGGTGGCGATACCCTCAAAATTATGCTTAATACAACTTAAAGTGCTCCACAGAACCTATTTATCTAGGGTAACCTTGTCCAAGATGGGGTGGACGGATAACCAGCTCTGCTTGCGAAAATGTGGTGCAGTGGGCACATTCTATCACACGTTATGGGAATGCCCAGAGATTATGACATACTGGGGGGGCTCCCATACCACCAGAACCTAAGCGATGTCTCCTGAACATATGGGAAGCGACAGACCTCAATCGCATGGCCCAAGACTGGACTACACTAGGCATGACAATAGCCAAACGCAAAATAGCCAAACACTGGGGAGCGCAGCATGCACCAACATATGGGGAGTGGAGCAATGGCATGGATGGGGCTATGGTGGCTGAAAAGGCAGTATATATACATAGAGGGTGTCCCAAGAAATGGGAGCGGATATGGGGAGGATGGAACAAATTTAGAGGAAATATCTGTACGCTGCCACCTGAAGAATCCTCACTAGAAGACAGCTAACAGAACAATGTGCCCAATATTGAATAACTCAACAAAGACACTTACGTAACAAATATGTATGGATACTAGAGGAATCAGTTGTAGTGTGAAGCACAAATTTTGTTTGCATCTATTTAATTTCTGTATGTGATAATGTTACAAGTCGTGCACCTAATAAAAAGAGTTTAAAAAACAAAAAACCTCTAACTATTTTTTCTCACAGAGAATTAAAACTGCCCCTTAAGAAATCTTTCCACTTGTCAGGTCTTTTCGTTCTCCTCAATCCTATTACACTAATAGTATTCCATCACTAGAATTATGTGAGACTCTTTCTGGTTTTTTTCTGGCAAAAAATGAAAAAATTCACGTAGAATTTATCGGTCCTTTGAAGGTCCTGTCCTTACGGGCTAGGAGCCGCCATCACAGTCGCGCTCTACTGAGGCCAGTACACTATCCCAGTTAAATCACATCACACTGGAGTAACCAGCACATGCTATTCTTAATGGCAAATCTGATTCCCTAGTGGTCCCTTGCCACCTAATTTTTTAGAGCTGGATAAGCAGAATATAAATCCTGCCTTCAATGCGTCATGTAAACAATCTAGGCGCATCTGCCACCATCCCCAATGGAAGGAAGCATACTCAGATGGAGTCATTATTGAAAGAAATCTTATGCAGACCACACATTTCTGCAGATGTTTGGGCCTAGATCTCTCTTTCTGGCTGCATCTAAGATGTTGGAAAAGCTGAACGATAAACAAATATGAATTATTTAGAACATCATGACCTGCTCCATTCTTCTCAGTTTGGGTTTAGGCATAGACACAGTACAAAACCACTTTGCTGGGAGCCCCAGAATTAATTTAAATTAGTTTAGATCAAGGACAGAGTGCCGCCTTGATATTACTTGACCTATCGACGGTGTTTGATATAGTGTCCAATACAATACTTCTGCAGCGTTTAGCGGATGTTGAGGTCTTCGGCACTGTCTTTTTGGGGATTCAGTCTTTCCTCAGCAACAGAGGTCAATGTGTCACTTTCTGCCTTCACCTCTGGAAACAATTACATAAACATGGGATTCTGGAGGAGTCCTATCTTAGCCCATCACTATTTAATGTATATACGGCTCCAAAAAGCCTCTATCATTCACTCCTTTGGCATTAGTGTTGTCTCGTATGTGGACAACACTCTGCTTATCTTTTCAATTGGAAAGAACCCAGTCACTACTCAAGGGGCCTTCAAAGCATGTCTAATCAAACTGATTGATTGAATTAAAATGAACAGTCTGAAATGTGATTCAGACAAAACTGAAATCTTGTACTGTGGAATAACAAACAATTTTTGGTCTAATAACTGATGGCAAACTGAACTGGGAGTTTCTCCAGTGCCAACTACGGCAGCAAAAAATCAGGGAGTCAAATTTGACTCTGATCTATTATTTTGTTCTTAGATTTTGTCATTCGCAGGCACATGCTTTTACCTTCTTTGATTATTGAAGAGGATATTGGATATCCTTCTTGTATAGACCTGTTGAATTACAGTCCACACCCTTATAACAACCAGGCTGGTCTATGCTAATCTGATATATCTGGGTCTACCCAATTATCTGGTCTAGCTCCAGATCGTAGAGAGTACAGCGGCCAGATTAAGTATGAACATTCTTTGTTGTCAGGCAATTTCTAAATATCTCAAAGAATTTCAGTGGCTGCCATTACAGAAAAGAATCCTCTTTAAACTCTTTAAAACTTTGGTTATTGTGTATAGAGCACTTTACAAAACAGGTCCTAATTACCTCACTTAAAGACTATTTCATTATTGCACATGTAGGGTTTTGAGATCTTCTGAATGGCATCTTTTAGAAATCCCCAGGTTTAGGCTAGCTAAAAGAGGGGGCGTTTATTTAATTATCTGTCTGATGAAGTTTGGAACAGGCTTTCATCTTCATTACACTTTACTGCTAAAGAGACTCGTTTTAGAAAGCTGTTAAAACTTGGTTATTCAATGGGGATTAATCATTAATGAGAAATTCCACCTTTGACTTCCATTAGCAGTGGGACGCACTTTCAGGGCAGCTGTTGTGCTCTATAAGATAATTAGTTAATAAATTCATTCATTCATTCATCAACATAACACCAAAACCCTGCACAAACAGACTGCTGCCAATGCAGTTGTTGCAGGGATTCTGTTTAGGAACAGAACTATTCTTGGGACAATGGAACATCAGTATGTAAGGGACTGAGTCACCCTACCACATCAGTATCTATGAGACCGAGTCCGACTAGCTATAGTGCCTCACTTTCCCTCCTAACCTTTCCAGAGAGGCAAGTGATTTGGCACACCAGAACATGACACTCCCGACCCTCTCAGGGATCGCGGTAAAAGGACACACCCTTTCGTTCTCTCACTCATACTTGTTCACAAAAAAATAGAAAGGAGACACAAAGGAAGTTTACAATGTTTATTTAAACTATAGTGCTCTAAAATGCAATAATAGTGCCACAATTAGAAAACAAATGCATGTCAATAATGTCTTCAGCATGGTTAATAAACCATATACAATTATGAGCCCTGTCATGTTATCTGATAGATATGTCTAAACCCCCCCGTACTACTGAAGCTAAGTAGTTATAAATTATAGATCTCTGGGTTTAGTGTCGGACCCTGTACCTTAGCATACGTAGGTGGATGTTCTACATCTCAGCTGACGCAGCACTCTTGTCTCAGGACCTTCGCTCTGTGTGTGTTTTCAGAACCCCGTCCTCAGTTATATGACAAGATATGTGTATTCAAAACAGCAGCTGCATTCTATTATTATGTCTAGGTGCTAGTGTCTGACCAGAGAGAATAGCAAGGGGCAATGTTGTTCGACCTTGCCTAGGCTGTTCAGGCTAAATCCCAGGAAAAGAATAAAATGTGAAAACGTGCTGGTTTTGTGTGAAAATACAATGTGGCACAAAAGCAAGCATGATATTTAGTAACGTGCGCAAAACAAAAGCGTCCTACAACATGCATAATTAGGCTAACATAGGAAACATGACAATTGGCCATACAAGAAAAACACAACACCGTAGTTTGTAAATTTTGACTTCTGCCACTGCATATGCTCTCAGCAACAGGTAGGCAAAATTGCCTGTAGCTGTGCTGTAAACCCAATGTGACTTGATGACATTACACCTTTGCCTAACAACTGTGCAGGAGACTCATCCATAAATAATCCAAATAATCCACATTGGCTGTATGCTCTAATACATGTATGTTCGTGTAGAACCTTTGAGTACTACACATAGCAGATCTGAAAACGTGATACCGGCCTTGCTTTCTGGCATATTGAAGTGCAGTATCCCTTACAATTTACACAGACTCACTTCAATTTTTGATAGAAAACACTGCTCTCTGCGACTATCAGAAATATGATTGTAGTGTTACCTACTTAGGTGCCACACCTGTTTAAGACTTTTTCACATAGAAAAATTATTGAAATATGTTAGGGTGATTGAAATATTTTGGGAACAAGACATGACAGTGAGGGAAGCTGCATTTTTTAAGGTACTGAAAGGTCAACCGAGACAGATATGGCCATATATAGGCATTTAAAATTGCTCTTGTAGCCTCGATACCAAAGTGCATGCCATAGTGCCCTATTAAACTATTGCCATATATTAAATACAGCTTTCATTTTATGACATTTGAAGACTCATTTTGAAATATTTATCTTTGCAGAATACAAAATTGTAAAGTAATGTAAATGGTCTAAACATTGACACAGCTGCTTAAATTCCACTGTTCTGTAAATCCTTTAACACGAGTTTTAGCTCAATAGAACAAAACCCTTTTTAGGTAGTGGAAAGGCATGCAGTTTTTATCCAGCCACTTCTCACTCCTTCCTCGCTGGACAGCAATCTAGCAATTTCAGCGCCAAGAAAAGCTTCATGGACCTGCACTGCATATAAGCATTTTAAATAGGTGTTGGGCCAGATTGGATCAAAATCAAATAGGAATTGGTCATACTCTAGAAGGTGAATAATTCTCTGCATGGAGGGCTGGTACTACAAAAATAATACAAAAATAATATACTTCCTGTTACCCTGATGTAGCTGCCTTGGCTCCCTTTTGCCAGCCTCCACCATCTTTAAAACCAGCTGTATTATCCCACAAAGCCATCATTGGAGGCACCATCACCTACGTGGTGGACAACCTCCCACCTTTACATGTTTGGGAAATAATGCAAGCAAGTTCATTCAAAACATTAGGGCCTATTGCCAAACTGTATCTTGTAGTATGTAAAGTAATACTGCAGTCGTACTACTCATGTACTACAAAATGCTGTTCACAAACTTACAGGTGAAAACCTCTGCCTCCCTCTCCTATATTTTGAGGGAGGAACAAGGGCAAGTGGCAGAAACATGGGAAACACTTACTCCTGAATGGGAAGGGTTTAGGTATATTTAAGGAGGGGTTGAGGAAAGGACATGTTAAAACAAACAGTCACCCTCAAAAGAGTAAGACCATTGTTATTCACAAACTACACTTCTAATTTTCCTACAGTCCTGAAAACAGGTGCAAATATACTCCAGCCCAGCCTTGGAATAGTCAAGTACCACACATTGCTACTCACAGGTACTGCAACACAAGTCAATAAAAAACAGAGGCAATAAAATAATAAAATACCTCATAGGAGCTAATGTTAAAATAGTAACATAATTTCACCATTAAAGATACATGTTAAACATACATTTATATATATATATATACACATATATATATATATCACACAGAGAGGATCTTAGAAGAACAAGAATCCAGGCGAGCCCACTCGGTCGGTCAAGGCAGTTTATTTTCTTACGACAGACAAGGATGACGCGTTTCGACCACGTCCGTGGTCTTGGTCACATGACCATCGCCTCCATTAGTTTACATTTAAAGGTACGTGCACGTGATTAATTGATAAACATAAAAGAAATGTTTGTAGCACATGTAAAAAGACGTGAAAGAAAGTAAACAGTGAAAACAGACGCAGCTGTTTAAAATGAAAGTACATTGTAACATTTCATTAATTTACAAGTCTTAAAGTAAAACATTTGTAAAACAACCACCTCATATGTTAATGATGTATTGGCATAATATTGTTCGTTCATTAACCCCTTCCGTGCTCATGACGAGCTCAGCTCGTCATGCTGTGCGGTAGCGCTGTGCGCATGACGAGCTGAGCTCGTCACGACCCCACCCGCGATCGGAATGTCCAGCATACGAGCGGAATTCCGATCGCGGTCAAGGGGTTAAACAGTGAAGGGACTAGTGCCCTATTTACCAGTTGTAGTGACTATGGGAATACATCTTGGCTGTGTTCAACACCAGACAGTTCGCCGCAATATAGGTCTAGTACCCAGATGAGTACGTGAAGTGACTAGGAGCTGGATGCGTGGTCAGCCAAACTCCGGTGCTCTTATATAATTGCCAATGTGTCACGGTAATTCACAGCTATAATTCTGCAAAAATGAAAAGGATCAAGAGTTAGCATCACCATGTCACATACTAATTGTATATCATGTTTTAGATTGTTACATGAGGGTGGCAGAGAAATAGAGGAAACTTAACATTCAGTTATCAATTCAGTTACAGGTCTGTTTTATCCAACGTAATAACATGTACATAGAGGAAAAAGTGAGTGCAACTAGAGAAAATTAAAAGATTGAGAAGAAGGGAGGAGAAAGTAGGGCGTGAGTATACAGTCAGGGCTACAGTACAATTAAGCAGTGTATATCCTATAAATGGGAATATAATTCCTCGTCCTGATTAAGGCCATCCGGATACTTGGTTCCTGCTAAAAGGATCAGGCGAGACTCAAGTTTGTGGAGGGCTGCATTGTGGTTACCTCCTCTGGGATTGGGTGCAATTGTGTCTAACCCGAAATATCTCGCTTTAGTCCAATCCGACTAGTGTTCCCTGGCGAAATGTCTGGCAGTACTGTAGGTTTGGTCATGATTCGTGATTGCCCGCCAATGTTCTAAGATACGTTTTTTTACAGAGAATGTGGTAGACCCAATGTACCAAAGATTGCACGGACAAACTATCGCATACACAACATACTCAGTTCCACATGAGATGAACTTAGGTATTTTCCAATTGGTCTTTGTTCTTTCTAGTGTCACCTCTGATATGTTGCTGCTGTTTTTACAAGCTTTACATTTACCACATTTGTGGAAACCCTTGGTTTGTTTCAGCCAGCCACCTTCTTTCGGTTGAAGGTGGCTGTGAACCAGCATATCTCTTAGGGATGGACTTCTCATGTATGTCACTGAGGGTGTTGGGTTTATTTCATTTCTCAGAATGGGATCTCTCCTGAGAATATCCCATCTGTTTCTGAGAATGTTTCTTATCTGATGGGATTGATTGCAGTATTTGGTGATGAATCTAACTTCACTTCTTTTGACGGATCTAGGTGGTCTCTGCTCTGGGGTTTTGTTGACAATCTCATCTCTAGATTGACTTTCAACTCTTTTTTCCGCTTGTGCAATGGCTTTCCCAGGGTATCCTCTCTCTTTAAATCTAGACTTCATATCTCGTTTGGTGTTTTCATATGCGGCAGGGGAATTCCGTTTGGCCCTGAGGAATTCACTGTACGGAATTCCCCACCTGAAGCTAGGGGGGTGAGAGCTGGCGGCATGAAGGATGGAATTCCCTGCTGTTTTCTTTCTGAGTAGATTGGTGACGATCTTCCCCTTGTCTACACTTAGTTTTAAATCTAGAAAATCAATTGCTTCCTGACTGTAGTGTCTCGTGAATCTGAGGTTTACAGTGTTTGTGTTCAGGCAGTCAATGAACTGATTGAGTTCCATTTCAGACCCCTTCCACACAAAGAAAATGTCATCAATATACCTGAGCCATGTGGATACATTGAATATCCAATGTTCAGTATGGTCGTTCCAGAGCACTTGCTTCTCCCACCAGCCCACCATAAGGTTAGCGTAGCTGGGAGCGAAGCAAGTGCCCATCGAAGTCCCCTGCAGCTGTTTGTAGTGCTCTCTTTCAAATATGAAGACATTCTCCTTCAAGCATATTCTTAACATGTCTAAGAGCATGATAGTATGTTCCAGGAATTCCGCTCTACGTTGTTTAAGAAAGAACTGACACGCTTTGATGCCATCATCATGCCTAATGCTCGTTTACAACGACTCAACATCGAGACTCACTAGCCATTGGTCACTTTCCATGTTGACGTCCCTGATCTTTTGTAAAAAATGGGTGGTGTCCCTAAGATAGGATGACAAGTTTTTACATAGGGGAAGAGAAAGTGGTCAACATATCTGCTAGTGTTTTCCAGAAGGCTGTGAAAATTATATATAATTAATACGTAATGATGTTATTATTTCAAATGTCAATAATAAACATTTAAAAAAATGTAGTAAATATTTAAACTTTTAAGGAAAAATTAAAACCTGATTTAAATGAATTAAACATATACTAAATCTATGACATAATAAATAAAAATATTAGTGAGCATCATTTTAATTAATGTTTACAAATTATTGTTTATACATTAAAGTAATATATTTAAATGCATTCATTATTTAATACACATTTACTCTGATGAGTTGTTGTATCGTATCATTTTATTAGCTTGCTGTTACAAATAAATAGTCAAAATCATTAACATTTATATTTTACATGAAACTAGTTTTCAGGGTTTAAAAAATACTAATCATTACTGATTAATTTTCCCTTTAGTTTCCCATGAGGAGATCGCCACCAGAGTGGCAGAGATCTCCACCTAGTATTCAGAGTTACCAGTAGTGACTTTATGCTAAAAAATCCTTTTGTAGAAGAATCCAGCCTCTGATTTTATGGAGGAGAGATGTAAAGCTATATTCAGGTATAAATCTATACTTGGAAATGGTGAATAGCAAATAAGTGCAAACTTACCCCTATGCATAGTACTAAATATATACGAGTGAATATGCACAACTATATTTACCTATGTGAATAGGCCCCATTGTACGCAAATATACAATGGGGAATAACATGAGCAAATTGTAATGCTTTTGCATTTGACCATATCTCAGTGTAAACATGTCATGTTGCTCTGTGTTTACAATAAGCTTAACACCTCTTAAGCTATTGTCCAAGAAGGGTGAGGTCCAGATGTTTTCAGAGGGCGTCCATTCGGGCATTTGACTTGTCTCGAGGGTGAAGGACGGCAACACACTTCAGATAGGTAAGAGTTAATAGATATACACCTCTGTGTAAAGTAACGCCAGAGCGTGCTAAGTGTGAGTCCATCTGATTTCAGGTTGTTGTTTATAAATAATTCACTGAACACAAAAGGTTATTCCCAAAAGTAATGCAAGAGTTCCACGAACAGGCCCTAGGCGGAAAATGTATTCCTCAAAGTACCCCAATTATGTCTACTTACCATGTCTTGCTATTTAAAAGCAGATTATACCCTTGTGTGTAATTGCCAAATGATAAACTAACTTCCAGTCTTAGGTTCTGATTGACAAATTAACCTTCATTTAACTAAACAGGAGATTTACATCTTCAGCATCCTGAGTGTAATTTCTATTTGTGCCGGGGAGACACTGCCTCGCTCAGTGAGTTAAATGTGAAACAAAACGCCAGGTGCTAACGAAGTCGTTTGATGTGAAATCTAATTTCATTAATTCTTCCGAACCCATTGCTGGAGAGCGCCTTGACAGGATGTGCCTGTGTAATTGCCTTTCAAATGGAAAAATAATGGAGAGGTTCCTTTAGCAAGACAGAAACGATCTGATTCCAAGCAGGGCGCCATACATCCTTGCTTAAAAAAAAAAAAGGCAATTGCATAATATTAGTAAATAGAATTGAAAAAGCACGTCAAATACAGTGGCGTGTTAACTGTGAACTGTCTACATATTATGCAAATTGGCAAAGTTTATTTTAACCGGATTTGCTGGTGTTTAGCAGTATCAAGGAACATAGAGCTAAAATCTTTTCACTGATATCATGGTATTTGCTATCTAAAGGTAATTATTGGCCACCTCATATGCATTTATATAGCACTTACTACCCATGATGAGGCGTCAAAGCGCTTTTTCAGCGAGTAGCACGCTACTGAGGAACCCAAAAAGGATTAGTGGTGAATTAGTATAGGAAAATAGAAAATTAATTTGAGTGGTGGACATGTTATTCTGTTATTTGGATTGAAAAGGATAGTGGAGGGTTAGAAGATGGAAGGGTTTGCATTTATATAGCACTTGCTACCCCTGATGGGGTGTTAATGCGCTTTTCGGTGAGTAGCACACTACTCCAGAACCCAAACTGGATTAGTAGGGAATTAGTATTGGGAAATATGAATATAATTTGAGCGGTGGACATGTTAGTCTGTTATTTAGATTGAAAAGGAATAGCGGAGGGATAGAAGAGGTAAGTGTCTAAAAAGTTATTCTTTTTTTGGGGAGTTCGTAGCAGTAGGAGGAGGTTTGGGATGAGTAAAGGGAAGGTGGATGGGGAAGAGTCAGAGGGAAGGGTTTAGAAAGGCTTGTTTGCACGATCTGAATAGTAAAAGAGGTATGAGATGATGCAAGGAGGGGTAGAGGAGGAAAAAGACTATAAAGGGCTATTTTGGGGATCATGGTAGTAGAATGGGGATTGGGATGAGTGAGAGAGTGGAGGTTGAGGATATATTGAGAGAGGTATAGGGTGAGAAATAAGGTAGTGCATTGGAGAGATTAGTAGAATGAGGTTTGAGATGAGTCAGAGTGGAGATAGAGGATATATTGAGAGAGGTATAGGGTGAGAAATAGGGTAGTGCATTGGAGATGCTGAATTAGAAGCAAAGTAATAAATATAAAGATACATAAGTACATGGAAGGTATATATGTAGATTTAAGTTGTATTTAATAAACTCAGACTTTCAAGTGTTGCTGTACTTTAAGTTGATTTTTTTTGTAATTCAATAGTGAAACAATTGTAGCTAAATAATTATGATAAAAGATTTTCTTATTTATGCAGTCCACAATATACATGTTAAACATACAATAATATAACTATAAGTAATATGTACATTTGTTAAGCAGAACTAGCGAATACCTATATATTTAAAAACATAATTATTATACATGTTTATACAAAGCAATACACATATGTATGTACATATCTGTAGTCCAAATAAATGGTTATATAAAGAGGGATATGCTGTATATTTATGTTTGAGTATGGTGGTTATGTGGGGAAGAGCCAACTCTTGAGTAGTCTTCTGAAGATAAGGTAGTTATCCGTGGATCTTATTTTTGGGGGTAAAGAGTTCCATAGTTTGGCTGCTTGAGTAGAATGGATGCATGATACAAGTGTGTTTTTGTTTTATTTATGCTTTTTGGTCCATTATTTACCATATCATTTGCGTAGAGAATCAAAGACCAAGTTACGTCAAAGTCAGGAGTAAAGCAGAACTACTCACATTGGATCTGAATATTTTCTGCAAGTAGTTTGTCTTGTTTTAGACATAAGTGTGACATATTCAAGAATTTCAAGCAGGAGGAGGCACTTCAATACCTCATATGGGGTGAAAAGTGCTATATAAATGCAATTTCAATATGCTTACTCACTAAAAAAGGTATTGGTAATAGGCATTTCTTACCTCTAGAAATTCACATCTAAAACTGGTGAGGAACTACCTCTTGTCTCTTTCTTCCATGTCCCTGCCTCTTTATCTCACTTTTGCAAGTTCTTTTTCATTAATGCTTTCTCCCTTTGTCATAGTATCTCTTTCTATCTTCCTTCTTCTTTCACCCTCTTCTTTCTTTTCTTTATCATTCTTGCTCTGGGCCAAATCCTATTGATCAAAAATGAGTTCGGCCACACAAAATGAAGGCCAATCCCCACCTACTGAAACCACTGCCACAAACTAAGCACTGACAACAGCTAAGCAAAAAAACTGTAAATCGGGCCTTATAGTCCTGTTTTCTGCTGTAATTGAGAATAGCATATTTTTTTAAACCTAGAGCCATATATATAACCATTATAAAGGTGATGGAAGGCCCCAAAGAGGTTTTGCATCTGTAAAATTGTGCTTTCATCCATACTGGCCAAATGCCATGTCTACAACAGCGAAAACTATAATGTAAATTACACCACTAAGAGTAAGTGAAATGTACAATAGCTTATTATTATTACTACATATAATAAAATATTTTCATGGCTGAATTTTATTCTCACAGCACATATGTAGCATTTATACAGGAAACTGGGCCCTTGCGCACATTTTCAGATTCAAGGGCCAACAGAGCAAGCCTTATAAAACGGTTTTCATTTGACCATTGAGTTTGACAGTTATTGAAGGTGTTGGACAATAGTTAATGGAGGGGCAAAGGTTGCTGGGTCATCTTAAATTAAATATGCAAGGCTTGTAATCATGCTTGCTTTCTTTGGGGGTAACAATTTGCAGAGCACTGAATGGTGTTGAATCACTGGAGTTTCGATAGAGTGCTAGGAGAGTCCCACTGATACACTGAGTGGCTCATTCCAGAATGAAAATGAGGTTGTCTAAAAAAGATGGCTTAGGTGTGTCTGCCCATCAACACAAAGAATGGGGGTATCTGTCCCTCTGGAAAAGAAATAAAGTCTAAAGATTGATTGATTGTTAGGTGTGCACATCCACAGAAATTCAAAGGTGTAGCTTCAGTCTTCGCGGCGGTAACATATTACTTTACCGCTTACATTAGGTTCACTGCAAGAGCAGGTGAATTCTCCAGTTTTTTGTCTTGGACCAAAACCAGGGTACCTGCCTTACTTAAAGTGTGGAAGATGGGACTAGGTGTACCAGATGGCATGCGCACCTGGGTGCAAGAGCTATCCATCCGTCATGTACTCAGCCACAATACGCATTTATGTATCTGGAACATAACTGATGTTCTATATTTAGCACAAAAATATCTGTAAAGTTTAGTTATATTGGGTGGAGTTATATAAAGTGATGATGGCAAGTGCTAATTTAAAACATGGTTTTGCATAGTGCTTAATTTGAACCAGTGGTTTCTGGTGCTTGGCACCAGCACTTTAGTCTCCACGCCGGCTCTAAAGACAGTCTACCACATGGTGGTGCTGTCTATCAAATTTTGAGATGAGCAGGCAAACAGTGTTTAATAATTCAATACACAAAAAAACTAAATGAATAATATCTGCCACAGTTGCCATTCTTATAGCTTTGGGTGGCCTGGTGTAGTCAGAATTGTCACACTTACAGATGTGAGATGGTTATTAGTTGTGTTTGTGTTGTCATTGGCAGCACTGGCAGGGGCAATGGGTGGTGCAAGCTGCAAGGGCCTCCCAGGAAGGACCCTAGCACTTACTGTTTTTACAAATTAAGCACTGGTTTTGCTCTGACTGGTGTGTTAAGTATGTTGAACAGCACTATTTACCACCATAGAATATGGTAAACCAGTGCTTATCACAGTGACTCCCAATGTATGTGCTACTTTTGGAGGGAAATATAGCAGCATTTGTTGACATATCTAAGTAAATGGCAAATCATAACACAATAATATGCACAAAGCAACTTAACACAATTAAAGCATAAAAGGACAAAGCACAACAAAATATTCAAAACAGAGTGTCACGTAACAATCACAGTGCAACACAAGGACATCAAATTGCAATAATGTACCACAAAACACAGCAGCACAAATACCAACAGAACAAATCACCACCACAGCAAAATACACCCAACAAATATGTATACATTTTCTAGTCACATATTACCATCTCAAGAAACCTGCTTTCATGATATAGTGGTAAAAGATGCTTGCATCAAACACTGCCTTAACATACTACGAGGGCATGAAATAGCATCAGTCAAAATCTTTTGTTTGGTCTCTTGTCTGGGACCTAGAGAATGCTTGCATTAAACTTGTAGTTACAGTTCTCGCTCATGTGAGAGTCAACTTAAATGAATGTGCAGAAAGAACCCTTCATTATGCAGCATATATCACATATCCGTTAAATGTTCTAAGGCAGCCAAGTGTCTAGCAGGAGCAAATTCCCTCCGGTCACTGAAGTCCTCCACTAGCTTTCCATACGTGCTCTAGTAGAACATATTAAGTTCCTCTTCCATCATCTGTTTTACGATTTCCTTATGTCAGCACTCACATTTGGCTTGTGTGGCTGAAGTCAATGCAGAACTTCATTTGAGCCAGTGGTTTCCAGTGCTCAGGACTGGCACTTAATTGTCAACACCAGCGCTCATGACAGTCTGCCACATGGTGGTGCTGTCTGTCTAATTTACACATGAGCACAACAACAGTTGCATATGAATTCAATATACATTAAAAAAGCCTATTACCTGCCGCCCAAGCCACTCTTCACAGCTTTGGAGGCCTGGAATAGTCTGAATTGTCACACTTGTAGAAGTGTGATGCTTTGTAGTTGTGTTGACACTGTCATTGGCAGCCCTGGAAGGGGCAGTTGGTAGTGCAAGTTGCGGTGGGCTCCTGATGAGGGCCCTTGCACCTATTATTTTACAAATGAAGCACTGAGCCAATGAATTGTTATCCGCCTTGTGGCTACCAAATGACCTAGTGCAAAGAACAATGTGACTACCACTTCCTCCCACAACTTACCTTCCACTGGACAGCACCAGATCATGTGAAAGAAATCAACCTCCTCTGCCTTACACTTCGGGGATGCAAATCAGGGTATATTTTATGCAGGACTGCAGGTGTTAAGTACATCCTCTGCAACATATTAAATGGTGCCTTATTAAATCATCCCTTCCTGGAGTCCTTTCTAATGTGAGGGCGTGCCATAGCATACCCTGCCTCTTTTATTGTTGTGGTGTAACCAAACCTTCCACTTGCGTATGTCACCTGAAGCTCCAACTCACATGTGTCTCATGGTGACCTTTAATCCAGACCAGTGGCGGGTCCTCTGCTATGGCGGAGGAGCGTCACCCCACTGAACAGAAGGAAAACTAAAATGATAATAACTATTGTTATTATCATTTTAGTTTCCCTTTGCAATCAATGGCTCTCGGGGCGGGGCTGGGCACAGCAGGGGAGAGGAGTGATTTGCACTCCTTAAGTAGGCATGACTGCTTGACCGGCCCTCTCGGGCCTGCCAAACAGTCCTGCACACTTTGCTTCTTCCCCACCAGGCTGCATTACGCAGCCTGGTGAGGAATATGCAAAGCCTCCCATTCCCCATCTGAACGCCGATCCATGGCGCTCAGACCAATCACAACGCTGCATTGCAGTGTTGTGATTGGCCCAGAGGAACCTGGGATCCGGGTGCTTCCTGCTGCTGGCCGGGACAGGAAGAAGAAAGAGGACGGAGAACGGAGGAGAGGCAGCTACCGGACGTTTCAGGTAAGTTGCTTATTTTTTATTTTGTCTTCGTCCTCGTCCCCTGTCCGCCCTCGCCCCGCCTCACCATCCGAATCCGGTAGCAACCGCCACTGATCCAGAGCTTCCTCTGTGGTATCTCTGCTTTGTTTTGCTAATTTGTTCCTTACAAGGGCTTGACTTTATACACAGTTTGCGATGCGAATAGCTCCCCTACACTAGGTTTTGACAGTGTGCGCAGCACAGAAAATTCTGTCTTCCAATAAAGCTAAGTAAAGAGAGAAATATAATATGCATGGATTGAAGGTCATGCTGCTGACCTTTTGAAAAAGGCATTTTTGAAAACTTTCCACAAACAATAAAATTGCACTTTCTTCCATAGTCAGCAAGACCAATTCTGCATCAGCCTCGTGACTGTGCGCTGATGAGCAATGACAGTTATTGCAGATTTATACCGCATCCCACCGACGATCGATTGGGAGGTGCGTTGTTCATTTGGAAGACGTCTTACTGCGTGTGACCCCCTGGTTTCGAAAGTGCTTTTCAATGATTGCCACAAGGTTTCTTTAATATTAGCAACGCTGATATATTCCATTCTCAATAGAACTAGAAGAGAAATGTACCTGATTTTGCGGTCAACGTTTCTCTGATTCTCTTGACTTTCAGGAAAAAAGCAATTGACATATTGGACTCGTGTGTACCCACTGAGAGATAGGCGTGCCTTCGGGTCCCTCCCCTTCCTGAAACCCAGAAGGAACTGACAGCCAGGTATTATGTGGCACAGTAGGGAGTGATTTAAGGGCAGGGCCACTGGAATTATGCGAGTGTGTGACAGCAGCAATGTTTGCATAATTATACATTTACCGCATTGGCCACATATCCATCATGTGCCTCATAATATGCAGCGATACATGTTGCCTCGTGGTGGAAGGCCCTTTGCAAAGCTGGAATGGTCAACTTTCTGTTGCTTTTTGCTGAATATGGGTGTTAAATTGGTACTAATGGGGTGCAACCAATGCATAGACAGTGTTACCTAGTTTAAAAATGACAAAAATGAACATGAAGTAATCCTACTGCAAAATGTGCCGCATTATGCCACATAATTTGCCTTTTCTTGCTGCATAATTTACTCAGCCCTGCTGCATAATTTGGCCCTCTCTTGCAGCATAATTTCAGTGGCCCTGCATAAAGGCACCAAGAAAGAAAGCCGTGGACCCTGTACTCCATCGTACTGTTCTGATGGCTGTTTTTTTGTGCTTATGTGTGATAGTGACGTCACAAGAGTTTGCATTGATACATCTTTCTTTTCTACATCTTGCGATTTTGAGCCACTACTACCGCTTGTCAACAGTTATGTGATGTTACTTGTTGTGATTATTTTGTGGACAGTTGCCATGTGATGTCACCTCTGCAACCACAGTGGCTTCTGCGACAAGTCACTAGAGTGGATAAACTGTCATATCTATATAGTCCCTCAAAGATATGGAGTTATTGTTCAGTTCATATGTTATTTTGCCTTAATCGACTAACATGAACCCCAATATAAGTGCATACTGAGTATTGCACACAGACAATTCCACACTCTCTGAGTGTTTTGTACTTTGAAAGTAATGTATCACTTAAGGTGGAAATTCCAGGTATTTACATAATGCGTGGAATAAAGTGGGTTGGCAGACCCATGTTCGGTCACTGGTTTCTTTTTTCTTTTCTTTGAGCACAGAAACGTTTTCTCTTGGTTATAACATTTCGACCTAAAATATTAGTCAACCTTAAAATTAATGTGGCAGTTTGAAGATAATGCTAATGATTATGATAAAAATAATGCCCACACTAATAATAACTTACTTTAAATCCCACTTCATACCACACATTAGCCATTTGTAATCACAATTATTACCCAGTGTTGCCATTAACCACTTTAAAGTAGCCAACTTTCCCGCCCCACCTTCCACTTATGGCTGTGGAAAACCAATCCACTTAGCCAATTTTCTACTTCTCCTTATTTTGTAATGTAAGAAATGAGTTTTCCAGTTATCGAGGGCACGTAGGGCCTCAATTACAACGAATGCAATAAGTAAAAGGGGTCGCAATTTGCGCACATACTTTTTACCAAATACATTCTTATTATGTGCTAATAGGGCGGTTCACAAAATGCAGAATTGAAGTGGGCTGCAACCCCCCCTCACCCCCACCTCCACCCCACCTCCACCCCTCCACCCTGAGACTCTAGCAGCTACAGCGTGGGTGGGGTTCTTAAGGGGCCTCTCCTGTCTCCATCTCAGCAGGCAATGGGTCATAATTGAGTGAAAGTTGGGAGGGTGAGTGAGTGAATGGATGGATGTGTGAGTGAAATGGTGGATGGATGGCTGAGTGAAAAAGTGGATGGATAGATGCATAAATGAATGAGTGAAAAGATGGATTAGTGAAAGGGAGAAAGGATGGATGAGTGAGTGAATGAAAGGATGGATGATGAGTAAAAGAATACATGGATGGATGAGTGGATTGATGGAGTGAAAGGCTGGATGGATTGATGGGTTGAAAGGATGGATGGATGAGTGAAAGGATTGATGGATGGATGAGTGAAAGGATGGATTTAAGGATGGGTGATTGAAAGAATAGATGAGTGAAAGGGAGGATAGATGGATGGCTGGATGAAATGGTGGACAGATGGATGGGTGAATAGATGGATGGATGATTGAAAGGGTGTATGTATGGATAAGAGTGAAATGGTGGATAGATGGGTGAGTGAAAATTAATGGCAGGATGGATGGATGTGTGAGTGAAATGGTGGATAGATGGGTGAGTGAAACGGTGGATGGATAGATGCATGGATGAATGAGGAAAAGGATGGATATAAGAATAGATGAAAAAAAGGGGAAAAGGATGAATGGATGGATGAAAGGCTGAATGGATGGATGATTGAAAGGGTGGATGATGGAAGATGAGAGAAAGGATAGATGGGTGAGTGAGTGAAAGATTACATGGATGGAAAGATGGATGTGTGAGTGAAATGGTGAATGGATGAGTGAGTGAAAGGATGGATGAATAGAGGCTTGGATGAATGAGGGAAAGGATGGATGTAAGGAAGGATGAGTGAAAGGGAGAAAGGATGGATTAAAAGGTGAATGTATGGATGAGTGAAAGGGTGGATGGATGCAGGATGAGAGAAAGGATGGATGGATGAATGAGTGAGTGTAAGGATAAATGGATGGATCGATGAGTGGATGGATGGATGAGGTGAAAGGCTGGTTGGACGTGGTGAAAGGGTGGATGGATGGGTGAAAGGATGGATGGATGAATATATGAATAAGTGAAAGGGTGGATGTAAAGATGGATGAGGGAAATAATGTATGGATGAGTGAAAGGGAGGTTAGATGGGTGGCTGGATGAAAGGGCAGACAGATAGGAGAGTGAAAGGGTGAATGGATGGATGGATGAGTGAAAGGGTGGATTGATGGAAGAGTAAAAGAGTAAATGGATGGAAGGCTGGATGGATGCATGTGCGAGTGAAAGAGTGGATGGATAGATGCATGGATGAATAAGTGAAATAATGGATGTAAAGATGGATGAGTGAAAGGGTGAATAGATGGATGAGTGAAATGGTAGATGGATGGAGTATGAGAGAAATTATATATGGATGAGTAAGTGAAAGGACGGATGGGTTAAAGGATGGATGGATTTGTGAAAGGGAGGGTAGATGGATGGCTGGATGAAAGGGTGGATGGGTGGATGAGTGAAAGGGTGAATGGATAGACAGATGTGAGAAAGGGTGGATGGATGGATAAGTGTGTGAAGGGATGGATGAGTGAAAGGGTAAAAGGATGGATGAGCGGAGGGATGGGTTGAAGGGTGGATGATGAGAGAAATGATGCGTGGCTGAGTGAAAGAGTGTGAAAGGGTGAATAGACGGATGAGGAAAATGGTGGATGGATGAAGTATGAGAGAAAGGATATATGGATGAGTAAGTGAAAAGATGGATGGATGGGTAAAAGGGTAAATGGATGGATCGATGAGTGGATGGATAGATGGACAGAGTAAAAGGCTGAATGGATAGATGGAGTAAACGGTGAATGAATGGATGAGCAAAAGGATGGATGGATGAGTGAAAGGGAGGGTAGATGGATGGCTGGATGAAAGGTTGGACGGGTGGATGAGTGAAAGGGTGAATCGATGGACGGATGAGTGAAGGTGTGGATGAGTAAGTTAAGGGATGGATGAGTGAAATGGTAAAAGGATGGATGAGTGGATGGATGGATTGAAGGGTGGATGATGAGAGAAAGAATGGGTGGCTGAGTGAAAGGATGCATGGATGAGTGAAAGGGTGGATGGATGAGTGAAATGGTAGATGGATGAGTAAAAGGGTGGATGAATAAGTGAAAGGATGGATGATTGAATGGATGAATGAAAGGGGGATGGATAAGTGAAAGGATGGAAATGTTTCACAGATAGGTTTGAAGATGGATGGATGGATAGGTGTGGATATGGATGGATGGGCGGATAGTCAGAAATATGTAACATAATGATGACAGACTGAATATTGGATGAAAGACTGAGTAGATGACAGAATGTAAAGGTGAAATGATGGATATCAATGAGTGGATGAAAGAATGAATTGATAGATGCTTGGATGGGATGCAAGAGACAAGCAAACTCTGCTGGGGAGGGTCAAAATGACTTGCTTTGTGCCATAAGACCTTTGGTTCAAAATGCAAGTATTTTTATTTTCTAGCTACCATCTTGCCCTCTCTGATTGGCTGCAATCACAGGTATGGGTCAGCAGACCACCATGTCTGTGATTGCTTTTAAATTAAGCAATCTTTTTTTTAATGTAGCCCATTTTCATGAATTCAAATGGGATGTGTCTAAAAAAGGAAAATAAAAATGTTAACAAATATTTTTAAGATTAGGCAGTATCCCATGGGACCATTGCCTAATCCTAAAAAATGTTTTTTCACAATTCACCAAGGGAAGGTCTCTTAGGGACCCTTTCCCATTTACGAATGGGTTACCACCTCCTTTGGCTTCGTGGTAAAATATTCATGTTTTGTGACTGGAGTTTCGTTGCAAAACATTAATACCTAACTTAAGAAAGTGGTATTTGAAAGGAACACCCATAAAGCACTCCTTCTAAATAGCAATTCATTAATGTTTCTTATAACCATTCAACGATTCAGAAAACCTTTTCTGAATTATTACATGGGTTTAGTACATTTAAAAAAGTGTTTTAGCAGTCACAGACCCTCAGATTTACCGAATCTTAAAGTTTACGACAGTTAAAACACTTTGTAGACGAGGACTTTAGTGTTCATCTAAATTTCTTTTATGTCCCTTAAAAACGTTGCACATAAGACTGTACAAACTCACTGAATGAGCTCATTAAGGTATAAGAATGCCACAGTGACTTCATACAAACTTGGTATATTCTTTAGTCTAATTTACAAACAATGCGCGAAGTTCGACTTAAATTCCTAAAAATTAACCAACTGTGTTTTTGGTTCCAACAGATTTCTAACTCTCACTTCAGTGCCAGTGTTATTTTTCGTCGTGTACCAAGCAACTTTTAAGTAAAGAGAGATAATATGTATGGATTGAAGGTCACGCTGCGGACCTTTTGAAAAAGGCATTTTTGAAAACTTTCCACAAACAATAAAATTGCACTTTCTTCCATCGTCAGCAAGACCAATTCTGCATCAGCCTCGTCACTGTGCGCTGATGAGCAATTACATTTATTGCAGATTTATACTGCATCCCACCGACGATCGATTGCGAGGTGCATTTTTCTTTTGGAAGTCGTTTTACTGCGTGTGACCCCCCTGGTTTCGAAAGTGCTTTTTAATGATTGCCACAAGGTTTCTTTAATATTAGAAACGATGATATATTCAATTTTCTATAGAACTAGAAGAGCAATGTACCTCATTGTGCGGTCAACGTTTCTCTGACGCTCTTGACTTTCAGGAAAACAATTGCCTTATTGGCATTAGTGGCACTTTGCGCTAATCTTTCTGCATTGCCCAATCCATAGAAATCATCTCGCTTTGGAATGGCCCCTAACTTATCAAGATATTAAGCAAGCCATGTTCATTACCTGATTTTTTCTGGGGATTCCACGAGGGAATCCAAGCCCTGTGACTGGGCGGAAGCAACAACAGCGTCTTCCTGGGGAGGAGGAGCCTGACCCCCAGCGCTACATAGCGCCTTTTCTACTTCTGACACATGGGACGTCATAAGGGGATTCAGAGCCCTATAACTCTCTCTGTGCCTGGGTGGCAACGACGACAGCATCTGCAGGGGGAGGAGGAGCCTTACCCCCGCAGTATATAGCGCCTTTTCTACTCCCGCTGCGCTGGGCACCACGAGGGGACTCGAAGCCCCATAAATCTCTCTGTGTCATGGTGGCACCAATGACAGCATCTGCAGGGGGAGGAGGAGCCTGACTCCCAGCGTTATATAGCGCCTTTTCTACTCCCGCTGCTCTGGATGCCACATGGGGACTCCAAGTTCCATAACTCCTTCTGTGCCTGGGCAGCACCAACAACAGTGTCCGCAAGGGGAGGAGGAGCTAGACCCCCAGCGCTATATAGTGCCTTTTCTACTCCTGCTGCACGGGATGCCAAAAGAGCACACCAAGCCCCATAACTCTCTCTGTGCCTGGGCGGCATTAACTACAGCGTCTGCAGGGGAGGACGAGCCTGACCCCCAGCGCTATATAGCACCTCTTCTACTCTTACTGCACGGGGCATGCAAGGGCAAAGCCCGGACCAAGGGCAGGCCTATCGTGCACCCATCAGCGCCCTGATGAAGCTGGGCTGGGCCGCCTCCCTTGGTTTTCCTTCTTTTTGTGGCTCCTTTCATCCTTTTATGCAGGTGCTATTTATGTTACTTTGGTCCCTCTTCTAGCCTTTCATCAGGAACATTTTTACCGAAGTCTAAGGACAGTTTCCTGCTTAGCACATGGTTGGACACATTTTGTTATTTTAATTATTTATTTTATTGATTTGCTGACTTTTATGTTAATTATTAGTTTTATAGCCTTGTTACGTTGTACTTACAATAGATTATATCTTGTAGCCTAAAGACTAAAAAACAGCCATGGTGAAGAGAAAGGCAGAAGATTTCCCCTCTGGTACAAGGAAGATTAGGAAAGCATTGAGAAATGCAGAAAAAAATTGCACTATCGAGGAAATTGACACCCTTATAGAAGAGGTTGAACTACTCATTAACGAGGAAAAGCCCATAAGGGCACCTCGGTTGCTTACAAGATTTCACATTGTTTCACACAACCTGATAAATGCACTCCAATTGCCACATTCACATCTTTAACTCACCTTTCCGTTTCGAATCTCACAGCTGGAACCCAACCAACCATTGTTCCCCAAGGCCTCACTGCCCACACGGACTGCAAATTAGGCAAATATCTCATCCCTTATAGCAATAGGGTTGCTGTCTTAGAAAATCATGCAGATACATAGCCAGTGAAAACAACCTAATTCTAAAGATATGTCTTTTACGGAAAAAAAAAAATCCTCTATGCTGTGAGTATATTAAAAGTCGAGATAGGCAGTTAAAATCTGAAGTTGCACAAATTCCACAGAAGGCTCAGACCCTTTACCTAGGGGCTCCCCGACCGGGGGGTGCAACTGCACCTCAAGAACTTTAGTAGATCTATCCACCATGACAGATGCCCCATTTGTGCCCATCACCAGTAAATCTCTTTACCCTGCTGCCTTACCATTCGATCTTCTGTCACCTAGGAACCAATTTTATTCCAGGAGGCAGCGGCCCGAATGCCTCAATGGCAACATTATTAAATCTGGCGACCGGCCAGCGAATAGGCACCCTTTAACTCTCCTCTCAGAAGTAAGACAGACTATATCTAGGAAGCCCTTTCGGGACGCCTTTCCTTATAGTTTTGAGAATGCTCGTTTATGCATCCCATCTCCACAAAAGTCCCTCTCTAACAGAAGGAATGGTTACTTTCTTTATATGATCAAAGTCCCTAAACTTAGGAAAAGGGCCTATAAGAACACAGATTCTCTGATCAGCAAGGTAATCTACTGGTTTAGGTCCCGGAGCGGTTGCCTATCACTTACTCAGGCTGACATTCTTTCTGCCCAGCACATAGCGCACAATTTCAACTCTGATTGCATTCATTTAGAATTTGCTCATTTGAACCTAATGGAGGGGCTAGTGAATTTGGATGTTAGATTTGTTCAGCCACCAGGCTCTACTATCCAATTTAAATATATTTATTTAAGCACAGCGCCTGAGTCATCTTATTCTTCCAGCATGCCCTCCGTCTTGGAACACTCTGACATACGAAACAGGTCCATTTTGCTTCCTTTACAATCTATCTGTTCATTCGATCTTTCCAAATTTCCCAAGACGTCCTGTTGAAGGCTCTATTGCTCCATTCAAGAGTTCACAGAAACTCCAGCCTCAATCTAGCAGTCCATTAAAGGATATTGATTGACTGAGCTCTTCTAGGATAGCTAGCATTTTACCTAATGACCCTTCATCTCATTTTTTCATAAATCCTTTTGGTTCTCTGTTGAATCCATTTTCCAAACGGTCATTGCTACTAATGACGGGTATGTATGTGCTTCTAAGATCTGTATCCTTGCATGGAACATTGCCGGCGTTCACCGCAAAGTCACTGACACAGCTTGGAATAATTCTATGGACACATTACATATTGCTCAAATCCTGAAATCCTGGTCTACATCCCCAGTTTATAGGGTAGGGTATGTTTCGTACTGTAATAATGCAATTCCTTCCACCAACAGCAGGCCTTCTGACAGTTTGATTATCTGGGTAAAGATATCTTTTCTCTGCCAAGTCAAAAAATTAGACATCCCCTCCCCAGATATCCTTTCGGATCAATATCAGGAACTCCAAAGGGCTAATGGTCACTGTCTTTAGTATTTATAGCCGTTCGGTACCAACAAATTAAGTCATCAACTTTAGCTATTCTTGATAATTATCTTTCTTCCTGCAAGAATGCCTCTACTTTGATCTTAGCTGGTGATTTCAATATTACTTACAAACCCCTTGACTGCATTACAACTATAACCCAAAGGGAAGATTAGATCTCTGGTATACCCTCCCTGGAGGCAGACCTAATTAAAATTTGGCATCTGCAGCATTGCAGTTATAATCTTTTACTATGACTTACGGGCTTAGAGCAAGTAATGGGAGGTCGAAGTCTGATAGGGGAAGGGCCTCTCTAACGTAAGGGTCCTGGCATCAAAATAACTCAGATTTCCTAAATCACTACTCAACCTCCCGCTTAGCTTGCCTTCCTTACCAATAATTGTTGACACCGCCCTCAAAGGCATCGACCATCTTGCTGCCCTAAAGCCTCTTTTATATTGTGTGAGCCTTTGGTCCCATCAAGAACTAGACCCATACAAATCGGAACAACTCAAAGTGAAAAGTTTAGATAAAAATAATAAGATCAAGTGCTTTTTACACACAAAGGTTTGGTTTACTAACCTGGGCCTTCAGATATTATACACCACTCCTTCTATCAAAGCAAATGCCATGGACATTTTGTTGAAATCTTTTTGGGATTATGTTGCGACTCAACAGCACTGCTCTCCCTGTCCAGGGTCACTCTTTCACTTATTTCTATCGCATAAGCCATTGCCAAGATTTGAAGTCTTTTTAGATGAGATTCCCCCCCCCCCTTGCGAAAACTCTTTTTATCAAATTTAGATTTGGGTGTTACCTTTAAACACCTTTACTTTTAAATGGACCACTGGGAATCGAGATTCCCCATTCTGTAAAAAATGCTGTAATAACCATGAGCAACAAACAACATGTGAAGTGCTAATACTGATATTGCTTTACTATGTTAAATTCACTAGATACAAGAACCATTCAATGTAGCCTACATTGAATGGTTCTTGTATCCTAGTGAATTTAACATAGTAAAGCAATATCAGTATTGGCACTTCACATGTTGTTTGTTGATAATTGGGCTCAGCCTTACTGATAGGAGCCAAAACCCCTTTTTGATATAAAGTAATAACCATGAGGACATAGAACATTTCTTACTTTTTTGCCCTAGTTACATTGGACTAAGAAGCAAATGTATTCGGCCCCTATGCCTTACTCTGGGCTTAAAATGCTATCAAACTGCCTGTACCTCCAGGTGTGTTGTATTTGCCCGTAGCAAGTATCTACCCTCGACATTGCTAATTAGAAATAGATCTTATTAATTCTTATTGAAGATGTAATATTATGCACTTTACACCCCTCATACTGGGTTTCATGTAGCTTTTTAACATTTTTCCAATTATATTATTTGAATCTATTGTATATGCACTTAGCTGTTTTGCGCTAGCATGATTTGATATTTTCCAGCTCATATGCTTCTGTGATATAGCATGTATTTATTGTCGATGAACGCATTTGTTGATGTTTTTTCACCTTGTTTATAGGAGTTGTGGTGCACTCTCAACCTTAGATCTTAAGAGTTGGTCACTCCTGTATTTTGAATTTGATTCCAGTCATTCTAGGTGGCGTTTGAGATGACACTAGTTAAATCATCTGAATTCACTATTGTTTGACCTTTGGTCTCGACTATTTGCTGACAACCTTCTATTCACTTTTGCACTGCAACTTTGTAATGTGTAATGTTTTTTTGTTTACACATTTAAATTGTAAAGTATTTTACCTATATTTATTCTATGTTCAGACCCCCCCCAGGATTTTGCGGCTTTGGATAGCAAATTTCACAGCCAAAAAAGGCAAAATTTGCAGCCCAAAACCTCAAAATTCGTGGTATTTTTGCAGTGGACAAAATATGTGCCCGCCACAAAAATACTGCAGACTTGTGCTTTCAAATGGCCTGCAGGGTCCTCAGGGAGCACACAAAGGTGTGAGGCGGCCTGCAGGCTAATTGCTCAGGAGGGGTCGAGGTGCGTTTCAAAGGCAGGCTACAGAGGAATTTATCACCTATGCTGCCTGCCTGCTGCTCACCCTCCCTTTAATGGCTCAGTGGCAGCACAGAGCCAGTCAAGAGAGGGTGAAGGCCAGTTTTTTTTTTTTACATATTTTGCGGGCACTTTTGTAAAAATCGCTGCATTTTTACAAAAGTGCTGATTTAGTTATTATTTTACAAATCGAGAAATCTCGAAATCCTGGGGGGTCTGTATGTTCGTTTTTATTGTGAAATGATTGGGTTTTTTATTTGTCTTTTCATGGTCTACTGTCCGAAATAAAGTGATAATAATATATCACATGGGGTAATAAATGCCCTCAATAGACATTTACAAATGAAATGGGAGCAGAAGCCGATACCTGATGCTCAGAGTCAGACCTGTGTTTTTGTCTCGTTTTCTACGAGGGAAACAGCAGCCTGATCGGTGTCGCTTGGAGAAGGCATCTGTCACTGGCTCAGACGTCACCTCTAATCCGAACTAAGCAGCTCCCTGGCCTGAGCTGAATGGGAAATAAAGTTGTGCCGGGTTTTCAGGGTGATAAAGTGTCTTTTAATGTCAGCCATTCCGACAACAGCAGCGGAATGCTCACTTAGCTCCTGCTTAAGCCGAGCTTCGTGTTTACATTAAAACCCAATGGGCCTGATTGAGTGCAGGATTTATTTTTCCATTTCAGGCCATATGTTCAGCTGATGTTTTCCATTAGTTCAGTGTAAACGAAGGCAACTTCAGATCGCACTTCACAGGAGCCGAGGGTCTGGCTCCTTATTGCTGTTCGGGTGGGTCATCTCCCAGGAGCACAGCATAGAACCGCAGCTTCCATGGGTGCAGCAGGTGCAGTGGCACCGGGGGCCAGAGGCCCGAAGGCCTCTACCAAGACATGCACAATTGGATTCCTTGATGCATCCAGTGCCCATCTAACAAACACTTTCTACAAATATCAGAATCACCTTTCAGCATGAAAGGAGGATAATTTAAAAAAGAAAAAACGAGATCAATGACCTCACCTTTAGAAGCATCTGTTGAGAATTGTCCATTTATCTGCAACTTTGAACCAGGAAATTACATGGAGAGGGCCATCTTGCATAGCCATTGTGTAACTATATTTAATTGATTCATTTGTTTATTCTTTCATTCATTCAGACATTCGGGTAGAGCATGTTATGATTGCATGAAGACTGTATCCAGAAAACAAGTCCTAAAAAAAGAGCGGTATGCAAATGACATCACGGTGTGTGACATCAAAATGCGTGGTATCGCGGCGCATGACATCGCAAGTGGCTTCACAGAAGTGACATCAAATTTTAAGACCACACACATGTTTAGCAAGTCTAGCATGAGTACACTTGAGTGCATTATGAGATTTAACAAAAAGAGATTTTGTGTCGCGTTGTGCCAAAAAATTGAAGCAACCCCTACACAAAATCTGGGCCCCAACTTATACATTTATTTTTTAAAACATCTGCCACAATGGAATTGGCAACAAGGAGAAACGTGGTAGTAAATCTGTTCCACTTAATCTGTTGCAAAGTCTGCATTTTATAATATCTTATGGGGTTAGGGCTCCTGCTGTAGAGTTCTTTGTACACCCAGTAAATCTCAGGTAATAATAATAATGGTAAAATTACTCTGGTAGTTAATGCTTTTGCTGGAGTGATCTGTGTTTTGTCTAGTCCCCATTTTGAATCAAAGTAGCATAGAGGGTTAATATGTCTCCTGCAAAGTGAATCATGTAACATGCAGATGACAGACTTTTATTTTATGTTGCTATGTAAGTGGGTTACTGTTTTTAACAAAGAGATCCTTTTGTTACTTGCCGTTCATAAATTGCAATCCTTCTAATATAGTTCAGTGAGCTGTGAAGGACATTTAACTCCTACACCTTGTAACCCTCACTGTCTTATGCAACATATCTGATACATTCATTTGCAAGCTTATATGATTTATTGTCAGTGTATGAGGTGTATGTGAGATGTAAAGCCCTCTGACACCTTGCATTGGGATGAGTAGTGCTATAAAAGAAATAAAACAAAATAGTGGTATTTAAATTATTTGTGTAAATACTGGGACATAACAACACAGCTGACATTCTTACTTTGCATGAATATCTCTTATATACAGGGTCTGAACAAAGTCAAAACCATGTGTCTCTTAAGTAACAACAAGCTGTGTGCCTTTGTTTCCGCTCCTTTGTATTTGCATCTAAGAGTGAGGCTCCCGATAGTTCCCAGCTAGGATACTGAAATAGAAGGAGGCCTGGTGGCCTCTTAACTTCAGTCTTTGTTTTGTGCCCAGCTGGAATTTCAAGTAACAAAGCCCCCTCGCTGCCTGCAGTTGCTGCTCTGAACGAAAGCAAACAATGTACAGGTGCTGCTGAATATGCAACACTGTCTGAAAAGTACACCGGGACAAGTCCAACATATTTTTTTTTCCACCAAACCCCCCCCTGTCATAAGGTAGGGTCATCACCTGCCACCGTACGCGAGGCTGTTTGCCCCCCCAAGTCAGTCGGATGAGGTTTTGTGCGCAGCGTAAAAAAACAGTTTGGAAGGGGGATGGGGATATTATTGAAGAGATATAAAAATTTGGGTAATACTATCATTTTAATCAAAGCAACCCGACCCACAATAGATAATGGGAGTCGCAGCCATTTCTCAACTTGTGTTTCGAGGGCAACTACAGCTTGGCCGTAGTTAAGGCGTATAATCTGAGCGGAATCCAGGTGAATGTGTATGCCCAAGTACCTGGTAGAATCAGAGCACCATTCAAGTGGGAAGTCACAGTCCCATCGAACTGTACTAGAGGTTAGGGGGAATATAACTGATTTGTTCCAATTGATATTGAGGCCAGAATATAAACCGAATCTAATCGTCTCTCTGATCAAGGGTTCAAGATTAATCTGGCGATCCCTCACATAGAGGATAGCATCGTCCGCATACAGAGACATTAGCAGGGGGCCCATGTTGAATTGTAGATCCCTGTGCAAGTGCTTTTCTTGAAAGTGTCAGACCAAGGGGTCCATGGCCAGGATGAACAATAGGGGCGATAAGGGACAGCCTTGCCTGGTGCCCCGGGACAAGGAAATAGAGCGGGACAACGAACCATTTAAGCGTATTCTAGCAGTAGGGCTGCTGTAGAGCAGTTCCGTGGTTGCCACAAATCCCTTGGGTATTCCCATCCGCCTCATGATGGATACGAAAAAGGGCCACTCCAGAGAGTCAAACGCCTTCTCCGCGTCCAACAGTATCGCTGCAGCCGGGATCTCGGGGTTAATTCTGTGTAGGATAGCAAACAAAGTCCTGTGATTCAGGGAAGTAGATCTATGAGGGACAAATCCCGACTGAGCGGGAGATATAATAAATTCCATTAATTGCGACAAACGCAGGGCAAGCATTTTGGCCAATATCTTATAATCCAGATTGAGTAAAGATAACGGCCGATATGAGCGGCACAGTGTGGGATCTTTGCCCGGTTTAGGCAACAATACGATGACCGCCTCCCGAAGTGTGGGAGGAAGTATCCCCTTCTCAAGGGCCTCTGCATAAACCTCGAGCAGTCGAGGTGCCAATAGATCCTTGTAGGATTTATAAAACTCCCCGGTGAAGACGTCAAGGCCCGGTGCCGTAGAGCCCTTAAGGGCCTCAATGGTGGTAGTAATCTCCTCTACTGAGAAGGGCTCGGACAGAAAATCCTGCATATGTTTTTCTAAATATACCAATGCGATCTCGGACAAATAATCTTCTTGAGCTTTGGAATCTTTTGCTGCCCTGGACGTGTATAGCGTGGTATAAAAGTCTAAAAAACCATCAAGGATCTCAGTAGAGTCCGTGAGCATATGACCGTCGGTGGATTGCAGGTTCGTGATGTATGCTTTACTATAAGGGGGCTGAAGCATCTGCGCAAGTGTGCGACCGGGCCTTTCGCCCTCTCCGTATTGGCGGGCTGTTTGATATTTGCAGAGAAAGAGTATCTCGCGGTCAGCTGTGTCTCTATATTCTGCGAGGAGAGCGAGCCGACGCTTCGTTGTGTCTGGGCCTGAGCAGATTACGTCATCCCCGTCTAATGCGGTAAGTTCCTGCTCTAAGCGAGTGAGAGTTTTCCGCAGGTCTTTGAGCACGCCGGCGTGTTTGGAAATGCAGACCCCTCTGATGTAGGCTTTAAAAGCCTCCCACAGAACTGCCCAAGTGTCCACTGAGCCCGTGTTTATGTCAAAATAGTCTATAATGGCCTCCCGAACCTCAGTGTAAAATAAATCATCGTTAAGTGCCCGGCCCGGGAAACGCCACTGTCGCTCATAGCCCTCTGGTCTGGGGATCTTAAGATGAAGGAGCACGGGGGAATGGTCAGAATATGTTCTGGGGAGGGGAGTTATGGAGTGATACCAGGAGCAAGAGCCCGGGGATAGGAGCCAATAATCAATCCGTGTCCATGTATTGTATTGACCCGAGTAGTGTGTGTGTAGATAGTCGTGGAGGGGGTTGCGCTGGCGCCATATGTCAATAAGGGAAAAAGTATCACAAAGATCCAATAGGGCGCGACGTGCTCGTGGTTTAGTGTCTGGGGAAGTGGAGGTGCTGTCCAGAGCAGGATTGAGGAGTAGGTTAAAGTCCCCACCAACTACCAGGATGCCATCGGCCAGCTGGGAAAGCTGGGCATACAATGAATGAAAAAAGTCGGGACAGTCAACATTCGGGGCATAAACACATATTAATGTAATGGTGTGGCCCATAAGTTTACCAGCTACTATCGTGTATCGGCCTTCGCTGTCGCTAAGGAACGTGTGTAAGTGAAAGGGCACCCGCTTATGGATTAGATATGAATAAAGTGATGCGCCTGATTCGATAACAACATATCTATGGCGTACACCATGAGGGCGAGCAACGCCACGTCAGAATACCAGCTACTGAAAAAAGAAGACCTGTCAACATATTAAATTATCCCTAGAAATCGCGCTGCATCCTAATGCATGAAAACATAGATATACTTCATTCGCCAGTGCCGTTATGTGAAAACAGTTCAACGCTTGCGTTTGAGCCACTGCAAGGAGGGGAGGACCCCCCACCGTCCGACCTCTTCTGGCCGTTGTTCTGGTTGTATGAATGGCAGAACTCCTGTGCCTCTGTGGGTGTGTTGAAAATGCGGGCCCGTCCGTTGATGTCCACTCGTAATCTCGCAGGATAAAGCATGCCGTATTTAAGGCCTAAGTTTCGTAGGGTGGCTTTGACTCCATTGTATTTTCGGCGGGCGTCCTGCACCATGATGGTGAAATCAGGGAAAAGCGACAACTTGGAACCCTGCTAACTGGTGTCCCCGCGTTTCCTTGCGAGGCGCAGGGCAGTGTCACGGTCACGATAATTCATGATCCGAGAGATGATGGGCCTAGGAGGGAGGCCAGGGTTGGGTCTGGGACCCAACGTGCGGTGTGCCAGTTCCACTACAAAGGGTGAATGATTCTTTACCAAACATGTCAGAGAGGACGGTCTCCACAAAGAGGTCCATGCACCCAGTGTTTGCTGCTTCCGGAACCCCTAAAATGCGAATATTATTACGCCGGCTGCGCGCTTCAAGGTCTTCGTTTTTAATGGCCACATCTTTAAGAATACGCTCTACTCGCTCCAGTCGTTTAAGGGATTGAGCAGTGCCGTCCTCAATGTCGGAGATCTTAGCCTCTGCCACGTCCAGACGTCTATCATGCACCTGAATCTTGGCACCTAGGCTATCAAGCCGTTTGTATAGGGTGTCAAAGTGCCCGTCCAAGGCTCTAAAACCTGCCCTCATTTCTTCCAACAAGGATGCGGACTGAGCAGATGGGCCCCCGCCCTGCGCAAGATCCTGACCCCCTTCCGCCATATCTAGGCCCCCGTCGTGCGTCTTCTCCACGATCTTTTCAAAAGGCAGGGTCTTTTGTTTAGGGTCTCTGCGGCCTATGCCGCAGTGTGGGGGCAGTCGAGGAAGTATAATGCAGAGGGTCAGGGGCACCAAGAAGCTGTGAGCATCGGAAAACCTTCTACAATGTGTACTCAGTATAGCGCCGATCTGCAGTGGAAATGGCTAGGCAGGCCTCCGTAAATGTCCATGGCCCACCTCCAAGGAATCCTACATAAATGATGTGACAGCCCCAGTAGGGCCGGTGCGTGGGGGGGGGCAGTGCAGCAGAGCCAGCCAGGGTGCGCAATAACCCCCGACCACAGTACTCCACCGATGCAGCAGGTAAGGTTGACCAAAGAGGTCAGGCGGAGGATCAGCGCGGGGAACTAATAGAGCCGTACCTTGTAGGAGGCAAGCTCAACCAGTTATATCGCCGAGGTCTGCGATCTGGAATGTCACTGAAAGCTGCCGGTGACAGTGAGTGGGATCCATGGCGACGTGCAGACTGGGGCAGGTCCGAGCCTGATGAGCTAATGCGGGCCAGGTTGGACCCCTGCCATTTCAAGAGTATCAGCTAAGTATTTAGGAGCGTTTCTAGCCGTTCATCAGAAATAGGGAGAGTCACCGCAGCAAGGTGCACAGCAGCAGGAGTGACTGCCGATCAGTTACACTCCTCACTAGATGGTCGCTTGACCCAGGCACTGCGGTCCCACTCCAAATGGAATGACTGTGTTGTCTCCAGTAGCACCCACACAAGGGGAAGCAGTGCAAATTGAGGCCACTTGAAAGGGCAAAATGGACTCCCTGTTGGCGCCTAGTTCCCTCGCACCAGGCGATGCATCCCGCTGGGCCCGCAAGTCTCCACGATGACAGGAGCCAGCCGGAGCGCCTGAGACTCAATGCGGGGCCAGCCGGGTGCGGAACGCGCCAAAGGCTTCAGCTCACCTCCCCCTCTACTGCCCCAGCGTGGGACCGGGTGGTCGCCTCCCAGGCTCGCCCGCGGGGCCTCCGGGAGACGCTGGGGTGTATGGCGCCAAGGCAATTTGCGCCGCTGGGCAGCTGGGACAACTCTACACCGGGGGGAGGGAGGGCGCAGAGGGAAGACCGCACCCGGCGCACTCACTGCTCCGTCCACTGCGTGTTCACGTAGGCCGCTCGGCTCGGGCTCCGGGAAAGATTCAGGAAGGCTGCAGGAAGACTGGCGACGAGCACGGGCCAGGGGAGTCACGCAACTCAAGACTCCGGCCGCCCAGAGGCACGGATCCACGGCCTCCCGCACCACAATGAAGGCACCTGCACGATCACGGACCAGCCAGCTTTCAGGTGGTGCAGCGCAAACTGATTTCAAGGCAGCATAATCGGGTGATAATTCGGATGAGCTGGTGAGTTCAGACGTAGCTTTAGAGCCGCAAACCATCTTGGTCGGCGGCCTGGCCACGCCCACAAGTCCAGCATATTTCAGTGGGGCCCAACTTGTTAGCAGTGCGTGGACGCCGTCTATCCATGTGTACCCTCAACTTATGCCCTAACTGTAACCCTTTAAATTTACAAAGTGCTATGGGCCAGGTGGACAAAGGGGTTTTGTGGCCACAAACCTTCTAATTCAGTAAAATACAGAGTTTGCGACCTCAAAAATCCTTTTACATATGTACTAAACCCACTTTGTGATTCAGTAAGTTTTCTGAGTCGCAAACTAGATTTAGAAATCATTATGAAATTGCAATATGGAAACAGTGTGTTATGGGTGTACCTTCCAAATTGGGATTCGGTAACCTATGTATCATTTGTTTGCAGCCCTAATTCCTGTCATTGATCAGTTATCAACTCCCAAGTTGGCATAATAACTGATTTGCAAATGGAAAGGGTCCCCTTAGACCCATTCCCCTTTGGGGATTAGGGATGCAACTTCAGGGGGAGTAGTTAGTGGTCCTGAGGCCTACTGCCAGCTCGCAATGAAGTGTTTTAAAATGAAAAACCTGTATTTGTTTTTTAAAGCAGTCTCTGTTCCTTTAAGGGGCTTGGCTTGATTTTCTTTCAAAGTTTCTGTTTTGAGGGGCTGGTGTTCTTCTGTCCTCTTGTAGGCTACCATTTCTGTGACTGTAAACAATCCCAGTGGGTCGCAAATTGAGACTTGCCTAATGAATAATAATTAGGCAGGTTGTTCTGCGAACCCCTGCAATTTATTATTTTGCGAACTGAGCTATGACTACCTAGAAAGGTTTGCAAAATAAAATGATATTCACAAAAAGTTGGCACGTAAATTGCGACTGCTTTTTGCAACCACTGTTAAAGTACATCTGGTACTATATTCTGATGGCGTTCAGGACTTACATCTGATGCACTACTCCAGATATACCATTCTCCTATGAGCATACTAAACTTGGTCTTTTATTTTGCCTCAGTTGGTCTTGAGTGGTACTGGGGTTGCCATAAAAAAAGGAACAGAGTTTATGGTTGACGAAATGAACAAAAAGGATTTGAATAAGAGTTCAAGGGTCAAGGTGTTGTACAATAGTATACATGTCCGTGAATGAAAGCCTACTTTAACGGTACAAAAGAGTGCTTTGTGTTTTCAAAGTGCAGGACTGAGACCCGTACTTAATTAAGCTTTTTAGATAACAACAGATGGGTAGTGATTAGAGCTAATGGTTCATCAAGCAAATCGTGTTATTTCCTGGGGGTGATGAATGAGAGCGAACAGGATGGTTCCTTCGGAACTTCATTTAACCGGCATCAGTTGCTTTTGGAAGGATACATGCGGGTTGTGGGTGATACAGGCACATGTGAAAGAGTGCAAGTGACTAAACATGTCTTCTGTCCACTTGCTCAGCCATATTAGCCAGTGGCGTAGCTAGCCCTATGGCTGCCCTGCGTTTGCTGCCCCGCGGCGGACGCATTGAAGAGTGGGGGGTGTGCTGGCGAGGTTCAGCGGAGATTGCCGCCTCGCCTGCGAAGGCCGCAATATAGAGAGGGGGGGGGGCGATTGCCGCTCCCAAGATGGCAGTTAAGGGCAGGAGGAGGCTGCCGCCCCAAAACACGTGCCGCCCGGGGCAGTCCGCCCCCCGCTACCCCTTTGCTAGGCCATTGATATTAGCAAATTGAGATGCATGTGATATCCATTAGCCCATTCTGTCAGGCACATTATGGTCAATGTCGGTAATATTTTAAACTTCTATTTCCATGAATATCCAGTTGTGTATTATTGCACGGTGCTGCAGTACCAATCACAGTCACTGCAAAAAAAGGTCCTTTTATGGGATTGCCTTCTATCAATCACACGTGCATTCTTTCATTTCATTTCTATTTGTTACAATGATTCCACGCATGGCAGCTCTGTATTGGATGAGGCTCTAGGCTTTTTCAAGAGATAATCAACCCCCATATTTTCCAATCTCGATTTCAAAATGAAAAGCCAATCAAATTAGCTCTGAATGTTAGCGTTCTGTAACTCTAAAATGCATTGCTTTGACTTGAGAATAATGTATATTCATTCAGTTGTGGCAACCTATTAAGCGTTAGTTTAGCAATTACTGTAGCTATTCAAAATGGCTCATTAAATTGGACAGCATATCAGTTTAACTCTATTTGTAGTTAATACTCCGAAAATCCTTTGTTTTGATCTGGGCGTCATGGCTGACTCTCCTCATTGTAAACACGCTCATTGATTAGAGCATCAGGAGCACATGATAACACTGACTCAGTCGTTTATGGAGTCAGGCAAAGCTAATCGATTACCAAGACGAGTTTTTCTTTAACAAAATAAAATAGCCTGTGCGTAAATAGGCTTTCTTCTCAGTCTTGGTGGCCACTGAACATGAGATATATAGGGGAACCGACTATGGATATCTTTTTTGATGTCATCTTCCTAAAAAGAACAAGCATTGGCAAAGCCAATAGGTATGGATCTTAAACAACACATGCAACATTAACACATTAGAAAGCACAAATTGGAGAAAGCCAGCAACATCAGACAGAGAAGACTATAGTTGGGGAATAGTCCATCACACAGTTTAATGCAAGCACTCTTGTGCAAGCAGAAGGTTACACACGAACAGCCACGAGCAAAGTTATGCTCAAAAACCCGCATCTAGTGCTATTGAATGTCTGGGTTGCCAATACCAAGGCTGTGTACTCTTGACTCCACCTCATGCCTCTTTCATCCAGTACTAGATAGTCCCTGGCCTTTTATTGCCCTCTTCTATCTTAACCCTTCTTTCTTTCATTGTAACTGGGTTTTTTTTTCTGTTTTTCTCTCTTTTCTTTTCCCCTTTTGTGCTTTTCTTCATCTTGCTCTGTGTCAAAGTATAATGAAGAAAATGACGTGCTGGTCCTCCACAATAAGTGCATGGGGCCTAAATGCAACCAGTGGTTCAAATTTTGAACATATGGTTGTCTTAAGACATGATCTAATTATGGTTCATGATGAATGGAATTAAGCAGCTCTGGAACTGACTCACACTATACCTCTAGATTCCTTTCACACAATTCTTGGCTTTTCTGCGTTTTGGGGAATATGACTCTGCAACCTGTCATACATTTCAGTACCCGTACTGGGATCTAGAAGGATAGAGGAGGTAGGAAATATTATTCCTGAAGTCTGGAGGTGTGATATTGGATTGATAAACTGGGAGTAAAAACTGTAGCACAGTGTGTTATGTTAATAAGTTTTAAAGCGCATTGGTTGCTCCCAACGGAGCGCCCCGCGCTAGGACTGCCCTAACCAGATATGAGAGTGATAAGAAGAAAGTCAGAGCCTGACTAGAAAGGTAGTGTGTGCCAAAAACCTTCTGATGGCAATGACTAGTCATGATATTTATGTAACGCCACGCAGCAATACCAAGTCTCAAAATCTACCGAAAGTTTGTATATACCCGGTCATGTGAACATCACCCATTTTGCACTTCTGCATCCCTCTTAATAAGGCTGTTAATATTCGTCAGGTCTTGACAAAGCATGCTTACTTTTTAACAACAATCCTTACTGTGGCTGTGTATGTGCGTGTGTGTGTGTTTGTTTTACAGTGTGAACACATCCTTGCTGTTGTATATGATGGCCTATGTTCACTATACCATAAGATTTACTTCAAATGCACATGACATCACAATGGGCTTGTCCTCTGCGTAAGGAGTAATGAAACATAATTTCGCACAGGTTATGTTTCACGTAAATCAATGAATACAAGTTGAATACCAATGACATGACTATAAGACTCCTATGATTTCTCACAATTACAATGAGCGGAAGTGGATACACAGGGGCCGATTCCGATCTCGGCCGGTAGGGCTCCGAATCGGATTCGGCTTTACCGGATCCGATTCGGAGCCCTGTTTCCCGACCGATCCGTACGCGCGTCCGGACGAGCGAGTACGATGCGAAATCGCCGACCGACTCGTCCGGGCATCCCGACCGCTCCGACCGACTCGTTCCCGGCTCGAACCGCACCGACCGACTCGCTCGGACTCGACTCGCACCGCGCAATGGAGACGTTTCCCGGCCGGGTGAGTACGATGCGCGCCGCGAGCAGTCCGACCGAGCCGCGCACTCCGGCTTGAAAGAGCTGTCGGAGCCGTACTTTGGGGTCCGTGTCGGACCCCCTGTACGCGTAGCTGCGCGAGTCGCACACAGGGGGACCCATGGGTCCCCCCTACCTGTGCGTGTACGGCGCGAACCGCTTCGCCGCGTACCCGCTGTAGGGGGCGCACTTGTCCGACTCGCACCCATTGAGTCAATGGGAGCCCGCGTACGCGTTGCACGACCGGCTCCCATTGACTTCAATGGGAGTCCGACCGACTCGGGTCCGATGGCATACGTGCGCATCGTACTCGTTCGGTCGGACTGCACGGGTCCGATTCGGTCGGAAATCTCTCCGGGTCCGGCTCGGTCGGAGAAATTTCCGGCCCGAATCGGAATCGACCCCACAATGTTGTTATCCTACCGTCCGCAAGAATTAGGCAAACACCTTGCTGTCTGTTTTTCAGTTGTAAACATAGCTCTCAACAGAAAGTAATCTAAATATGCTAAAATCAGTAACAGCTGGTGGGTAGAGTGAAAAAAAAACATTTGAGATAAATACTTAGCATAAAATCTTGCAGTGCTTGAATTAACCAAGATGCTCATGTTGAAAACGTCTAACCCCAAGGAAGCAACTTCACAGCATGCTGTGTTATCTGATAAGCTGCTGAAACCCTCCACGCTGTAGAAAATAGATGCCCTGCTTTGCCTTTTATCATCCTGTGGTGCAGAGACAAGAATAAATAATGTATTCTGAGGATTCATAGTGTGCGCTATGCACCTTATCTATCTCAACCAGACCTTTATCTCCATTTAATATGGTGTATCATCCATATGACAGGGTTCTGATATCCCTCAGAAACATCAGTTTTGTTAAAGTATTTCACAATGTTAGGAAAAAAGCATTGATTGTGCACCAATTGGTTAATTATTAGTGATGAGAATATCATTTTCTGAACAGCAACCAAACCTGTCCTCTTTGGGATGTGATCTTATAATATTTAGTTAAATTCTTCAACTAAGGGTCACCTTTGTCTAGTGTAAGGAAATACATCATTTTTATGTGGTCCCACCTAATCCACCTGAAGGAAGTGCTTCAGGTCCTGAAATAGGAGCAAGTATTTGACAGCCACAAGATAACGCCCCCAAAGGCATTCAACCATATTAGAGCACAATCCGATGCTGGTCAACTTGTCGATGGGATTGACAACTAGTTAAAAGTTTACTTGACGACCCTGCCTGTATGCTACCTGGAGCACAGTCTCTGTTTTCCCCGGGATGGCATTGAATGCAATCTGAGAAATGTGATATTCAGTGTCGTACCAATATAAGTAGATTTTGGAGGATTCGCTGCTCCCCATCGGGCAACGTGCAAATACTTGTGTGCTAAAGGTAGGAATGGAATTTTTGGGGAGTACAATAGAGCATTCACAGACTCATGAGCACTAGTCTGGAACAGGAGGCTGAGTCTTTTTTGGATAGACTGAATGGAAAAACATTATTCTAGCTAGCAATTTTTGACTAGAAATTTTCAAGGTTACGAGGTCTATACATTATAGATACTTGAGGATTATATGCTCTTGGAATGTGATATTGAGTAACACTAAGTGGCTTTTCATTTTTTTAAAGTAATGTACATAAGCTTTGCATTCCTACGCCTGTACTGTTATTCCCATAGTATTATGTGTCATAAATTGAATAATCAGTACCCCTGTAATAGAGCCACAAGTTGGAAATGGATTGGGGATCACAACAATATGTACATGGATATGTGAAAAAAATCGAAATGCAGAGTACTTTTTGTGAAACACACACAATATGCATGTGTTAATAAATAAATGAATAATTGGAATATTTCAACTATTGGGTGTTATTATGAACATTGTTAAAGAATGTATGGGTGCCTGACTGACAAAATCCTACATGGGGTGTAGCACTAATGCCATTGACTATCAAAGCTAGCCAGTGCCAGATAGTGCATGTATCTGTGGTGTACTTGAGCAATCAACTTGGCTGGGACTGGTGCAGCCCATCTAGGACAAGATCCAGACCATCATGACCAAGGAGCATCACAAGACCCTGGTACATGTGAGAGACTTCTTTACCCTCACTGGGTATTAACACTGGTTTCCTATTCCGTACAGAGCACTCTCACAGAACTGACTTTGAAGAAATAACCCAAATTAATGACCTGGACAAGGGAGTGTCAGAAGACATTTGGCACCTTGAAGGAGGCACTGTGTATGGTACCAGTAAGGAGTTTGTCATGCTAACAGATGCTTCATTGCATGACATGGGGACAGGGCTTTCTTAGCTAAAAAATGAAAAACAGGACCAACACGTAACATTCAGCAGCAGAAAGCTACTACACAGGGAACAGTGGTGGAGTGCCCTTTAGAAGGAAGTGTTTGCGGTTGTCTGGTCTGTAAAAAACTGAGCCCATTCTTGTTTGGGACTTATTTCTGAGTTCAGACTGATCACAGACCACTTAGATGGTTGATGCAGATGCAGGGGCAGCTCTAAACTGTTAAGGTATTCAATTTCACTTCAGGTCTTGGATTTTCCAGTAGAACACAGATCAGGAGCTTACTACACTAGTGCTGTTGGTCTTTCCGGGTTCTTTCACTTTAGCATGAGAACTTCCAAGGGGGTTCTTAATTCTCCCTGCTTTCAGATGGAATGGGCCTGTAGATAATTAAATCATTTTTGTTTTGTTCCCCCAATGTTTTGTCTGATTTTGCTGGCTGCAGAACTCTATACACTCTACCTCTGCTAAACAGAAGTATGGCATCCGTGTTTACCTCCTAAAACATGTGCTGTGCATTAGAATGCCCTGTTTGGATTTTTTAACTTCCCTATAAGTCAATAGCACATATAACGAAATGCACTTCACAGCCCAGCTACAGCTTCCAGCCTCACCCGCTGAAGGATTTTGTCTTCCTAAAAAGTGATGTCTGAAGGTAAATCATTAAACTGGGATGACATTTTAAATCTATCCAACTGGTAAAGCATGCTTGGTTGTCCAAAATCCAACTTTGTGCCATTTGGAGCTTTTGGTGCCAATGCCAACTGCTTAAGTCAGAGCTGGACAACAACGTATCCTACTATGATGGACCTTCACCAGCCACAGCCTTGGACCTTACCCCACTAGAATACTTTGACTTCCACTTTGGAGAAGCCAGAAGGTAAAATCCATTGACCAGCATGACCCGCTTAGTGTATTCGACCTCTAATCCATCACAGTTGACCTGAAATTGCATTCAGGTCCTGGCCAACCGCAAACTGTTGTTCTTCAATGGCACTTCTTGCTACAAATTTGTAGAAATTCATATCTCCAGTTCTCCTTATTCTATCTTAATAATCTTGGTGTTTTCTTTGCTCATAAGTTTACCTTTGTTTGTAAATTGGCTTGCAGATTTTACTTCAAAATTGTTGGCACTGCTTGAACTTAATACATTTGTCTGGGAATGTCTATTCTTCCTGCTAGAGCTACCAGGGCTGAGCAGAGATTCTCTCAGAATTGTGGTCTGACCTAGCCAGATTGTGTTTAAGTTGGTAGGGTCCCTCTCTCCCAAATTAATAGCCCAATTTCTGATGTAAATAGATTAGAAAAGTCCGAACAAACAATAGAAAGTGTGACATAAATCATCAAAATTAGAAATGCGTGCCTCTAAGATGTTCAGGCCAGGTAAACAGAGAAGGGATATATACACTAATGCCAGCATTGTAAAATGAAGAAATCTTAATATCATAAGAAAATTCAATAACTGGATACACATTAATGATCAACAGCAATGCAAATGAACTGCTACCGAAGTTCCATGCCCTGGTTAAAATCTGGTAAACATGCAAAAGCCAGGTATATACCTCGATCTTACATTTTCATTTGGTAAAGTGGCATACTGGAGTAATCAGTCTTTCATTCTGTGAACTGGCTTTACAAAAGATTTTCAAAGGACCATGGGCCTAGGGCTGTAAAATGCCAATACATACACATTTACAATAACAATCTTAAAATAAATTCTTCTCAGTCAGCAAATGATGTTTGTATTTTGGCAAGTGAGTCACAACAAACCAAACCTTTGGGGTAGATAACATTTGAAGCAATAAGGAGGTTTGACTGCAATTTCCTGTCTCAACAAAGGCACAAGGTATTTGAAGCGTGGATACGTATACAATTCACAAAAAGCATAAAATGCATCTTTGTTTGGTCCAATCTACTATCATAACAGCAGTGGGTCACATTGAAAAGCGGCCACCTCTCAAGGAAAAGACATAAAGTGGTGTAGGATACCTGCTACACCCATGACAGTGAGTTACACTCATAAATATTGGGAAGCAAACCGTATCCGGTTCCATAACTAAGTTCATTTTAATAATCATTAACAACCTTACTGAAGATGTAGCGGTTTCTGCAGTCTCCCTTTGAAAGCACCTTTGGCATAAAAAGCATACATATGGACCTTTTTAAATTTAAGATGGGCTTATGAGCACCAGTTGTTAGTATGGTTTTAAATTATGCTGGTTGCTCTCCTATCCCTATCTCAATTATTGTGCATGTCATTTGCGCAGGCTTGATATTGGCACAAGTAACTTGCAGATGAAGATACACTTAATGAATCCACACCATTTTGTCAATTGGGGTTACAGATGACTTTATGATTAATTAATCTAAATTTGAAAGTTTTTTTCATAAGTATTTAGCCATGCAACATGGTGGCACCCGCATTTTTTATCTATTTATTTACGGCACACCGCGCTTTAGCTTTAAACGTGTGATGCGAAAGCTACAAAAGTAAATACATGGAAAAGAAAGGCAGGCAGCTGCAGGAAATAAATAATGAGAATCAGGAGGGAGGAGGAGAAGGCAGCTGCAGCCCGAAGAAAGGGCGTGTTGGGAAAGTGCGGTCGGGGAAGCCGCTATGTTTAAAGGTAAAGCCGTAGTAAAAGCAGCAAATCTGGAAATGATATAAAGGCGGCCACCCGCCTTTCTTTTCTTTTTATTTACTTTTGTAACATTTGCGGCACGCCGCGCTTTAGCTTCTAAACATGTGAAGCTAAAGCGCGGCGTGCCGCAAATGTTTCAAAAGTAAATAAATAGAAAAGAAAGGTGGCAGCCACCCGCATTTCTTATCTCTTTATTTACTGTTGTAGCATTTGCGGCACACCGCGCTTTAGCTTTAAACGTGTGAAGTTAAAGCGCGGCGTGCTGCGAATGCTACACAAGTAAGGCAGCTGCAGCCCGCAGAGAGGGCGTATCGGGAAAGTGCGTAGCTGTTCTGCCTGCAACTCCAGCTACGACGAAGAAGCCATTAAGAAAAGAGTGCTCAGAAACTGAAAATAAAACGTACTGAGTAAAGTCACATGTAGCAGGGGCAGTCCTCATGGGTGGTTACAACAGTAGAAAAGGAGGGACTAAGGAGGGACTGCTAAAGACATTAACCAAAGAAAAAAAAGCATTTCCAAAAGACAGCCAAAGGAGCCAATTCAAAACATGGGCAGAACATGGGCAGAGCTTAAAGCCCATATTCTGAATACAACATATCTCGAAAAGACAGCGCAAGCGCTGCCTAGGCAAGACCTAAAAAACAGGAAAGCATTAATTTGTAAGTTAACTTTTCTGCCTTTGTTTACTTTAATTATTAGTCAGCGATCGTTAACACAGTCCTACATCACATTTAAAAGTACTTTCTGTTTATATTTCCTGCTTGAAGTATGTACAGACCATACACAGAAACAAGTACATCGTTTTCTAAACAAACAATTACAGTTAGCCTTAGAGCCTGACGTTGCGGGCTCTACCAGCCATTAAAGGCCTGCTCCACCGTTTAACAAGGGAGCAGGCCTTTAATGGCTGTAGAGCCCGGTACAGAGGGCTCTAAGGCTATTAGAACATTTCGCAACTAGAGGGCAGAATGTTCTAATTTGTAAAACAAAGGCCTCACAGAGCCCGTGGGGATTAAAATCCCCTCGGGCTCCGTGAGGCCTTTGTTAAACTTTGGAATGTTGATGCGCCGGCTTCTACCGGCCATTAGAAGCCCGGACCACTCCATTGTTTTCAATGGAGCTTTCAAAATTCCAATGCTCTAATTTAAATTAACAATTATGTAAACTGCAAAATATCAGGGAGAGAGCTAGAGTTTGATGACTTCAGAAAAACTGAAGCAATAAAATTGCAGAAAGCGATGGCAAGAAGCCAGCAAACATGATTCACATGCGGAATAGTCTTATTAAAATATGAGGGCAACTTGACTACGGTGGATATTCTCATTAGTATGCCCTTTGTTAGCTCTGCCTGACTGTTTCTTACAAACATCATTGACATTGTAAAAGAAGGTCACTCCATTGTTAAAACTTTACATCAGCATTCAACACTGCAGACATATTTCAAAAACCTTGGTACTGTACTGATCTATTAGACCTTGCCATCCAGACCATAGCGAGCCGGTGTTCCGCCCGGGCAAATTAATAAAAACGTAACAGATATTTAAAAAGAAAAAATCATAAACATGTTTGCCATTAGTGTAGAAAAAGATGTGCTCTAAGTTTTACAAAGTCCCTCTGATCTGGCACGTGTAGGGGAACCTGTAAAGAGTGGCAACATTGAATTATGCCTGTTGGCATGCTGCCCTTAAAGTGAAAACGACAATTTATCCTGCCTACTTTAGTAATTTGACTCTGCCTGAGTAGCACCCAATAGCAAACGTAATGGGGCAACCCCCCTCTCCTGCCCTGAAGAAGACCCACCTTGACGCATCCCACCTTTGCGCAACTTTTAGGGTCGAAACGTCGGCGTACTGTATATGTCCACACAACGCCCAGGATCACAGTTCTATTTTTCATTGGGTCCTGCAACATATGTGCAAAAATAATAAGGACATATGAAAAGGTTTTTCTCCCCCCCTCTACTGCACGTTCAATCATTTCTGTATATAGTGTACTGTCTTTATCACCAATCACCACATGTCACTTTTTCACCACAGTCACGTATTTCACATTGCAATTGAAATTGTAAATTACGACAGCCATGTTTGTCTGATTTTTTTCTGAATACAAAATTGAATTCTAATTTTGGTGTGTGCTACATATTTATTATTCTTTTTCAAATCATTAATATGTGTTGGAAGTAAGCTGTCGCTACTTATCCTAAGCAATTGGAAAAAAAACCCGACAGAACCATTTTTCTATTTTTATGAGTAGCACCCAAGGCTGCCTTACCCCAGTTTTTGAAAACACCAACTCATCATATAGGTAAACATAAAAGTGTACTACTCTGTGGTTTACATGAACTGAATATGATGAGTTTAAAAAACAGTTTTTTTCATGTGTGTGTTCTGTATTTCTGTACATTCTACGGTTCTTATAGGTGGATCAAGCATCAAGTGTCACCATGATCGCCTAACTCTGTGACTTTATTTTTTAAATTATTTTTTTAATTCATTTGCTCCTTCTCCTACAACGGTACACCTTCTTTCTTTTTTTCCAAACCTGACCCAAACCCCTGAATATAATCTCTTGATCAGTTACTTTTTCTTCCTGCCTCCAAGTTCCTACTGTATGTGGTGTGTATTTGGAAGAGACCAACCTCTCTTCTTTATGCATGTAATTTTTACACCCCACCTCTTTTCCTACACAATCTCTATAAATGCAGCCAAAAGGTATTTCTTTTCCTCCTTAACCTACATTTTCGTTTTTAAACTTTGTCATATTTTTCTAGTATTAAAAGGGTTCTGTCTCGAGCTGCCACTTGTCCCTCTTCACTATCCTTTTTTCTGTTTCTCTTATCTTCCGAATAAGGTCTCTAAGTCTCTACCTTATGCATCAATGTTTTTTCTTCTCTTTTCCCCACTCCTCCATGCTCGAACCACCTTTCTCTCACCCTCCGTCCCATCTTCAGAAAAAAAAATCCTTCCTTCTATACTGTTTTCAACTGCTTCTTCCTATTAAATAATACTCTCTGTCATACCAATACTCACCCTGTTCTCCATGTATTCTACTGTGTCTTGTATGTCTCGTAAATATATGCTTTTCCACTGTGGTATTGTCCCATCAACCTCCTAAGCAGCATCTATTGGTGCTCTCTGCTATAATGCAAAATGTTGATGCTTTTCTCGCATCTGTCAAGGGCATCATCTGTCTTCCACATTTTCATACTAAAATTCTAATTTGTGAAGTTCACCGTAATCTGAATCTTCACTCTCAGTCCTGCTCTTTTAAATCAGGATTTGTACCAGTCCACATTTATTATCTCAGATATGATTCAATACTCATTCCGAATTCTCATCTTTTTCATCTTTTTTCTTGTTTTGAGATGGTGGATCATATTTTTCGCTACACTTCCATCTCTGGCAGTCATCGGGTCCGCTCTTTCATGATTTCATGGAGATTTTTTATCTCTAACTATCATTCTTCCGATTCCTCTTTGGTTGTTCCCAAGAAGCTATTTCTCACCTTACTAGGATTTTCTTTGTAACCCCTACTTTTGAGTGATCTCCATTCCATATTTTCAAATTTGCAGTCCCGCAGGTTTCCTGACAATCTGCCATTTATCTTCTCCTTTTTTTCCTGTTCTCACTTCTAGTCCGCTGGATGCACAATTATGCAGCCACTCCCATTTATTCTCTATTATCGTCTTTAAAGCTAATTATGTTTCATGTTTCTCTACCTTTCTCTTTCTTTTATATCCTGACCTATCTCATCTACCCAATTCACCCCTTTTTCTCTTCATCCGTACGTAACATTTGAGGCTCCTCTCTTCTCTTGTGCTTAGATTGCACATTCATCCTCTAGTTCACTCACATTGATATCAATATTTGCCACATATGTTCTATTTTGTTAACTGATTCTGATAAACATATTTTCAATCCCGACATTCATGTATGCCTTGAGGTTTGTAAATAATGTCTTTTTAAGCTTCTTGGACCTCTTAAATTTTTAATCTCCAGGCCTCCAATTCTAGTCTGCCCATTTTCATTAACGTCTCCCCGAAATTAGCCCACTCCTTGTCTCATCCATCTCTACTAGCTTTATCTTTCTCATTTATTCCTTGCTAAATTTTTCTTCAGTGTCTTCAAATCTATCCATTCATCTGCCCCTCCTTAGCTTTCCAGGACAGTCTCTCTCACTTGCTTAATAATTCCTCCTCGTTTTTAATGGTATATCCCTCAATCTGTATAATTCTTCCGACTTCTGATTCTTCCATATTTTTGCCCCTTTGAACTGGAACTCCCTGTCTACTGATAGCTGGTTTGCACCCACTCATTTCATTTTCTGTCAGAATGCCAGACACAAAAAAATCCACTTATATCTTCATAACCTCTACTGATTACTCCATATCTTTCCACATTCAATAACCACCATTTACGATATGTAAAAATGATTGGGATGAAGGCACTATGAAAAGGAAATAATAAAAAGTATCTAAATATATAAGTATGTTAATAAATTAAAAGATAAATAAATCAGTTTAAAATTATACATGTTCACAGATTTAACCAGTCGTTCTATATTGTATTCCATACTTTATTAAAGTAAGTCACACAATGGGCCTGATAACGATCTTGGTGGATGGGATACTCCGTCACAAATGTGACAGATATCCCGTCCGCCATATTACAAGTGCCATAGGATATAATGAGATTGTAATTTGGCGGACGGGATAGCCTTCACATTTGTGACGGAGTAATCCTGCCAGCCAAGATCATAATCAGGCCCTAATTTATTACATATCGAATAGTCAAAATGTTGGTCCTCACATACATACTTCAAGCTACAAAAGACTGCATGATTACAGAAGACATTGCATTATGTATGGTGACATAGCTGGTTTATCTCTGAAAATATATTATTAATACGGCTTGCCCATGACAGACACAACATATATAAGGATAGGAAAACTATTGTATTAGTGCAAGCTGCTCATAAAACCCACAAAAAGAGATATACAGAAACGTATTGCTAAGGAGGGGGTGCTCTTAAATTGTCTCTGCAAAGTCTTAATTTCAGAAGGATACATCTAGACAAACAGATGGTAATATCTGTGGAGTGACTGGTGCTGCTTTCACCTTCCTTGAGCAGTGGATGCTTTCTTATCAAGTTACTGATGTGTTTATATAAATCACTGACAATAAGAACATTGGCTCAGTGGGTTATAGATGAATGGAGCACCACAAAATCGCAATTAAAAATCCAAACAAATATGAGCAGCACTTAAATACCTATGTTAAAAGCAAAGTATTATAGACAATTGGTAGAGAGGTAGCACTACATCAGGCCTGGGCAAAATTTATTTTAATTGAGCCTGCAAAATTCACATCATTTCTTCATTTCACATTATGCAACATTTGGAAAATCTCTCTAAATTAAACATTAAGCAATTTTACAAAATCTTCTACCCCATCGTGCTTTAAAAAGCCTTGCATGATGGGGGAATAACACAAAAAGATGGTATTTTCAAACAGGCATGAACCATGTCAATGTCGTGTTCACCAGAAGAATGCAGAGCCAGACAGGCCTTTTATTTCTTTGGGCATTACCCTGGTAGTCTGGAGGCACTGGAGACTTGTTTTTAGAGCAGGGTGCTGCTCCTGTTGCCTCTGTGACTTTCCATTGCTCCAGAGGTTAATTACAGCAGACACAGAGAGGCTTCAAGAGAAAGCCAAAGAGAGGGAGGAAGGGGGAAGATAGAGAGAAAGTGATCAGAGACGGAGTAGAAAGACAGGGAGAAGGAGAGAGAGACTGGAAGAATTGAAAGACATAAATTGCAAAAGGAGACGAAGAGAGTGGGGCTGCGTTGAACATTTTTGCCAAGGTTGCTTTTGATTCCCCAGGTCAGCCCTGGAAGCAGGTTGTCTTTAAAAAGTAACTCAAGTCAAAAGCGAAGCAGTTCTAAGCAGTGCTTGATTTGTAAAAAAATAAGTGAAAGGGCCCTCGTCTGGAGGCTACTACAGCTTGCACTACCCATTTCACCTGCCAGCACAACCACTAATCACCAAACACCTAAAAGTGTATTCCAGGCCCCCAAAGCTATAAAAAAATGGCTTGGGCTGCAAGTACTAGTTATTTTTAATGTATGTTGATTTAATAAACAACTGTTGCTGTACTCATCTCTAAATTAAAGAAAAAGCGCCACCATGTGGCAGACTGTCACAAGTGCAGGTTGTGACAATTAAATGCTGGTTCTGAGCACCAGAAACCACTGGCTCAAATTAAGCACTGATTCTGAGTCATTCAAGTTCCTCCTTCCCTTTTATACATTTGGTTCTATGTGCAGCACAGGCCATACACACCTTTTGTACTCAACACCAATAAGATCATGAGTACTAGAAACACTGACGTGTACGGTCTATAACATGTAACTGTTGGAACATCGTTTTCCCCCACATTCAGCAACATCTAAAGGTACTTTGTTTCCAGGGAATTGTGAGATATTAAAAAAACAGGCATGTCCATCTCATTTCCATATTAGATATAAATTACAGGCCACTGATTAATTTTCTCAAAATAATCATTTCACACCAATTCCGAGGTTACGCTGCAGGGTATTTACGAAATCTTCAGTTTGTCAGACAGACGTTCGAATGGCCCATCTGAATATTTAACAAACCATGCTGTGGGTGTAACTTATGAAATTAACATGTTGTTGCTGCACCGATTAATATGGATAACTAGCGGCAGCTAAGTTTTGCAAAGGTTAATGCTTTCTAACATCTCAAACTTGAAGTCCCCTGTGAGCCCTCTCTGATATCTCTCTATTAGCTTCAAAGCAATTAGAGCACGCTTTTTGATATAAATATTAATTTCTGAAATCATTATGCATGTGCCAGAGAAGAATAGGCCTTTGCAAATAGAGATACCGCACCAGCATGTAAAATGGAAATGGATATTCAATTTGTAAATCATTATATTTCTAGACCAGCAGAAAGTTTTCAGTTAGCAACCCACTTGCCCTTTCTATGCCTTATTCAAAACAAAGCGCCTTGACAGGCTTTAGTTTGTGGATAGCCATTATTTGCAATGGATAGTTGGCGCTAGCGTTTCAATGCGGCCATGATAAATATTCGGCATTTCAAATGTTTAAATGTTTGATCTTTCCAGGCCTCAGGGCACCACACAGGAAAATTCATGCCTGTCTCATGGAGGTAGCACTTCACACTATGCCCGTCACAAAAAGCGCTCCAGGGACTACTCCTCTTGCAAATGATGGGGCCTATTCACAAATGCATTTTGGAATCCGTACAGAAATACTTCTCTAGGACTCTTTTCACTACTCTTTTTTAATTGAATTGTAATGTGATTAAAATGTGATTTTTTTTATGGAATATCAATAAAACAATTAGTACAAATAGAGAGGGCACGACCCTCTTTGCACTTTCACTATTAGGGATTTGGACATGTTGGTGCTATCAGGGTCGGACTGGGGCAAAAAATCGGCCCGGGCACTTAAATAAAGGTTGCCCTCATTAGCAAACCAGATAGCTAAAAAGGGGCCCACATTTGCAAATCAGGGCAGTTTTCAACTAGTAAAGACACTGTATGGGTATTTTGCAAGGTATGGGAGACATGCATTTGTCTGCACTGCGGGCAATATGTATGGTAAAATCAAGAAATCAACAGTAAAAACTGGCCCACCTGGCTATAAAACAGGCCCACAAGCCACTAAAAAAGGCTCACACACCGACCTTTCAGACAACCCCATCATGCACTGCCTGATTGCCCTATAGGTCAGTCCGACCCTCGGCGCTATTCACAAAGGCATGCAAGGGTGCGTAAGGGAGTGCCTGTGTAGTACTACTTCCTGCAAACATAAATGCTTTTGTGAATCAGTCCCTTAGTTTGTTTGTGCTGCCAGTGCATTTCTTGTACTATATCTGAAGCTGTAAATAAGTCACAGATGTGCAGTACCAAAATGATGCATTTTTGCTTGCCTATCGGCCAGTCAATATCTGCTAGGGAAAATCATACCATGAAGCCCAAAGAATCTTGGCTACAGACCCAACCAACATCAGTAAGTCTTAGTTACACTGCCTGTCTGTGATGATTGTGCACTGTGAGCAAGGAACAAGCTGTGTTACCTAGGTGAACTTTAAAATACTCCACATTTAGATGGTCATTTAGATGAGACTATCAAAATAGATGCCAGTCCCATTCCTCTTCAGGGAAAGGTACATATTGCATCACCATTTCTTTGTCATGCTACCACAGAAGCAAGGAGAGGCAATTGTGGCCTAACTTACAAAAAACAATGCAGCAGAGATAGCTTTCATGTAAACTTCCACTAAAGCAGTACCAGGCAAACACATCTTTCAAATGCTATTCTGAATTGCACCCAAAATCCCATCTGCCTGATTTGCCATTGTAATATTTGCAAGGAGAAGTCATTCTTTGGGTGCAAATAGTACTTGTGAGTGTCCTAACCTTGCACATTGTTTAAGTATTTCCCAATAAATGTAAAGAATCTAGGTTCAGAGTATGGAAATCTTCTTGAAATTTCCTTGAAGATAAACCAAGTAATGCCTTACTGGAGGTACAGGGTGGGCTAGTTGGACCCCAGGGATCCTCATGATTCAAGGGAACTTAATCCCCCAACTTAAAACGCGCCACGGGGCGCGTTTGCACAGTGGTGAAGGGAGGGGGCGGGGCATGTTATTGTTAGAAATTAGCATTTAAAAAACCTTTGAAATTCACTTAAAAAACCATAGGTTTCAGGCACGTTATAGTTAGAAATTAGCATTTAAAAAACCTTTGAAATTCACTGAAAAAACCATAGGTTTCAGACACGTTATAGTTAGAAATTAGCATTTAAAAAACCTTTGAAATTCACTGAAAAAACCATAGGTTTTAGGGACAGTTATAGTTAGTTGGACATTGCACTCGTACAAAACCCGTGAAATTCCCCGTTATAGTTAGTTCAGGTAACTATAACTCGCGCCCCGCAATGCACTGCTGATGACGTCACATATTACATCACTCATGACATGGTCAGTGACATCACTGATGACATCACTGAAGAATGTGCTAGTATTTGTATGAGTAAGTGAGTTGGTGTGTGTATAACTGTATAGGTGAGTAAATGGGTGTGTGCTTAATTTTTGCATGACTGACTAGGTGTGTGAGTACCTCTATGGATGAGTGGCGGTGTGTGAGTGTTTATATAGGTGTATGAGTGCATATAATAGTGCTGTACTGAGTGACTATAAGTATGAGTGACTGTACGGGTGAGTGAGTAGATGTGTGTGTGTAGACCTAAGAATCAGTGAGTGTGTATATAGTAATTGGTGTTGGAGTGTCTATGGTTTTGACAATGGCAGTCTGTACTTTACAGTGGGTGTATCAAAAGTTATATTAGGGTGTGAGAAGATGCATCAAATTATCGCATGGATGATGTCATCAGTGATGTCATCAGTGATGTCATTTGAGATGTCATCAGTGATGTCATCAGTGATGTCACTGACCATGTCATGAGTGATGTAATATGTGACGTCATCAGCAGTGCATTGCGGGGGCGCGAGTTATAGTTACCTGAACTAACTATAACGGGGGAATTTCACGGGTTTTGTACGAGTGCAATGTCCAACTAACTATAACTGTCCCTAAAACCTATGGTTTTTTCAGTGAATATATATATATATATATATATATATTCGCTCCAAGATTCACCAAAAAGCTGCTGAACTCGCGGCGGGTGCTATAAACCGCTAACGTGTGGGCAAAGTCACGTTTAAAATATTAAAGCTCCCAAAGATGCGAAGCACTCATGGGACATGTTCAAATGATTTAATTCAGCAAATGCATTTTGGCATCAAGCCTTCCTCGGTGCCTATCGACTTGGCATTTGGCAATTCACAGATTTAAATGTACATCACCACGATCCCATTGGAGGATCACAGAGTCATGGGCAGGAACAAAGGACTAACTTCAATGAGGTCATAATACCCCTATCCTTGGCGGCCATGACAGCATGTCCTTGATGGCTTGCAACCCGATGGTACACATATCATTGCTTGTCTTTATGAAAGTTCTCCATGTCACATACACAATTTCAAATGAAATGTTATTGTCGCTCACATGCCGCCTGTCTTTCCGGTCCCCCGAAGCTGAATTCCACGCTTGTGCCTTCAGTTGCCAGTGCCCTGTCATTTATTTCAGTCCCTCGCCTGCCCAGATTTCAAATTGCACCATCCTACAGGCTTCAGTATCAATTACTTAGACCCCCAATTCATAATTGGCTGCGGCGGCTGATAGGATAGCTACCTTTGATCCTCGGCGGTTCAAGCAGCATTAGTCAATGTTCGCTCCAAGTTTCACCCAAAAGCTGCTGAACTCGCGGCGGGTGCTATAAACCGCTATCGTGTGGGCAAAGTCACGTTTAAAATATTAAAGCTCCCAAAGATGCGAAGCACTCACGGGACATGTTCAAATGATTTAATTCAGCAAATGCATTTCGGCATCAAGCCTTCCTCAGTGCCTATCGACTTGGCATTTGGCAATTCACAGATTTAAATGTACATCACCACGATCCCATTGGAGGAGCACAGAGTCATGGGCAGCAACAAAGGACTAACTTCAATGAGGTCATAATACCCCTATCCTTGGCGGCCATGACAGCATGTCCTTGATGGCTTGCAACCCGATGGTACACATATCATTGCTTGTCTTTATGAAAGTTCTCCATGTCACATACACAATTTCAAATGAACGAGCGACAATAACATTTCATTTGAAATTGTGTATGTGACATGGAGAACTTTCATAAAGACAAGCAATGATATGTGTACCATCGGGTTGCAAGCCATCAAGGACATGCTGGACCGTCCATATCTCTGCACTAAAGGTGGTTTAAATAAATATTTTTAAAAAGAAGTACCTGCCCAGACTTCCTTTCTTCATAGTGCCGTGCATACCTTGCTGAGTGGTAAAAGCGTTGGTAAATGTGAACATATATATATATATATATATATATATATATATATATATATATATATATATATGTATATATATATATATATATACACTCACACACACACACACACACACATATATATATGCACACATATATATATATATATATGTGTATATATATATAAATACACACATATATATATTTTTTTAGCAGTGAAAAAATAAAGATTAAAGTAACTTTATCGTTAAGTGAATATGTCAGTGACAACATTATCGTTTTAAAGTTAAAAAGACACAAAATTCACCAGCTAACTATAACTTGCACCCTCACCATGCGCTGCATATGACCTCACATGTTATATTATTCATGACATGTTCCATGACTTCATTTATGACATAACTGATGACATGACTGATGACATCACCCAAGCTTCTTTTGTACACATTACTATATAAACTAGGGTGGAATTAGAGGTCTGAAAGTTGAGTGCAAAGTAGCTCCAAACAGTATGAAGCATCATTATTGCCATCACATATTACATCATGAGTGATGTAATATGTGTGGTCATAAGCAGTGCATGGTGGGGCACAAGTTATAGCTAGCTCTGCTAAGTATAACCGGTGATTACCTGTGAGTTTTTTGTTAGAAACGCTAATGTTGTAACTGACATATTCACCTAACTCACCTAACTATAACTTTACTTTAACTTTCTTTTTCAGGGAATATAAAACCTCATAAGCCTATCATTTGAGAGAGTGGGGAAAATGATATAAACACACACAACCACACACACACACACACACACACACATTCATATATTCATAGCGAAAATAAATGTGGCCCAATAGCAAGTTGTTTAGAGCAATTGTACTAATAAACAAAATTTCACACATTTATTACTACAGTATGAGAAAATTAACAGAGATAAACACAGTTTCCTGCCTCGCTGATTGCATGTAACAATTTATCACGCAGGCTAAGAACTCTCCTAATAGTCACAACACATCTTCCATGTGATTCTACGTTGCCACACAAATTAAAGCCTTTACATTTCGGATAAATATATTTTGTTAAAACAAATACACATGACAAAATACTATGACATAAACCATATCTGCAGATGAGATGCGCTTAGCATAATATGCTATTTATTATCATTGTTGAGGGAGGAGAAGGACATCATGACTCACTCGAGGCACACAAGAGACAAAGCCTCAATTGGATCATGATACCCATTCCCCTCCCTCAGCAAAGGGAGGGTGGTCCCATAACATTGATTTCCCATGTTAATTCCCATAGGAAGTGATACAGAAAAAAAGCAGCTGAATGGAATCACACTACATTTGGCAGAAATTTTGAACTTTACTCAGGGCCCAAGAACAGAAAACAGGCAAAATCAATCTGTGCAAGATCGGTAAAAACCATGCAGAAATTGGTGTGGAAACAATGATTCCCTTTCGTTGTTCTCCTACATCTTTTCCCCATTCCCAGAATTACCAGGACCCACGATAGTGGAAATTAAGGGAATTAATGGGGATTTTAAGGGGCCACTTGTAATCCAAGTCTCAATGTCTAAAAATGCTTGGGGAACTGTATGTAGGGGAATTGCTTGCAGTAAAACCCATTTGTATTTTGTCCTTTATATGATCCACCACGGCAGAAGAACTAAATGGTTTTGAAGTAATTGACAAGTTTTATTAATATGTAATCTCTTTCTAAATCAAGACGCTCACAGTGTTTTATGTATACATTGTCTTACAGAACTGTTTGAAGAACAAAATATTCAGCGTATATAGATGTTAAAAGAAACTTCAGCAACTTAAGAACCCAGGGTCTTTTGTGACATATTACTTTTTTATTTAGTTGTAATGATTGAATGTTAGATGAGGTGTACAATGCTGTGAATAAACCAATACAAGTGGCATCACTTATCTCAAGGCAATGATACCCCAGGGCTTAAGTGCCCAATAGAACATCAATTACTATTATTGTCAAATATGAATGTGAGAAAATTACCTTTCATTTAGCACTTTTGATCAATGTGGAATAGCACAATTTATATTACATTATTGACACTGTTATGTTGAAGCTTTGGAAGGTAATATGACTGAAACAAGCTAAGGACAAAGAAGGCAGTTGACGCGCGAGAAAAAATAAAGGAGAATTACACGGACAGTGAGAAAGGCAAGTAGAAAAATAATTGCACTTGGTCTAAACACATTTTTCAAATATATTCATAACAGCTATATACCTTCTCAACTAGATAGTACAAAAATAACAGCAGTACCAAAAATTAAACCTTTGTCATCTCTCAGATGCAATAGCAGTGCAAGGAGTTTCAGAGCTCCAGGCAAAATGGCATTTTGCTGTCTGAGTTTCCCCATACTCTAGCAACAAGTTCATAGTTAAGGCCATTTGTTGTAATTAGGGACCCTCTTGTGGCTGCTTGTGGTAGAACCATAAGGCATCTGCCTAGAGATGCCTTAATAATGCACCACCACTATTCTAATGTGCAGTGTTCTGAGAGAGAGTTTAGGTTACTGTAACAATTTTGATATTTGGCATTCAGGAGGTATTACACACCATTGAATATAATTTTGAATTTGGTCACTTAGAAATCATCAGAGAGTCACAGTTACAAGTTTACTTACAGTAACTTTACTTAATATTATGCATGAATTCACAGTGAAATTTTCTAGGTCCGTTATCTCACCTTCACTCCCTGATAAGTCATATCCATGGTAATCATGCAATTCACCATGCCTATCATCTCATCAAACAAAAAACAGTTGTGGGTCAGAAAAATGGTTAGAATTGTGGAGAGGAGAAATAGGGAACATTGAAGTTCAGGTGGGTCCACCCAAGTTTGCTCTGTAGTAAAATGGAAGTGGATAGGGAAAAAGTGTGCCAATTGGGTACTTTCAGTTAGTGGGTGATTCTGAAATAAATGTGGATAAACGCTATACATTTATACCCTCAAAGAGCATTTGCCTCTTTCTGAAGTTATTATTAGTAGGATATGTGATCACACCATTATATGTATATATATGGACTTTGACAAAGACCGTGAGGTTGAAACGCGTCAGTCAATAAACTTTTTTCTGAAAAGTATCCTGAGTGCGACTTTACCTTTTGTTGTCTGACTGAAGGATTTGTACATATATATATATATATATATATATATATATATATATATATATATATATATAGAACTAATCCTGGCAATATCCTTAGACAGGCACCGACTCCGTGAGAATTTTGGCACATAGATTTTTTATTTCCAACAAGAACCCAGACGCGTTTCGACGGCAAGCCGCCTTGATCACTACATCAGGTACTCTACCATTTTCACCACTATATGTAAATCACTCACATTTGGTTGTCACAGCAACCATCTCCCAAACCATAGACATAAAAGTGATATATACTTGTCAGTGAAATATATATATATATATTTTCACTGAAAAAACCATAGGTTTCAGGGACGTTATAGTTAGAAATTAGTATTTAAAAAACCATAGAAATTCACTGAAAAAAACCACAGGTTTCAGAACGTTATAGTTAGTTGGACATTTCACTTGTACAAAACCAGAGAAATTCGGCCGTTATAGTTAGTTCAGCTAACTATAACTCGCGCCCCCGCAATGCACTGCTGATGACGTCACATATTACATCATTCATGACATGGTCAGTAACATCACTGATGACATCACTGATGACATCTCAAATGACATCACTGATGACATCATCCAGTGACTGTGTGTTTCTGTAAAGTTTAAATATGTTTTATATATATAGGCCAAGGTGTATTGAAGAATGAGTGGGTGTATGATAACCCTGGGCAAAGCACTACGCTACGCTCGCGTAGTTTGCGAAGTTTGTGCTACTTCGCACAACGCGAATTGCACATAGCACAGTGCAAACACGCGTAGCGTAGCGTAGTGCAGCGGTCATTTTTTGCTTGCTCGCGGTCCTCAACGTCAAGTTGGCGACCGCGAGCAAGCAAAATGACATCCCGGCGAGACTTTTTCCTCGTTCGCTATCAGCAACATCAAGTTGCCGATCGCGAGCGTGGAAAATAAACCTCCCGGCGAGATTCTCAACGCGGGGAGGTCAGGTTTCTCATTGCGAGTGGTCGCGTATGCTCGCGACCGCTCGCGATGAGAAACTACCAGTCCGCGTTGAGAAAGCTGCAGCTCGAGTAAAAATCTACTCGAGCGGCAGTAAAAGACAGCTCGCACTGTGCAAGATGCCGTTTTCAATGATTGCACAGTGCGGACAAGCATCCGGCACTGTGCAATCATTGCGAACAGTGCACTACGCAGTTCGCGTAGTGCTACGCGTAGCTCGCGTAGTGCGAACTGCACTTTGCGTAGCTTCGTAGCGCTACTTCGCGAACTACGCCCAGGCTTAGTGTATGACTGTCTGAATGGATGATTTAGTAGGTGTGTGACTGACTGTATAAGTGAGTGATTAAACGTGTCTTACTGAATGCATGGGTTAGTGACTAAACTGTGTGAATATCTGTATCAGTCTGTCTGTTGGTATGTAAGCGGTTGCATGGGTTGGTGAGTAGCTACATGTGTGTCTATATGGATTATTGATTGCTTGTCTGAGTATCTGTATAGGTGCCTGAGTGTCTGTGTGGGTGTGTGGGGTGTGTGACTCACTGCATGGATGTGTGAGTGGGTGATTCACTGGGTGTATGGGCTCAAGAGTGCGTCTGTGAGGGGCTGTATGGGTGGGTGAGTGTGTGTATGGGTGTGTTGGTGAGTGAATGGATGTCTCAGTGGTACATGTGTGAATAACTACATATGTGAAAGGCAGTATATGTGAGTGTTGGAGTATATAAATGACTATATGTGAGAGTGAGTGATTGTGAGAGTGGCTGTATGGATGAGTGTGTGTTGTATCAGTGATTGTAAAAGAGAGTAAGTATGTGTTAGTATCTGTATGAATAAGTCAGGTGGTGTGTGTATAACTGTATAGGTGAGTAAATGGGAGTGTGAATGATTCTTTGCATGATTGGCTAGATGTGTGAGTAACTCTATGGATGAATGGTGATGTGTGAGTGTCTGTATAGGTGTATGAGTGCAAATGATAGTGCTGTATTGATAAGTGACTGCATGTATGAATGACTGTATGGGTGAATGAGTGGACGTGTGTGTAGACCTAGGAATCAGATAGTGGGTATGTAGTAACTGGTATTGGTGTGTCTATGGTTTCGAAAATGGTAGTCTGTATTTTATAGTGGGTGTATCAAAGGTTATATTAGGATGTGAGGAGGTGCATCAGATTATCACGTGGATGATGTCATCAGTGATGTCATTTGAGATGTCATCAGTGATGTCATCAGTGATGTCACTGACCATGTCATGAATGATGTAATATGTGATGTCATCAGCAGTGCATTGCGGGGGCGTGAGTTATAGTTAGCTGAACTAACTATAATGGCCGAATTTCTCTGGTTTTGTACGAGTGAAATGTCCAACTAACTATAATGTCCCTGAAACCAGTGTTTTTTTCAGTGAATTTCTAAGGTTTTTTTAAATGCTAATTTCTAACTATAACGTCCCTGAAACCTATGGTTTTTTCCAGTGAATTTCAAAGGTTTTTTAAATGCTAATTTCTAACTATAATGTCCCTGAAACCTGTGTTTTTTTCAGTGAATTTCAAAGGTTTTTTAAATGCTAATTTCTAACTATGCCTACAGAGGTAGGACATGTGCAGAAAGAGGAAGAAAGGCGCAGAAAAAAGCAAGAGAAATGCAGAAAGAGGCAACAGAAGTCCAGAAAGACGAAGAAAGGTGCAGAAAGAAGCAAGAGATGTGCACAAAGAACCAACAGAGGAGCAGAAAGAGGCCTTGTTGCAAAGTCATTCTGTGCCCCCAACTTTTTGCTGATGGGTACTGGTGGTAACTGACTCTGACTAACCAGGCCTAGAGCCAGTTCTATGCTTAAAGACACTTAGAATAGAGTGAAAACACCTACATACACTAGGGAACACTATGCGTTGGGGTACCCCTGTGATTGGCATGACCTCCTCTGTAAGGCCCTAGTACATAATAGGGCAGGGGGATTAAAACTACCTCTAAGTCAGAGGTGCAGAAAGATGCTTCTTTAAGTAGTAGTCACGTTTGTAGAGTGGTGGAGAAAGGGTGCTGGGCCTCCGACCAGCGCTCAGGAATTCCGCTGCATTGGACTTAGAGGGGGTACTAAGAGGGCTTCTTGGCCCCCAAAGTCCCTCAGGAGTAAATTGAACTTCATCCCTCATCCTGTAGCCTGCCAGGAGGCGCGTTTGCAGAGTGGTGGAGAAAGGGGGGCATGTCCTCCTCAGACGTCTTAGCAATCCTACGGTGTGGGACTTACTACAGGTAACAAGAGGGGTAGTTGGCCCCCAACGACAACCTTGGGGGCCAACTACCCCTCCTATTACCTCCAGTAAGTCCCACACAGCAGGATTGCTAAGTTCTCATAACGCCCCCTTTGCCCACCACTCTGCAAACACGCTCCCTGGCGCACTCTTGGATGGGGATTGAAGTCCCCTTCGCTGCTGGGGGTCCTTTAGGGACCAACTAGCCTACCTCTTACCTCCAGTAAGCCCCACACAGTGGGATTGCTGAGAGGTGGACACAGGCCATGCCCCCTTTCTCCACCACTCTGCAAACTCACCCCCTGGTGTGTTCTAAGTTGGGGGATTAAGTCCCCTTGAATACTGAGGGTCCCTGGGGGCCAACTAGCCCACCAGGTACCTCCAGTAAGCACCACACAGCTGGATTGCAGAGAGGTGGTCGAGGCCACGCCCCCTTTTTACACCACTCTGCTAACGCAACTCCTGGCGCACTGCTGATGGGGGGATGAAGTCCACTTGTGTCCTGAGGTCCTCAGGACACAAGAGGGCCTCATCGCCCCACCACCAGTGCGCCAAGAGGCTCGTTTGCAGAGTGGTGTAAAAAGGGGCATGGCCTCGGACCACCTCTCTGCAATGCAGCTCTGTGGCGCATACTGGAGGTACCTGGTGGGCTAGTTGGCCTCCAGGGACCCTCAGTATTCAAGGGGAATTAATTCCCCAACTAACAACACGCCAGGGGGCGCGTTTGCAGAGTGGTGGAGAAAGGGGGCGTGGCCTTTTTTTTAAATATATTTTTTTACAAGGGCCCCTCTTCTTTTACATTTTTGGGGCCCTGGGGACCCCATCCCCTAGGGCCTGACCCCTTTTTATATATATATATATATATTTTAAATCGGGAAGGGGGCCGCGTGGCCCCCTCCCGAGGCCAATTTCGGCCCCGGGGCATGGCCAGACTTTGTTTTATTTTTATTTTTTAATTATTTGGAGGGGGGCCGCGTGGCCCCCCTCCTCAGGCCAATTATGGCCCTGGGGTCCCCATCCCCCGGGGCCGGCCTCTCCTTTTTAAATTTTTTTAATTATTTTTTTATTTCAGGGGAGGGGGGCTGCGTGCCCCCCCCAGGCCAATTCTGGCCCCGGGGACCCCATCCCACGGGGCCTGGCCTCTCCGTTGGGGACCGTGGGGGGAGCCCCAATGCCCCCACGGTCCGGCCAGCACCCTGCCTCCTATGGGAGCCGGCATTGCTTTTGCACAAGGGGAGCTGCAGACATGTAGCTCCCCTTGTGCAAAAGCAATCCTGCTTTGCTTCATTGAAGCGAGAGCAGGTTTTCCTGCTCTCGCTTCAATGAAGCAAAGCAGAGTTTGCTATGGCAGGGCGGAAGCCATGCTCCCGCCCTGCCATAGCAAACGGCAATGTCCCGGGGGTGGGCACCCCGGGACATTGCAGGAGCCGGCCCTGGGGGGTGGCGGTCCCCAGGGCCATCAAGGGCTCCAGGAGGGGGGCCACGCAGCCCCCCTCCCAGCATTTTCAAAGCCTCCGCTACGGACCCCCGAATTAGAATATTTAGTGGAGGTGGTGGTCCCCGGGGCGTGTGGGGGGGGCTCGAGCCACACACATCTTTTTTTTTAATAAAACAGAGCCCCGGGGAGGTGGCGGTCCCCGGGGCTGCGGGGGGCCGTGTGCCCCCGTATTTAAATTGGCAAAGCCCCGGGGAGGTGGTGGTCCCCGGGGCGTGTGGGGGGCTCGAGCCCCCCACACACATCTTTTTTTTTTTAAAACAGAGCCCCAATGAGGTGGCAGTCCCCGGGGCTGCGGGGGGGCCATGTGCCCCCATGTTTAAATTGCAAAAGCCCTGGGGAGGTGGTGGTCCCGGGGCGTGTGGGGGGGCTCGAGCCCCCCACACACATTTAAAACTTAACAAAAATGAGCCCCGCAGAGGTGGTGGTCCCGGGTCTGCGGGGGGGCTGCGTGCCCCCCTACAAATCATCAATGAAGCCCCGGGGAGGTGGCGGTCCCCGGGGCTGTGGGGGCCCGGGGACTTAACAATAACGAAGTGCGGGAGTCCGCGCTTTGTTTTTTTTTATTTTCTCGGCAAAATTCGCGCACCCAGCGCGAATTCTGCCGTTGAAAAAAAAAATGCTTTTTTGGGCCCTGGGGGTCCCTGTGGGACCCCCTCAGCAGGCCTAGGGGGTCAGGGTGTTTCTACCCTGCCCCCTTTTCTTGTTTTTTTATGTTTTTTTCACTGTTTTCTTGTGACTCGGTTACCGAGTCACAGGATGGCTGCCAACACTTCCTGGTTTGGAGTCTTGACAGCCAATCAGCGTGAAGCTCGTACCTGGGAGGGTTCTCGAACCCTTCTCGGTGCTCAGATATCGAAACTTTTCTTTTTCTAATTTCTCTGGGACTACTGAACGGATTTACACCATTTAAAAAAAAGGGCTCTTTCTGAACCAAGACCTACCTTTTTGCCAAATGTGGTGTAATTCCTTTCAGCAGTTCGGGCTGTAGCTTTGTCTAAAGTTCCTATGGAAATTAACATGGGGAAAACGCGTTTTGGGACCCCCCTTTTTTCTCGCCCCCCGCTTGACGAATCACCCCGAAAATTTCAAGACAGGAGCTGACCGGAGCGCCCCATTAGTTTTGAAAATTTCGCGAAGATTCGGCAACCGGCGCCAAAGATATTGGCAAAAGAAAAAATGCTTTTTTAATAGAAACGAGATCCTAACTATAACCAACTACTGGCGACCACCAGTAGGTAATGTATGTATATATATATATATATATATATATATATATATATGTATATATCAGTTAGTTACATTATGCTTTAATTTCAGGGCCGGCTTGCTATTTGGCCACGCTGGCATTACCCCAATAGAGTACAGACAGACTAGAGGCCTGTTCACAGTATAATGAGCTGCCACAACCCAACAATGTCCTCATGGCCACATTGTAGCAGCAACCTCCAGCAGTGAGGGGCACGTTGGAACGTTTTTTGCTAGAGTTGATTTTGGTTTCCAGCCCTGCCCTGCTCAATTTATAAAAATGTGTAATGTAACATAATAAAAAAACAGCAACTGTACAGTTTCTTTACTTGAACTTCTTTCATTGCGTCATCACTCTCTTCCTGATGACATCATGGTTTCTGCAATCCATTTGGTCCTGGACCCCGCACAAAACACTTTACTATGTACAGTTACAAGTGTTCAAAATAATTCTTCTTCAATAAAACTTTCTCTCGGATGTATCGTAATGTTTCTTGGAGCCACCTTAGCAATACAATAAATAATTAATTATCTACATTAAATAAAACATCCTTCTACAAATAAAATGAGTAACATTCTTAGGCTGGATATTGAATGCAAGCTGCACTTCACCATCATGCATGCAGCACGGTGATGTAGGGTCATTAACTGCAGAGTCCAGCCAACCTCTTTGTGCTTCAACACAGATTGGCAAAGAATGGCAACCCACGGGATATGGCCCGCGGCCTCTCAGTTACCTTAGAAATGAACAAATGTGAATACAATGACAATAATGCAAGTTATATTCTATTTTTACTACAAATCAGTCCTTAGTGTGGTGAATTCTAGTGTAATTTATATATTTATAAATTGAGCGTGACACTGGTAATTTAGCTCAGTGGTTATGTACTTGCAGTGGGATCCTGAATGTAACCTTCAGGTAGCCTGTTTTTGTCCTGGCAGGGCCCGCTTAGCCTTCAAATTTTTGAAGTTCTAGAAACATAGAGGTGTGTAAAAAAAAACATTCAGGGCCATATTTACTAAGCCTTTGCATTGCCCTTGCATTTCGCAAGGTGACACATGGGCAAATGAAAGGCATATTATTTGCGATTTACAAAGCCACACAAGGCCTGATCTGCGTGGCCTTGCTAGGCTTTGTAAAGAAATGTAGCGCAACACAGTGGCTTGCTCTGCGTAACATATCTTAGTGGTAGATGTTCCATGGGTGGTGCATGGGCATTCGCGAGCAGCTGCCCATGGATTTCATGCAATTCCAGATTTCCTAAGATTTTTAAAGCTGGAATTGTGTGCAATCAGTGTGCCTACCAAAGAAAGGTATATTGAGTAGAAATATCTTTATTTCCTTGTTACTTCCCCTTTCTATGCATGATGCATTCTGCATCACACATAGAAAGAGGAAATATCCCTTTTAATTGTTTTGAGCATAAAGGTACCTGCACTAAACAATTCCTTATTAACACAGGTAGCCTTGCAGCATGACGCAAGGGTGCCTGTGTTGGCGCTAGGCAGCCACACGTGCGCATCACTGGGTGAGAGCTGAGAAGCGCCATATCTTGCAGCACCTTGCTGCACTGCATTGCATGAATTCTTAGTAAATCTGAGAAGTTTGAAAGGATGGGACCCCTGCATACAAGTTAACCTTGCCAACCGCAGGGAAAATACTAACAGTTGAGAAACAACCTAGGCAAGTGACTTTATACACATGTGTGGAGGCAAAATATATACACAACAGACAATTAAATTCCAATATATCAAATAACATACATGACTGCTTATGTTGTTATTATCAAATTATTTTTTAAGTATTATAACTTATCACACTTAAAAGAATACTATAGTTTTCTACATAAAAAAACTCAATAATGTTATCCAGTGTCCTAAATTGCAATGAATACACAAAATGATGCATGTTTTGTTATACACTTTTTAACAATGTTTTCTCCCCCCCCCCATTCCTTGTGTTTAGATATGCATTACATTATTTGATCAAACCATAACACAATAGAAGGAAGGTACACAATGCGAATGGCTAAGAGGGTTAAGAAGGCTGGCTGTATGTTGACACACTACACGTGTTTCGGCAGAGATGCCTTCGCCAGGAAGCCGTCACAACATTCACTACAAAGGACACAAAAAAATGCAAAAACACTGAATTTATATGCCCGCAAACATTATGTTTCTGTAACGTCTTATTGAAAGATTGTATTTGGCTTAAAAATATATAGTAGGTAGGTCGAAACCCACGTGACCTTAATTTAGTTTGTTAAGTGATGAAGAAAGCATTAAGTGCAGATACAATAGAATATCCTTAACACCACAAACACAGAATGGAGGAAATAGCACCCAGATGTGTGTTAACGAAACAGTAGTGTAAATGCCTAACAAAGGCCAAGCATGTTAACTAGAGAGAGCGAATGCCCCTATACTTGTATCAAGCATATAGATGAACCTCACTGTGAAATGATGTTTAAATATGGCAAATCCCAAAGTTCAGTGTGGCCCATATGACCTGAGAGAAGCAAGTCCAAGAGGGGTCATGCTTACAGAAGCTGGATCAACAAAGGCAGATTACCTAGCGCAGTGATGTGTAAAAAGATATCCTGGAAATAGAATATTTCTATTAGTGTGGCGTATCCTTGTAAAATCCTGGATACAACAGAAGAAAAACAGAAAAGTGTTATGCATGAATTAACTCACCAGCCATTTAATCTATTAAAATGCGGTCTCAAATAGTAGCCTATACTGTATATGCGGCTGAGTGTGCCACAGATGTTTATGGGGACGGAAAAACGCAATAGTTTCTCTTGAATCTTGAGTAATATCCACGACAAAGATCACCGATGTGTACACTATAAATAGGGCAGGCTGACAATAAAAGACAACAGATTATAAAACTAAGAAGAATACTAAGACCTGATAGGTACACCTACTAGTATGTCTAAGACATCAATGCACATCTCAATGCGTGGCCCTGAATTCGCTATCTAAAGGAACAGGCAATAGTAAAATGGAAAGTATGCAAACTAAATCAACTGTGGTCAAAAATGTGCATTATAAGTGGCAACGTGTAGTGCTATAATTGATCTCAATAATTTATTGCTTACTGAGCGATATAACCTAGCTCAGTGCGGCAGTTATGTAGCCATAAATATGTTACGGATGGACTAGGTTTCTTTTATTAGAAATGTTGTTTAACAAGCTACAAGGGCAAAAAATTCTCTCATAGTTATGTTTTAAGTACATACATAAAGATTATGCGATGCGTTGCCCAGCAAGACAGTTTAAAATACTTACACCAAAATTGCATTATTTTTAGTAGTCGAAACAGTGTATTGGCTACAAACGTTTCCAGAACTGGAAGGGAGGGCTGCATATTGCTGTAAAAGAGTGCTCATGATATATCTCAGTCAGTCAGTCAGAATAACTTTATTTCGCCAACACAATGTAGGCATAAAAAGTATACTACAGATATATATATATGGGCAAGCTACTGTTTAAAACTTGGTCACCAATTAAAGCGACATCGGTTCTTACCTGCATGGTAGAAATAGGTTCGTCAGTTTTTCACCTTTCGTTCGCCTCAACCGGAGTCAACGGACTACTATTCATTATAAGCGAGAGCCCCACCAGAAGTTCCGGAATGAGGGCTGAATGTCGGTGCGCTTGTTAATTGAGATGGAAAGAGGACTGGGACTCGATGCACCATATTAAAGTGGTTATTAGGTCATTATACAGGTTAAAATCAATAGATGAAAAAGATCCAATATCATGTACATCTTAGTCTGTCGAGGGAGGGAATACCCTAATAGGCAAACATACAAAAAAAATATAGATAGGGTTGGAAACTGCTAATACCATAACTGAAATGGAAATGGCTACATCGGTAAAGGAGTCAGAGAACATTCCTTTTACTGAGCAAAGCGAGGGATGCAGGAAGGTTGCAGCCAAGACAGGATCTGAAAATCATTGGTGCCTCAGTTATTGCGTGTAGCTGTAAGAATGTGTAGTGAGCAAATAACTACTTTCACTATCTCCCATACGTTAGAGAATGCAAGCAAAGATGGACTAAACCATGGTATGGGCATAGCCAATATAATTCTTATGTGTATGCTGAACATAGTGCCGTCGGGTATGAATGGATACGTACTGTCCATAAACTAAAACAGATGATTCTTTAATGAGGTAACAGGGCAACATTTAATAGTTGAATTTGATTGCTTGGTCCCAGGGAATTTCCTGGTTTAAACCCCATTTTGAAGTATCCAGAAGGAAAATCCAACAGACTTCCCTTCATTTTCTCAGTGCTTCGATGTTGATTCCTGATCTGGGCTGAAATTTCTCGAGTATAAACCATCTGATATTATCTGGATTACGGTTCATATCGATAAAATGTTGTACCAAAGGGGCTGTAATTTTTCTTGTACGTATGACTGATCTATGCTCAGTCAATCGTGTACCTAGGGAACATGAGGTTTCTCCCACATACCCCAGATTACATGGGCAAATTAGTAGATAGATTACATCTTTGGTTTTACAATTGGAAAATTCAGTCGCAGTAATGGTATGTCCATTGAACTGTATGTTTGATGTTTCTAAGGCAAGCGGACACACTTTACACATACTGCATTTGAAATTTCCAATCACTGGGTGTGACCCATCAATGGTTTTCTGTACCAGTTGATTTTTTAGTTTCATCCTAGATCTGACTACATGGTCTTTCAAATTTTTATTCCTGCGATAGGCAAACAGGGGTTTGGGTATCTTGTCGTTGTGTTCTTTGTTTGCATTTAAGATATGCCAGTTAGAGCAAACTATTTGATGAATCCTTTCGTTAAGCATAGAGTGACGCGTCACAAAGACTACTGCGGAGGTATTATTAGCCATAGTATTGGTCAATAGATGTCTGTCATAATATCTGGCTCTCTTGTAGGGGTCTCTTACTAGTTTTTTGGGATAGCCACGTGCTAGAAATTTGTCCTTCCTAGCTGCTGCTGTAAGATCAAAATCGCTAATGCTGGTACAATAGCAGCGGAGGCACAAGAATTGACCAAAAGGTATGCTGTTCTTTTGAGCTGGAGGATGGAAAGTGTCATAGTGCAAAAGGGTATTGTGTGCTGTGGGCTTAGTATATAGGTCCACTGCTAATACTCCTGCCACATGTTTGATAGTAATGTCCAAGAACTCTACTTGGATCTTGCTTGAGTTAGATGTGAAATGGATGTAACTATCAGACAAATTCAGCCATGCGAGAAATTCAGACAGAATCTCTGCTGAATCCATCCATATGAAGAAAATATCTATATACCGTGACCATCTGGTCACTGGCTCAGAAAATGGGGACACTTCATTATAGATTAATTTCCTCTCAAATTGGGCCATGTAGATGTTGGCCAACATTGGAGCACATGATGCTTCCATGCTTACACCTTTCGTTTGTTTGTGTAGTTGTCCATTAAATTCAAACACATTCTCTTCAAGGACTATTTTAAGGAAATCAAGGATAAAGGTAATGGAACAGGCAATGTTCATGTCTTGAATTAACCAATTTACTGCTTGTAGGGCTCCTTGTATAGGTATGTTGCTGCACAGGGCTTCTATATCCAATGTTACCAGTAATTGTGAACCTGGATTGAAGTTGATATCTTCTACTAGATTGATTATATGTCTGGTATCTTGGACATATGCAGGTATTTGAGGGACATAAGGTCAAAGTATGACATCAATGTATTTTGACAATGGCTCAGTAATAGAGCCTATAGTTGTGACAATTGGCCTGTAAGGTGGATCACTTTGGCTCTTATGTATTTTCGGCACTCCGTAAATAATAGCCATCTTTGGGTGCTGTACATTCAGGTATGCATGTTATTTTTCACAGATATGGCCTTCTCTGAGTGCCTTAGTAAATCTGCCCTCTGACTTTAATCACCAGGAGAACTAGTCAGCTGCACAAATGGTCAATATAATTTATATACTGATGTTTTTTTGCACCTAATTGCAATAGCGTCTATGTTAAATCATAAAAGATATTTACTCTGGTTTTGCTTCCTTTGCATTATTGTTCATAACTCACAGGAGACGACAAATCTGACAAGCGTGTATTTGACAGATATGTCCAGGGCTTCTGATTCCTGACTAGGATGCTTGCCAAAGTATTGGCACTATCATCAGGTGCTAACATTTTGGATTGGTCGGATCTGCATGGCATTGCAATAGATCTCAAACACCTCAGTGGACATCAACAACAAACATGCTATAACCCAGTATTTGTAAAGCGCGAACTAATCACCCCTAAGGGTCTCAAGGCACTGGGGGCCATTAGGCAGATTAAGCGAGCTATTACCCAGAGTCACATGGTGCTGGGCTGAGCTGCGGCCGGTGATCGAACCGTGAGCCCGTGCTCTGGAGTCAGCTACCCTGGCCGCTGCACCACACCTCTCCCTCTGGACTGACCGTAAGAGAAGCAGGTGTGGGCAAGGGCAGGACTGTAACACAAGCCCCTGCATCAGAGGGAGCCGCCCCCCACCCTTCAGGGTTCCCAAATTCAGCCTAAGACCTATGAATATTTGTGAGATACAGGAGTCTCAGGGCGCCCTCACCGCTTTCTGCTGGGTAGGGGTCTTGCCACTGGGAAAGGAGACCTGCATTTTATTCTACACTAGATGAGTGGCCGTTATAACACCACTTTGTAGAGGAATGCCCCAATAATGCACTTGGAACGCTAGCACGCATAATATTATCACATTAGGAAAATGCTCAGTTGTTTGTGAAAGATGCCTACATCTAATTGGTGAGTTCCCATGGCAACTCTTTTTACAGTGCATAACTTTCTTTAACAAATAAACAACATATCAGTCACATTTAGGTATTAAGCATGGATGGTCAATTAAGCAGAATTTATGGCATGTAAGCAACACAAATTATAGGTAATTAAGATAACCTTTAACTGCATTTGAGATAATGATATTATTTCGTTTTCATTTTTTCCTTAATTGTTAACATTTTCTTCTTGGCACGCAGCCCGTGGAGCTATTTGGCAAAATTTCTTCACAAAACATTTACTCTTGTGGCAAAAGAATTCTGCAAGTGGTAAGCGGCAAGTTAAAAAACACACCGCTGTGAAATGTGCTTTGCCTTAGGAATCTCTGTAAATAGACACGTTTTCGTAAGGTGCTCCTGAGGTTAGCTGTTTTGATAATTTTTTATACCTACTTCTTTGTAAACTGAGTGCAACTTGAAATTAAAATGTCTCTACTCGTGTAATCGCAAATTTGCAGAAGTGACACCTCTGACTTAAGTAAGTGTTTTCTCTGCAACTTCCATTTGTCCTTACTAAAATGTGCTGAATTTACCAACATTTGATTGCTGCTCCACAACCTTATGTATTGAGGTAAGTGAAAGGATTTATTCAGAGTTTTGATTAAGCACCCCAAAGTTTCCCATAAACCTTTGTGTAATTATTCCACCCAAATGCGAATTGAGTGAATTTTGATCCAAGTCCTTTTGGGCCAAAAAGCTTACCTCGGGAAATAGCAAGATGGATAGACTGACAGTAAAAAATGATGCAATTATTTCAAAGATTTAAATGATACTTGCTATGTGAAAAAAACATAAAGTGACCCATAAAAAAAAACTCCATGGCAATACATTAATGAGTGCCTTCACGCTTACTCAAGATCAATCCCAATATTAGCATGTGGTACCTAGCTATAGAGGCTATAAGTACTATAAAAAGTACTATAAAACGTTACTGCTCCATTTGTTAAGCTTCTGCCAGGGTGCACAATTAGATGAACATAAAGACTGCCATCTCTTAAGCCAGAATGATTCTACAATGAACATGAATTGCCATCATATGGACGGCACTGATATTGCTTGAAAGGTACAATCATAATAGAGCAAGTACTACTGTCATATGGAAGGCTTACATCATAGGTCTAGTGAAACCACATGTGAGGTACTGCCACTCCTTGCATGTATACTGACTTAATTATACAAGATACTGAATTAATAACCTGTATCATTTTTTCATAGTAAACTCATTTTTCAATCTTAAAAAAATTATACAAGATACTGAGATTACGTGTGAAGGCACAGCCATCATGTTCTACAGCTGCTATATATATTTTTTTTTTAAGTCTCGTGGTAGCAAAAATGTTTAGATTGTACTAACATTATTCATCCAATATACTTTCAGCCACTCTTCTTCATCCATTGGCTAGTGTTATTCATATTTTTCTTCCACCACCTACAGCATACATCATGGGGAAATGGGTGAGCCCACTTCAGCCATTGGTGAACTTTACTGCGAGGGATGTAATTCTGCTCTTTCACAAAGCGTACATCCGCACATAAAGTACTTTCTTTCACTTCCAAGGTCTACTATGGAAATGTGTGCTTTTTAAGACCAAAAATATGTTTTCTTTTAGCTAATCTTTTTTTTGTCAAAAGCTCTGCAGCTCCCGCAGCAATAAAGTGACAGGATAGTACGACAAAGCAAAACCATCACTGGCAAAGCCAAAGTGCTGGCTGCCAATTGTAGGCCCATTGGCTTTGCCAATGCTTCTTAAAAATGCTGTTGTGCTATGCCAAAGACTGACATCATATTCAGATTTCTGCCATCAAATATAAGGACATCAACATGAGTCAAGGTGCTGCATTATGTTAAAGATGATGCAAATATATGCATGTATTGCCATTGTATGCTAGTTAATGCCACCAGAAAACAAGGCAGAATCATCAAACGCCAGTCTCTAGCATCATATGTCAGGTTTTGACAATATACAAGGCACTTGTAATCCAAGGGAATGAATCACATGTGTCAAAGATCCAGAGCTTCAAGAAAGATGTTTCGGAGATCCTCAACCACAGTTTGCGGTGTATATGTATATGTCAGAACCTAGACAGCGTGCCGACTGACAAAGAGTGGTAAGTGAGTCCACTTACCAACACCATGTAAAGAGCATTTCAGGTTAGGATCCTCTTCCACATCAGTCCTGATGAAGGCCACCTGACCCGCAAGGGCGCTTCCTGGCCGAAACATGTAAAGAAAAACATGACTGAACCATTAGGAGTTGTGGCTCAGTAACTTATCCACACTAACACTGCCGTTTTTTTTAACCATATTCCTCTCCTGGCTCAATAAATAAGTCACAAACAGGACAGGAGGCCATTTTGCCCGCTTTTCACTACTGACCCAATCTAGACAGTCTCCCTCCTTGTGGACGAAGGTAGATCACTTGGAGAACAGAACACTCAAGTGATAGACCCAATGATGATGATATCCACCAAACCCCACAAGCGGCGAATACATATACACCGCAAACTGTGAAAGTGTGGTTGAGGGTCTCCTAAACATCTTTCTTGAGGCTCTGGAACTTTGACACATGTGATTCATTCCCTTTGATTACAACTTTATTACCCTTCGAAGCTGAATGAATCTCTGCTTCTATCTCCCTTCCTTTTTTTGAAGATACAAAGCACTGCCATCATATTTGAAAGCACTACCATCATATGCAGCCATCAAATGTCACATGCTGCCATCACACCACAGGCAACCAGTGAAGTCATATGTTAGGGTATTTTCATCATATTTAGGCAATTGCCATAATAAGCCAAAATATTGCCAGTAACTGACAGTATATCAGTTTTATGTGAGGACACTACCATTATGGAACTTGTTCTGTAATTGTATGCCAGGATATTGCTGGCATTGGTTAGTGTACTCTTATTATATTTAAAGGCTCTACTGACTTATTCCATGGAACGAACATTGATTCTATTACTGTGTATGACAAAGGTGTTATCTGTGCCCACTTTATCATCCTAAATATGGGATGAATCGATGGGCTTCTTATGATGCAGAGGTGCTTGCTATTTGTCAAGCACGTAGAGGACCTGCAATATTAAATGCAGGACATTTCACAGTAACAGCTCTTCAGCTGGCCACGTACATTCAACCATGGTTTTGTCCCAACCAGATATGGTACTAACAAATCAGCGAATAAATATCATCTGCTAAAATTACCGTGCCCTAAATATCTTTTACTAAAATATCACCCCATTTGAGTTAACAATAGAAATCTGCACCTGATGAAAAATGTGTTAATTATATTTAAAGTCCTGATTTATATATAGATATACATCAGATGATATATTTGTTATAGATATTCTGATTTACAACCCCAATCAGATTCCAAGACAGGATATTAAGTGGCATTTGGCCACTTTTCTGCAGAGGGTGGTTTTAAAGGCTCTATTGCATCTGAAATGTCTTCAAACTGGATCATATCCGCTTGGGGTTTCTATGCTGTGAGGTCCTAATAATAGAACGTACTCTCATGATGCGTTTAGCTCCCCACAATAGCTTCACAGCAGGTCCCCCATTCTAACATTGAAGCAAAGCAGATTTCAAAGATTGTTTTTGAAGAATATTCAATGATATTTTATTTTTTATCAAGTTCGAGGAGGCAGAATAATGCTTTGGATTGTCTCTTGAATGAGAGTGGCAGAGAGGAAACTGAAAATTAGTCAAAACAGTCCATACAGGTATAATATTAACTCAAGGTGCTTTCTGTTTTCGTGTGATCCACTTTTAGTTCTATACTTTTATAAAAGCTAAAGCAGTGAAAAAGACAACTAGCTCTTACAGAGGGCAGCTTTGAGGTATGAATTCTTTTTTTTATGTAACGTCGGCTCTCTGGCTTCAAAATAGGCGATGCCACTGTGAAAAAGAACTGCTTCTGCGAATGTTAACCTCACAGTATTTCATAGTTTTATCGTTTCTCACATATATCAACACCCATTCGCATCCTCTCTTTGCATACTGCATGCCAAAATACATTTCCGTTTTAATACCCTTTGGCATGGAGTAATGTACTGCATTACTAGATCCTTTGAAACAAGTATTATCCATCCTATAAAATCTGAAAAGGGCAGACTAACCTGTCATGGCGTTCCTTTAATGGGCTCTCCCCTCCTGCTTCAGTCCAGATCACAGTCTGATATGGACTAATGTTGAAACGGCTTCACCACAGTACATTCCAGGCTAGAAATGATATCCACTTCTCAAGTCCAGTCTACTCTCATTCCTCATGTGTGTGTGCTAGGTATCAAAATAATAATGTCAATCTATTATTATTATCATAAACAGCATCATCATCAACATCATCATCATCATCAGCATCATTATCATTATCATCATCATCATTAATATCATCATCATCATTATTATTATCATCATCATCGTCAATATTATCATCATCATCATCAGCATGATCATCATTATTATTGTTAACAACAACAATACAATTAAGCATTGGTATAGTGCTCACCAAGCACATAATTGTCTCCTTGTGCTGAAAGAATGAAAGCTAATACTAAGCACTCCCTTGATATCTCTCCAATCAAATATTTCATTTTAAGACTTGTGCAGAGTGTTTTGCACTATATTGAAATTAATGTAGGCCCAGCTTTTTCCGAAGGACAGGTTTTGCTCAATGAAGTCAGGGTGTTTGAGGGGCAGCTACAATTTCCCTCCACTGTGTTGTCAATAGCATACTCACACTGTGCACACTTTACAGACCGAGCACTCCTCTGGCATAAACGTTACCCAAGAGAGCCATAGAGTACATTTCAGAAATGGGTGCAATAACCCCCACCCTTTCCCCCCGCAGCTGCTCTGAGCCCCTCAATAGGCTAAGGAAAACGCCAAGCTTCAGTTGAAGGTCCTTTCTGAAATAGTTTAAAAATTGATCATCGGGGTGGCGTTAGACCAGGACACAATTCCTCTGCAAATGGTGATTGCAAATACCTGTTCGCAGAACACTAAGGCAGCAGTCATCTTTGATGGTACCCTGGGGCTGTGGGAGGGAAGGTGCAGAACATGAGGCAAGGTCTTTTGGGGTTTGCTTGTAATGGGGAGGAACTAAGGGGCAAAAATAAATCTCCATGGCTCTCGGCCAAGGCTGGGAGATGAAACTGTCCCTGCACTGACACACGACAAGCTACCTGTCATTCACTCTGACCTTTCTGATGTGCCCTCTCGAGACACTGGCCTTCAAAACAAACACTGCCCTTCTTGAGCACTCTCTCTTCTGTGGCACCTTTTAAACAATTATTCACCCAAAGTATACTCAACTATTGTGTACACAGAATATTTGAGATTACATAAAAATACCACCTCAAATTCACTGAAACAAATAATTAAGGTTGTTAACAGGGGACAATAGTCGCTACTACAGAAAACCCAAAATGTCTAGAAACTATTCACCAGTTAACGCAGTAATGTAACCTTAATTCCCACCACACACTCTGTATTCTCACAGAAGTCACATGTCATTCTAAAATGCACCATTGTTTACTTCACTAATGATACTAATAGTTGCCAAGAGGGAAAATTAACTGGAACACCAACAAACAATACCAGACCTACAGTCCATCAGTGTCCTTTAGGGACCCTTTTCCTACTATGGAATGACACATGATCGGGATAGGAAAACAGCTATGGATCAGCAGGTCATCCTTGTCAAAAGCAAACAATTGTGCAGTTAACGATTCATTTCTTTTTTTTAAATGTTTTATTGATAAGGTATCAAAAAAATCCATGACATATAAATAATCAAAAAGAAACGTTTTCTCTTTAAATTATATCTTAATTCATCTTTCTGACAGTACAGAAAGGTGCTGCAGGGAAATACAGAAACATTATCATTCATTGAGGTCAACCTTTATTGGGGAACTCCGGGTCCCAAAAGGCTCCAAAGAATCCTTAGCATATAAATAGACTAAGAGAAGAAATTTTATATTACATCTTAATTCAACTTTATGACAGTACAAAGGGTGCTTCCAAGAAATACTTAAAACATTATCATTCATCTAGGACAAACTTTATAGAGGAATTCCAGATCCCCTTAAATTTCTTCAATGCACCCAACCTTTGAGCATAGAGCTCATATAATTTTCTTACGCAATCCATTTTCATTACCCAGGTTTCGAATGTGGGAGAGATCGGGGATTTCTGCTTTTGGAGAATGAGTGACTTCGCACCTAGGGACCCAATAAAAAAGTGTTGTGGCTGTCTCAGCTTTAATTGACAATTAGAGGTTGGGATCCCAAATACTGCCCCCTGTAAGTCTGGTTCTATGTAAACTTGTAGCTGTGCACCCAAAAACGACAATTTTGTTCCAAAAAATGAATAGCTTGGGACAGAAAAACCCCATATGTGGCCAATCCCCTTGCAGATGCCCACATCTAAAGCATTTAGCAGACGTGGCTGGAAACATTTGCCTCAAGCGATGTGGAGTATAGTAAAGTGCCCACTTAGAATAGAAAGTCATACACTTAAAATTCGCTCCTCCTCCTCCTTGTTGGCCATACGTCTGCTCAGGTAATGAAGTCCATTTGATTTTTCCCTCTAAATATTGTGAAATTGAGATAAATGCTGAGAGGGTGGTCGATTCATGCAATACTCGATAGCAATTTCCTAGCCCCATAAGTATGTTCGAAAAATGGGCTTTGCTGATATGCTCTTTAGCTATGTGAGATGCCCGAATACAGGCCCGTAGATGATTATAGAGCTGAAGATAGAAAAGTGCAAGGAAGGGCAATATGTTAGCATTATCCACCGCTACCTGTTTCCATTTTTTATTTGCTCGGCTAGAAGAAATTTACCAAAACTGTGATACCATGCCTTCTCCCATTTTTTTGACAGTGCTACATTGCAGGGATTAGCCTATTAGCCCGCACTCCTTCAGTAGCATCTGGGGTGCAGCAGAGGGAACTGGTATTCTTCTTGGAGTTGTGCAAACTTGTTTATAACTACTTGCAGGAACTTATATTGGAAGTGCTTTGGCAGTTGTGGGATTTTTAAAAAGGCTGGTAGCCGAGCAACTGACTCAATAAGCATGCTATACAAATAAAATCAGTTCAAAAGTGTATTCTCTGAGACAGCACAGTTTAAACAATCAAGAAAGGCGGCTTGATGATAATTCCTCATATGGGAAAGTGCCAGATCACAATCGTCAATAGAGAGCTGAATTGTAGTAAGCTCGGTGCGGGCTTCTTCTTCTTGCCACAAGAAATAGAGCATCATTTGATCTACCTCTATAAAAAAACATTGCCGAACTGTGATCAAGATATTTGAGAAAACAAAAATGAACAGTGGAAGAAATGACATTTTGATAAGTGCTACCCGCCCCATAATAGATAATGGCAAATTGTACAAGCTTGTTTAAATTGCATGTGCCTTATAAAGGATAGCGGTCGTGGGCAGTGTTATAAAATAACTTCTTATTTGGCCTGGTTGAGCTTATAGCCCACAATATCCAAAAAAGATTGTATTTTGGTGAAAGTATTTTGGACAGTGTGGCTTGTGCCTGCTAAATAAAGAATTATGTCATAGGCAAATAACTTTGATTTTGGGGTGCCAGGAAGCTGGGGTCGAATCTCAGGGTATTGTCTGAGGACCGTCGCCAAAAGCCCAAACAACACTGTCAAAATTGGACAGCCCTTTCTCGTGCTTGTTCAGTTTGGGAGTTAATCATAATTTTTGGTTTCAGTCTTAGCATATAGGAAGGAAATTAACAACGCAGAAGATCACAAACAGAAACTTCCACTGTACGTGATCGAAACCGTTCTTGGCAGGAGTCGGCAGCGCGCGAGAATCAAGATGACCGCCGCGCCTTGAGCTCCGATCTCACCTGCATCACTGACGATTTTTTCCAGGACGATAGGGGCTTTGTTGCGACTTCGTTTTTGGCCCAGGTGCTCCTTGAAGCTTGCGGAGGCATTGGGCTGAATTTCGGAGGTCTGGAGCCTTCGTGTGAAGCGTGGTAGGCGTTTTGGGTTTCCCCTCAGAGAGGGCTCTTGCTCCCTGCAGCATTCTCTGTGAGCTTCACACACAGAGGAGGTGGGCATAACTTGCTGGGCACCTCCTCTCTCAAGAAGCCTTTCCACTCTTAAAGGGGTTTTTTCCTGCTTCTTGTTTGACACAACTTTTGTTTCTGCACAGGATTAAAGGGATTTTGTCCGTTTTATTCTTCATTAAGCTTTATTGAAACACTGTTTTAAGACTTTCTGGAGCTGTTTTTTTGCATCATTAATTATATGGTCCTGTCAGAAGACCATACTACACTTCAGAATCTTTGATATTTGTGGCGTAATTTATTTTTTGTTACTTGCCTGCTCTCTGTTTAACAGTATGGAGTCCAAAATGGTGTCAAATAAATGTAAACAAGCTGTTTCACCTCCTCCTACCAAATCCAAAGCTATTGATTCGCAAGAGAATTGATTGGCAACAATTTTGGAGGAAATTCAAGCTATCCATATTAATACTGACACAATTTCTTCAGATATCAAAAATATTCAGCGAGATATGGCTTCATTATCGATGAGAGTTGCTGATAATGAGATTAAAATTCGTGATAATACTAAAGCCATTACAACTATGGCTCCACTTATTCCTCAGGTTGCTTCTCTCCAACGTTCCTTACTTGATTTGGAAAATAGAAATAGACAATACAACTTACGCATATTTAATGTCCCAGAGGGAGTTGAGGGACAGAGTTGTCGTCTTTTTTGGAAAACCTTCTACATAAACTATTAAATATAAAATTTCCAGAACGTTTTGAGATTGATAAAGCTCACAGAATACCCTCGATTCGTAAACCTCATCAAGTCAAACCAAGACAAATCATATTTAAAGTTCTGAGGCACCATCACCTCCTCTGAAAGGCTGCCCGAGAGATCCCTTCTCTCCTAATTGAAGGAAATAAAGTCTTTATTCACCAGGACTTTGCAAAAGAGACAGTTCAAATACGACGGCAATTTTCAGAATTGAAGCCTCGTTTGCGAGAAGCTAGATACAAATATGGCCTTTTTGACCCTGCGGTTATGCGCATCTGGAAAAATGATGTCTCCATGTCTTTTTCATCTCCTGCAGATTTAATCAGATTCTTGGATCAGCATAATCCTATTCTCATGGACTCTCAGCCTTCTGGTTCTGCGGGCTAATATTTTATACCCCTTACTGTAGGTTGTTATTCTCTCTCTATGCAGGTGCATATAATGGTGGTTTTCTTGCTTTGTACCTCCGTCTCCAATGTTCTATTGGTATGAGGTCTTGGAGATTGACCTCTCTTTATGTTGTTTGTCTTGTTTTGTCTTTTTTATATGGGCTACTGTCCTTCTTTTATTCTCTTCTATTACTTATAGGACAATATGTCTAGGCCACAAAAGTTAGTTGTTGCTTCATTAAATGTGAAGGGTCTGAGACACCCAGTTAAACGACGTAAAATTTTAGAATATCTCAAAAAATCTAATGTAGATATCTGTTTTGCACAAGAAACCCATGTGGATGATAAAATATTACATACCATGTCTAAAGGTTGGGTAATAGTATCATGAACAAGGGGACCCCAGTATTCCGACCAGGGGTAGTCTATGTTTACACAAAAAACAATGGTACACAATGAGGCCACAATGGTCTTGGGTTAGCCTAGGCTATTACTATTTAAATACGCGCTAGTCAGGTTTAAACCAAAGTTAGCCCATGGGGGACTTATTAAGCAATATATGCAGGGACGCACGGTTGAAATGACATAACATTTATTAACAACATAAATGGAATATCAGTTGTTGCTATTCAAGTGATAGTTCTAGTGCTCACACAAGAATATAGTGAAGGTGCGTGATGTGAGGGGTGCTAGTGACATTTAAAAATTACATCGCATTGACAACAGTAGGCAAAACTCCGAAAAGAATTTATACAATGAAGGAGTTTTTGTTGTAAAAGGTCGACGGCATTTCGATCTCATTAATTCGAGATCATCATCAGGACGGAATATGTGAGCAAGATGAATCTATGAAGAGGAGAAAACATGATATCAACCAGTGGTCCCTAGTGGAAGAAAATAATTTATGTACATACAATTCCTATAATGAGAAAGGAAGCCAGAAAGGATCGGCTCCAATGGAAAAGTGTCTAAAGGTACAATTAATGCCAAAGACAGCGAAGGTCATGTGGGGAGCGGTCAGAGAGAGCCGCGTCCCAGAAAATTACCGCTGCGCCAAGAAAATGGACAGACAAGGAGGTGCTAGGAACTCAAAAGTAGCGGGCATTAGAAAGGAGTCTAAGGTACAATTAATGTCAAGGACCGCGAAGGTCATGCGGGGAGCAGCCAGAGAGAACCGCGTCCCAGAAAAATGCAGCTGTTCCAACAGAAATAATGGACAGTAAAGGGAGGCCAGTATATGCACTAACTGGTGACGGTCAAGCAGCCAAGGAAAAACGCAGTAAGAGAAGGCTCAGAGGAGGCTGGGGAAGACCAGGGTGCCAGAGCCAGTAGTGGGGCTAACCACTGAGGGTGCGAGAACGGGAGGCACCAAGGAAGCAAACACTTACTTTGGAACCCAGAAATGGGTGGAAGAAACAGCGAGGCAGCCCCGGAGAACCGCGTGGGCCGTCGGTCTCCTAATGAGTAAAACGAGGGGGTTAAGGAGGAAAGGATGCGACGTGCAAGGTGGGCGCAGGCAGGCACGCCAGTACTATATACACTACCTAAAATTCACAAAAAACAAGAAACCCCGCCAGGGAGACCCATCCTTTCAGGGTGTGGATCTGTCCTGGAACCACTAGGGAGATACATTGACTTCTTTATCCGTGACCTGGTCCAAAACACTATAGCCTACGTCAAAGACACTACACATTTCATCAACCTAGTCGAACAAGAGTCATTTGACCCCACAAGCGAACTCCTGGTCACTCTTGATACCGAATCACTTTATACCAACATTCCCCAGGACAAAGGCACCACAGTCATAAAAACCCACCTCAATGACCGCCCGAGCCCACACCAAGTACCTACTGAGTTTATCTTCTCACTCCTAGAGGTAGCCTTGACCAAAAACTACTTCCTATTCAATGACAATTATTACAGGTAATGCAAGGGAACTTCGATGGGAGCAGTTTTTGCCCCGAACTTTGCCATTTTGTTTGTTGATGACATAGAAAAATCCTTTGTCCTAAACACAGTCAACCCCCACTTGCCTAAAATCAGAAGTTGGCATCGCTACATTGACGATGTCTTCATGATATGGAAAGGCGATGAGACAGAATTACATGACTTTTGCACATGGATCAACAACTGCCAACCTGACCTTAAATTTACTTGCAATTTCAGCAACGCACAGATAGACTACCTTGACGGTACAGTGAAACCATCTGAGGGGGGCCTATACACGACACTATATAGGAAGCCCACCGAACGGAATACTCTGCTCCATTACAAGAGCGCCCACCCACGAGCACTCAGGGACGGCCTTCCCTATGGTCAATTTCTGAGAATACGCAGAAATTGCAAACTAAAAGAGGACTTTTTTAGGGAAGCCGAAGTCTTGTGTAACAAACTAGCCAGTAGGGGCTACCCAAGACGTCTGACAAAACGCTCCATGAAGCGCGCATGGTACTCCCACAGGGAGATCCTACTCGAACCCAAACCTAAAAAAACCATGTCACGTATTGCTTGCGTCACCACATTTTGTCCAGTGAGCAACAGAATAACGAAGATGATCAAAAAGCACTGGCCAATCCTTACCTCGATTACCATCACCAACGAAGCGCCTCTCTTTTCCTTTAAAAGAGGGCGCAACATCAAGGACCACTTAGTACGAGCCCACAAGCCCACGCGCAATAATAACACCTTGCAATCATGTTTAGGTCTCCCACCAGTTGTGGGCCATTTCAAATGTGGTAATTGCGCAGCGTGCCCTCTTACCAAAAATACCAAAGTTTTGGAATATGGTAATGTAACGCACAAACTCAACTTTTTCTCCAACTGTAATTCAGCCAATGTAATTTACTGTATTCGCTGTCCCTGTGACCTATTGTATGTTGGCCAAACCACTCAGAAAGCGAAATCCAGAAAAAGCCAACACAAAAGCAGAATACGCTGCAAAATCATCATCGCACCACTGGTGGAACACTTTTTGGAGAAAGGACATTCTGAAACAGATCTCCAATGGCAAATCATCGATATCGTACGTCCGCGGAGCAGAGGCGGCGATCTACAATCAATCCTCAACAGATTGGAATGTAAATGGATTTTCAACTGCAGATCAATTGAACCTGGATTGAACACACTTGACGAATGGAATATGATTTTGTAAACAACCACAGTGTTGGTTATTTTCCTTGACATTCCATACATGATGACCTGTAAATAGAATGTATATATTGGTTTTATTCCTTTTATCCCTCGTTACCTTTTTTACACTGTCCTTATTATTTCCTTTTTTCACCCGCCGCTACTATATTGGCACCCTAGTTAGAACCACAATGGTACATTGCTTGTACTGTCTCTTGCTGTCCTCCCACTAATTAGGTTGTGCATGTAGGACCTTCTACGCGCCCTTCCCAACATGGCGGCCACAATTTGGCCACGGTTCTAATGCGCATGCGCGCACTTCCCAGCGCGGTCCAGTCGACCGTACACTCTGCCAAGTGCTTTTCTTATACACCCGTACGCCTCAGCTTCATTCTTCCCCCCTTGGAGACGACCACGGAGCTACTGCCCGGCATCTCCCTCGGACCGACGCCAGCGGCCCTGCAAGTAAGTGTCTCCACTTGTATGAGGCTATCACAGTCCTTCCTCTGGCATACTTTTAGAGTGACCCATTATCTTGTACCCGCCAGATCGTTTTTCCACACCCACGTTCCACGGGGTGTTGGACTCTGACTCACTGCCTTCCTCGGGACTCCGGCTTAACTCCGCCACCCCGTAATTACCTCACCGGCCCCTGCGGCCTCCGGGCTCAACCCTCCAATTCAAGTGAGTCATGCATTTACTTACTGCACCTGCCCGCGCTCGCAGCGTAACACTGCCTCCGAGCCTCCATAACCTCCCCCCAATTGGTTTTCAGGACTCAGTCGGCCCTCGCACACCCACGTATCTCGGGGTGTTGGCCCTTCCAGTTCTGCACCTCAGAAGGTGTTCCTCTCCGCTCCCGCAACTACCATTCAGGCCCCTCATGGCCTCTTGGGTCTGCCCATACCTGGCAAGTAAGTTTAGCGCCCTTTTTGCGGTACCGCCTGCCTGCGCCCACCTTGCATGTCGCCTCCTTTCCTCCTTAACCCCCTCGTTTTACTCATTAGGAGACCGATGGCCCACGCGGTTCTCCGGGGCTGCCTCGCTGTTTCTTCCACCCATTTCTGGGTTCCAAAGTAAGTGTTTGCTTCCTTGGTGCCTCCCCTTCTGCGCACCCTCAGTGGTTAGCCCCACTACCGGCTCTGGCACCCTGGTCTTCCCCAGCCTCCTCTGAGCCTTCTCTTACTGCGTTTTTCCTTGGCTGCGTGACCGTCACCAATTAGTGCATATACTGGCCTCCCTTTACTGTCCATTATTTCTGTCGGCACAGCTGCATTTTTCTGGGACGCGGTTCTCTCTGGCTGCTCCCCACATGACCTTCGCGGTCCTTGACATTAATTGTACCTTAGACTCCTTTCTAATGCCCGCTACTTTTGAGTTCCTAGCACCTCCTTGTCTGTCCATTTTCTTGGCGCAGCGGTAATTTTCTGGGACGCGGCTCTCTCTGACCGCTCCCCGCATGACCTTCGCTGTCTTTGGCATTAATTTTACCTTTAGACACTTTTCCATTGGAGCCGATCCTTTCTGGCTTCCTTTCTCATTATAGGAATTGTATGTACAGAAATTATTTTCTTCCACTCGGGCCACTGGTTGATATCATGTTTTCTCCTCTTCATAGATTCGTCTTGCTCACATATTCCGCCCTGATGATGATCTCGAATTAATGAGATCGAAACGCCGTCGACCTTTTACAACAAAAACTCCTTCATTGTATAAATTCTTTTCGGAGTTTTGCCTACTCTTGTCAATGCGATGCAATTTTTAAATGTCACTAGCACCCCTCACTTCATGCACCTTCACTATATTCTTGTGTGAGCACTAGAACTATCACTTGAATAGCAACAACTGATATTCCATTTATGTTGTTAATAAATGTTATGTCATTTCAACCGTGCGTCCCTGCATATATTGCTTAATAAGTCCCCCATGGGCTAACTTTGGTTTAAACCTGACTAGCACGTATTTAAATAGTAATAGCCTAGGCCAACCCAGGACCCTTGTGGCCTCATTGTCTACCATTGTTTTTTGTGTAAAAATAAAGTTTGGGTAAGGCTTATAGTTTCATCTCCTGCTGCAAAACGTAAAAATGGTGTAGCTATATTTTTCTCACACAGAGCTCATGTACAAATATTGTCTCATCATCATGACGCAGATGGTAGATTTATTTATGCTCAAGTTCAAATTGACAAACTCATTTTAAATCTGGTCAATATATACGCTCCTACATCTGATGATCCTGCCTTCTGGTCTTATGTCTCTGCTGAAATACTCAAAATTGGTAATATGTCCCTTATAGTGGGTGGTGATTTTAATCTTATCAGGGATCCTTCGTTGGACCGGTCTTCTGCTTTTAAGTTCCGGCCTAGCAAAGCGTTCTCTGCTTTGAAATCTTTCCTTTCCGTTACCAAATTGGTTGATTTTTGGAGATTGGAGCATCCTACGGACAAAGAATTTACTTTTTATTCTAATGTTTACTCTTCTTTCTCTAGAATTGATTACTTATTGACTTCACGTAATTTATGTCACATGATTAGTGAGTCGGTTATACACCCTATTACGGTTTCGGACCATGCTTTAATTTCCTTTTCTCTATGTATTTCTGACCCCCAAATTCCTAATAAAAGATGGAGAATGAACTCGGAAATAGTTCTTAATCCAACCAATTCTAAAAAAATGGCCTTAGCTATTAGTGATTATTTTTTTAATAATAATTCATCTGACACTTCCAAAATGATACATTGGGATGCTTTAAAAGCTTACTTTCGTGGAGGTTCAATTTCTATTATGGCGCATGAAAATAAATCTTTTTACTCCCACCTCACCAAATTAGAGAAACAGATTACATCTGTGTAAAGACTTTTTATTACATCTAGAGATCCACAATATTAATCCCAACTTCAGAAATACAGATACAAATATAATTGTATGCTTAGTAAAAGAGCAGGTTTACTTATTTCAAAAGAAAAATCAAGTTTTCATTTTAATTCCAACAAATCTGGTCGGCTATTAGCTAATTGTATACGCCTCAAGTGAGACAGAATTCAAATTCCAGCCATCCAAACGAATAATGGTACATTGGTGACAGATGTTGAGGATATACTGAAAGAGTTCCTTTCCTTCTACTCTTCTTTATATTACGAACCTCTCGCCCCACATAACAATGTTATCAGTGATTTTCTTAATTCTTGTCGATTGCCTCAGATTTCTGATACTGATAGATCAACCTTAGATAACCCCATTGACGTTAAAGAAATTTTTGCAGCAATTAATGCATTAAATTTAAAAAAAACTCCTGGCCCAGATGGAATTCCGGCTGAATTCTATAAATGTTATCAGCACCAATTATCCCCTTTTTTACTTTCCCTTTTTACAGAATTTCAGCGTACTTCCATGATGGGGGGATCTTTTAATGAAGCCACTATAATTGTTCTTCCCAAGCCTAATAAAGACCATACCTTAGTATCAAATTTTCGTCCCATCTCTCTAATTAATCAGGACTGTAAAAAATATGCCAAAATTTTAGCGAATAGATTATCACCCTTACTTTCCAATATTATACAAACTGATCAAACTGGCTTTATGAAAGGTAGAATACCCGGTTGCTCTGTCATGTATTATCATTTGCCAAAGAATCCAGCTGTCCAATTGGTGTAATGGCCTTAGATGCTGAAAAGGCATTTGATAAGGTTAATTGGCAATTTTTATTTAAAACTCTAGAAGTATTCCATTTTGGTCCTATTTTTATTAATATGATTAAAGCATTGTATTCAGCCCCCTCAGCCTCCATTTTTGTCAATGGTGTGTGCTCTTCCTCATTTCGTTTATACAGAGGCACTTGCCAAGGATGTCCTCTTTCTCCTTTACTTTTTCTTATTGCAATAGAGCCCCTCTTATGCTCTCTCCGTATTAGTGATTTATATATACAGGTGTTGTTTTGAAAAATACTAACATTAAAATTTCTGCATATGCTGATGATGTGTTATTATATGTTAATGATCCCTTTACCTCTATACCCATTATTCTCTATATCATTCATAAGTATGCTGATGTTTCTGGTTACTCCCTGAATACTAATAAGACAGAATTTTTTCCATTAAATGTTTTTTGTAATTCTACAAGGTTGACAAATACTGATATAGTTTGGTCTCCAAAGAAACTCAAATATTTGGGAATAACATTTACTAATTCGGTTAAAGATACAGTTGAAACCAATTGTTCCACAATTTTAGCTAATACCAAAGAGAAACTGGATAGATGGCCTAATCTTCATTTAAATTGGTGGGGACGTATTGAGGCAATTAAAATGTCTATAACTCCACAAATTCTATACCTACTGTCTATGATACCCTTTTCTTTCCCGTCCACTTTTTATGTTAAATTATATAAGTTATTTACTACGTTCATCTGGAATAATAAACCCGCACGAATCAGTCTTAAGACTTTACAACTGCCCAAATGTGAAGGTGGGGTTGGTCTTCCAGATTAAAAAAATATAATTTTGCATTCCTTGTGGCACAATGTTCCTTATGGTTTCATGTTATTCCTCCTTTTAATGCACCTAAATGGCTTATCCTGGAGAAAAATATTTTGGCTCCATATCCATTAACTGCGTTCCTTACCATGGCAAATGGCTCCTTTGGTAAACGTTCCTCCATTATTGCAAACTCTAAACTTGCCCTTTTATCATTTGATAGTAGCTTTTCTATTACTTTGAATTCCACTAAAAAAGTTTCTCTTTGGTTCAACCCTAAACTCCAATATCATAAACATATTTCTTTCTGGAATTTATGGATTACTGCTGGTATTTTCTTTGTTGCTGACATATGTCAATATGATATGTTTTACACATTTGATGTTATTCAAGCTAAATACAACTTACCTTTGTCTAAGTTTTCCAAATATACATTACTATGCAATACTGTTCTTAATGCTTATCCGCAACTACTTTCTATGTCTCAGTCCTCTGGTATGGAGTTTTGTATTTCTGTGTTCAGCCACTCAGGTCATATAGCCTCTAAAGTATATAAAAAACTTACCACTCCTAATTCCTCCTTCACATATCTTAATCAAAAATGGTAACCACACATAAATCTTCACTCCCTTAGCGTATCCTGGAAGGATATTTGGAAATCCAACACTGCTAATTATCTTCCGGCTACTCTCATACAAACTAATATTTATCTGCTTTACCAATGCTTTTGGTCTTCAGACAAATTATTTAAAGCTAAACTTCTAGATACTCCAAATTGTTGGCATTGTCAGTCTACAACTGGTGACCTACAACATGTATTTTTCAATTGTTCTATTGTTCATCAATTTTTATCATACATATGGAAAATTATAACCCGGATCCTTAAGATCCAAACAACTCTATCTTTTCATATTCTAATCCTCAAATCTTCTCTTTTAAATCTACATTATCCCCTATGGATTGTAAATTGTTTGACTTCCTTATTTGTACTGCAATCAAATCTATTACTTGTAATTGGAAAAACGCTACACTACTCTCAGTTAATGCATGGTGGGAATGGATTATTTTTCTTAGACGTGGGCAATGTTCTTTTCCAAGTTCTCCTAATGATTCCTCTCCTTCTAGGTCTAACATGTGGTCCAGTCTGGATTCCTGCATCATTGCATGTTCTTCAATTTAAATTACTTATTTGAAATCTTTATCAATCAATCTCTGTTCAATGTAGCCCTTTTTTGTTTATATTATCATTTATATCTATTATGTATTTATTAATGTTGGTATAGGTATCCTATTTAATTATTAATGGATGTTTATATTCCTTATATTGCAATATGTTCTTATACCTTACTGTTCAGTATTATTCTTTGTATTGTGTTTAATATTTATGAAAATTCATTTAATAAAACATTTTGAACAGAAAAAGATAAGAAACCGTTCTTGGCATCAAGCATAATTATAGCAGCTTCTCTTGTGTTGGCAGAATAATAGTTAATTGCCTGAACAAGAAAATTTGTATTTAATGACAAAGACCTTCCGGGCAAGAAGCCATTTTGATTGCATGCACTAATGATGATGTTGCAGGGGCTAGATTTAACGTCATCATTTTGGCGAAGATTTATAGTTGAAATTTAATAAGGCTTATGGGGCGATTCGAGCTGGTTGTTCACGAGGTTTGTCTTTCTTGGGAAAATTTACGAAGACCACCTCCATGAACTCCTTTGGATTTTCGCTTCCATTCAGGAATTCGTTAAATAGTACCACTGGAAAGTCCACTGGCTGTGCGTCAAACACTTTATAAAACTCAGATGGTAAGCCGTTGTTGCCGCAAGCTTTGGCGTTAGGAAGAAGTTTGATAGTGTTTTTGATTTCTGCCCGCGTAATGGGAGTCTCTATCCTTTCCCAAAATTAATTATTCAGTGAGGAAGTTTGATCAGGTGCAAAAAGGCCTCAGTCGCACTAGGCAAGGGGTTGTTAGTGGAGGCATAGAGCTCAGCATAATGATCTGAAAACACCCTGTCTATCTGGTATATATCTGTGACAGTATGATTCTGTTTTACATCAACACCCTGGTTATGATTTTTTTAACCGACCACGCCAAAAAGCACCCAGCATTGTCACTCTCTTCATAAAATTGCTGGAAGCAGGAAGTCTGATTGACCAGGTCTCTAGAACTAAAAAAGTATTTGAGACTCTGACTTGCCGCCGTCAGATTGGCATTGGATTTAGCGGTAATTAAGCTAAGGTCAGCTCTCTGGGCTTGCTCCCATTCTTGTTGCAGGGTGGCGATTTCCTTGCATCCTGCTTTACTGACTTGGGCTGTATAGGAGATCAACTCTCCCTGAAATAAGGCTTTGCATGTCCCCCAAACAGAAAAACTAGAGACTGTACCAACGTTTCTCTGCAAAAACTCTTTTAATGCTGCTCGCATATTAGTGACCCAACCATCTTGCATTCATAAGGATTTTTCTGAGGACCATCGTGGTCTTTCTTTCAAAGGGCCATTTCTTTTAAGATCTAAAAAAGGAACACAGTGGTCAGAGAATGGGTTCAAAAGTATACCTAATTCAACTTTCCTCCAGCTATATGATACTAAAAAATAATCGATGTGAGACGCAGAGTTAACTTTTAGAGAAACAAGTATACTCACGCTCCATTGGATGGCCAGCTCTCCAGGGGTCTAGCAGAGCGAGATAATGTCCCAAATGGGCCAAAAACTGTGCTGATTTTGGTTTAGTCTTATGCTTATTTTGACTGGAGCAATCGCAATTTATATCCTGGATGAGGTCGAAAATCCCCTCCAATTAGTGCTAGTCCCGTGAGCGTTGCTAGAACATTGTAAACTTCTTCTATTGGAGTCACCTCCTCTTCTATAGGGCCGTAGAAACTAACTAGATGAATAGTTTGGTTGTAGGCCTTCAAGCTGACCAAAATTCTCCTGGCATTGGGGTCCCATACTACTGGCAAAATATCACCAATAAAATGATGGTTTAACAAGATGGCTACCACTCTAACCCCTGCTTTTGCAAATGCATAAAATGCCTGTGATACAAATTTGGACATAATTGGTTCGATAGCAGAAGCTTTCAAATGTGTCTCTCGGAGCAATATTATTTGGGCACCAGCTGGTTTAAGCCATGATAAAATAGATCTAAACTTGCTATGATTATTAATTCCATTAGTGCAAGGAAGCAGGAAACAACTCTAATTATTTCCGTTTTGGCTCTTGTGGCAATCATACTGATTTTTCCCCTTTAGCTACCTTAATACCTGAGTCTACTGCTGTACCCATAATTCTGAATTGTCCCCTGACCTGCCCCTGAGTAGACCATCCAGAATATACTATACCTCCATAATTCGGGAGAGGCCTGCTTAAGGATAAGGTCAGAGAGTAAACTGGCAACAGACTGGCCATTCTCGTGCTCCTCAGGTATGCCAGTAAATATTACATTAGATCGACGCGATCTGTTCTCTGAATCATCCACCTTCATCTGAAGTTCTATCAGTTCAGCCTGTAATTTGTCATCCAGAGCTTCCTGGTGAGGCTTAGCGTCTTAATCTGAGACTCGTTCCACTCAGAAAATCCATGTGGTAAGCTGCTGCATGTTGGCTTGAATTAAGCTAAGTTGCTGTTCTGTTTTTTTAATTGAATTAAGCTGAGTTGCTGTTCTGTTTATTTATGAGCCTCATCTTGGGAGATTTTCATTTGATTTAGATCCCCTAAAATCTGATGAAGGAGCATGTTAATTTGAGCCAATGGTCCAGGTGTACCTGCATCGTTCTCCTGTACACCTTCCCATACCATAGGTGATGGAGGGGCAATAGCCACTAAGTTTAAACCTGCTGCACTCTCATGAGTCTCTGGGATTGGATTGTCTTTCAGGGGCCCTTCCTTAGGCCAGAGCAACTTTTGAACTCTTAGGGGGGGACTTGGTTCAGGGCAAGGAATCCCAGATATCCATGCAGGCTAAAACCAGCGGCTCTTCGTCCCAGACACACTATGCATGGATCTTGCAAAGGGTAAAGAGGCTAGCATGATCACAGTGGGGAAGCCTCTGGATAGGCCAAAAGTAGGGGAAATGGGGGTCAAGCCAAATGCCCAGCAACTCTCCAGGAACAAAGCTATTACAAACATACCCCTTGTTCTTCAGTATTGATGATTCATGTTTTCTGTGACTGTACTAACTTCAAATGTCAGTCATTCAAACTATCTCACAGACACTAGCTCTCTTTTTGATGTATCTATGCCCTGTTCACACTTCAAGATGGCACTGGATTTAAGGTTACAATACTCCTTTAATTGATGAATTTCCAGACTTTTTCGGTGCTGTACTGTAAACCTTCTTGTCAGCACCATAAAACTTATATAAACCATAAATGTATTTTTTAGTGAATATTTATATGCATTAGCAAATAATTTCCAAAAGCATAAACCAAACATGATGCATTTTTATGCACATCATACAGCAAGTGTTGTGTATTACACTGACACAGCTGCAGAGAAGCTGCTTCTAATTCATTATTCATATCATTGTTTTCAGCGACTTGCACCTCTACAATAAAACCTCTCATCCGAAGTATAAAAAGTATTCATCAGAAATGGCATGCAACATTTATGTATAATTCATGTGTTCTACAGTGGAAGGGAAGCAAATGCATTGTTGACTGATTTATGTTGGAAAAAGACTTATGGAGTTTATCCTCGACAATACATAATTTATCAAATACACGAAGTTGATTAGGTCACTTCTATTTTTTTCCACATACCTTTCACGTGTGGCATGCTGAGAACTATAAATAACATTGTAATGCAATGCAACAGCTGCACCCATCATTGGGGGTTTACACATACCGATTCATAATTAGATTTATAATTAATGTTTTCAGTATCAACCTGAGGTTTCATTCAAACTAACCACTGAGAAACAAAAATGTCCACCGGCACATATAATCTAAAATACATTTTTTGCACGTTCCCTCTTTATCTATATTCTACTGGAGGACCACAGCGGTGTTCATATTAGTCACAGCTCACTATGTAATATCGTTTTTATTAATTAGAGTGCTTGTAAGATTTATTATTCAAACATATTTAGAGTGAGAACCGGCCTTTTATTCTTCTGGGATACATTTTCTATCCTCTGCATAAAAATACACAGAGGACGATGTGTATGTGTTTTACTTGTTTACTTAAGGCATGAAATACATCGGTCAAAGGTGCCAGTCAAGCATGTATAGTGCTTTGAATCCTGCGTCTATAAGCAGAATTGAATTAGTTTCTAAACCTAAAGATATAAGTGGTATGCAAGCTGAGTTGCAGATTCAAAGTCTGCCAAGGACAGATGGTGTATTTACCCATCTAGAGAGAGACCCTAAAACAGGCCACCAAATAGTACAATTTAAGTCTCAGATGTTTTGATGACCTGGAGGCTTAGTGGACTAATGCATCTGCTGTAGCTGCCTGTCTTCATCCTCATAGTCACAGGTTCAAACCCTGGCAGGCCCACTCAGCCTTTCATTTTTCTGAGGTTGATAAAATGAGTACCATTGAGTTGGGTAACAAAAAACATCTGTTATTCAGCGCCAAGTTTCCTTTGGGTGAACGTGCGCTTTACAAATACACGTGTTGTGTTATGTGTTATGTTAAATCAAACAACACAGATGACTTCAGGGGATGCTATCAGGAAACCTTCAACTCAGCTTTGGGTGTCAAACAAGAAACACCTTACTTTCTAGCCCAAGTGAGGTGACCCAAGTATCTAACCATTGACACAAAAGAAATAATGGTTTGAGGGTTACGATGAAGACAGTAGGACAATTAAAAGGAAAAAGAGTAGAACAGACAAGCGAGTCAGTATACTTAGAACCAGAGAACAAAATATGATGCATGCAAAATAATAAAATAAAACAATATTTCACAGAAATGGCGGTGAATCCATAGAATATCAAGCAAGCAGAATTGGTGGGAGGACCAGTTATTACAACCACAATGGCCAAGTACAGAAAAGTAAGCGAGTGACCTACAAGGATCTTTATTTTAAAACTAGGCAAGAAGGTTGGAAGAGCGCAATTTCCATTTGGCCATCAAATTTTAAATTTCTGTCTGCTGTGGGCAGTGCTCCATAATGAACAAATCAGTGCAAGCAAGACGCCAATACCACCTACAAAATTAACTGACCTGCATTCTGGAAGGAAATGAGATAAATGATCAATGGTAATAACTAGTGATATGCATGATGGCATTTTCTTCCAAGCCACCATCTTGCATTAAAACTGTTATGTCGAATTGGCATTTACATGCTATGTTAGAGGTGCATGGCAAAACGGGAAAATCTCGAAACGTGGACTTTAATTGCCCAAATGTAAATTAAATATGAGATTGTTAAAGAAGTTAAAAGGGTTAGATTAAAGGAAGTATTTTATTGACTGAAGGTTAAAATGATATTGGTATGTGCCTATTATCTCTAAAAGCTCTATTTGGGCGCCTTCCTCTTACAGTAGTTCAAGGAAGGTGGTAAATTATCCTGACATGTGAGGAACCTGAAGGTTTTGGTTGCCCTGATTTTGAAACAGCAGAATATAGTTTTGTCCTATCTCTTAGGTAAAATTACCTAGAAAACTGTTTTTAAATAAGAACATTCATAGAGTGGAAACCACAAAGAGATAGCTAATCATAGCCAGTAGCAATATGTTTGGGCCACGTTTATGCGCATAGTTGAGTAAATTTCAGTTGACAACATATTGTAAGTAGATGGATAATGTAGTTAGATTAGTTCTGTATGTTTTAATAACTATTGTGATCAATGAGTCAAATATTATTGTTGCAAACATTTTCGTGGTATGTAAAAATCATGGAAATAAATGACATATTGACTATGGCTTCCATATCTATTCCCCAAGAAGCTTCCTCCAACAACCTAGGCATCTAGATGAGTCCACTTCGCCTTGAAGGAGAAGCTGGATCAAAGTCGCATCCTTGATTTTAACAATATTCATATCACTAGGAAACATGGATAGGTTTTTAATTTCTCTCAAGGGGTACGCCTTATATGGGGCCACCTTTGCCCCAAACACTTTCAAATACAGGATGAAGGAATATTAACTGAAATGATCCAAAATAGCTCACAGGTCCCCTTTGATGCCCCTTCCCATTTTGCCATACTAGAACCTAGGAACTTGCAGTACATCAACCCGTCTTGGTCCCAAATCTTCTCTCTGGTAAACCACTTGGCCTTTTCTGTTGAAGAAACTTTCTTCAGAATTCAGGAGTAACAGTCCATGCTTTAAAAACATTGGTAATATATTATTATCTGATGTTTGAAAATAATCCATCATCCTTGAAGTGAAAAGAAGAAAAGCATGCAGAGGGTTATTTAAATACTGACTCCTTTGGATGCTGCCCTCTGTACTCTGTTCACAAAAGATTCAAAGCTCTTGACACCCCTTTCACTTCAGGCAACACACACACTTGGTGCTACCTCATTGACATGTGCTTCCCATGTTCCATATAACAGTGTGTTGTTGTCAGAATTGTTATGGAAAATTGCCATATGACTCTGGGAAAATACAAAAAAAGATCATAGAATATTTCAAGAAAATGAATATAAAGAAAAGAAAGACTTTCTCTTACAATACTCTATACTTGTTTAAAATCTGTTCATAGTCTTTATAATACCCTATAAGCGTGCGTAACAGGGATGTGGATGGGAAAATTGAACAAGACCACATGGAAAGTCACATTTTTTTAGCTCATTCAAATACTAACTAAATATTCATTCTGTTAGAATGTTCTACTGAAGTGTAGGGTGTCTCGTTAGAACTCACTTTTTGCTGCAGGGTACCTCCTCATAGATGCGCTGCGCCGAAGCAGCCCCCGCCCAGAAATCTGCAGAAAAAAATTAACTGGAAGCATTAGAGGAGGATTGGTGTGGATTTATATCACATTTCTAAATGAGAGAACAGAACTAAGGCGAACTAAATCCGCCTAAATCCCTTTTATTTCTTTGACATTTTGGATTCTAGGCTGGTGCATTAGTCTTCATATGGAGTTGATCTGCTGTTTGCACAATGGACTTTCACTTTCAGGAGCCACATCTTATCCTGAAAAGCGATGTTGACTTGCTAAGAAATGAGACAACCACCAAAGTGAAAAGCCCTGTCAATCAAAGTACCCTTAGCAATATTTTCCCAGCTTATGCTTTCACTGTAAACTTTCTCAACATTGTTGTGCACATATCTGAAGCTAATTGTGTACACAGATTTATTTTTCAGTTCTTTTCCTTTTTTGAAAAATGTATCTCAAGCAGAGAAAAAAGTTCGGAAATGAAACCTGTGATGTTTGGCTAGTAAAAACATAAAAATGCTTCAGTTTTATTTTATCAGATGAGGTAAGACTGCAAATGAATTAAACGCATAACAGGGCACAGTAAATAGTTTTAAGCTAAGAGAGTAATCCCATCATTAGTGTTTGCATGGTTTGTTTTTTGGGTTGTACACTCGGGTAGTTTAAATGTATTGTACAAAGAGAAAAATTGCTCTGTGATTAAAACTGAGAACAGCCCGATTATAAAAGTAATTTTCTCTTTGGTTCTTGGGCCTATCCACTTTTTGATATTTTCCAGTTTCCTGATTGTCATTGCCAAGGTTGCTCAGCCAGTAGAAATGATGATAGTTAAATATATTCAATCATTCCCCTCATTTTCGAAGGCGTAGTGATGCATGTTTGAGACTAACAAATGTGAGACAAATGAGACCGTCTCATTTTCACAGGTCTGGTGGCACACAAAATTTGCTCCCAATTTAGCACTGTCTGAATCAGCGAGGCTTCTTTAAAGTACATATGACAATTTGTCTTACTTGGCTAAACAGCCTAAGTACCTTTAATTAAAATTCCAATTGTAAGGGTTTTGATATTTAAATAACTCCTCTCATTCTTGCTGACAGATACTGAAAAGGTCTAAAGCATGAGTATTTTGTGAAAGATGTTCAAAACACGGTAGAGAGAAAGTATTCACAATTGAATCTTTACTAAACTAATGATCAGCCGAATTGTAGAGAAAAGTTATTGTCCTAAAGCTAAGCTGAATTTTAGATAACTACGCTTTTTTGCTGGGACAAGATAAACTTTTGATTTTTTTTTTTTATTGGAATGGCATCAAGCATCTTTGAAAGTTAAGCCAATCAAAGAGCTGATCCAGTGGCAGCTGGTAGGGGCGGTGGCGGAGGGGGAGGAGTGGGAGGGCGGGAATGGGGTGGTTAGAAAAAAAATATAAATAAAAATGAAGACTTACCTGCTGGTCACCAGCCGCCGCCTCTCCTCCCTCCTCACTTCATCCTGCCTCCCTGAAGCACCCAGGCGCCCAAACTCACCTAACTAATCATGACACTGCTGTCATTAGCATTACAGTAGCGTTGTGATTGGTCTGAGTGCCATGGTTCAGCGCTCAGACAGGGAGTGGGAGGCTGTGCATGTTCTCCACTCAGGCTGTGCAATGCAGCCGGTGGAAAACATGGTAAGTGCGCATGGCGGTTTGGCTGGCCAAACCGTCATGTGCACTTATGATTCAGCAACCACTCCTCCTCCCACTAACATCACACAATCCCAGCCCCGCCCCACCCAAACATGAAACTTGCAGCCAGACTAAAAATAAAATGATAATAACTTTCTGTTATTATCTTTTTATTTTTCCTTTGCACTGCTCTTAAAGCTGTGAAGCGACGCTCCTCCGCCTTAGCGGAGGAGCCACAGCTGAGCTGATCATTCACAAGACTGTGGACCTCCACGGCATTGGTGTGTTATTGTGGAGGCAGTATTGCACTTGGGAAATATCAATAACGCAGAGTGCAGTATTTATTGGGTGCAGTATGCTCTATGGTTTCGAGTTATGAATCTTGAAATGGGTATTCTGCAGTGATATCACAAGGGCGTTCCCTTATTCCAAACTACAAAATTCAGAATATTGGATTGTCGATGATCATATTCTGCAAGTGTGAAATTTACTAACTCATGATAGTCTTGACTCAGGCTCAAACTAATCAGGATTACCATCCATTTGAGAATGAGGGTCATAGTTTTTGTATGCATTTATGGTTCATAACCCTACATCTATGTAACATAGATCAGGGTACATAGATATGGACATAAGAATAATAAATATACACCTATCTTTATATATTTACCTTAATGTGGTGGTCTGCATTCTACACTCAATATTGTTGCAAGACAATAATAAAAACTCAATATTATGCTACAACACCATTTGAAATACATACATAATAGAGGCTTCATAAAGCAGGTTCAGACATCCTTGAGAGTGTAGCATAATTAACACCACCAGGTAACCACTAACAACAAGGGCAAAAGAATGGTACATGTACACTGATGAGACAAGGAAGTAAGCAGCTTATTCATCGAGAAATAGTGTTTTTTTAATGATTTAGGGCCACATGTACGAAGGCTTTTTGTGATCGCAGTTGGGCTGATTCGCAGAGTAGGCAATTTGCAAACGCAAAAAGGTTTTTTTCACATGTGCAAAGCTCTATTCGAGATTTAGTAACAGTAGCGGCTGGAAGGGAATGAGGGTGGAGGTGCGGGTGGTGGGGGCGGAGGGGGGATGGTGTGGGTAACAAAATAAAGAAAAAAATACCACTTACCTCTTCCGCCGGCTGCGTGTCTCCGCTGCTTCTCCGCAGTCCCGGAAGCAGGAAGCACCCAGGTTCCCCTAAGCCAATCACAAGCTGCAATGCAGCGTCGTGATTGGTCTGAGTGCCACGGTTCGGTGCTCAGACGCGGACTGGGAGCCTGTGAATGTTCCCCACCAGGCTGTGTATTGCAGCCTGGCGGGGAACATGCAAAGTGCGCATGACTGTTTGGCCGGGCCAAGACGGTCGGCCAAGAAGTAAAGCACACTTGGAGTGTGCAAACCACTCCTCCCCTTGTGCCACTAGCCCTACCCCACCCTAACCGAGCCCCGATCCTGCAAAAAATAAAATGATAATAACTATGTTATTATCATTTAATTTTTCCTGCTCTGAGAGCAGTGGGCCAACACTCCTCTGCCTTAGCGGAGGAGCTGCCCCTGTTCAGTAAACTATTAGCGAATTGCAAATTGGGTTTGCAATATAGTATTAAGAAGGGGCGTGTTTAGGGCGTCCTTTCCTAATACCAGATCGCAGTGGTATGTGTGAATGTTTTGCGAACCAAATGCGGTTGTAAAACATTTGCATTTTAGCACCTACTTCAAGCAGGTGGTAACCCATTCGAAAATGGGAAGGGGTCTCCAAGGGACCCCTTCCCCTGTCTAAATGTTTGAAAAAATATTTTTTAAGAGCAGGCAGTGATCCCACAGACCACTGTCTACTCTTAAAATATGAAAAGAAAACTTTTCTTTTTTAAACGCATACTGTTTTCCTTTAAGAAAACGGACTGCATTTAAAAAAAAAGATTGCTTTATTTAAATGAAATCACAGACATAGTGGTCCCCAGCAGGCTACCATCCTTGTGATTGTAGCGATTCCCAATGGTTAGCAAACCGAGACCTACCTCATTAATACTGATAAGGTAGGTCTATTTACGACCCACTAGGAATTGCAAAATGTGTAAAAGACACATTTGTACATTGATGTTCGCGATTACCAAATAACGTATTGCAAACATTCGCTATTTGGTTATCACAAATGATTACCTTTGTACATGCGGCCCTTGGGGTGCCTGTGCAAGAATAAGACTCACTGCATTCGCATGTTTGCACAACCCCACCTGACTTGAAGATTATTAAATAGTCTTTGGCCCTCACAATATGTTTGTTTAGTATAGGAGTATTTTTGAGGAGATTATTACAGGTTTCCCAGGGTATGGCAAGCATAATATGCCATGATGAACCTGGCCTTCCGTATTTTATGGACTTTCTAAGCCTCGCTCCTTTATTGTTATGGGTCAAGGTATGGTCTAATCCCGAGGCCTCTTTGGTTCGCGCATGCATATCTTTTTGTCTAGGCTTAACAAGGTTGGTTGAGATTCCCGGGCTGCTCTATCTAAAGAAGTCTTTCGAATCGATAGGCATGAAAGAACTGTTTGAAAACCTGACCACCATTACCGTAAATGCAAAAGATATAGTAAAACATAAAATTTTAAATTACTGCTCTAATAATAGGCTAACAGAAGCGCAAAGCATGCCAGCTCTGGTAAGATACGTCTCACTGGTAACAACAAATTATATAGAACCATACTTGACCTGGGTGACGAACCCTCTCTACCAGCGATATCTATCCCTTTTTAGATTTTGTATGATCAATTTTGTAGTAGCCTTCCCCATTCAATATTGTTGGTCCCGCTATTTACCATTGTGTAGATGTGACCAACTATCTGCACAAAATACATGCCATTTTTTCCTCTTTTGCTTTTTATATGAGACCCCAAGGCTAGAGTTTTTAATACCCCTATTACAGAAATTGAATTTTAGATCTCATGGGGATGGCCTATGCTATTTACAGCACCTGGAGAAGGAAGATTTTTGTTGGGCAGTTGTTAACTTTTTAAGTAAATGCTTGGCACTTAGAAATAGATATGAACAGGTTTCCCTGGGCTAATACCTCAGATGGGCATAGAACTATTTAAGCTAGAGATGGGAGTGAGAGTCAATGTTGAATTTTAAATTACTTTGTTTTACAAGTTGCAGTCTCAGAATGTAATGTAGGAATTGTAGCCTAAAATGCTCAAGACCTCAAATGACATTACTGGTATCGTCTGTGTATGCATCTTTTATCAATTTATATTATTTATGCAGAGATGTTTTAAATGAAATGTGATTTTGTGTTTTTAATTTTATACTTTTATGGATTCATGCAAATCCGAATAAATATTTTATGACTGGCTGACTGATTGTGCACTCTTTATACATTTTACTAATATAAAGATGGCCTTTTTTAGGCCAATTCAAAAAGGCATGTAAAAGAGCAGTCCTATAAAACTATTTTCCATACTCCAAAATTCATTTCCATTTCCAAAATTCTTCTGTGAATTGGGCCCAATCTGTGCAGTGCATGTATATGTGTACATACAGTTTTGATTGCACTGGGTCCACCTAACTTAGCGCCCTATGTTTAGCTTGCTGAGCAGTAGCACTTTGTGGTCTTAAGCTCTTCTGAGTCCAACAACAATTCCGCTTCCCCCGGCAAGATTCACGAGCAGAAAACGTCTTCAAGAAGGTACGCTCTTCTCAGTTTCTCAGTATGAAGGCTTCTTAGAGTAAACCCCTTCAATGCACGCTCGCTTTATAGGATGGGTTCAAGTGACCTGTGTGGTTCCAGGCAGGTAAATGTCTCTCCCAATTCTGGAGATTATTGCTGAAGGCAAAAGTACAGGTTAGAAAGCTGGGCGCCTTCCTCGTGTTCTCAAGCAAGCAGAAAGCTATTATTCTTACAATAAGGGAAGCCCTTCTTCAGATGTAACAAGGTTCTCTCTAATACTAGCAGAAACAGGTGTTTTTAAATGGTAGACCTTGTTAGTCATTTTTTGTGGTCCCTAGTCTAATCTCAGCAACACTCATTCACTTCCCACTCATACTTGTTAAGCTGGATGATTTATTTTCTGCTGTGTAACAATGCATTGTGGCACAAAATATTACCCAAAGCCCTTTGCTCTAAAGGTGCAGTGGAGCAGCAGCCTGGTGAAGTCACATGGAGCTCCCAACTCAACCCATATCCCTTGCAGTTCATGCCTATGCACCACTAAGGAATACTAGCACAAGGCTCATGCCAAGATTTCTATATGCTGTAAATCTGGTTTTGATCTTTTTTATCAAAGACTAAAAAGGAATAGGTTTTGCACAATGGCTGTCCGAATCGAAAGCAGGTCCAAGTCACATATGTTTTAAAATGTTTAGGATAATTTCCCTTGCACCGCCATTTATAGTACCTGCACATCTGGCAATTAAGGGCGAGGTCCTGTAGCAAATAAGGGCCACATGCATCAAAATCAGGATTTGCGAATCCTAAATAGCGAATTTTAAGAAATCGCTATTTAGGACTCGCAAATCACTATGCATGTAGGAATCGCAAAATAAATTGCGATCCCTACATATTCCTTAATTGCGACTCGCAAATTGCAAGTCGCAATTAAGGAATAGCTACCCATTCATTCCTATGGGCCCAGAGGCCCATAGGAATGAATGGGAATTGCATGCGCAATTTGCGAGTACCAAATAGGTACTCGCAAATTCTGCATGCAATTCAAGGTGCAAGGGTGCCAAAAGGACACCCTGTTGCACCCCTGAAATTGAGATGTTACCACATGTTGCTCACATACATGCCCCAAGGGCATGTGTGTGTAACATAAAACTTTAAAAAATGCACTTTAGTGCATTTTTCAAAGTTTTCGCAAATTACCATCAAGTTCAAATTGATGGTAATTTGCGATCCCTAATTGCGAATTCACAATTTGGAATTGCATCATGCATTGCATTTAGGGAATCGCAATTTGCGATTCCCTAAATGCATTCGCAATTTAAGTAATCGCAAATTTTGCGATTACTTAAATTGTGAATTTGCATTTGGGTTGATGGATCCCAAATGCAAAAATACCGGTCGCAAAGGGGCAGATTCTGCGAATCTGCCCGTTTGTGATCGGTATTTTCGTTGATGCATGTGCCCTTAAATGTCTTTCAGGTGAGTATGTTTGATGATCAAAAAAACAATTTTAAATCAAATGTACAACATTTTAAAAATCACATGTTGCTCGCTCTAATCAGGAAGCTACAGTCACTGCAGAAAACCGGCAACAAGGTGCCCGGTTTGAAAAAAAGGGGACATGCCAGAAACCTGGAAGACCTCACAACGGCCATCTTTTATCAGAAACCAGATCACCAGGTCGCTGCAAGGAGCCTCTTTTTAAAAGTAAGACGTTATTTATGCAAAAAACATGACTCAATTGCTTGGCATGGTTATAAATTGCCATGGCGCTGCTACTCTCCACCCACAAATGCCATCAAGATCAACCCCTCAAGTACAGGGAAGGCTGAGATATAAGAGGAGATTGTTATGAAAGCAGTGAACCTACCCAAGTAGTTTGTACACCATCATGCTCATTTCTCTAGTTCATCTGGCAGCCTTGCAAGGCTAAATAGTGGAAGACAGACCCGGTCTGTGCCTCTTTGGGGCTGCATCCAACGCCATGTCTTGGAAGTCCCCCAGAATCCCCCACACTCATGCATGTGTGCTGAAGCATAGCGATGGATCCCTGGGATCCCTCAGAGCAAGGCACTTTGATGACCACTAGGGGTCAGATTTATCAATATTTCATGCAACGCTCCAAGACAACTTCCTGTGGTGAGTGAAAGGGAGAGGTGAGAAAAATGTGCCATATTTACCAATATATGGCACATTCCTGCTATCTAACTGCACCTGTGCACAACCTGCTGCTTAGTGCCAATGCAGGCACCCTTGCGCCATGACGTGAGGGTGTCTGCATTGCAGGCATGATTGTTTTTCTGCAGCAAGGGACACCTGCCTGCACAAAAACAATCCTTAGAGGGTTTTTCCTTTCTGTAAGTGTGCTTCAGAATGCAGCACACGTAGAAAGAGGAAACAACGAGGAGAAATAAAGATAATTCCTGGGAAGGCGTAGCATTTTGATGCATTCCCAGGTTTAACACTCTTGGTAAATCTGGGAATGCTTCTAAATCCATGGGTGGATGTGTGGGAACACCCACGCTCCACCCATGCAACGCCTTCCCAGGGCAGAGTAATGCAAGGCAGCGACTTGTTAAACATTGTGTTACTCTAGATTTACCAAGCAACGCAGGGCCACGCAAGGCGGCCTTGCGTTGCTTGCTAAATCTGATTTAAGTATTGCGTTGCCCATGCGACACCATTCATGACGCGAGGGCAATGCAATACAAGGATAAATTTGGCCCGCAGTTAACTGTTCCTTGTGGTGCACACCATTCCTTAGGGCAAAAGGGCAATGCGAGGGATTTGATCACTGGTTTTAGTAGCTTGCAAAGTCGTGTGCCCCAAAGACAGTGGTAGTGAGCTTCTAGTTCCATGGCCCCCGGCGTTCAAAGAGCCAGAAGTGGAGGGCCATTTTTTCGCTGGAGCTCTCTTCCGCTAGCTATTCGAGCAACAGATAAACAACTATGCTTTTGAAAACCCCTTAAAACCTGGCTTTTTAAATACTAACCGCCTCTAGATGACATCCCGTTTTGTATTGGTGCAACCTCTTCGGACCTAGCGCTGGGATGCCTTCGGGTCGCCATGCACTTTATAAATCCTATAGTATAGTGTACTAAAGAAGTTGGCAAAGCCTGCTGTTAATAAAAATAAAGAAATTCACTTTTACTTTGAAAGAAAAGGTAAGGATTGTGGAATTTAAAAACATTCTTTAAGTAACAGCAGAAACCTCTGGCAAAGGAGCAGTGGATCAAACTGTGAAAGTAAACTATCCTCGTGTGACTGGAGAAAAGGGTTTACCCTGATGCTGTGTTTTCATCTCTAAAGATGTCGCTCAGTGGGGCGGCCTCCCATTGTTTAGCGGAATGAATGGAGCCGCGAAGCTCGATCGAAGCATCATGAACATTCTCCCATTGTGAGAAGAACCAGGGTTCCGATGGATTTGTAGCCAATTACCTGCATCCCTTCTTTTAGCCCAGGGTGTCAGTTAATGATAATAGTTCACGTTATAGATATACATACAGCGTTCTAAAGGCCATCTGTGCCGAAGCTGGCTCTGCTAATCCCACTGTGAGAGAATGGACTCTTGTGCGCGCTGTGTTTTCACAAAGGAGCCGAGGAAAAGGTCAAATCAGAGGTTTTAGAAAGGAATTGCATAGAGATCAATACCAGACTTACCCAGAAAGGATAAAACCCTTGAAAGGTGGCCAGACTTCAAGAAGAAATAGTGTGGATAACATTAAACCCAGACACCTTTCTTTCGAATGGTCATTGGCACCTAAATCAGATAAACAGGCTAATTCCTTTTTCATCTCTTCCCAAACCCTCGCGTCTGCTGTTTAACAGATCGTTTCAGCTTGCAATTCTGTCCCTAGTGTTTACGTTAAGGCTATGATGAGTTTTGTTTTGATTAGTCAAAGCACTGCCTCTTACCAGATTAGATTATCTGAATCCGAATGATTGCATCACATAGTAGGCATGTTTTCATGCCCTTGGTGTGTAGAAATGTGTTTTTCTGCTGAAAAGTAGATTTTCTAAATCCACTTTTTTAATGTGTTTTAAATACCTTGCATCACAACTTAGTTGTAGTTCAGTAACTTACTTTCTTCCTAGGCAACTGTTTTTTAAATGTGACAGAATGTATGTGTAAGCGTATTGAAACAGATGACACACTAAGCTGTTGGAAAATAAATAGAGCGAGAAGTTCAAAGGTCAATTGGCACCAATAATAGACTTGCCTCTATCTGTAGAAGGCTTCACGCCTTATACGCTCCAAGATTCAATTCAATGCAAGAACAGGCTCGATTCCGAATTCTTTATGCAAGAATAGGAATAACGTTTCTTTATCAAGTGTAATTTTCTGTGATTTTCTTGCCCGGCGCTGAGTACCTGTGCCCAGAGTGTTCATAGCACATGGATTACAGACATGCTCGTTGGGTACTGGGCAAAGGGTATAGCCATGTACTTAATAACATTCAGGCACATGGGGGGCGTGGTTTGCGCGCAACTAAGATGGCCGCGCTGTGCTGAGCTCCGGCGGATCGCGGAGGCGGTCTTGCAGTTCCGGATGACTTAATCCCGTTTTTCTGCTCTTCAAACCGAAAATATCGGCAGCGGAACGGTGCGGGACCAGGTTGCGAGAATTTTAGCGTCTTTGGGTTGATTTTCGCCATGTGAGAGCGTTCGAGGTCATCTCCTCACAGACTCGATACAAAATGGCGGCTCCTGAGGAATCTTGATGGAGGACTATCGTAGTTGGGGCGCTGGCGAGGGTGACACTGATTTTCCTTATACTCATGAGGTATGGTGTCTAAACATGATTTTCCTCGGGCTTCCCTGAGACTGATATTTAATGCTGGCCTTAAATACACTACGCAGCTAAACTCCGATGCAAGTTGCCTGCTTAAGTTTGTCCGCCCATCTACGCGGGTATATTTATACATATGTGGCTGTTCGCACTACTACTAATACTAGTTTGTGTCCTCCAGTGCGCTCGCTGAATCTATCATTTCCTCTGATGGCAAAGGTCTCTCGTGGGCAATTATTGGAGCCTGCTGTTGGCGTCATGTGATGTGTCTTGGAGGTCTTTCTGGCACAGTCTGTCAAGGGATCAATATCTGAGGCTCTTGCTTTTGGTGACTATATTCTACAGGCTTTGTCAAGAGGAGAATTTGAGCCTCAAGTGAGTAATAAACGACGCTATCTGGCTTCCTTTGTTTTTGCTGTTTTTTGTCTTTCTTTTTTTTGCCATCCCTGAAGAGAAGTTTTGTGATTCTCATTTGATATAACGAACTCTGTATTATCCTTCATCTGCTCACCTATTTGCCCTGCTTCAATGGCTGAGAGTATGGGGGTCCCCTTGAAAGATAAGGACTCTAAAGCAGCTCTAAAGAGGGCTAAGCAAGCCTCTCCCATACCGGATATATCACCTAAAGATAAACCAGAATCTGGGGCTACTTTGGACATCATTCTCTCTCGCCTCAATTCCGTCCATGAGATTGCGCAGGGCACAAAAACGAACACTGATCTACTTCAGGTGGAAGTGGCGGCTGTCAGGAATGAGCTTAAACACTTATCATTACGTGTTTCCAATGCTGAAACCCGGATTGGGGCAGTTGAAGATTCCACACATAAGCAGAGCAAACATATGCAGAGCATGGAACGTACCTTAAATTCACTGAGAAGAGATCTCACGGAACAGGAAGATAGGAACCGCAGAAGTAATCTTCGTATTTTTGGTCTGCCAGAGGACTGTGAAAAGAGGCACCATCCATGTTGGACTTTTTACTCAAATGGATTCCCACGACGCTAAATCTCTCTTTTCAAAAGGACTTTGAAATAGAGCGTGCCCATAGAGTACCTACGTTTAAACCCAAGTCTCTCACTAATCCAAGACCAGTGATATTTAAACCTTTAAGACACCAACACTCTGAACAAATTTTAGCTCACATGAGGAGAATTAGATCGCTGCAATGGGAAGGACATAGAATCGCTATCTCTCAAGACTTTGCCAGAGACACAGTTATCCGGCGGAAAGGTTTCCTAAATATTCGACGTCGACTTCAAGAGATGAATATTCCGTTCTCATTTGCTGGTCCCTCACGCTTCAGAATAACTTTCAGGGGTCGCAACCAGATTTTTCACGAACCAGCGGATTTGTCCACCTTTTTGGACAATCAGTTTGAATCTCGGATGGACGGGGAGGCTATTGCAGGCCCATCAAACCCCTAATCGCTTCTTCTTCAGGTGGCTGTATTAATGAGCATTTGTGGGTTGCTAGGTTCTTATTGCTTTAATGTTATCTTGAAATTTGTGGTGAAACATGCTGGAATGATCTACGGTGTTTGAGTGTGCGGCGCTCTCCTCATGCGGCTACTAACTTTTTCCTTTCACAGATGCCTTTATTCTTCCCCAAGATAATGATCTCCTAGTATTTACTGGCTTTATATGTATCTTTGTTATATATGTCTTCTTGTTTTTTTTTTTTGGTGTTTATATATTCTCCCTCTATATATATTTCTCGGCATCTTCTTTGACTCACTTTACCTCTCTCATTATCTGGTATGTGTTTGTGTAAACTCAGACATCCTTCTCTGATTTCTTCATCCTGTAATATAGATTTTCTATCTAGTATTTCTGTGCTGGATGTCGGTTATATCGTTGCTTTTTGTCCCAGGAAGTAAAATTGGGTGGGGTCTGTCCTTAGATGTTCTATTCACCCTCTTATTCTCCTTTGCCTTTTCTTTTATATATCTTAGTCTGTGCAGTTATTATATGTTAACTTATAGATTATCGTAAACATTATTAGACATGATCAATAAATTAGTCGAGATAGATAGTATGTTATGTATATCATTTTGTTAGGTATTGTTTATTGCTTTATATGTCTATTATCTTTTCTACTAATAGTTATGGAGTAATGTTTTATACTTATCTTTAGGCTGCTCTTAATATTTATAAGATGTTTCTAATTAATTCCTTCCCGGTATATAAGCTGTTTACTTCCTTGCATATTCTTTTAAATTCCATAATGTCTTTTTATCTGAGTCTGTTTTCCCAGATTTATTTAATATTTTAATGCTAGGATTAGATTTTTAATATTCTATTTGAATGTTATTTGCCTTACCATATGTGATCTGAGATTAATTAGATACTGTTATTTATTTTTCTCTTTTAATTCAATATGTAGTATTTATTTTTATGTCTTTGATTAATTAACAGAATGAATATATACAGGTTTTCCTTTAGATTCAATCTTTAGGCCTTTTTTGATACGTTGGTAAATTTTAGTTTACTGAACATTAACAGACTATTGTTGCTCTGCTGCTTAAGCTTTATCTATGATGTTGAGCATACTGAGTTATAGGTGCAGGCCTCTGTGGTTGCTCCTCCACGTTTTCCTCCCATGCATTTTGTCTACTACAGACTACCCCTGATGGGGCCTTTTCTTTTTGATGTTAAGTTCTCTCTTGTATTTTCTTTTGCTATCCTCTTTTTTTCCTAACTTTTGTTTGCTCTTTCTTTTTTCTTCTTTCTTGGGGACTTATGCTCCGGTTTGTGCTCTCTGTTTGCTTTATCTTCTATTCCCTACTATATTCAAGTTAAAATTAATGTGCCTCTTCTTTTTTCATACACCATATGTGCTTATCTATGTTGTTTTCTGGTCACTATGCCCGGTCTGAATGTACTCTCACTTAATGTGCGTGGTTTAAATCACCCTGTTAAGAGGGCCAAGATCTTAGATTGCTGTAAAAGCCTATCTGGCGACATTGTTTTACTTCAAGAAACTAAGGTTGCTTATAAGGAAGCTTTATTTTTACGGAAAGAGTGGGTCCTTGATGTAGCTTGTTCTGAAGCTTCTGGTAAAAGAAATGGGGTTATTACGCTGATTTCCCAAAACTCTGGTCTAACTATTGTAAATGCCGAATACGATTCAGATGGTAGATGGCTGCTTTCGCGTTTGTCTAATGGCTCAACGGATTTTTACGTTATGAATATATATGCCCCTAATATTGATGATCAATCTTTTTGGCGGGCTATTAGTAGGAAGTTGTCGGATATCCCTCAAAATGCTAAAGTGATTGTTGGTGGTGATTTTAACCTTCCTATGGATCCTATTTTAGACAGACAATCGGCTTTTAAGTTTCGTCCTCCTAGGGCGCACAAACAAATGTTGGATATGTGCTCTTCTCACCATCTTGTGGATGTACGGAGAATGCATAACCCTACTGGTAGTGATTTTACTTTTTCTCCTCTCCACACTCTAGTTTTTCCCGTATTGATTATCTCTTGGTTGACGCAGCACTTCTAAAACATACTACTAATGTGATAATCCATCCAATACTTGTCTCTGATCATGCGGCGGTTTTGTTTACTCTGCTTAATTGTACAGATACTCATAGGTCGCGAACTTGGCGTCTAAATACAGAAATTTTGGATGATGGTGAGGAGGTTAAACATTTAAACGTGGAGATTCATAATTTCTTCAGAGAAAATGTGTCATCGGTAAGCTCCCCAATAGTTTTGTGGGATGCCTTTAAATGCACTATTAGAGGTCAGATTATAAAAACAATGGCGAAAAGGAACGCTGATATTAGAAGAACACTTATTGCCTTGGGGGATGAAATTAAAAGCAAAGAAATCTTATATAGAAGCTCCAAAGACAAATCCCTTTACAAGAGATTAAGAACCTAAAATATTCCTATAACTCCATAGTTACCAAAAGAGCTCACTTGGGAGTACAGGCACAAAAATCTAAACGGCTATTATTACGGAACCGCGCAGGTAAACTGTTAGCTGCTACATTAAAATATCAGGATTCAAATGTTAAGATGACTCAGATTTCTTGTATCACTAATAAGGAGGGTGCCAGGAAGTTTCATACTCAGGACATTCTTGAGGTTTTCCGGGATTTTTATAAAAGCTTATATACGCCCAAAGATCAATGTAATCTTAGTACATGTCAACAATTTTTGGCTACTATTCCCACAAATACTGTCTCTGATTCAGATATGGTTGATTTGGGGAAACCAATTGAATCTGAAGAAATAATTCAGGCTATTAAGAATACTAGATCAGGGAAGGCTCCGGGCCCTGACGGGATTCCTATTGCCTTTTATAAGACATTTTTACCCTCATTTTTAAGTTATCTCAAAGATGTTTTTGACACTTTTGCTTTATCGGGAAAGGTCTCTGGCTCAGCTGCGGAAGCCACTATAGTGGTAATTCCTAAAGATGGGAAGGATCATTCAGACCCTAAAAATTACCGACCTATCTCCCTTCTTAACATGGAAGCTAAGATTTTTGCTAAAATACTGGCTAAACGTTTAGAAAGCCATATCCCTCATCTTATACACTCTTCCCAAACTGGTTTTGTTAAGGGCAGGTTGGCTAGAGATAATATTCGAACTTTCTGTCATATTCTGGAAAAAGCTAAACTTTCTGACCTTCCGTCGGCAGCGATTGCCCTCGACGCCGAGAAGGCCTTTGATAAGGTCTCCTGGCCTTTCCTACAGGCAGTTCTTCAATCTCATAATCTAGGAGATCCATTTATCAACTTGGTAATGTCCTTATATGCTCAACCCAAAGCTAATATTAGAATTAATGGGGCTACCTCTGCTTTTTAATCTCTCCCAGGGCACGAGACAGGGTTGTCCGTTGTCCCCTCTTCTTTTCTTTTGTCTATTGATCCTCTCCTGCGATTATTTAATCTAAATCAGGATATTAGAGGCTTTCAATTTGGTTCTCAGACAATTAAAACGGCCGCGTATGCGGATGATGTGCTCATTTTTTCTGAAGATATCGTAAGTGCTATCCCTGCCATCTCCAACACAATCAAACAATTCTCTCGTGTTTCAGGGTATACTCTGAACAAAGACAAGACGGAAATGTTCCCCCTGAATGCGTCGTGTTTCTCTTCTCATATGGGGACAGCGGGTTTCAAATGGCAACCGACTCATATTAAATACCTGGGGATTTGGTTCTGTACCAATATATCAGATACTATTGCTCATAATGAATCTCTCACCATATCTAAGGTTAAGGATTTACTGAACGCGTGGTCACCTAAATACATTTCCTGGTGGGGCCGCCTTCAGTCCCTGAAGATGATGATAACTCCCATTGTTAATTTTGTGTCTTCTATGCTGCCTGTGAGGCTCTCTTCCTCCTTTTTCCACGAGATTGATGTTATTACTTCGAAATTTTTATGGAGTGATAAACGTGCTAGAATAGCGTATAGGCACTTGAGGAAACCTTATAACATTCAGGCACATGCATCAACCATTTTTGCGAGCGCAAACGGTGCGAATCGCAAAAATCGGCCTATTGCGCTTGCAAAAAGGGCATTTGCGATGCATCAAGGTTCAAGGCACTCTTGAGAATTCGCAATTAATTGCGTTTTCTCAAATTGCGATTGCATTTAAGGAATCGCAATTTGCGATTCCTTAAATGCAATGCAAGAACCACTTTAGAATAGCGATTTCGCTACTAGGGGGCGCAAATTACCATCAAGTTGAACTTGATGGTAATTTGCAAAGACTTTGAAACATGCACTAAAGTGCTTTTTTCAAAGTTGTAGGTTACACACACACATGCCCTTGGGGCATGTGTGTGCGCAACATGTGTGCACAGAGCAATTTCAGGGGTGCAAAAGGGTGTCCTTTTGACACCCTTGCACCTTGAAATTGCATGCGCAATTTGCGAGTACCTATTGGTACTCGCAAATTACGCATGCTATCTCCCATTCATTCCTATGGGCCTGTAGGCCCATAGGAATGAATGAGAAGGCATTCCTTAATTGCGACTCGCAATTTGCGAGTCACAATTAAGGAATGTTTGGGAATCGCTAATTTTAAAGCGATTCCTACATGCATTGGCTTTTGCAATTCCTTAATTGCGATTCCTTAATAATCGCAATTAAGGAATCGAATCGCAAAAGCCTACATTGATGCATGTGCCTGATTGTTTTTTCATGTCCTGAAAGTTACGGGAAAACCTGATTGCAGCATGTAATAGACATGGTCTGTGGCCATGGCCTTGGGCTGCTCAAGACATACACACCAGGATTGAATTTTATTGTGTAGACCAAAACCAGGGTCAGCTGATGTGTTTTGTAAGGACACCTTTAGTAGATAGGTTGGCTTAAAATTCTTATATTTGTTTCACAGGTGTTAGATCTGGCCCTTTTGACAGGTTTATCCCCAAACATTTTGCCTTTTGCCTCCTATTTTTCTCTCCCTGTTTTCGTTGGCTATAGGATTCTGGGCACTTTACCACTGCTGATCAATGCTAAAGTGCAGATGCTCTCTGTATAAATTATGATATGATTGGTTATCCATGATTGTCATATTTGATTTATGGGTAAGTCCCTAGTAAAGTGCACGGTGTGTGCAAGGGCCTGTAAATCAAATGCTACTAGTGGGCTTGCAGCACTGGTTGTGCTACCCACTGGAGTAGCCCTGTAAATGTGTCTCAGACCTACCACTGTAGTGTCTGCGCTGCCAAGCTACCAAGGGGGTGAGCAGGGGTTATCTTCGGTGTGTAACTCCCTTACCCTGACTAGAGTGGTGGGTTCTGCCTGGCTTAGGCGCATACCCTAGCCAACCAGAAACCACATTTCTAACAACAGGCAATAAACTAAGGACCATGGATCATAAACTATTCTGCGAACCTTGCAACCATAATATTACCTAGTTATTTTAAGGACAGTCTAAACATTTCTGTGTTGTGTGCAAATCCCCTAAGGGAGTAGTGTTTGGCCACCCGGGACCGATTTGTCCATGGCATATTTTTACATAATGCTATTCACGATCCCTAGTACATCGGCAAAAAGGCTCCACTTCACACAGCCATTCGGATGGCTAAGTCAGATTCAAGTATGCAGCTGCGATGCAGATTGCTGGCCAGATGTAAACCAAACCCAAACACGAGTGTGAGTTAGATCAAATTTGATCTTCTGGTCCAAGATGTTGATCCAACCAGTGTTTTAGCATTATTGCTTCCCAAAATTCTTATTGGAGTTTTATTGGCAAATGGAATGTCTATTACCTCCTTTGTACATTTTCCCTCTATGATCAATACATATGATTTTTAATTAGATCACCATTAGTCATAACTACTTTACTAAAGTTAAGTCAGATTTTGAAATTAGGACTCACCAATGTAATAATGACTACTTAGTCACTATCACCATAGATATATCAATGTTTGTATAGAAGGATCAATGTATATTTTGAGCTGTTGGACCTGAAATCTTTGGCCTCCTGTTTTGCTGAATTTGTTTTTGTTGGCTTTAGCACTCTGTGCACTTTACCACTGCTAAAAAGGGGCTAAAGTGCTTGTGCGCTCTCCTTTCAACATACTAAAATTGGATTACTCCCAATTGACACATTTAATTTACTTAAAAGTCACTAGTAAAGTGGTGCTACATATACCCAGGGCCTGTAAATTAAATTCTACTTGTGGACTGCATCACTTGTTGTTCCACCCACTTAAGCAGTCCTTTAAAACATGCCTCAGGCCTGCCATTCCACCCTGTGTGTGCAGTTTTAAACTTCCATTTCGCCATGGCAAAATAAACCTTTTGCCAGGCCTAAACATTCCTTTTTCATTATTACATATGTCAACCCTAGGGTAGGCCATACACAGCCCACAGAGCAGGGTGCATTCTATGAAAAATGTTGGACCTATGCTTTTAAGTTTTACATGCACTGGTATTGAAAAACTTTCAAATTCATTTTTCACTACTGCAAGGCCTACCTGTCCCACAGGATGACATTGGGTTACCTTATTACATTAAATAAGTAACAACATGTGTTTGGGAGCAGGTAGAAATGTCATGTGTGGTGTCTGAGGAATTGTAACTTAAAACCCTCTTTAATGGTAAATTCGGATTTCAAGTCACAATTCTGAAAATGCCACTTTTAGAACGTTGGCATTTTCTTGTGCTAATTATTTGGTGCCTGCAACCTGTTTCATGGGTCACATGACTAGGTGCAGTTGGCCTTTGTGTATTCATCCCAGAGCAACACAATAGAGGGTGTAGGTGTTGCCAGGATGGGCCATGCTGACTTGATGAGGGGGCGGAGCTGTCACCTGCCATACTTGCACTTCAAAGACTCTGCTTCAGCTCACAGGCAATGGACTTCACACTAGCCTATTGTGTCTCTGCAGACAAACTGGGACCAGGGGAGGGAGGCAGGAAATTCCAGACACTTCTGTAGGGGAAGACTTCAAACGTTTCTTCCTCTACAAAGTGGGCACCAAGTATAAAGAGGGGACCCTCAGACTCACTCTTCAGTGCACTGCTGGACCTGTGAATATGACAGAAGAAGTACTGCCCAGCTGACCTGCTGCACCGGACCTGCCTGGACCTGCAACTGGACCAGCCTGAGGCCTGCCCTGATGTCTCAGAAGGAAGACTTGACCTGCACCCTTCATTCCAGGCTGATGTAACTCCCTGGGTCAGCTGACTGATCTCCTGTTTCTGAACTACAGGGATACAACAAGCTCCAAAGACCTCCCTGCAATTGCCCAGCTAACCTGCTGCACTTGACCTGTCTGGACCTGCAATTGGACCTGTATGAGCCCTACTGGGCTCTGCTTGAGTGAGTTCCTGATCCACAAGAGATGCCTCCCACGTCCTGGGCCCTTGGTGTGGCATCAGTTGAGCTCCTCCTAACACAAAAGGATAAAAGATGAAGCTTTGGGCTCTTGGCAACTGCAAATGGGCCTGTTCACACAAAATCTTGCTCCCCACGCCTCCCACCAACTCAAAGCTCTGGTGAACTTGACTCTTCGCTCTAGAGCAACCACCAATGATGACCGGAAAAATCAAGATCTGCACTTTGCGATACAGAATCGATAGCCCACAGTGACAACCAATGCGAATCTCCAGCAAAGCTGAAAAGGATCTTCATGCTAATACAAAGACCATCTGTGATGCCCAGCCGGTTCTTTGTGCTACAATAACGACCATCCGCAATGCTCTCCCTGCTCCTCATGGCCTCCTCCACTTGGAATGGAACTCTTCACGCTGGACTTTAGCAGGGAACGTTTCATCATGACTAACCTGGTCCTTGTATCTGGCCTGCACGCCAGTGCAGTCAGCCTTAACTTGTGGCTTTCACCCTTTTTTGCACAACCAGATAACTGTGAGTGGCGCTTTGTTCTTATAGGCACTATACATACCTTAAATCTTTGAAATTGCACAGCTCCAGTTCAAATGATTTGATTTTTGTCATTTTGGTGACAAATAATTTATTAAAATGTACTCTATTTTTCTAACCTGGTGTGTTATTTTTCCTGTGTTATGTTTTCACTTTCTTTCTGTTTAAGTGCTGCATAAATACATTTACACATTGCCTTTAAGTTAAGCCAGGCAGCTTTCGTGCCAAGCTACTAGAGTGTTAAGCACAAGTTAATTTACTGACTTTGGAGATTCACCCTGACAAGGATTGTGGCTGTTATGTGAGAAGGGCTCTCACCTCACCCCCATCAACCAATAGCCCAATGTCTCACATGAGCTACATAACCTTGCTTTGAATTGTTGAAGGTCAGATGATTTTCAGAGTGAGCACTCAGTGAAGAAGCAAAAAGTAAGACCTGGATAAAAATGATTATTCTTTTTTTATACCTATCTGCTAACACTTACTCTGTCATTTTGATGCAGCAGAAGGGAAGAAGAAACTAGCAAGATATAACTTACAAAATCTACAGAGGAATGCTTTCTTTTATTTGATTAACAAAATGTACAAGGTGGCTGATCATCTCTGCTGCCCTTCATCTGATGATACCATGTCAGTTACAGTGTATAATAAACTCAGGTGTGTTTATTGTTGAATCCAGCTGGGTTTAATTAAGATTTGTGGTTTTAATAAATTCTGTACCTAAGGAGTGTGGATCTTTCAGATTTTCAAAGCTTTTGTTCCATTACAGTAGCGCACAAACTCTGCATATGCCTCGCTGATATTCACCTGCCAGTTTCATTAATTTTGAATATTGTGCGCTTTAGAAGGAATGGATGCCACTTTGTTCAATGCGTTTCCGGTATTTCCACCGTAACAGAGAAGCCACCATGAAAATTGCAGTGCAACGATATCACAGATCACAGCGACTATTTGATTAACTTTTTTTTTTTAACTACTCTAATTCACTTGATATAAAGTTCCATGAAACCTGTTAGAGAATGTCATATTAGTGGGTGCTAAGTATTAAGCAGCCAGATAGTGCATCAGTCCTGTCTTGCACATGTGGGGTGGGGCAATATTCCTTCATGGATGAGGGTGGCAAAAGTTATGCATGGTGACTGGCCATAACTTCTTTCTTCCGTCAAACCAGTGCCAGCCAATTTATGTTTGCTTGCAATCTGTTTTTATAATACTTTTGTACTGAGTCGTGGCTTGGGGGACACTTTGTTTTTTTTTGGTTGCCCTTCTGTGGCGTGTGTCAGGTTTCTGGCCTGTCTCCTTCTGCCCTCTGCTCCCTGGGTGGGGGGGGGGGGGTTGTGCAGTTGCGGTAGGTGTCCTCCGGCCTCTGTCTTCCTTGGGTGGTGGTGTCGCCTTTCGTTGTGGGGTCCCTGCCGGCTGTGTCACTGGTGCCTCTGTTGTGTGGGTGGGTTTGGTGACCTGCGGTGGTGGCAGGCTCCTGCCGTTTCTGCTTAGGGCTTGGTCTTGTCGTTTGAGTTTGGTCCGTTGGGGTTCCTGTCCACCTTCATGTTGGTGTTCTCCACACGGTGTGTTGCGGCTCAGGGTGGGTTTGGGGTCTCTGGTGTCTCCAGTCCCTGCTCTTCCTCGCTTCCCTGCTGTTGCTGTGTCTGCATGGGTCCTGTTTCTGCCCTGTCCCTCTTCCGGTCTCTGCTCCCTCGGTGGGTTGTGTGCCTGTGGGCCCTCTGGGCTCATTCTTCCTTGGGTTGTGGTGTCGCCGTGGGTCTTCTGGTCTGGTGGTGGGGTCTTGGCTCTGCTTCTGTTTGTCCTGGCCTTGCTGCACCTTTGTTTGGTCCCTCCTGGACCTGGGCCGGTTGGGTTGGTGCTGCATTCCCTGCCCTTGTCTCCTGGATGGGGGCTTCCTGTTTTGGGTGGGGGGGGCTTGCTTCCAGGAGTTGTCCGGCCCGGGCCGTTGAGGCCTTGGAGCCTTGGGGGGTCGCCTTTTGGGTGTATGCCTGTGTTTTTCTGACTTCCCTTTCTTTGGTCACTTTGCGTCCTGCTTGGGTGTGGGTCTTTCGGGCCCCCTGGTGGTCCAGCGGTTCTGTGCCTGGCATTGCCTGGTTCTGGCCGGCCTGCCTGCCCTTTCCTTTGGCCTCTCCTCTGAGCCTGCCTTCCCCGGGTGCAGCTGGGCAGTGACGTTGCCTTGCCAGTGTGGGCTGCTTGGCTTCCGCCCTGGCTTCCTGCAGCTTTTTGTTCCCTCTGAGGCCTGGTTGTGGCTGGTTCCTGCGGCTTTCTCCCTGCCCTCAGTGGTTGGATGATTTCAGGGTTGTGGTGGTTTGGCCCTGTGCTGCTCCTTCCGGGCCTGTGGGAGTGCCATGTCGGTGGCCTCCTGTCTTTGCTGGCGGGTCTGTGGTTCTGTCGGCTAACTTCTGAGGTGCCTGGGGGGACGTCTACAGGGTGGGGCTGTGGGCCACCCTGCTTCTCCCTCCTGTTCTTGTGGTCCTGGCATGGTTCTTGTTTCCTGCCTTTTTTGCTCTGGGGCTGGTGGCTGTCTGCTTCTCCGTTGGCTCTGGGGCTGTTGTGGGGTTTAGTCTCCTTCTGCGGCTGGTCTTGGAACTCGCTTGGAGTGGTTCCTTGTGTTGTCCTTTGCCCTCTGGGCCGGTTGGTCGCCTGGTTGTTCAGTTGGGGGTTTTCTCCCTCCTGGTTTCCTCTTCAGGGGCCGATGGCTTGGTTTTCTCCGGTCCTGTCTTTTCACCTTCAGACGACCCCCGGGTTTGTGGTTGTGGGTGTCATCCTTGGTGTGTGTTGTTTGGGGCAGGGTCTTCCCTGTTGGACCTGTTTGGTCTTTGGGTTCCCCTGGTCTCGGGGGCCTTGGGTGTTGCCTCGCCCCGCTCTTGCTGCTATTCCCTGGTCTGTTTCAGGGTCTGCTGGTGTTCGCCCCTTGGTTTGCCTTGGGCGGAGTCCTGTTGTTGGCCTCGTTCTTGGTGGGGGGTTGTGCTTCACGGGGTTCTGGCCTCTGGTTCTCCCCCTGTCATTTTCTGTCCTGGTGGGGTCTGTGTTTCTGGCTGCCTGGTCCTTCTGGTTGGTCTTCGGGAGGCTTCTGTTCTGGTGTTTGTTGGGTTTGCTTCCTTCTGGCCGTGCTGCCGTGCCTTTGTTGGGCGGGGTTCCGGGTTTGTGTCCCGGGGTTCCCTGCATTCTTTGTGGGTGCCTCGGTCTTGGCCTGTTGGCCTGTCCCTGTGCCCCTGTTCTTTCTCCCAGTGTGGGTGCTTTGGTGGTTGTCCTGTGTTGGCACTGGTGGTTGGTGCTGGACGTTCCTACTCTGGGGCCTGGTCCTCCGCTGGGGGTTTTCCTTGGCTGTGTCCTCTGGGCTCTTTGGTGGCCAGGTCTGTCCAGTTGGTGGGGCTGCATTTTGGTCGGTGCATCCTCCCTTCCTTGGTTGGTCTGTGCGGCCCTGCCCTTGGGTGGTTCTCTGGGTTGCTGCCTTGGCCCTGTTGGCTGGCCCTGTCTTCTTTTTTTTTGGCTGGTCTGCTATGGGTCTCCCCGGTGGTGTTGGGGTTGGTCCTGTTGTTGGCCCTGTCGCCCTTCATTTTCTGGTCGGGGCTGGGCCTTTTGGGTGTTTCCCTGCTTCCCCTTATCTCTCTTTTGAGGTTCATTGTGGGTCTTTTCGGGTTTTTTGGGCGTTGTTTCCATTGCCTGCTTGGATGCGCTCTCTTTCGGTCTGCTGCTGGGTCGGTGGGGCTGCTTGGTGATGTTGGGCTTGACAGCTTTCTGGCCCGGTTGGCACCCCTCTGGGCTTTTTGTGTCCTGTGGGGTGCTGCGGTCCTACTTGTGCTGGTTGTTTCTGGTGGGGTGGTTGCTTCGGCCCCTCTGGGGCTTCCCCTTTGGGTTTGGGGTCTCTGTGCTTGGCCTCCTTTCAGCCTTTGATTTTGTTCGTCTTTGCCTTGTCGCCTTCGTGGGTGGCTCCCTTCTGCTTGGTGGTTTTGGGGGTTGGGGTCGGTAGGGTATGGGTTCCCTGCTTGTCCTTTTTTTCTGTGGTTGACTGCCTCCTTGGTGCTGCTGGTGCCTTTTTGCTTTCGGGGTGCTGGTTCTTCTGGTCCTTGGTTGTGTCCCTGTTGGCCTGGCCCTTGCTTGCTGGTGTGTCTGATCACCTTGGGTCTTCTTCCTGTGTGGCCTCCTCGCTGTCCTTTTGTTGTGGGCGGTCTCTGGTGCTTCCTTGGCCGGTGCTCCTCCTTCGTTGTTGGTTCGAGGGTGTTCCCGGGTTGGCTGCCTTCTGGCTGGAGGAACTGTTTGTTGGCTGCGTTTTTTTTCACCTTGGTCATCTACTGCTTGTTCTGGGGGGGTGCAGGCCTGTTGTTTGGTTGGAAGTGTTGTGTGCTCCTGCATATGTTTCCCGTGGTTCTCCTCTTTGTTTCGCCTGGGATGCTGCTTGTCGGTATGGTGTCCTGGGTGTTTTTTGGGGGTTCAGAAAGCTGGGTTTTCTGGCTTTGGCATGCTCCAAAATTAAGGAATGGGATGAGGACTTGAGGGACCTGGGGGTAATGCCCTGTTACTTAACGGTAATATTTATTACTCTGGGTCCTGTTGTCCTCGTCCCATTCCTTACGCCCCTCCCTCCCTCCCGGATGGCCAGCCTTCCTGTTGGTGGCTTGGTAGGTCAGGCGGAATGCTGAGTGAGTACTGGTTATGTACTCAGAGTGGGAGGGGGTGGGGTAAGGGTCCCAGCATTCCAATGTTCATTTTTTCTGTCAGGGAGATGGTTAGCTCCATAAGTGAGGAATGGGACGAGGACAACGGGACCCGGAGTAATGAAGAATACCGGTAAGTAATAGGGCATCTACAGCTACAGGCCTTCATGTGAACATAATTCCTGGACCTATCCAGTTGTGGAGATTAGCACCCAAAACTGTAAATCATTGCAACAAATGGAGTTCCTCTGCAAGCTCCCATGTTGCATTTTAGGTCGAGTCTAGGCAGCACCCACGCGCTGTCTGCAAGACCTGCTGTAATCGCTATACAGAGTGTAATCCTGCCTGCTGCTTGCAATTGGTTCCCTCCTGTGTAGCTTTTATTTCCTGGCTCCTTATTGGTTGATGCTCCTGATATATAATTTCCGGTTTTAGCTGAGGAGCACCTTCCAACTACAGTTTCCTTACACTTGTAGGTGTTATGTGTTTTTTTGAGGACTGCTTGCTTACTTTATTTCCTGCTAGTTTTACTGTGTGGTGAGTGCCTGTTCCTTGTACCTTGCACTGTTTATTTTTTCACCACGGCACCCGCTTTATGGGCAGCCGCTCGCATATCTTGTATGTATTCGGGCACCGTGCTTTATATTTAGCACATGCCCGCTTTTATGGGTTTTATTGACGCGCGCATAACTTGTATGTATTCAGGCGCCACGCTTTATATTTAGCACGGCACCTGCTTTTATGTTTTTTTAAAATTACCATGGCACCCGCTTCATGGGCTGCCACGTGTATACGTTCTATGTACACGGGCGCCGTGCTTTGTTTCACCACGGCACCCGTTTTTATGTTTATGAGCTACATAGCCTTTCCCTGGCTGCAGTCTCCAGAGTACTTTTTATGTAGACGGGCGCCGTGCTTTGCTTCACCACGGCGCCCGCTTTCTTGTTTATAGGCACCATAGGCTTTTCCTGGTTAGCGTCTTGCTGCAGACAGACTCTTTGTTGCCAGTGCTGATGTGACCAATGTAGGACCACAGCATTTCTCGGATGGTTACACTATGCCGTTGCCTTTATGACTTTATGATGTGGAAAATAAGTTCCTTTCTGCACACAGGGAGTGCAGATCTGTCAACCAAAGGAGCATCTTCCCCATAGGGGCAGGGGCTTCACAATGAAGGCTTCCAGTCCAGCTACATGCTCTTACCACTTTTATGTCTCTCCACAGTTTTAACTCTCCAGTATGCCCCTCACACACTGAAGCAATACCAAAGGGGATGATGGACGGAGCGTTAGAACAAATCAAACACTCACCCCCAGTCAACTGATCTGGGTTTAATCCATCATCATTCTTTAGCTCACTCCACCACCCCAGTTCGGACATGGCCATATGCAAATCAGTCTGACCCTGTGCCTCATGGGAACAGTCACACACTGAAGGCAGACCTGGTCAAAACCACTTCCCTTAGACAATGCTCCTTTTCGCTCGCAATGATTTAAAAATGATGCAATTTAGGACTGTACGAAAAATATAAATAAAGTAACGGAACATTTGCAACCAAAAAATACTTTTTGGTGACGTGTTTTAACATAAAAATGGCATCCTGCACGGCGAATAGCCTTTCAGCCGTAACCTCTTTGGTTGTCCAGATATCCGCTCTCTTTGCCCGAAGCAGAGGTAAGTGTGGGCCGAAGGTGGTTGTCACTACTACCGACACCCACATCGGCTGACAAGAACATTCAGTCATCAAATAAACTCCTGGCATACAAGCAGTCCTACGACTGAAGATGCACAATACAGCAGACTCCCTTAAACACAAATAAACGACTGAAACCTAAATGCTGTTGCACATTCCCTTGCAGACACATACCTAGAGATCAAATCAACGATGCAAACACTCCCTTTACAGAGATGTGATACACCCTGCAGGCAGACACCGGGACTCATGATGCAAACACATACCTACAGACACCAGCACTCATGCTCACTCTGCCTGCACTCCCACATAAATACTGATAAATGTATGGCTGCAGACACCCAGCCGAGGCACAACAGCCTCCTAACCGAGAGGGTTATAAAACGAGGACCCTGCAGGTTCAGGCCCACAGCTGACAGACACCTGGGGGGCAGAAGTGGCGAGGGGGGGGGTGTTATATACTTTCAGCTATATACTATCTGCTGCACCTAGCCCGGCCTGCCACTGCAACATCTGTTTGCTTTCCCAAGGGGGTGACATGCATGCCTCTTGCACAGGACGTCTGCTGCTAAAGCACGTGGTGAAGGCAAACCTCTAAAACCAATGGACAGGATGTGCACTCCTAGCTCGATGAAATGCAGCAGAAGCAGCCGGTGGCACCCTGTACTCCGGGCCAGCCCCCACCACCTGTGCCAAGTGTTTGCACTGAGAGGGAAGGTCTCACTGCAGGCTGATACCTGGGCGAGCAATGGCCCTCTCAGCTCCCCCTTCTCATCTCCCTCTTTCCTTCTTTAACCACACCCTCCTCTCTTGATCTCTCTCCTACCCTTTCTTATCTCTCTCTCCCTCCTCTCGCACACTGTTTTCCCCTTTGCTGTTCTCCCACTGCTTCTTTCTCACTCTTAGGCTCTGTTTGTAGTAGTAGTTAGAGTCGATGCACAACCCCAAGTCTTGGAGCAGTGTGGCCTCATGCACACAAAGGCAATCAAGAAGTGGAAGTCAAAAATGTCTATGGCGTGGGTGATGAGTGCCAAGCTTTGCATCAGTTGAGTTTGAGGTTATGACTGAAGGCGTACGCTTCACCCTGTTTTAAGTTGTTCTAGGACAAAAAGAAACAAGAATTTGCAATGCAATAGATCTCGCATTTGCAAGAGTTTGAGCTATTGGCATTGTAAATGACAATGCCTTTTATTTATATGTTTTGAAAACCTGCAAGCGGTGCTTAAACACGCACTTTGTACTTACAGTCCTTGCTTACGAGAAGCAAGGCTGGCAGTAAAAGAGGCGCAGTTACTGCCAGGCTTGCTTCTTGTAAGAAAATGTAAATGCTTGTTTCTTTGACTGTTCTTAAAGAGCCAGTACTTTCCATGTGGTCTATGCGATCCGCCCCCTGGTTAGAAACATATTGTTCAAATCAAAATAAAATACTACATTTTAATGACTGAACTGAAGGAAAGTCTATAACCATTAACTACAGAAACTAGTTTCCGATTAAATGTATGTCCATATCTCCTTAATGGCTTCAGAACCAAAAACAAAATCGTTTTTACTGGCAAAGGCTGTTCAGTCACTGGAAAAGCAATTTTTATAAAATGAGTTTCCAAAATCGTTTTCAATTTAGAAATGATCAGCAGCAGAAAATTAATTATCATACGAAATACATGTGGGTGTATAGTAGAAAATGGATTAGGCAAAATATCATGCAGTTTTTATTGCCTTTCTTAAAAAAGAAACATATTGACTCTGCAGGTCGTCCCTGCAGTCATATATGCACACAGTATGGTGTCAGTGTAATAACTGACTATGCCTCTTGAATGCATATTTGATGACTCTTGGTATTTCTAATTCTTAAACGTGGGTGTGGCATAAGACATGTACTGCCTGACACACAAACCTCTTTTCACGATTTGCGCAAAGGCGAATGGGGGAAAGGTGCATTTTACACACACACACACACACACGCAAATTAATACGTTCGCAATTTGGCCTATGCATATGTACCTCATACAGGGTTAACGTTTGCTAATGAGGTTGTGTAAAGAGATTTGACAGTCACAGGGGCCAATGCATCTCTCATTCATATAGTGAGTTGCACTGAAATCAGCTCCTGGGGCACAGCACGTTTACTTTTAATAGCCCTGATCTACCATCGGGCTATCGAAGAAGAAGCGGAGTGCATGGGTAGAGATGGCTGCTGTCTGTAGGCCTTGTGCTCCACTGCTCACATGTTGGACAAGCTGGTAAGGGCCAGGCCATGTCACTGCCTCTCCTATTGATGATCCTGGATGCAAGAGTCTGCTAGCCTCAGATACCCCGTCACCATGTCCATAAGACTCATGGGATCCAATGCATGCTACAGCAGTATGCATGTCCCCTGCTTTATTGCATATGGACAGCTAAGCTGCAAATGTGAACACAGCATTACAACAAACTAATAGACAAACCCCTTTGCCCACAGATCCTTATCAGGCATCAGAAACATTGGGCTTTCCAACTTCAGTGGCATGTTTGCAAGGGGCAAAGTCTCTCTTTCACATTTGAGCCACAGCTTTGTAAGGTGTCAAAAAGCCATATTACTTTTGTTCCCATTTCTCTAAATATGGTATAATTGAATGTTGTCATTTTTCCACCCACCTTTTCCTCTCTCCAGTCTATATTTTATCTGCATTATTTGCTCTATCCTGGAAGCATGCATGTCTCCTTTTAAAATTTAACAGAAGTAGTAATGTACATAAGGCCAGATTTACTAACCTTTCACGCAATGATGTGTAGCAAGGCAGCCTGCTGTGCTGAAAGGGAGAGAGCAGAATAGCACCATATCTACTAAGATATGGCGCACTTTTGCTCTCTCATAGTGCTGGCCCTCTTCAGGCAGCCTAGTGCCAATGCAGGCACTCTTGCACCACAGTGCAAGGGTGCCTGCGTTACAAGGAGTATTGTTTTTGTGCAGGAAGGGATCTCAAAAACAATCTCTCAAGGCATTTTCCTCTGTCTATGTGTGCTGCAGATTGCAGAGGAAATATTGAGGAGAAAAAAGATTTTTCTCCTCGTTACGCCATCCTCTGGTAGGCATAGTGATTTCACCTAATCCCAGTGTGGAATTGAATATCATCCTAAAAGTATCAAGAATAGCTCCAAACATGATAGGTGAAATACCTCCAGATTTAATTCATAGAAGAAACTCCAGCCACCACCTTCAACTGTTCCCCATAACTGACCATCACAGATTCCTCATCAACAATACACATTCTATATTAGAAACCACTCCAAGGAAGGAAAGTTAGCCATGGAGACTAGATATCCATGGATACACACATCTCAGTCTAGGTGAAAAACAAATATATGCCATTACCACATACCTCCCCCTTCAATAAACTAAACCAACACAAATATTTTTTTCCTCTACCACAATATGATTAAAATTCCATATGTGACCATCATCCAGTTTGACCGCCCCTCTGAATACTTTTGTTACCCTCTATGTTCTGCTAAATTGACTGTCCTTGGATTATCTCAGGTAAATTTACTTTAACAAGATCACCCACACTTAGGAATATGGGCTTGGTTGCCTTGCGACTGTCATACCTCTCTTTTCTCTCACCCTATAGAACTACCTATTTTCCTTGGTTTTCTCCATTATCAAATCAGGCCTTATTTAACTCTTACTGTAGCTTATCAACCAAGGAGTATCAACCACAGTATAAGGCCTTCTTTTCTTGAGCAATACAAAGACACTCACCTACGTGGTAGAATGTGGAGTGAATCTATACTCCTCAACTCACCTTTTTACAGCCTGAACACAATCCTTTCCATTATATTTAGCAATTTAAATGTCTTCCTTCAATATTCTATAGAACCTTTCAACCATTCCATCATTTGTTTCTGGATGATATAGGGCACACCTTTTATGAGATATACCTCTCCCACCTAGAAACAACTACATCTCCTTTGAAGTCAGTTTCAGCCCATTATAAGTAAGAACAGTCCTAGGATTGCCTTCTCTTGCAAACACTTCAGTTAAGAATCTGATGACTGCAGAAGTGTTAATCTCATTGGTCACCCCTACCTCAGGCCACCTGGAATGCATGTCTATGACTACAAAAAAATATTTGGAGGTGCTCCCCACATTGATGGGTGCAACAATGTCCAACCCAATCTCCTCCCAAACTTTGTTGGGAATGTCCCGACAAACCATGTGAAATGTCCTAATTTTCATGTTCTTGTCATTCATCCTGCATTCGCTACATCTCTCACAATTTCTCTCCACTACAATGTCCATTCTATGCTTCCAATACACACACCAGAGTCTCTCTTTCATCTTGCTAAAGCCCTTCATGAACAAGCTGTATCAGAAGTTCCCTGGCACCCTGGGGAGGAACCAATTTACTCCTTCTCATAAGTACGCCATCACTCACTGACAACTCATCAAACATCTTCACAAAACTGGCAAACCTCTAATTTTTTTCCCAAGCATGGTGTTTTTCACAACCTCATCTCACTCCATTCCCTGCCCCCATTCACTCTCTGTTACATAACCCCATTGTAACATTAGACACTTTAACTTCATCATCCTTCCACCAATTTTCTTCATCATCACTGGTCCCAGAATCCACAGCCAGCCTTAACAAGAAATCTGCAACTTTGTTGTCCATACCGGGCAAATATGTAACCCGCAATTGAAAATCGTGGAGTGCCACAAGCCACTTACAAATTCTAGATGAAATGCAGTTGAAACCCTTCTTCCCGAATACTTCCTGTAATAGCTTGTGATCTGCCCACGCTTGGAACCTAACTCCCCAAAGAAACTGCTGAAATAGCCTTATCACCCAGTGCACATCGAGAGCTTCTTTATCTATGGTAGAGTACCTTACCTCTACCCCCCCTCAATGATCTAGATGCAAAGGCTATGGTGACTTTCTCACCTGCCTGCTCCTGTTTCAAAACAGCTCCAAGCCCTTTTTCACTTGCATCGGTAAGCACTACACAAGGCATCCCTGGGACAAAGCTCTTTAAAAATTGGGCAGATGCCAACGCAGCCTTTAAACCTCTAAATTATGCCGCACTCCTCTGTTCAAACAAACTGGATACCTTTCTAGAGAAGACTGCTAATTGCCACAGTCCAACCTGCAAAGATGGGAACAAATTGTGCATAGAATTCTGCCATTCCCAGAAACGTTTGAACCTCTTCCTTCTTGGAGGGTTGGTGCATCTGCAATATGGCAGTTATAAGTTCAGCCTCGGGTCTGACACCCACCCTTACCAGAGAGGACATGTCCTAAGTAAGTAATTTGCAACTGACCAATCTTGCACTTGACAATCTTGAACGTGATACCTTTCTGTTGAAATATACCAAGTACTTCCTTTACCCTATTCACATGATCATGCAAGTTGTCACTGAGTATAAGCACGTCACCCTGAACGAATTTGACTCCAGCAATCCCCTTTAACAAACTGGTCATGAGTCTCTGAAAAATAAAGAAGCCGCAGTCCAAATGGCATTCTGTTGAAGCGGAACCCACCGAAGGGTGTAATGAAAGCAGTTAAGTCTTTCAAATCATCACTCAATCTGACCTGATAATAGGCAGACGTTAAGTCAAGTGTGGTAAAATACTTTGCAGTGCCCATCAACGTCACCATCTCTATTATATTCAGTGGGGGAAACTTGTCTTCAATAACCTCCCTATTGAGATGGTGAAGATCCACACAGAGACAAATCTCTTTTGAGAATTTGGATGCTACCACCCATTGTGAAGCTTCTACAGCCTCAATAATTCCCTCCTTCTTGAGTCTACTCAACTCAGACTCCACAGCACCATGCTGACTCCAGAGAATATTCCTGACCTTAAACACAACTGGTGTGGCTCCCTCCTTGATTCTAATGCGATGGATGTAATCTTTCACAAATCCCACTTTATCAGAGAACACCTGAGGAAACTCCTGCTGGAACTGCTCAGACATAGTATCCACTCTCCTGACCTGCACTTGGAGAGTCAAGTTAGGATCTAGAAACATTCCCAAGAGATTCTGGGGTGGCCAGCTTAAGATGGTATCACCCTTGACAGAAACAGCTACTTTCCCAGAAGCATTATTCCTTTGAAATTTAAAATTAGCATCAATGTAACCTATCAAATCTATAGGTTTACCCCCATCACTATACAGCATGACATCATGTGGATTGAGAATAATTTCCCCTTTGAAACAAGCCTCATAGTCCCTATCGAATATCAACATCAGTTTGGCAACTGAGTCCATCATCATGACCACATTGATTCCATTCAACCTGCTACATCCGTGGGTCGTGTGCAATTGGTACTAGTAACACCATTGATGTCATTATCATTTACTTGCAAAACAATATCTTCCTCGCCTGCACCAATCTCATTCACCTTCTCCCTACTAGAGGAAGACTTAGCACACTTGGAAAACTGTCCCCTCTTACCACACACCTAGAAGTCACACATACAGGAGGACAAACTTTGTAATTAGCCAAATGATCGGGATGGCCAAATCTGTAACAATTACCCTTTTCTTAGGAAAACTTAGATGTTTTCTCTTCTGTGAGGCAATCATGTGTATGACATTAGTCTCACTTTTGACATCCTCTTTGGCCTCATTTTTGGATCTCTGCAAATCCTGTATACAATGCTTGGAATGTACGACTTGCTTAGCTATAATAAGAACTTCTGTCATGCTCGGATCATTTTTGACCCACAATTCTTCCCTAACCTTGTCACTTCTACACTCTAACATAAATTGGTTGTGAATTCTTTCCTCAGTGTTTTCCCCAAAGTTGCACTGAGCAGCCAACTTTCTAAGTGTTGTTACAAAATCTTCAACAGATTCACTTTCATTCTGTATTCTTTTCCCAAAGTAGAACCTTTGTAATATTATGGAAATTTGGGGCAAGTAGTGCACATCCAATTTTTTAAGTGCAATCTCAGCGTATCGCCATCCCCTTTCTCACTTATGTCACGCAAGGTCTCATATACATCTTGGTCTTCGATGCCTAAATAATGTATTAACATTGAGGTTTTCCTCTCCACTGAAAAACTAGAACCACATACTTTTAGCTAATTAGTGAATACCTGTTATTCCACTCTGACAAAATTAAAGGCAAATCTCCGGGAGTAGATAGCAAGAAGAGAGGCAGTGAAACATGTTGCATTGTAAAGACTGGGAAATAAATAGAATAAATGGACAGAAGGGCAAGAAGAAGTGAAGTCCGGACAATCTTTAACTCAGCCTTATGTAGTGAAAGAGATGCTAGATTGAAGTGAGAGCACAACAAGCCTCACTGAGTTTAAAATGAGTGGATGCCTTTTCTATAAGAAGTCATTATGTTTATCAATGTACCCAGCTCATACTGTAACAACAGGTTTATTTCAGTCACCTAGGGCCAGATGTACGACCGTTTTTACATGCGCAGACGGGTTTGCGAACCCGTTTGCGCATGCAAAAAAAGCATGGGCCATGTACAAAGCCTATTTAGCGAGTCGCAATTTATTTGCGACTCGCTAAATAGGTTTTACAACTCGCTATTAGGAAGGGGCGTTCCCTTCCTAATAGCGAGCGCAAGCCCATGTATGAATGTTTTGCGACTGCAAATGCGGTCGCAAAACACTCGCAAATTACCACCCTCTTCAAGAGGGTGGTAATGCACTCGCAAAAGGGAAGGGGTCCCCAGGGGACCCCTTCCCCTTTGCAAATGCAGGGGAAAATATATTTTAAGGGCAGGCAGTGGTCCCAGGGACCACTACCTGCCCTTAAAAATGAAACGAAAACGTTTCATTTTTTTCTTTTAAATGCATCCCGTTTTCCTTTAAGGAAAACGGGCTGCATTAAAAAAAAAACTGCTTTATTTAGAAGCAGTCCCAGACATGGTGGTCTGCTGAGCCCAGCAGGCCACCATACCTGGGAGGGCCTGCCGTTCCCAATGGGGTCGCAAATTGCGAGAGGCTCATTAATATTCATGAGCCTCTCAATTTGCGACCCAATTGGGAATCGCAAACAGTGTGATACACACTGTTGCACATCCAAAATAGCGCCTCGCAAATTGCGAGTCGCAAAACACTCGCAATTTGCGAGGCGCTATTTTGCACATCGTACATCTGGCCCTAAGTCCTGTGATCCACAGAATTATAAAGCTGTGAGTAACAGGGTACAGTTAAATTCAAAGGAGGATGGCGCACAACAAACAATCTGACAAATAAACAGGCAAAACAGACTCCAAATTCAATCCCATCACTTTTTGCAGTGTACAGTACATTTAAGCAAGTTATCTTAAATATTATTTTTAAGGATCCTAACATCCATCCACATTTGTCTATTGTGGAGCTTCTAAAGGTGAGAAAGCCTTACCTGTCCTGCGCATGGAGAGTATGCCAGGGTAGATCTCAACAGATGTTAGTATGGGGTTGCATTCTGCCCTTGCCGTACCTTTTGTTTACAGCCATTTGACATACCTTAACAAAAAGTACATTATCACCTCACTAATAGGATACCATGGACATTTAACTAGGGGACCTAGAAATAGATTTCACTTATTAACAATTCAATAGGACACATCTTCCAAGAACTAAACTAGACCAGTTGCGTAACTGCTTCCGACACACTAAAGCAACCTTAAAATAAAATGACGAGCCATTTTATATTTCTGCTCGTTCACATTAGGGCTCAGTTGTCATTTCACATCATTGTCAATGAAGGAAAAAACAGGAATTTGCATTTATAAGGCAGTTCAGAGGTCTAGCTGTTCCCAGGCTAAATTAGTCAAATGTAGTGTAAGGGATTATACCTAGAGGTAACAATTTCACTTTAGATACAAAAATAAAATATTTGAATTGATAGATGCTGTTTCTGCGGTGCCTGTTCATTTTCTGGATACGTGGATAGGTTGGCTAAGGGGAAGATCTTTTTTTTGCCTGGGGGTGAATTTATTTCTGTTACATTTCAGGCTCTTGTAATGAGACATTGTGTGACCTAAGTTAACCTGCCTATCCGTACACGCTGCTGGCTCTATTTTGACAGCTTCAACATTTTTTAGTTTAGTTTTAATATCTCTCTGAGATTCAGATGGGTGTACATGGCAAAGTAACTGAAAATAAACCTTTGCTGTCAACATTAACACACTAAGGTCCAGTTTGACTGAAGGGATACTCCATCAAAATGTCAAAACATGACAACTAGCCTATCTTCTGTATTACAAGTGCACCCGGCATGTTTGTGGCAGAGTATCCTGTCTGCAAAACTGTAAACAAGGTGAAAAAAACTCTTTAATATCATGTAGAAATGTATCAAGAACTATCTGTAAAAAATACTAATCTGATAATATTTAGTCATGTTAGTTTTTTGGTCTTCATAAGGGATGAATTTTCATCAAACTAATATCAATGTTGAAAAGGCATATTATGGAATTTGTCATATACTTTGTTTCTACCACCATAGACTAAAAGACATGGCTGACCTCAGAATGCTCTGCACACAGTGGTTCAAACTACCCATCCTGAAGGCTTTGCCAATCTTGCTAACCTCACGTTTGTTTGTGTAGCAAGGAAGGGTAGTAGTCTGGTACATCGGTGGGATGCACACATTATATATTACATGACAACATATCGGAACCACTGCATCAGCCAAACCATTACCTCACAAGATTTACATTGTGTAAGTGGTGTAGAGTTAACAACAGCAAATATAGACTTACATTGTTGTTGTAGTGGTAGACAATGTAGGGAATGCAATTTGTTCTATATTAGCAACCTTTATATAAAATTATGCATGCATTAGTACAAATATTTAGCCTAAAGCAACAGAAAAGCTTCTCTTAGATGTTCCTGGGTCCAACTGCCTACTTTTTATTTCTAATGCAGTTTGCATGCAGTTTATCCCTTCTCCAAATACCTTTCTTTAGGTAAATGTGCTGCTTTACTGTTATATGGATTAGAATATCCATATGGATAAATATATTACAAATTAAATGAACAGATTCCACCATAGTACTTAATAATATGTCACACCTTTTTGCTGAATTTGTTTTGTCAGAGTAAGAACTCAGGGGCTGATTAGGGTGTCGGTTGGACTTTCGTCCGACTGCCACCCTTTTGCAAATGGGACCGCCCGACAGGCTGTTGGCGGTCCTGCCAGAGTCATTAGGATGCGACCACCACCATTACGGTCGCAATGCCTATGTTTTGCATTGCGGTGGGTGCTGCTGGCTGCAGCACACGCTGCAGTACAAAAAAGGGACACTTAACATATCCCTGCACTACGTGGCAGGCACCATGCGGTGCATGCCACATAGTGCACGGATATGTAGGGGGGGCACCCAAAACCCACAGCTGAGAGCCAGGGGGGGAAGGGAGGCCCGCTAAGGGCTCCCAGAGTCCCTTTCCATCTGCCTTTTCATGACGGGTTAACCGCCATGAAAAGGCAGGAGAAAAGGGACATTGTAATCCCTATGGCGGTGCCATTGTAGGGAATACAACCCCCTCCGCCGCACTGGCGGGTCAAGGAGCCCGTCGGATGCGTGGCGGTCGGTCTTTCCGACCACCAACCATCCGCCCGCCATTGTAATGTGGTGGGCGGAGAACATGGTTACCATGACGGTGGGCCCGCCACCGCCGGACTGTCGGTGGTGGTCCCACCGTCATTGTAATCAGCCCCCAAGTTGTCAAACTCGAGAAGTGTAATATTTTTCAGGAATAAAAAACGGCACAAAATGTATTAAAAACTAATGCTAATTGACATATATGCTAAGTTCAAAATTAAAAATGTGACTTGCACCTCTAACGGAACTACTATTTGGTCAGTATTAACCATTGGGGTTATGTAAAGGGAGGGCTTTTTAATTCACTATGCAATGCTGGACGGTTCCAATGCCATCATCGACACAGCGAAGCATTCTTAAACTCAATAGAAACCAGTGAAGATTGCACCATTTCAGGCCCAGCCATGCCATACAGGCCAAAAGAAAGGAACAACTAATGATACATGTGGTGACAAGATTCAGCCTGACGCTTCATGGGATGATCATAGGGTTGTCTGCCACCGATTTTATGAGATAAACTGGATGAAATAGAAGAAGTGCTTAAATGTGTCCTCCATGTAGCTGTAAGAAATATGATTGCTTATTTAAAACATATAGATATGACAATAATGTACTAGGACCACTTCAGAGATACACAAAGTTCTTCTCAGCGATGTATACATAGAAGATTCTGTCTATGTCTTGGATGGTTTTCTGCAGGATGAACACGCATGGCTGCACAGGGGAGCTAGTCAGATGCTCATGGTTAAGTAGTATAAGAAATGTATGTACTGCCGTGCGACAGTATGATTCAAGGCGACCTACAGACGTAGCATTAACGCTGGTCAATTATTCAGGGAACTACTCAGGTGTGACCAACTCACTTAGACTAATGGCAAATCTGTGCATTGCTGTATAAGGAAAATGAATGATGAAAAATAACCTGAGGGCAAGCTATTAAAAGCTTAAGTGCCACAAACACCTTTCCTCATAAATGCAAGTGCCAGCCTTTCATCATTGGGTTTCTTTTTCTGTCTTCTACTATTTGCATGAAAGGTGTTTTTAAACTTAATAAATAAAATCTGAAAAATGAATTTCCATACTCATTTTCGGGAAAAGGTTAAACGAAGATCTCTACATGCTCGGTTGGTCCCGAACACTGCATCTCTTAAAGGTCTTTTCACAAAGGTCTAACTTTGCATGTGGAAAAGAATCCAGCTAGTAGCATATATTTATGCAGGTGCGATGTCAATGACTTGGAAATCACCTTCCTTCACTTGTGGCTCTAAAATAATGCCCTCATGTGTTAATGTAAGTGTGGTGTTCATATACCATGATGACATGCCCAAATCCTGTGTGTTTGTCACCTGTTTTCCTATGTGACTGTGTGTGTGTGTATATAGATTAAACAAAATAACAATATGTATGTAGAGTTAGAAGAGTGTTGAATTACATTTAACATTGGCTTTTTTCCTGAAAACCATAGTTTTTCAATAATAGACACCCATTCCTGCACGTGCTTGAAAAATTGACATATTGCCCGCTTCCTGTCACGTTCTGCATTTCTTATCTCAAATCTATTTGGGAATACATTAGGTGTGCTGGTAACTGTGACATTTCATACTTGATGCGTGTAAATGATAAAAGATGCCTCCTTGAATGATGATACCCATATAACTAGTTTTCTTCTGTTTTTAATTACTTCTGAAAATAGAAAATGCTAAACACATGCAAAAGTCAAATATATATATGTAACTTTCATTTAGTTAAATCCAAATACTTCTTGCTACAAATGGCATCCCCTCTCTGCAGCTAGTGACAATTCAAAGAGGGAAAACAATTCGCTCTAAGCACTGAAGCAAAACTAAAGTGGCATGTCATACTGTAACCCGCCAGACTTCCACAGCACCTTCCAACAGAAGAGCGAAACAAGCACAGGAAGTGTGCCTGAGTACAGTCTGTCTTTTCCCATTACTGGGTCATCATATTTTCCCAAAGTTGAGGTTCAAGATGTGGTCAGTCCTACCCCACTTTTGAATCTCTCACTTACTTCTGTCCTATTTTGCCTGTGTGGTGGTATATGAATGTTATGTTTTGTTAAAAGTATTTGTAGAGTGCACGTTCACCAGTCGGTTTCTTAGTGCTAAATATAAGAGTAGCCTGGAGCCTGGTAGGTTATTCATATGCCGGGATAAACCGCCAGATCTTAAGAAGTCTCCTGAAGATCAGGAAATTTGTACAGGATCTGATGTTAAGGGGAAGGGTGTTCCAAAAATGAGGGTCTAAAACCGCAATTCTACAACCACCTAGTCTCTTCAGTTTGTAGGTCGGTGTAACCAGGAGGTTAAGGTGGATTGAGCACAAATTGCGAGCATATCTATATCTCTGGATAAGATTGGAGACAAATTTCAGACAGGTGCCATGCAGAGATTTGAAGATGAAAAACCCAATTTTGAAAGCGCAACGTTGTATTACGGAGAGCCAGTGTAGCTTCCTCATTAGAGGGGAAGCGCGTTGCCATCTTGACTGATGGAAAACCAGTCTGGCAGCCTGAGTTTGCACCAGCTGCAATTCTTTAGTTAAATATACCAGAATGAAACTCATAGCCATGGACATCATTTTGGGGTCGCCAGGGATCGCACTGCCTTTGTGACCCTTGGCCTCAGAGGTGGCAAAATCAATTCCACGAACACAAGGGCAGCACGTCCTTATGGACGTCGGTTGGGTCTCCACATTCCTTGTTTTCTGTCACTTTTTTATTACACGAATACTGAATAATTTTTTATTATTCACTATTTGTGTAATAAAGAATGGATTATAACTAGATGGAATATGACTTTCCCTCTTTGTGATCAAATGAATGTCATTTGTTCATAATCAGGAATGCATCTGCAAAGTCCAGACTGTACTGAATTACGCTGGCATTTCTGTCTTTCTGTTTATGAATCTTCTTATTAGCATTGTATTCATCAGAGCAAAACACATCTCAGAAAAGTGGCTTTCCATGTGAAACATTACATTTCAGATTAAACCGTATTAGCTTTCAACCCAGTCGTGCAAGAGAGGACTTACTTCATGAGTACAAAAGTGTGAAGACTAAGAGACATATTTACTGATGTTTCACGCAATGCAGGGCAGCAAGCAAAGTTGCTGCGGTGTATTGCGTGAATCGGAGAGATCAAAAATGCACCATATCTAGAAAGATATGGCACACTTCTGCTCCCTTCTTGCACTGGCACACTTGAGGCTGCCTAGCACCAATGTAGGCACCCTTGTGCCTTGCTGCAAGGGTGCTTGCATTGCGAACTGGTTTGTTGTTGTGCAGGAAAGACATTTTCTATGTGTGATGCAGAAAGGATCACCAATAGAACAAGCATTTGCAATGCAATCGGTCTCGCCTTTGGGACCTTATATGTATTTCGCTATGCAGCACATTAGCCTGGGTGCTGAGACATCTACTGTTCTTTAACATGGAGGGAAAGTAAGCACCAAACTGCGTGACACGCCAGGTATGAGAACACATGGAGAGAAATATTGCCTTTCAGCAGGAAATGGTATAGTCCAAAGCTCTGTTTTAATATAAAATCAGGGCCTTCAGTGGTCATATTACTGAAAATACAAGATTTGAAAAAATATTATTGGTAACGGGTGCTCATGGAAGACAATTTCTATGGACTGGAATCTAAAGAATGCTAAAGTGATTCTGGTATTTTACTGACTTCAACTAGTCGTTTTCTATCAAGAAAGTTAAATAGAGGCAGTTGCCAGAAAAATAAAAAAAGAAAGTCTCTCAGCAGAAAGCAATTCTGGAATTTTACAAACCTCTGCTGGTCGTTTTCTATCAACAAAGTTAAATAGAGGCAGTTGCCAGAAAAATAAAAAAAGAAAGTCTCTCAGCAGAAAGCAATTCTGGTATTTTACTGACCTCTGCTGGTCGTTTTCTTTCACAACAGTTAAATAGAGGCAGTTGAACAGAATAAAAAGTCCCTAAGCGGAAGCAGACAATTCCTAGGGCTGATCTCCAGACCCCACAAAGTACATACACATATAAGTATATAATAAGTATATACTAAAGTATATACAAGAGGTCTCGAATGCTCGACCTAAAAAGGGAATAACCAGGAGAAATAAGGGTGTTTCTCCTCATTACGCCTGGGTCTGAGAGGTGCACAATTTCCGGGCACTCACAGGTTTACTGAATTTAGTAAATCTGGCTTTGCTTGACTTACTAAATCCCAGTTAAGGACATGTGTTGCCTTCCAACGACTTAAGTCAGAAAAAGACAACGCACGTCCTTAGTAAATCTAGGCCTATGTGAATAGCCCATTCATTCCCATCTCTCCACAGTAATTACTCCATTATTCCCAAAGTTGGGAATAATTTGTGTTGAAACTCTGCACCGTGCATACCGATTCTTCTGCTATGAAACATTGATCCATTCCCCTCTGTCACTTGTTTAGTGTTGGCGCCTCTCTGTCTTTCCACCTGCGCACAATGTCCCATTTGGTTACCAGGAGCCCCACACCCACCAGTACATAGGCCACTGTGAACCCGTTCCATTCATCCATGACACCCAGCAGAGCCCTCTTGGGTGCTGGGGTGATATGCTCATCAATTACCTCCCTGAGGGACCTGAGGATCACCTCTCAGTATTGCATAATTACAGGGAAGTCCCATACGATGTGTATGAGGGTACCTGTAGTGTGACTACATAGTTAAGAAGCAAGGCTGGGGGCTTTACCCATTCACCATAATCTAACTAAGTGGTAGCAAATCCAGTGAAGAAATTTGAATTGTATATGTCTAAGCCTAGCAGATGTAGTCAGGGTTTGAGGGGCCATCTGGCCTGCCATCCACTTCTCGCCATCTAACTCCCCTATATCTTCCTCTCACCTGGCTCACAGCTCAACAAAAGCGTCCAACACATTAACTATTAATGCTCTGTATAATGTGGAGACCTCCATCCCACCCAAGTGCTCAGTCATTAATTTGGCCTCTAGGAGATTGAATTGAGAAACCTGTGTCAGCATCTTTTTGTAAGGTTCTAGTGCATGGAAAACTTGTAAATAATGTGCAAATTCCGTAGATAGCTTCTAAACTACTTGACATGGAACTATGCCCACATATCTCCCAACTTTGAGATCTCAGTGAGGTCCAATGCCCAGAAGCCCTCCAGGCGTGCACCCTGAGACAGCCAAGTTCAACTCCAGAGAGGGGTTTTAACCGTGAGGGTTCTTTCCAACCTAATATGCCCGAGCGCGTCGCACCAGCATTGTAATGAAGAGGAGCCAATGGGGAACCGGTAAATCATATAGTAGAGAGTATATTCTATATGGCTCAAAAGCTCCAATTTCAATTTCATTGCTGGGCTGATCCTGTCACCAAAAAGCCAGTCATTAAGTCTGAGGCCCAGAAATATCCCTGAATATCAGGGGTTCCCATTTCCCCATCATAATGCAACTGTGTGCATTTCACTAGGGAGTCACACTGTGGGTTCCCTTCCATAATAAGCCATGCAAGAGAAACTATAAACGCAGGAACAATTGAGGTGGCAGGGGGAATGGAATGTTTTGCCGTGTATGTAGGACCCATACCAAGGTGGCCATCTTAAAAAGGGCTCTAAGTCCCATTATGTTCAGCAGCAAGGAGGCCCATCCCTCCACATCCAGTTTGGTGTCCCTGAGCTGCTGAGCGATATTCAGGTTTCTACTCCAGTTTGGGTCTCTCTGGACCCACATTCCAAAATAGCTGAAGTGACCATCTGATCGGCAGGTGCTGTAGGGCCTCCGGGAGATCTCTGTGTATCAGGATGTATACCGTTTTGTCCCAATTAACTCCCATCTCAGGTGCTTTAGCATAGATTCATTACATCTGTGCTATTCTGGGTAGGGATATATTGGGATGCTGCATATACAACAGGAGGTCGTCCCCATTCAACGAGACCCTGTATTTCTGCTTGTCCCCCCATACCCTAGTATTTATACTGCAATAGAATACTTTGTGCCCATACACTTTTAACAGAATGTCATAATGTGGAGCATTAGTGTACCTTCTGCTCGTATGATAGAGAACATGGCGGTAAGTATGTGTAAATGAAAAAATGTACTCCTGGACTACTAATGCTATTTTGCTACTTACCTGCGCGCTTTCCATACAATTGTCAATTTTCAAAATATTCACACAGTGTTTGATTAACATTTTGCTACACTGACCTCAGCAGGCGTGAAGCCATCCATAGCTTCGCACGAATTACAGGGCAGGTATTAAATGAGACTCATATATCTTACATGGATATTCAAGAAAAATGAATGGGTCTTCTGCAGAGCTCTCCTCCGGGAGAGAATTATCATAATTCCATCTACTCTAGTGCCTGATGGTGTCTGAGTGGCTTTGAGTATTCAACTTCTGTTACACACAATGTTATTTAACAGATTTCAAGAAGATTTACAGCAGTTACAGAACTAAGTATTACCCGCCATTGGACACACACATCAGACATTTTGAATTGGGGTGTTTTCGAAATGAGTGAATAATTGCAAGCCACAAAAAAGTCATCATTCCTGGGAGCTGAGAGGATATGTTTTGATTTATTGTTCTCCTGTTGCTTGTGAGATAGCAGAGGCATTACATTATCTGGCTATGTGGAGAAAATGATGTGGAAGTACAGTAATGAGGCAATATTTCAAATAACAGCAGCAAAATAAATTCTGATTTTGCATTGTGTATTTTCAGGAATAATGCAATACTGAAAGAGGGTTCAGAATGAACGCTGGTGGTCGGCTTGCTGCAAGAAAATAAACCTCTTCTAATAAAAAAAAGAGGGCCAGTGGGTCTTTCGTGTAATGTTTTCCAGGCTGAACCCTGAGATCCTCATTTCAACTTTGATGCAATTCTGGTTGTAAATTATGACCTCGGTCCAGATCAACACCACGGGGTATGTTGCTTACTTGGTGCCCAATTTGGGCACCATTGCAAGTTTTGGACCTTGGAAAGGGTGGTAATGTGGTAATTGAACCTGCTTTCCTCTGAAGTGCGCAAACTCTGTTTTTGTGCCATTTGCCTTCATAATTTCACATTTTTGTACGGAAAAAAACATTTTTGCAAATTTGTGCCCTAATTGGAAAGGGACAGATTTACATAAAACAAGATAATGATCTGAGGCAGAGATTTGACAAAGGAAATACACAAATCGATGCCAGTCTGAAAGGAGAGAGGGATTGAACAGGGCTCTAAAAGAGGTAGAAACATTTATTGCACCATGGACCCATTTGACAGAATGTATTCCTGTGCATAATTTAGACACACATACCCCGAAAGAGCTCACCACAGAAAACGAATGCATTTTGCAATGACAATTAAAAAACAGTTAACAACACCAGGGATACACGAATACAGGTGGGTGAAACGAGAGTGGCTTAATTGGGGAACAATTTTCATTATAAAGCACATTTGACTTCTTTTATTTTCAGGTTTCAAAGACATGTTAAAAAACAATGCATGTCCCAATTTTTAAAAAAGGAAAACATTTGGTGTGCGTAACAGGATGAACTGTTTGCTAAATATAAACGCCAACCTTAGAGAAACATAACATTTATATGCTGGCATGAAACAACATCGCACGTGTAGATGGTCTTGTAAGTCAAACCAACACGAAATATGAACAGCTGGGCCTGGCACAAGATACACTTGGCACATGAGGACAAATGCATATTTCATTTTTTTGTGTACGTTTTGCCACTTACTATTCATTACATGCACAGCTCTGAAGGCACAGAATGTGCTGTGATTGTGTCTGTGCAGCATCACGTGTGTGTATCGAATGTGAAGAGATGCTACACATGCCCCAGTCCTTTGACAGATGCAGAACAGCCTAGCTCTGGCAAGGAACAAATACAGTACCAATGTGCATTATGCCATTTGGCAGTGCCGCACACATATAAGCAAGCAGGCCAAACACTGTTTCTCAAGCACATTCAGAACACCACTCCAAGAAGAAGACACATTCCCTCTGGTGGCCTGTGGACATTGTGAATTGAAAAGAGCATGAGCTTGATAGCATATTTGGGACAATGGAAGGTACTTGCCATGACCTTACTCAGTAATGCCATGGTAATATATTTGTGTTTGATGTGGTTAATGAAGTAAGCTATCACCATCCGACTTGTTGTTATTTTGGTGAACATAGTATCTGGCCAATGTGCTCTGTGGGTGGCATGGTATGGAAGGACAGAAATATGCAGGGCATGACTGGGAACCAAATGCAGCCCTGGCAATTTTCTCAGACCAGTCCTGGGGTGGGGTGGAGGGGGTGGCGCTGGGTGTCGTGAATGGCTGCTTGGCCCCTGGGGAAGCACTGCCTGCCCTGGGAGGCTGGAAATGCTTGTTTGTTGCTTTTGTTACTGGGGACGATATAACAGTATAGCTGCAAAACCAGCCCCCAGTAACAAAACTAGCCCCCACCACTTCAAAGCCGACCCCCACCCTTCCAGCCTCCCTGGAAAACGCCCGATGCCCACTACGGACAGTCCGGCCCTGGAGACATCACAGTACCATATTGTTAGACTTCTAACAGCCACTATGCCACTCATGATGCCCTCAGAAGGATGCGTATATTGTGGCTATCTAGTTAAATGCATACTTAGATGCCATGATGCTGCTATCAACAAGTACATCAGAGCCACATCATTGTGATGATAGATATGTTCTGGACAAAGATACCAGTGGCACTGGACCAATTTTCAGAGTGAGGGTGCTGCCATGTTGTTACGTCATAAAGTCATGGGGATTGTGAAAACTGCAAGCAACTGCAAGCATCACACAAAGGACAAGTGTAGCAAATGCAAAACGCAGGAGAGTGGAAAGGGTTTAGTGTGTAGTTGGTGGTACATTTTGGAGCAACTATCGCAAGTAAACTATTAAAGCATGGGGGCATATTATCAAGGGCTTTATCGCCGCTTTAGCGGCACTTTTTGCCGCTTTAGCGGCGATATTTTTAACGCCCTATTAGCAAGCTGTCGCTAACAGGCGTTAGCGACAGCTTTCAGGCGTTAGCGGCGGGTTTACATCGCCTTGCATGTCAGCGATAATTATTGCTAATGACATGCAAGGTAGGCGTTCCCACTAAAAGCGACTGTAAACAGTCGCTAACACAACTAACCCCTATTAACAAGGCAGGCGAATCGATAAAATAAATCGCGCTAAGCGCGTTTATCGCTAGATTTTAACACCTGCTACTGAGGATGACTTACCTGTTTAAAGTATAGGAGGTGGATTGTCAGGCTGAATCCATCCTCAGCGATAATGCGAGAATATCGCTGCTTTTCCAGCGATATTCTCACATTTTGCCGCTATCGCTGGAAATTTTATCGCTATGGAGATAAACCTTGTTAATAGGGTGTTATCTCAGCGATATTTTCCAGCGATAGGCGGCGTTAAAAAAATTCGTGCTATGCGCGGTTAGCGATAAATATCGCTATTCCTTGATAATATGCCCCATGGTTTTGTAGTGCACCGTCATATACAGGCAGCGCATTTTCCTTAAAAATGGCCACTAAATATGCTCATATAGTTTTTCTGATGAAATTATAAAGTACACAAGCTTCATTTGGGCTTTCCCAACTGCTGATATATTCTGAAAATTTAAACAGAGTTAATTTACAGGTATTTAAATTTTGTTGTGTTAGTAGAAATGACATTTTACAGCCTTTCCTTTTACACTCCCTGTACCCCAGCGAGATTGTCACTTAGTTCACTTTTCCAAAATCCTCTCACTTTGCAGTCAAAGAAAAATAAAGTGAACACCAATCTCCATGTTTAAATAGTAAGCAGCTCTGCCTTCGAAGCACAGCAAATATGACAAGCTAAAAACAAAATTTAAAGCCATCTTTATTGCTCATTCACTTTCTTATCTCCAGCATGGTTATTTTGAGGGTGCTGCAGCAACCCCGCACCCCTCCTTCCAACGCCTATGCATGATACACTAAGAATTAAATACAGCTCATTAGTTATGGTGCAAGTGGCCCTTTTAAGGCCCTGACAGCCAACCCTCAGCTAGCTGGCTTATGCTAGAATAACTGCATTGAACAGGAAGATCTCCGGTAAAGACCACAATGGTATTTTGGCCTGTGTAAGGGAATAAGGTTTCTCTGACATCCCTGATACATGTATCCATACTAGTGACGTAGGTGTGGGGAGGTGGAGATATGTAAATACGAGATAAATCACAAAAAAGCATGTGAATTTGGGGCTTGGTGTGAAGACACTATATGGTGAAGAGCACAATACTGGGGAGAGGAGTCTGAGTGGCCAAACTTGGCTTTTATTGTGGATGACCAAGTGGAACTGAGAGACATTTGTTGAGATTCTGTGTTTAGCCTGATGGTGTATTTGGGAAGGGTGTGTGGAATTGGGTTTGTTGAGAAAAATAAATAGAGTTTGTTTTGTGTACTGTTGAGGGTAGGGTGGGCGTGAAAATTTGTGGTTACAGTTGTGTGGGTTTGTTGCAACTTTTTGGTGAGGCATGGCCCAGTGAGTAGAAGCGTTTTGGAAAACAGCGTGTGTGCTGGTAGCACTTTGCCTTGGAGTGCATTATTTGGTGAGTCAAGTTCATGTTAGGCGATTCATGTAGCAAGTCAATACTAAGTGATTACTGGTATGAATCGTGGTTTTAAACATTGCTTTTAAAAATATCCACATTTGTAGTTTAAACTTTTCATAGAATTTGGTTTACCACATCTTCTATACGTGCCATAGATTCTGAAGAGAGGCAACTGTCTGCAAAGCGGGTGTATTTCTGCAGCCCAGCTTGTTTCCTTTGAATGTGTTTTATCATAAAAAGAGGGCTAGCATCTGCAAAATGTGTATTTTGTGGAAACTATGATACAATAAGTGTAGGATGCCAGCGTAATGGGACATATAAATACATGTTTGCTCTGTGTGGTACCAGTGCACATAAACAGACATTAAAATACGGACTTTAGGTCTCCAAATTATCCGGTTTTTTTTTCTTTCTAGGTGGGTGCGTAATTGTAATGTATTTTGTTCACATGCCTGACTTCAGTATGGATGTTGCGATGTATATCCTCACACCATGGGCACCGTTTATTGAGAAAAATGAAAGCACAGATTGAGGACAGTTTGGTTAATTGTCTCGTTATGTTCATTTAGGTTGACAGTGGGTAATTCAATTTCTGCTTTGTTGACAGTGGTAGGCAGGTTGATTGTGACCGTTTCTTTGTGAAGGTTATACCATCTTCTTTGCATGTAATTATTGGATGCTGCTGTTCCTGTCAAATGTGTTATGCACCAATTGGCCAGGTATCACCTTACATGACTGCTCCCAATTGTCTCTTAACGCTGCACCCCAAAAGCTGCCTTTGTTATTATGTTTTATTTCTAAAACACCATCTATCCGGCATTCTTCTATGATAGTGTTTCCCATTTTCTACATATAATCAGTTTGTAATTGGGTCAGGAGCTTTACACACTTTTTCACAAGTGCTACAGCCATTAGCTGTTTTGCACCCTGCAAACAGAATAAAATGTTCTAAGTCAGGAGGTGCCAAGCTTTGATCATTTTGTGTAGATGATCGAAATTTGAATTGGAAACTGTCTCTCTATGGGCGCACCTGGTGGGCAAATGCAGTATTGCATATTGCCTTTGAGGCCACAGAGACGGCCTAAAAATGTGCTCACCAGCAAAGGGTATTTAGCCTAGTGATTGGAGGGATCCTTCTTCTGTTTTGTCCTTTTTGGCTTTTGTAGTTGAGTCATTGAGAAAGACCCCACCATAATAGGGAATGGGTAAACCTCTCCTTATTTCTAATCATCCAGTGACTGCTACTAAAGACGCAAATAAAGCAGTGACATTAATAATGTTAATTTTTAACATAATATAGACTCTTTTTGTTAAGTATTAAGGGCCCAATTCACAATGGTGATTCTGACAACCTTTCCGAATCGGTCTGTCCGGCACGGAACGGCTGTCGGAAACTGACTTTGAGGGCCCGGAGCAGGCCCCCCTTCACCCGGACGCCTCTGGTTGGGGGTAAATATATATTTTTTTATTATTATTTTTAAATTTTTTAACAATAATTTGAAATTAAATTTGCACACCCTCAGTGCGATTTTTGAACTGAATTTGCAACAAGCTTGTTCAGAAGTTAGTTTTTTTCATTATTTGTCATTATATTTACACTCTTTTAATTCAAGTAAAACATGCAGTTAGATTTATTTTAAATGTAAGGACATTAATAAATAAAAAATTGAAATATGTATTGTTTAGAGCACACACACACACACACACCCAATCACACACACACACACACACACACACACATGTTTATGTTCACTCTGGTGGCGTTTGATGAGTGTTCCCAAATCCTTCCAAAAAAAAATTGTTTCATCCACCTCTGCTACTTCCTCAAAAGTTTCAGGGTGATCCATCAAGTGGGAGCAGAAAAAAAGAGAAAAAGAAGGGGGGGGGGTCCCAAAACATATTTTCCACCATGCAGATTTCAATAGGAAAACTAGACAGAGCTACAGCCAAAACAGCTGAATGGAATTACATCAAATTTGGCAGAAAGCTCCATCTTGGGCCAGAAAGCATGTTTTTTATGATTTTGTGTAAATCCGTTCAGTAGTTTTTGAGAATTGAAGGTTCAAAATTTAAGTTGTGTCTGACAGATATAAAGGTAAGATCTGATTGGCTGTCACTGCTAATTACCTTACCCATTACCTCACTCATGACATCTTCAGTGACATTATTGATAACATTACTGCAACATCTGAATTTACATTATTGATGACAACACTTTGCATGGCGGGGGGTGTTTTTGTTTCTGCTTTAGTTACTTAGGGCATGAGTTATAGTTACTTGCAATAACTACAACTGTTGAATTGTTGTGGTTTTGATAGTTTTAAAACATTATATTTTAATTGACATTTCTCTGACTATAACACCCCTTTAACCTTTGTGTTTTCATGTCTATATATATCTATATAGGTATATATATAGATATATGTATATAGATAGATAGATACACACACACACACACACATATATCTATTGAACAAATCTAATTTATTTTACATTATTTTCTATGAGATGCTGGTGTTGTAGTCTGCCTCCATTGTTTTCTATGACAGTATATTGCAGTAGCAGTGGTTGACCATCTGTGATGGTTGACTTACTGCAAGATTTTGTTGGAGTACATTTAAGCCTATTTGAGAATTTTCAGGGCTATTGTACAATTAAAAGTGTTACATTTCCCTTAACACAACCCATTTTGTAGCAATTATTTCCCAGTTTCCAACTACTACCCCCTTGTCCCTCCCACATTCACCTCTAAATCCTATACTTTTGTGTACTGAGATAACCATCACTAGGGAGGAGATCTTTGAACAAAAAAGATGTGAGAAGCAGAAGTGGAGAATTCAACCTATAGTTTTGAATTGCATTTTGTAGTTTGTGATGTAGTAGCATCTTATTACTTTATATACTCAAAAATAACTTTTGTGAATTTGACGCTAGGAGTGAAGTATTTGCTTTTACACATAGTTATGATTTTTATTTTGGGAAAGCATCCTCTGAAATTCACCAGACAGCTGTGTTCTTTTGTTTATAATCAGTTCCTATTTTTGACATAGTTATTAGTGTCCTTCAAATTTTCAAATTGTTCTTCATGTTTTCTCATTTTCTTGAAAGAGAGAATTACATTTGGTTTCATAATTTGTTTTGTTTTTTTGAGCAGTGAAGGAACAGGAACTCCAAGAATGACCCATTACCTTTTCAAGAATTGTGTTATGTAGCTTTTCAAGACAGGTTTTTTTTTATATATCATCATGTATTTAGACGTTTTTTGTTTAGACCACTTACGGTATTTAGTGCAAAATCAACATGGTGATATAATCCAAGCAATGTCACAGGCTGAAATGTATACAATCATGTAGGGCTGTTTTGATGGTGATTGTTTGTTTCTATGACAACTATGCATTCAGGGCATTAATTATTTGATGTTTTGCATTTGTTTCAAACTATAACGTTAGAGCCTGCGACTCCACTGGACTGACCACAGCTGCGTCCACTTCAGCTTCAGAAAGACTGCGACCCATCACCACCCGCAACAGGCTCCCCGCCGGAGCTGGAGCAAGATCACCGCCGAGCAGCTCACCGCCTCCCTCAGCCAGAACACACCCACCAACACAACGGACCCAAACGAAGCAGCCAGCAACCTCGCCAAGTGGCTGACCACCTGCGCCGACGACCTCGCACCACTAAAAACCCTCCCAGCAGACCCGGAAGCAAGAAAACCCCTTGGTTCACCAACGAACTCAAGGAATCCAAGAAGAACTGCCGCACTCTCAAGAAAACCTGGCGACTCGACCAGACCACAGACAACAGGACCGCCCTCAAGCACGCCACCCGCAAACACCACCAGCTGATCCGTGCCACCAAGAAGTCGGCACTCAAAGAACGACTGGACAACAACGCCCATGACAGCAAGGAACTTTTCAGCATCGTCAAAGAGTTCTCCAACCCCAGCGCCGGAAACAACGACATCACCCCTCGCAAGACCTCTGCAACTCACTCTCCGCGTTCTTCCACCGCAAGATCACCGACATACATAACAGCTTCGACGCACAAACCACGCACCCTACCGCCGAACCAACGCCCGCCACCACCACCCTCTGCAACTGGACCCCGATCAGCACCGAAGACACCACCCGCACGATGAACTCCATCCACTCCGGATCACCAACCGACCCCTGCCCACACCACGTCTTCAACAAAGCCGACGCCACCATCGCACCCCATCTCCGGGACATCATCAACTCCTCCTTCCACACCGCCACCTTCCCGGAGAGCTGGAAGCACGCCGAGCTTACCGCCCTCCTGAAGAAACCAACGGCGGACCCCACCGACCTCAAGAACTACCGTCCCATCTCGCTCCTTCCGTTTCCGGCCAAAGTCATCGAGAAGACCGTCAACAGACAGCTTGCCGCCTTCCTCGAGACGAATGGATCCCTCGACCCCTCGCAGTCCGGGTTTCGGGCCAACCACAGCACCGAGACCGCCCTTATCGCAGCCACCGACGACATCAGAACCCTAACCGACAACGGGAAACAGCTGCCCTCATCCTCTTGGACCTCTCCGTGGCGTTCGACACCGTCTGCCACCGCACCCTAGTGAAGCGCCTCAGCAACATCGGAATCTGAGAGAAAGCACTGGAATGGATCATCTCGTTCCTCGCCGGAAGAACCCAGAGAGTCCGCCTCCCCCGTTCAGATCCGAAGCCACCGAAGTCATCTGCGGCGTTCCACAAGGATCTTCACTCAGCCCAACCCTCTTCAACGTCTACATGAGCCCCCTCGCAGCCATCGCACGCCAACACAACCTCAACATCATCTCCTACGCCGACGACACCCAGCTGATCCTCTCCCTCACCAACGACCCCACCACCGCCAGAGCCAACCTACACGACGGGATGAGAGACGTCGCCGACTGGATGAGGAACAGCCGCCTTAAACTGAACTCAGACAAGACGGAAGTCCTCATCCTGGGCTCATCACCCTCCGCCTGGGACGACTCCTGGTGGCCCCCGGCCCTGGGCACCGCGCCCAAGCCAACGGACCACGCACGCAACCTGGGCTTCATCCTGGACTCCTCCCTGTCGATGACCAGACAAGTCAACGCTGTCTCATCTTCATGCTTCAACACACTGCGCATGCTCCGCAAGATCTTCAGATGGATCCCCACTGAAACCAGGAAGACCGTCACCCAGGCACTCGTCACCAGCCGACTGGACTATGGGAACACCCTCTACGCCGGAACCACAGCCAAACTTCAAAAAGACTCCAGCGCATCCAGAACGCCTCCGCACGACTCATCCTGGACATCCCCCGACACAGCCACATCACCGGACACCTGAAAGACCTGCACTGGCTCCCCGTCAGCAAGAGAATCACGTTCAGACTCCTCACCCACGCACACAAGGCCCTCCACGACCTGGGCCCAAAGTACCTCAACAACCGCATGACCTTCTACACGCCCACACGGCAGCTACGATCAACCAGCCACGCCCTCGCCACCGTACCACGCATCCGCAGAACCACCGCCGGAGGAAGATCCTTCTCCTACCTGGCAGCCAAGACCTGGAACTCCCTCCCCACTCACCTTCGGCGAACCCAGGACCATCTCTCCTTCAGGAAGCAGCTCAAGACCTGGCTGTTCGAGCAGTAACTTACCCCCTCCCCCAGCGCCTTGAGACCCTCCCGGGTGAGTAGCGCGCTCTATAAATGCCGTGATTGATTGATTGATTGAGCCTGCTGTGAGGGCTATAACAATTGTCAAAGGTCCTCTTTCTGAGCAATACACATAATAGGAAGAGGGCCTTTAACAAGCAGTATAGCCTGAGACAGAGGCACTATAATTCTGTTAGAACATTCCATCTATTGAGGGTAGACTGTTCTTGAATGAACAGGGAAAAGCAGAAAGGCAACTGTTGGAATGTTGAGCCAGAAGGTATATACCAGCCATTATTGGCCTTGAGCCACTTCATTGTCATCAGTGGAGCTCTCAAAATCCCAATGTTCTAAATATTGCCTGGAACTGCAAACAAAAATGGCTGGTAAAATTACCCCCTGCCCCCCAACAATTATGGGCCCTAGGTGCAGGCAAGACCACATAATGAGGGTGGTGCAATGAAAACAATGTTACTGTTCTGCAGGCAAGGGCATTAAGGCTATTAGCACCCCCCTAAAAATAGGGCAGGAGATATCTCTTACCTAAAAAATAGGGAAGAAATTCTACCATTATCTTGCGGCGCTCCCTCAGCCTTTTCAGGTGTAGGTGCTGGTTTTCAGGTGGCTGCATAGACACCTCTCTTTGACTTTAATGAGAGAAAAATTCAATCATCCCAAAAAAGGTAGGCACATGTTTGTTTAGGTTTTTCTACTTTTTTTGTTTTATTGGGCTTCCTAAAGCAAGGAAGCATCCTGGACAGCCACCCGAGAACTGGCAGCTGCATTAGTAGACACTGTGGGAGAAAAGAGGCATGTTTTCTCAAACTGTCTTTAAGGTATAAGGCAACTTCTGCTCACAAAGCACTCCCAGATCCCACAGCACTCCAAAGGGGCAGTGGAAACTGGCAGCACAGAATGCTCCCTCTGTGGGCCTGTAACAATACTAGGGTTCAGAAAGGGAGCATTCTGATTGACTCGCCAGCACCCAATGGTCACATCCATGTGCAAATAAAGCTGCAGGACCAGGAGCAGTCTCCGGGAACCAAATACTAGCAGGTTATTACAAAAGGCAACTTATCTATAAAATGACAGGGGGCTGAAAAATGGCAAACCAGCAATGTAACAAATTCTTCATAAATCATACTTTTAACATAGGTAATTATTTAATAATCCTCTTTATGGGAAATGTTGTCAAAAGGTTTTATGTACCTATGGTTTTTAGCATCCATAAATTCAAATTCACCTAGGAGTCAATCTCCCAGAAGCCACCAGCAGGGTCTAGAGCAAATCTAGTTTGAATTGGTCAGCTGGACTCTCCTTTTTTGCAGGCTTCTTGCAGCTTTTGTATTCCTGGAGCTTAATAGGAGGCTAGCCAACTAGACATTGGAGTTCAGTCTTCTCTCCTGGATTCAAGTGTGAGTAGGTCCAGCCCTTGAGGTTTCCCTCTACAGGTAAAACTGCATGCTCAGTCCTTCTTCTGAGTTCAGTCCTTTGGGTCAGCAAGTGCAATTCTTCATCTGTTTTCCAGTGTCCTGATGAAGGTAGCCAGGGGTGCCACTTATATGCCTGGCATGGGGTGACTCCATAACCAATAGGGGAAGAGTTCCCAGTGGCAACCATACTCAATTTGACATCACTTACTGGGTGATTATAACTAAACAATGCACAGTGTATCACTCTTCCAAAATCCAAGATGTCAGAACCTTTTTCTTCCCTGGGTCAGAGCTATGGGCACACCCCTGAGGTGTGTCTAGTGAAATGAGGAACTCCACCTGCAAAACCACTTCTGGGACAGGTTTTTCCCCCTCTTGAGTGGTACCACTCTCGCTACTTAGGCAATGGCAGGGGCAGACATAGGTATGAGTTATATCTGCCTGTAACAGGGGCTGCCCCTTTGAAGCTTGCACAGTTGATGGCCACATACCTCTCAGGAGGAGGCTACACCTCTTCCCAGCCAAGGAAAATTTGTTCCCTGTCCTGAGACCAATTCACACATCCCTGCATGCTGCCATGTGACAGTTGGGGATTATCTCAGAAAGGGATACTAGAGGCTTTAGGCAGACAAGGCAACTTTCTTAAAGTGCCATTTTCAAAATATTAATTTAAGGTCAGACTTTATCATTAGATTAGATTTTATATTCCTATTAATTTGGGTTGTTGGATCGAATCATGAGTCTACCTAATCCCAACCCAAAGTTATACATTTGAAGGTGTTATAATGTAATCACGTGCTTTTCCATGAAAGAGCTCGCCTTGTCACAGTGACAAATGACTGGAGATTTTCACTGCCATTACATGGAGAACTTAGAAACACAAGCCCAACTTTATAAATACCATATACCCTGACCTATGAGCCCTGAAGGCCTACCTTAAGTGTGATTTAGCAGTATTAAAAAGGAAGGTCTTGACCTAGAAAATGGTGTATTTTGCCAAGTCAAATTTGCAGTTTAAAATGTAGCTAGCTTGCCTTGGCAGGCCTAGAGTTATGTTTTCACTTGTCACTTTAGCGGTGGCACAATAAGTGCTGCAGTCCACAAGTGACATTTAACTTATAGACCCCGGGTACCCAAAACATCAGTACGAGCCACCATTCTTGTTTTACAAGGAACCTCGCCGAGTGCATGTTTGCTCAGTTTTGCCACAGCGTCTGATATGGGGTTAATATACCTCAACTACATCCTCTGCGCTTAGCCTGATATCACAAGCCAATTCCCATCGCTGCTTCATGGCTTGGGAAAACTCAATAAAATGAAAGTACAGCTTCATATCAATGATTACGTTTGCCCTGTTTCCCAACGGCACCACGGAGTCACTTTTTATTTGCAAGAAGCTGTAGAGAAAGAGTTGGCAACACTTTTGATACATATCATCTTTGAACATTCCACAGGCCCCACACCATGGGTTTCGCCCATAGTAGTGGAACCAAAAAAGGACAGTAGTGGAATGGTGCGCATTTGTGTTGATAAGCACCTGCCAAACAGAGCCATTGATAGGGAGAGTAACCCTGGTCCCCATATAGAGGACATGATCATGCAACTGAACGGAGCTAAAATCTTTTATCGTCTTGACCTAAACAAAGGGTACTGTCAACTCAAGTTATATGACAACTGCAGACATATTACTACTTTTTCCACTCATGTTGGTTTGTTTAGATACAAGAGACTGAGTTTTTGAGTATTTTCGGCTGCTGAAATATTTCAGGATGTTATCCGTCTTTGGGAGATCCCAGAAAGAACACAACAGAGCCCTCACTCAAGAGTGGCAGTTACTTTCTGATGCAGGTCTCACTTTGAATGCAGCAAAATATGAATTTCACAAAACCGAACTTAAGTTTTTTGAACATATATTCTCTGATGGGGAATGACTCCAGATAAGGTGCAAGCACCGTCATCCGCTTGCCCCCCCCCAAGATGTTACAATGCTGCAAACCTTTCTAGGCATGGCCAGTTATTGCTCAAGATACATTTGTAACTTCACCACAGTGAGTGCCTCATTTGAGAGATTTGGCAAACAAAATGTTCCTTTTCAGTGGTCTCCTGAATGTAATCAAAGTTTCAAAGAAATAAAACATGCAATTGAGAATGCAACTGAAATGGCTTACTTGAACCCCAAGCTACACACCGAAGTCACTGTAGATGCAAGCCCAGTGCGGCTGGGGGCAATACTTGCTCAACACAACAGACATCCAGATGCTCAGAGACACATTGTGGCCAATGCCAGTCGAAGACTGTATGAAACAGAATATGCCTACTCTCAGCTGGAGAAGGAGAGCCTGACTGTGGTGTGGGCCTTCAAACATTTTCTTGTATTCCTCTATGGAAAATGATTTACTGTCATCACAGACCACCAGACATTGCTCACTATTTTTGGAAACCTGAAGGCTAAGATGCCCCCTCGCATCGAAAGGTGGGAGTTGAAGCTGCAAGAGTACAACTATGACATTGTGCACAAACCTGGGAAGGATCCAAACCCAGCAGATTACGTTTCACGAGTGTCGCTACATCGTCCTAGTTCAACATCCAGGATGGCGGAAGAATATCTAAATTTCATTAGGAGGTCCAGCACACCAGTGGCTCTGTCTGTGGACCAAATGATTGCTGCCACCAACACAGACAAAGACATGAGTATCCTCAAAGGACTCATTGAAACACAATCATGGAGATGACGCTCATGGCCTCTGGCTGATGATACTGAATTCCGAAAGTAAAAAAATGTAGAGGATGAGTTAGCAGTTACACAGAAGACATAATACTGAGAGGCTCGAGAATCATCATACCTGAGAGCCTCAGGCAACGGGTCATCAATTTGGCACATGAAGGACTCTGCGGCATTGAAGCCACCAAGAGAGCATTGAGAGACAGAGTGTGGTTCCCTCGACTAGATGAGTGACTAGAAAAGGAATTGAAAGCATGCCACATCTGCAATGATGCAACACCCTGTCTGACCTTCCTGCCCATGCCTGGGAGAGAGTTGCAGTTGACTTCTTCAAACCATTAGGTCATAGACGAATATTCATATTTTCCTTTGGTAGAAACACTGTCTTTGACAATTCATGATGAGGTCATAGAAAGGCGTGATTACATCTTTGCAACTTGGTGTATTCCCAAGAATCTCAAATGTGGTAATGGCCCGCCCTTCAACAGCAAAGAGTTAAAGGAGTACACCCCTCTAGCCCCAAGCCAATGGTGTAGTCAAAAGATTTATCCGAATCCTCTAGAGGGTAATTCAATGAGAATGCATAGAAAGAACGGACTTGAACCAAGCTATGTGCCAGGCCCTGCGGGACTATCAATCAACTCCTCACTCCACTATGGGTGAGAGCCCAGTTACTTTGTTGTTTGAGAGAGCCATCAGAACAAAAATACCTCAATGGATATCAGATCGATCAGTGAATACTGACAAACTTCGTAACACCGACGCGACTCATAAGAGTAAAATGAAAGCATATGCTGATCAGTGCTGCCATACCCAGGAAAAGGTCTTTGACAAAGGAGACTGGGTACTGCTAAAGCAGAGACTGAAACAAAAGATGGACACCCCTTTCACCACTGACCCTTTACAGGTGGTGTCTTGCAAGGGACACATGGTGACAGCACATCGTCCTGGGAAATCTATCACTCAGGACACATCACACTTTAAATACCTACCTCGATATTCGCCAGCTCCTGAAACTACGTTGGAGGTGACTGCGCCTCTAGGCCCAGCTCTCGAGCCTGAGCCTCCATTGCCTGATAGCGGTGAATCTTGATCACCTTGGACTACCCGAGCCGGCAGACAAGTACGAGCTCCTCACAGACTGATAGAGGAGATGTGATTTCAAATGATGCCTGACATTTTTTATTTAACAAAAGGGAGATGTAGCATATTGATGCTGTATGCACTAGTACCCTTGTAGTTCTAGGTAGACTCTGAACCATGTGATATGCGGGGGATGTGTTAGGATGTGGTTCTGGGAAGTATGACGTAATGTGCAGTGTGTGAATGAATGTTGGAGAATAAACAACTAAAAACAGTGTTATTACGAGGGGAAGTTGCATCCAAAAAAAAGCATTTCTTACATAAAAATTGTGTGAGAGATAATGTGAAACGAAAGAAAAGAAAACATTCGAAAGAAGTACAGCTAAGCACATTTTGCAGCTTAATTAACTCTCTCAAAAGGCCATGAGTGATATGGGTATGTTATCATCTACATACCTTAGTATTTGGAGGAGACTCTGTGATGCAGTTCATTCAGCAGCTGTACGTGCAAGACCCTGCCAACTGTGCCTTTCTGTAATTAAGTGAACCTGGTAAATTGGGAGGATGCTTGGAGCTGGAAGACTAATTCCATAGATGCGCCAAGAAAAGTCCTGGCAGTGCTCCAGACACACCCTTTGCAATTTACTTCATTCTTATTTTCCATGTATAGAGCCAACATCTGACCTCAGATGTTGAGTGGTAAAAGCCCTTCATTCTGATGCACTTAATTACATGGTCTATACAATGTTGCTTTTTTATTTCAATTGTAAGTGGATTGGGCGAAGGTACAGTGTGCTGGACTGAGTGAAACAGGGAATAACTGAAAAATTGACATTTTTTTGCAAACAGTTGCACAATCATGAGCCAAAATGTTTAATGCTACTAGGAAGCAAAAACAGAAACAGCCCCCCCAAAACAAAATGCTCAAAGCTGCACTGCTCCATTACACTGCTCACCCTATTACTCTTTCCATCCATTTTCTCTCTCTCTCCTCCCTCTCTGATCTCTGCGCTCTTTCCATCCCTCTCTCCCCATCTCCCTGGCCTCCTCTCTCTGCAATCGCCCTGTGTCTGCTGCAGTTAACCTCGGGGAGCTGGGGAAAGAGACAGAGCACCAGCAGCAGCCCCAGGCTTTCAAAATTGGCCTTCAAGGGCTCCAGTCCACTTAGGAAATAACCAAAGGATTAAAAGGCCTGTGAGATTAGGATCAGTCACACTTCCATTTTTTTTATGACAGTCATCACTCTATTATGTCTAACTTCAGAAGTAGCTTAAGCACAGTATTTTCATATATATAGATGGATGATAAATGGACTTTACGATATATAGGTTTTTAACTGGATGGATGAATGGATGGATGGTCCTTTTTGCATTGCCCGTACTGGAAGGAGGTCACATTCAATTATTTTCTGGTCTATTGCAACTCATTCGTCTGATATTACTTTCCTAAATTTCATACCTCAGCAAATTGCCAAAACATTTGGTAGCTCATTTCTTCACTTGTAACTTTCCCCAATCTCGTGTCTTCATTCCAAGGAGCATCTCAGTCCTGCAAGATTAAATTAGGTGCAGAAAATAAAAGAAATACTGTTTAGTGCAGCACACTATAATCACCCAATAATATTTATTTGGGAACAGGATGCATATAAAGGGTCAGAGCATGGGTTTTTATGCATCTCTTCAGATTGCCTCCTTAAATTCAAATGAGAATGCAGCTTTAAGAGGACAAGGCCGGGCTTGTTTGTTGTGCTCTTTTCAATATCAAATTAAGATAGTAAACGGAGACTGGGGCAATGCTAAACTGCACTGACTAAATTTTAAAACCCTGATAAATCCTGGCAGGCCTGCACGTCTTTTCAATGGCTATTGAAACTGCTCTTTTCGGAAAAGCCAGTCACAAAAGAACGACCCTGGAATTCATTTGTGTTCATTCTGTGCTGTGAAATACATGAGATCAGATGTAGCCACTCTTTGTGTGTTATTTACTTGAAAAGACATCCACAGATGACCTGGATATGCAGTGGCATAGCTGGGGGTGCGGGGGGGGGGGGTCCGCCCCGGGCGGCATTCTTTTTGAGGGAGGCGGAGGTAAGCAAGTCGTGTCTGTCGACTACCACCATTCCCCCAAGAACAAGTAGTCCGTCCGCCGCCACCCGAACCCCCCAAACAAGGGAACAAGTTGTCTGTTGTCCGCCACATCCCGTGCTCTTACCTGCACCGGGCGGCAAAGTTAGAGGCCGCCCCAGGTGGCAGTAGGTCTAGCTATGCCACTGTGGATACACTGCATGTGTCAAGGCCTTGCAAGAGCCGATTTAATGCTGATTTTAAGATTGCTCAATAGATAGCGTTCCATATATATATATTAGACACCAACTTTTCTGCTTTGAATTGATTACTGCTTAACACATTTGAAGGCCTTCAGTGTGAAACAGATGATAAACTTTTTTCTAGAAATAGGTAGTAGCCATGCAGGGCTTTAAGTGTAATGAAAAAATGGGAGGGTCTCTGAAAGGGGTGTGGCCCATGTAATTAAGGATGTGGCCTAAAGAGTAGGCTAAATTTCTATCATTCCCATAGTACACCATCCAACCGCTATTGTGGTTCCTCCAGAAATATCAACGCAACAACTGACATACACCTAAAACCAGCCAGAACTATTGGCTTTGTCAATGGTTGTTAGCTGTTTAAGATAAATGAGAAACAGCAACGGTTTGTTGTAAATAATATTGAAAATGTTTCAATTTCAAAATTGTGTGACTGTGATTTTAACATTACTGAGGCCTGTGGAAGGGGTAGTAGTCTTCTAAATGTCCCTTCCACACCTGTTATGCTTACTCTATGTTTATTCTATGTTTGCTCTATGTTATACATGTACGTCCTATTTCCCTCCATATCTTGTCTATCTTACATCTCATCTTATATCACACCTCATCTCTTTCTAATTCAGCACCCTCTTGCACTTTCTCCTGAATGCACTTCCTTGCATTTTCTTCACTTCACCACCCCCAAACACACAATTCACCCACTCACCTGTTAGCACTACATTTTCTTTTACTTTCACTTGTCAATATTTTGACAACTCTGTACCTTTTTCACACACATTTGCATAGAATCGTACTTGCAACTAGAAAACATGACCGCTGCTCTGAGTGCTCAGCAGAGAGGGCAAGGATTGGATGACCATGTATTCTAAAAACACCTTTTCGACCCACTGACAGGTACTGTGCGAAACGTGCTGCCTTCAGCCTCAACTTCTGAGCTCGCTATTGTGGCCATTTAGAAATACCTGGAGGCGACTCAGTACAAAGTATGCACTATTCAAGAATAATATGGTATGCGAAAAAAAATACAGAAACACAACATTCTGGAACTAGCTAACACTCTTAGGGAATGCAAAATTAAGTATATACACACACACACACACACACACACACACACATATATATATATAGCTAACACTTTTAGGGAATGCAAAATTAAGTATATATATATATATATATATATCTATATATATATATATAATTATATATATGAAGTAAATCAGTGACATGGATTACCTTAATTTTTTGTCTTATTAGTGTTAATTTCTAGTCCTTTTTCATCGCAGAAAGCCTTGAACCGGTTTAATAATATTTGAAGCCCCATGGGAGTTTTAGAAATAAGAAGCGTATCATCCGCAAAAAGGAGCATAGCAATCTTCTTACTCCCTAGTGTGGGGGCATCGGCTGGAATTTTATCTAGGAAGTCCACTACTTGATTGATATAAAGGGAAGACAAAGTAGGGGCCAAGACACAACCTTGCCAGACCCTCCTGTTGATAATAATGGGGTCAGTGACTTGGCCCTAGTTCCCCCAATGGACCCTGACAAAGTTGTCGTCATTAAGTCGAACAACCAATGCCAGGATCTCCTGTGGCATCCCCATATCTTAATTGTTCAGAAATCAATCGGTGAGTTTGCCAGTAAAGTTAAACATATTCATATGACCCAATAGAGACCTGTTCAATGTCTGCTTTTAATTACTACAGATCCTGAGACCGGGCCCACTTAAAGCCCTGAAGCCATGCCCTATAAATATACATAGTAACTTTGCTTGTGATATTTTGTGATAATCATCAAGTGTGATGGAAGAGCCACCAAACACTCTTTGCCTCCCAGTGACACCATCTCTTTCTTGGTGCTTCCATGTTTAACAAAAATGGGTTCGGTAAAGACTTCCATTTCTCCATTTCTTGCAGGGAAGTACTACAGATTAATTCAGTTATCTGCACTTATGTCCACCTTCAGATATATCACAACGTGAAATTATTCACATCCTTTACTGTGCTTGTCTTGCATATTATACACCTTAACTCATGGGCAGAAAGTGTGTGATGATGCTTAACTGTATTGGCAATTACAAGAGCATTACCACAGCCTGTTACTTAAATTGTAGGCTTCAAAGGCCTTTAAAAAACCTTATTTAAAATCAAGTGGGATTTCACATTTCCTCGGTTTTCTGTATACGTTGGCAATGCATGTTTTCGCCTTTTTTCGCTCCCGCTTGCTGCTCTAGCGTGCTTGAAAGAAATGTGTGTCATCTTCACAGCTCATTGACAGCCATGCCTGTGTGACCCTGCATGGGAAATAAAATACCCTGTGAGCATATCAGGGTAATTACTCTGCAATCACATCTGGGATATAACACTATGTTCCTGATGGCCATCCATTAGATTGATTTATAAGTCAAAATAATGTGTGAAAACTGTGACAACGTCCATTTAAAGCCTTTAACAAAGCCTGTCAGTTATTGGCATGCAGGGATCATCACGGGGGAGAGATGTGAGGCAGGGACATTTCAATTTTGAGCAATGAAGTATGCATAGGACCTTCAAATGGCATTGTCAGAATAGTTCTGCTGCTAAAAGCCAGAATGTGGTTCAGATCCCATCCATTAGTTGTAATAATCAGTGTAACGGGTAATGGCGATGTCCAGGTTGGCCATCCATCCGAGTGAGCACAGAGAGATGAGCATGGAGGGCCTGTTTGAACTGCTAAATGGGAGGAAACTGAATTGATTTGTAAGAATCAAAGGAACTATTTGTAAGCCATCAGTTTTCATAATATTTCTCAAAGCCTACGAAATCTTTGTAGGTAGCAAACAATTTGGGATTATTAGTTTCTCATACCATATCAATCAATAACTTTATTTCGGTCAACTGATCTTAAAAGTAGAAATGACATATACATATATTAAAAGAAGTTATGTACACAAATTCATTAATTTTAATAAAATAATACATTAAAACATGATTGAATTTACAAATAGTATATGAAAACTTGAGGTGATAAAAACCATCATTTACATAAAAAGATAAATAGATATAAAATATAAAACATTGAAACAGAGCACCCCAGTCCTTCTGACATCTCAGCTGCACTTATGGGCTTAAAATTGCTATTCAATGGCCAGTGATGGGGGAATCTAATCTGAACTAGTTGGTAAAATAACTAGTCCAGATTCTGCTTTTCTTCTAATTCCCCACATATGGCCTAAAAAGTTTGCAATTGCACAGGAAAACAAGGGTCTTGCATCCGATGTAAAAATACGTAATGCCACGCTGTGATCTCTAAACCCCAGCTGTTTACATATAGGAGTAAGCCATTTACTTCTTGGAACAGAGTAGGCTGGGCAGACAAAGAAGATGTGGCCTACAGTTTCATTCGGGGCAAGGCAGGAAGAACAGCCCTTATCATTAGGGGCATTCCGTTGCCACGAGCTCATGAATGCATTCAAGGGAATTGTGCCATATCTGAATTGAATATATAGCTTTCTGTCTACAGGCACTTGGATCAGATCCAGGAAGCCCTCCAGGGAACGCAGCAATTTAAAATCTAAAAAATCCCCTGTTAATCTACCTAGCTTAGTATTTCTGTGCCAACACCCTCGCCCCGCTGAAAAAACTCACCTACAGTGACACCACCAAAAGAGCCAGCTGGTTCACCTCGGAACTCCTAGCTTCCAAGCGTACCTGCCGGAAACTAGAGAAGAAATGGCACAGTGATAAGACACCGGACAGCCACGCAGCCCACAAAGACACCATCCGTAACCACCACCACCTCATCAAGTCCGCCAAGAGAATCTCCTTCAAAGACCGCCTCGACAACAACGCACACAACAGCAAGGAGCTCTTCAACATCGTGAAGGAACTCTCCAACCCCAGCTCCAACACCAACGACATCCCGCCGTCGCAAGCCCTGTGCGATTCCCTCGCCACCTTCTTCCACCGCAAGATCGCCGACATCCACGACAGCTTCAACACCCAGACAGCCCCAACTAAGATCGATGCACCAGACCCGCCGCACACCATCGACCACGACCCCCTGCCAGCCTGGGCCAGCGTGAACATCGATGACACCATCAAGACCATGAGCACAATACACTCCGGCTCCCCGTCAGACCCTTTCCCGCACCACATCTTCAACAAAGCCAGCAGCTCCATCGCACCCCACCTGTGCAACGTCATCAATTTCTCCTTCGAGACCGCGACCTTCCCAGAGAGCTGGAAACACGCAGAGATCAACACCCTACTCAAAAAACCCAAGGTGGACCCGAGAGACCTCAAGAACTTCCGGCCCATCTCCCTGCTTCCGTTCCCAGCCAAGGTCATCGAGAAGATCGTCAACAAACAGCTAACCCGATACCTCGAAGAAAATAGCATCCTGGACCCATCCCAATCGGGGTTCCGCAGCAACCACAGCACTGAGACTGCCCTCATCGCCGCCACCGACGACATCAGGATCTGCTGGACAACGGTGAAACCGCAGCCCTCATCCTGCTGGACCTCTCCGCCGCCTTCGACACTGTCTGCCACCGCACTCTACGCGCATGCCTCCACAACGCAGGGATCCGAGACAAGGCCCTGGAATGGGCCACCTCCTTCCTCGCCGGCAGAACCCAGAGAGTCCGCCTCCCACCATTCCGATCCGAAGCCTCCGAGATCATCTGTGGCGTACCCCAGGGATCATCCCTCAGCCCAACACTGTTCAACATCTACATGGCCCCGCTCGCACGCATCGCCAGACAGCACGACCTCAACATAATCTCCTACGCCGACGACACTCAACTGATCCTCTCCCTCACCAAGGACCCCCTCGCCGCCAAATCCAACCTCCATGAAGGAATGAAGGCCGTCGCCGATTGGATGAAGATCAGCTGACTAAAACTGAACAAGGACAAGACAGAGGTCCTCATCCTCGGCTCCAACCCCTCAGCCTGGGACGACTCCTGGTGGCCAATGACACTAGGAGCAGCCCCGACACCCACCGACCACGCACGCAACCTGGGAGTCATCCTCGACTCAACGCTCTCCATGGCCAAGCAAGTCAACGCAGTCTCCGCCTCCTGCTTCAACACCCTCCGCATGCTTCGCAAGATCTACAGGTGGATCCCGACAGATACAAGAAGAACAGTCACCCAGGCCCTCGTCAGTAGCAGACTTGACTATAGGAACGCCCTCTACGCGGGAGCCCCGGCCAAGCTCATCAAGCGACTGCAACGCATACAAAACGCCTCCGCACGCCTGATCCTCGATGTACCACGCCACAGCCACATCACCCCCCACCTGAGGAACCTGCACTGGCTCCCCGTCGACAGGAGAATCTCCTTCAAACTCCTCATCCACGCACACAAGGCACTCCACAAGACTGGCCCAGCCTACCTCAACAGACGACTCCTCTTCTACGTCCCCAACTGCCAGCTCCGCTCCGCCGACCTCTCCCTCGCCACCGTCCCTCGCATTCGAAGAACTACCACCAGCGGCAGATCCTTCTCCCACCTCACCGCTAAGACCTGGAACACCCTTCCACTAAGCCTACGACAGACCCAAGACCTGCTGACCTTCAGGAGGCTACTCAAGACCTGGTTGTTCGACCAGTAGCAGCACCCCCCCCCTTTTCTTTCTACCCAGCGCCTTGAGACCCTCGCGGGTAAGTAGTGCGCTCTACAAATTCTGTGATTGATTGATTGATTCCCCAGTACCCAATCCCAGTATATATAATTTAGATGTTTTTTGTGGGGAGATCCAAACCCAAGCAGCTTTTGCAACCCCTCTTTATCCCGATGTTGTCAAGTAGAGTCTTAATATTCCTTATCCAGCCTATCTTTCTGGATTTGTTTAAAGTGCAGACTTCTTCAAAGGCAGTTGCATACGACGACAAATTGGGGGTAGATACCAATATCTGCCAAAAAAGAAGAGGACGTAATTTTGCAAGATCTTTTAGCGATTTCATCCCCATATCTAGTTTAAGGGGAAGTAGGGGAGTGCTCAGTGGAAGGGAGACTAGGTTCCTAAAAATCATATGCTCAGTTATTGTGAGTTCATACACATTCTCAAAGCCCCAAAATTCAGCCCCATAAAGTGCACTGCTTACTGCCTTATTTTTATAAATCTCTATAGCCGGGGCAACTGGTTTAGTAAATGACAAAGAGTGTTCCTTCCTCAAAGCTCCCACTATCTGTTTAAATTTTAAACTGGTCTTGATTAGATGTTGTTCCCAAGTCATACCCTCTGCCAATCTTACACCCAGATATTCAAAACTGCGTACTCGCTCTAAAGGAATGTTATCTAAGGTTAAACATCCTTTAAAGGATTTATGTGGGTTCAGCATCATAACATTTGTCTTATTAGTGTTAATTTCGAGTCCCTTTTCATCGCAGAAAGCCTTGAACCGGTTTAATAATATTTGAAGCCCCATGGGAATTTTAGAAATAAGAAGCATAACATCCGCAAAAAGGAGAATAGCAATCTTCTTACTCCCTAGTGTGGGGGCATCGGCTGGAATTTTATCTAGGAAGTCCACTACTTGATTGATATAAAGGGAAAACAACGTAGGGGCCAAGACACAACTTTGCCAGACCCCCCCTGTTGACAATAATGGGGTCAGTGACTTGGCCCTAGATCCCCCAACGGAGCCTGGCAAAGTTGTCATCATGAAGTCGAATAACCAATGCCAGGATCTCCTGTGGCATCCCCATATCTCTCAATGCCAGCCAGAGCTTTCCTCGAGGCACAAGATCGAATGCTGACTTCAAATCTATGAAGGCAGCGTACAGGCTCCCTTTACCCAACACCACCACCTTCCAGTAAAGGAGAATAAATCTAAAAACTTGATCAATTGTTACAGTTTTTTGTCGAAATCCAGCTTGGAAGGACGACAGTATATTATTTTCAGACATCCAGTCGTGAATTCTCGCTAGGAGGGCACGACTAAATACCTTCTGAATACAGTCCATCAAACTGATAGGCCTGTATTTAGTCGGATTACCTCTATCTTCATTTTTAAAAACTGGAATAACCTCAGCTCCCTTCCATGAGTCTGGGATGCGGGCACCCCCTGCACTAGCATTAAAAAGCTCCATCATATAATTTGACCAATTACTTTTGCCATATCGAAAAAAGTCTCCGGGAATTCCATCCGGTCCCGGGGCCTTAGCAGGTATGATGGATTCAATTGAAATTTCAATTTCTGCCTTGGTGAAGTAAACCCTTACTGAGTTTAGGGGTAAATCAAAAAGGGGCATCCCTTCATTATAGTTAGTAGTGGAAGAGTATAGGGCTCCAAAGTGCTTCTGCCAATCCCCCGCTGTAATATTGTTAGATAGCGCCGGTTAACTACCCAAGTAACCCCTCCCTACAAGGGTCCAAAATTTCCTGGAATCTTTCAGGGAGCAAGCCTTGCCCATTTGTTTCCACCTTTCCTGGTCCCAGATCCTCTTAGCAGATCTTATAGCTAATTTCTAAGACCTCCGCAGCCCTCGCACTAGAGATATATCTTTAGTTTTAATAGCTCTGACCAATTGATGTTTTAAAAGTCTGCACTCACTTGTAAACCATCAGTTCAGCTTATTTACCTCTCCATCACTTTTTCGTTTGTGGTTAGAATGAAAGTAAGCAGTAAGCTGGGTGAAAAATTCTACATGCAGCCCACTAGTATCTTCCTCACTTCCCATAGTCTCAGCAAATGATTTGATCTTTATCAGCATAGTTAGTAAAGCTTGTTTAATTTCATTAAGTTTGGTTTCGTCCCCCAGGATCATGGGCCATTTAAGGCGGCGTCTATCATTTGAAGGTAATACCTCCTCTGTGATCAGGTTACTCCTAGGGACCCCATCTTTTCCTTCCCAAAGTGGAACTAGCTCCAGACTAAGTGGGCTGTGGTCGCTATCACTATTCTTAATTACAGTCATGTCAACTAGCCTGGGCCACAATCTAAGATCTAATAAAATATAGTCAATACGGCTAGCTCCTGTTTGACCAATAAAGGTCAGTTGGCCTTCTCTATCAGAAACGGTCCTACCAGTGACTGCCCTCAATCTATGTTCAATGGTCAGAGCATTTAATTGCAAAGCTGCTTGGGGCCATTTCTTGATTGGGGCAAATCAGGGGGGGGGGACATGCCAGGATTTATCCTCCTCATTTATTCCCAGAATGTCTTCCTCATCCAGGGGTTCAAAGGTTACATTGAAATCCCCCCACAATGATCAGGGGATTGAGAGACTGCCTATTATGTAAAAGCTCATCTAAAAGCGAGATAGTAGATGATTTACTTCCCCCTCTGGCATAAACGTTGTAGATATCTACAATGTAGTCAGAGCTGCCTTCCAGTCTAACTGCCTGAATATCATGGCTGTTTGTGGGTAGCTCCTTGATTTTACAGGTAAGTGCAATGCTGATCCAAATCAACATTCCACCTGACGGGCAGCCCCTATTACATGCTAATGCAAGCAAATGGAATGACACATAACCTTGCATAAAAGTTGACAATAAACTCCATGTTTCCTGCAGGATACATATATCATGGGATTGGACCAATTGTACCCAATGTGGTAGGCACAATTTACTTTTAATTTTGGCCGTATTCCATGATATTAGCTTAAACAGGTAGTGGCTAAAGGGCAACTGGTGCAGGCAGTGGGAAATGGTATCCTGGCCCCTTATCTCCTGAGCAGGTACTGTACTAAAGATTAAGTTAGTACTGCCCTGGATATAGATTGAATCTTCAAAGGTAATTAGCTCAGGGGACTTTGGAACAGCCTCGTGGTTTAAGAGTGGCAATAGCTCCCTATTTATTGGTAGATTTATATTCAAAGAGAAGGGAGTTTCACTAGTTTCAGTGGACATGAGTGCATAACTGGGCGGTAGTCAATCAACCTCCGCAAGGGGAGATGGTGGGAGTGGACTTTCATCCCGAGAATTAGGGTAGTGCATGGAGGTCAGGAATATCAGCTTCCTCTTAAATTGTATTTTTGATTTAGCTGGAGGAAGGGTCCTGACTTCCAGAGCAATGAGATTATGTACTAGAGTCTCATCAGCTAATGTCAACTCTATAGCATCTGTAGAATTATTAGCTAAGAGACATCTCTTTGCATGTAGAATATCCTCCCTAATCATGGATCGGCACCCTCTAACATGCCTAATCCAATGAATAGATTTGTTTTTAAGGGACTTCTCATTCTCATATCTTACCAGATGGGTGCATTTAGGAACATTGACCATGTACATTTTATGATGCTGAGCAACTGGGGGAATAAAAGGTTTTTCCCAGTGATGTGATATGTCACACCTCACTATTTCTCTAGGCGGAAAATGCGGGTGTCTGCGTAATGGCTCAAGTACTAGTGGGCCTGATCTGCCTCCCACTACAACTCCAACCCTTCCTACTACACGGCTACTGGGATCATGATTTGTAATTGACGCTAAGGAGGCGTCGCGTGTAACTATATGTAGGAGCAGTGGCTGCCGTGGCAACTGCTTCCCGCTGGCAGATTCCCTCATAAAACCAGGTTCAATATCTTGACTGGTCAATTTCCCAAATATGTCTAATAACCTATAGATGAGCCCAGTTAATGTTCCAATTGTAGATTTCAGGGTACAAATCTCCTTATTATAAGTCGGATAGAGAACTGATAACTTCGGAATCAGCTGGGACTACATAAACAGGTAGCGAAATACTTGCTTTGTTAGCTTCCACCCTATCAACATCATCCTCAGTAGCGATGTTAGTCTCTGGTAAGTCTAGCAAGGGTAAAAATCTATTACTGCATGAAAACTCTGCAGCTGATGGTAGTAAGTCAATGGATGCACCTTGCGAATCATCTACCACTGTTACAGGGACTTCCCGGTGCTGAGTGACATTTCCAGTGTTCGACCTTTTAAACATACTGGGTAGTTTCATGGACTGTATTGCCTTTAGATTTAGGCTTAGGCTTGGGCACAACATCAGTAGCAGTAGGAACCAGTAGACCCTCGCACTCAGACAGTAGATTGTCGATGCGGTCAAGAACACAACTCTCCTTGGCAAAGGTCTGCATCTTCTTAGATTTCTTTGGTGCCTTGTGCATGCCACCAGCCCCAGCTACCCCCTCCACAACCTTCCTTTTCCCCATAAAGCCTTACAACAACAAAAAACAACAAAGAAAAATAGAGGAAAGGGGTTACAAGGGAGGAGGGCAAATTCACCAATCAGAGCACCCAAAAAAGAGAGGTGCAAATGAGGCCCTAGTTGGACTTCAACAAAGACAATGCCTTAAAAAAGGCACTGTACTATAAAGCTCAGAAGGGAGGAGATAGAAACAGGCACCCCAGACCAAAAGGGCCAATGGCAGGTAACTAGTGGAGCACTAATAGATTTATAGATGCACAGTACCTTAGATGGAACTCCAAAATCTGGACGTAAGAGGGGTGGCCCAGCCCAGCCTCTTCCGGGCGATGAGGGGCAAGGACGGGCACGTCCTGCGCTGCGGGACCTTCCGAGTGCCCTTAAGCGCCTCCAGGCACGAGAGAGTGAGTCAGGAAGAAGAGGAGCCTGGGGGCTGTGGTCCGCTCGCCCCGGCTCGTTCAAAGTTCGTCCTGCGCTGCAGGACCTCCCGAGTGCTCTTAAGCGCCTCCAGGCGCAAGAGAGTGAGTCAGGAAGCAGAGGAGCCTGGGGGATGTGGTCCGCTCCCCTGGCTCGTTCAAAGTTCGTTTCTAATACATTTTTCCACAATTACATCATTTTGTTCAATTTTATATCTTCATGATCTGCTCACACCTGATGCCGGACAGCAAAGGATATGTGCAGCTATAAACGTCTTTCTTTATTAGGTATTCTCTGGGTCTTCTTTTGTTAGCTGATATACTTTATAGTTTAACCTAAAAAAATGTAATGGGGGTGTCATAAACCACAAGCACAATGCAAAACAAGTGGGATAAGGAACTTATCATATAGACAAATATAAACTGTAGTCAAGCGTCATTACCTAAAGGTTCAACTGAGATAATGTGAGCAACCAGAAAAAAGATCTAGTTAAACTTTCATATAGGGTTTGGTTCTGGTAAAAATGTTTCAAAATATCTCTTAAGCAAAAATGAGTCAGAGGACAAGACTAGGCTGTGATTTTACCAGTTTAACATGCAGTGGAGGTTTGGCCAATCCAATGTATTCAAGTGGGCTTACTTAGCCAGTGTCTGGAGCACTAAACATGACCTTGGATCTGTGTGACAATCACCCTTGCAAAAGAAATCTTGAGGTGATGAAAAAGATCCAAGTACTGCCAATGGGTGCAACAACTACTTGACGTTGGGTTCAACATGATCATTTGCTCTTCGATGGTTCTTTTTTAATTGAATGCAGGAGCTAATTTATCTCTAGTAGGTGGGAAATAAGTCATAGGGAGTGCTCAAAGATTGGTGATCATCTTTGAAAATCCCATTGGTTCATCATATTAAAATTCTTTGGTAATAAAGAAAATAGTCCACATGTGGAATGGTGCACCTAATAGTTTAATTGAGATGCAGGGTCCTCGGATGAAATTGACAGTCTCTTCATGTATGTTTTTTAGTGGGCTCTAAGAAAGCCTCAGAGTGGGATGACTACTGAGTGTATCTAATGATAATGCCACCCCCACTCCACATGATGATTGTTCTCAATCACACACAAGGTTCTTCTATAAATATTCATTATCTTTCAGAAAAGACTGTCAAGTACGGAAAGATACATTCACCATTATATGGCATCTTGGGAGGCAGAAAGCCATGCTATTGGCAAGGACTCGTCTGTAGTGATGTAGTCCATATCTTAGTACTATGAAGTAAAAATTATAATATTAAGTGATGGGGTTCTAGATCCGACAGTAAAAAATTTGTATTTCACTGAAACCGAGCACCCTCCTGTGTTTACATCAGAGAGACCTGGGGTAAATCCGAAGAGGGGTGCCCTGATTCCCACAGGAATCACGAATCTGCTTTCCTTTCAATAAAAAGGGCGCCAGTCAGGAGAACAAGAGGGAAAGAATTTTCACATCAGTATAGTGAGTGCAAATTGAGCTCATCAACAAACTGATAAGTCAGAGTGGGTGACCAATTAAATGCTTACAGGGTACAAAGAAACTGATATTTAACAACATCAGGGCTGTAAAAGGGACGGCAAGACCCAGGAAATATTTTACAATTTCTATTATTTTCTATGGTCACTAATATCACTAACATACATTGTTTTGTTGGACATCCCCTCTTTCATTGATCTGCAATTATCATTATTTTTATTTATTTTTCAAACAAATATGAACATTACATAATGAATTAAGCACTGTCTTTTATTAAAAGAAGCACACTATGGGGCAGATTTACAAGAAACTGATGCATCTGTAGAGATGCATCAGTTTCCCTGCGCCAGCCTGCGATACCCTTGCGCCACCATTGATGCGCCGTATTTAAAATACGGCGCACCATGGCGCAAGGATTGACAGATGCGTCAGAAATTCTGACGCATCTGTTGGCGCAAAAGTCACGCATTGCTGGAGTTGTGTCGCAAGCATGATGCAACTCCAGCAATGCATAGTGAGGCCTATACCCATTATACTGCGTCACTTCTTACGCCTGCTTCAAGCAGACGTAAGGTTTTGATGCAGTGGCATCCTAGAAGTGGCGCAGTGAAATCTTGTAGATTTCACTGCGTCACTTCTACAAGGCTTTCCTGCGTGGGAACGCCTACCCTGCATACATTATACCTGACGCAGGTATAATGTGACGCTGGGCTTTACAACATGACACAACTCCCTAGATGCGTCACATTGTAAATTGGCCGCATTGTTTGCGCCGTCGCTGCGTCACAAAAGTGACACAACGGCGGCGCAAAAGTGACTCAAGGGGCTTGTAAATCTGCTTCTATATATACAGACAGGCCAGGTGCTCCAGCCTAAATATGTTTGTAGATTTCCTAACAAAGTATTGCGTTCCAACACATTTTGTAAGACTTAAGAATGAACCAGTGACTGATTAACCAACTTAAAAACAACTGACTGTAACATGGCCAACATCATTTACCGTGCATTTCATTTCCCATTTTTATGTTTTGACTAATAATTTTACAAAAGAAATTAAAGGAGCGTGTAATATGAAGGTAAAATGAGAATGATGCAACTGTGGCTGTGACATTATGTTTTGCTTTCTTCTACATCTGTTTGTGATAATATTACAAATGTGGTTGTAGTCTGCATCTAATTAAGCACCATACAGTGCTTCTGATATGGAATGGCAACAATTAAAATGGAAGAAAGCTGTGCGTTCCGAGAGCGTGCTTCCTGCACGCACCAGGCCCATCTCCTGAGCATGTAATGTTCCTCCACCGCTTCATCTGTACGGCACTCTGCGACTGAGAGAATAGATAAAACTATTCAGGCTGCTCAGGGTTTCTCGGATCACCTTGCAATTAGTACACCAATAAATTCCCTACTTCTAATTGTGCTTTTAATGTGTCTCCATTTTGTGAACTAAAGTGGAGCAAGCAGGCAATTTCACGATAGATATTAAAGCAATGATGTGATGGCTGCTCTGAGCCACCGAGACTATAGGAAATTGAATATGGCAGCACAATTTCGAAGTTTGTTGCACTCCTGATGAAAATCAACTGAGCAACATCAGAACATTGGGCGTTTGTGTGTTCTATTCTATGAAATAGTTTCAAGTTTTTTTTTATTGTTTCTTTGCACGATTAATTAAAATCATTGCGAATCATTCAATCAACAAAATGCATATACATATACTGTTGATTCTCAGTAGGTGAAAGTGTTTTTTTTTATTGTGGAACAATCACACGTTGTTGTGTGGAAAGGCTTTATTTTCTATTTTTGCAGTTTTATATATTATAAACTTACCTAAAGGGCATTAGGGTGCTTTACATGAGCCCCGGATCCTTCTACTAAAGGTCAGATTTGTGTTTTTTGTTAGGCACAGGAAGGTTAAGTGATTTGCACAGCCTCACAGGATGATGAGTTAAAGCCGAGTCTCAGCCCTGGTTCTTCAATTCCACAGTCATCAGCTCTGGCCATTAGGCCACATCTCCTCCTAGTTGGCTATTTGAACTCCTCACATTTCTGCGCAGACTGCAGATCCTGGACATAGTAAATTATCTTTGTTCCATAGGGTTCCTCATAGGTGGCGTGGATGTGGACACAGGTCAGGTTATATTGGCTTCCAGAGAGTTCGCCATTCTCTCTACACTTTCAAAAGTGCTTATAGTGTCTTGTCAGTCTATATTGAGGACATGTTAGGAATGCCTCCCCACGGCTAGTGCCATTTTTATTTTTTGGGGGGAGTTTTATATAGCGTGAATTCGACCTGAAGTTATCGGAGCGCTTTACATGAGCACCAGTTGAGTTACAGACGGACAAATTCATTTTGTTGGGTGAGGGGAGAATAAGTGATTTGCCCAGAATCACAGGATGTTGAGTGTCCCTGCCGAGACTTGAACCTGGTTCCCCAACTTTGAGGTCGACCGCTCTAGCCGTTGCTCACTGGCTTTCCCAGGACAATGATATTTTGATATCCCGTGCATTGGTATTTACGGCAGTGGTGCTGACAGGAGTTCGGGTGGCTGTCCAGGCTTCGGAGGCGTCTCTTGTCAGCCATTTTGGAATGCATGAGGCAATACAGCAGCACACCCCTTGCATCAGTGGCTTCATTGGAGTTCTAGATTTTCCTGAATCCAGGCACGCATATTTTTATGTGGGTACTCCGATGACCTGCTTGATGGTCCATCATGTCTGTACGTGTGGAATCTTGGATCTCTTTAGATTATTTTTTGGACAAGGCATGTTAGGATGCCATCAACCACGTCTCAGGTAGAATCTACTGTTACTTGAAGAGCAAGTGGGATTATTCTTCGGAGGTGCACTGTGGTTCGTGGGCCACTGATATCGTAGGACATAGTTGCAGTATCAAATTCTTTTCATTTAAGGAATTACTAGATTGGCAGCCTGCATAGCTAAATCATTCCAGGCAAACAGGAAGCATTTTGACTATGTGGCGAAGTAGAGGTTGGCATGGCATACCAACTGGATTGAGGCTCGTGCATTCTTTTCGGTTGAAATAGATGAAGAGTTGCAATTTGTACATCCCAACCGCCATTAACGACCTTATTGTGAGGAAAAAACAGTTTGTGTTGTGGAAGTTTCTTTGTGCTTGTCGTATCAGTTACCATGATGCCATCATTAAAAAAGATGGTTCCAATTTTAAAAGATTTTTTTAATTGTCGCTCAAAATAAAACAATATGTTTTCACTTTTATACATTTTCTTTTCTTTTACAAGCAACTCTGCATAATGTTTCTTAGTTTTCACATAATACCACTTTCTCCACTGTTCATGTTTTCTGAGAGGCTCTTTGCCAATCAAATTATTGGTATCTGTTTGTTGGTAGATGGGTTTGTACAATTTACTTTTTGTGTGTCTATGTGTTTTCAGCAGTCTTGCATCTTCAGTCCTGTTTTAAATGTGTTGATAATAGTATCCTGTTCTTGAATATGTGATGGAGATGAGGGACTTGATATCCCATTGTTTTGGGGAAGGTCCTGTAATCTTTTTGTTTGATCTATATTTTGCTTTCAGTTGATAATGGTGGGGAACTTGCTGGCTTTGTCTGGCTGTTCCATCCTTGATGCACTTGGTGATGTAGATTTAATTTGTTTGGGCCTCAGGAGATTAATACATATGAAAATCTGAAAGAGACACGTTAGTGACAAATTCCTTACCTTAGAATATCCCCAGGCGTCAGGCTGGATCCGGAAAGTTTTTGCGTAGCAGTACCCTTGCGCGTCGGTAGGCGGCGTCGTGCGGCTCCGCGTCCGTCGTCGGCGTCGGGACCGCCGGGATGACGTCGTGGGCAGTACTTAGACGACGCCCCTGCGCGCTGACGTCAGTTCTTTCTTTTTCCGCGCCAGTAAGCGCAGATCCGGGAAGAGCAGTGCCCTAGTCATTTTTTGACTAAGTTTTTTGGTGATTTTTCACTGTTTTCTCGAAGTCTCTCGACTCCGAAGGTGTCGGTAGGGATGCCCGGCTTCAAGCCATGCGACGCCTGTGGTCGAATGATGTCGATCACAGACCCGCATCAGGATTGTCTCTACTGCCTCGGCCGCGACCACGACACCAAGTCGTGTTCCGACTGCCGGGCCTTGCATCCAAAGGCTTTGCGAGAGCGGTCTCGAAAGCTCCTCGAGGTCCGGCAGTCGGCTCCGCGCCACGCCAAGCCCCGGTCACGTGAGAGGTCGAGGGGCCGGTCGCGGAGTCCTCATCGGTCGTCGGGGTCCAAGTCTTTGCACTCCTCCGGTAAGTCCAAGCATAAGAAGTCGAAAAAGCGTCATCGCTCGACGACTTCCCCTCGCCGGTCTCGCGACTCGGCTGAGGGTCCTGTCGGCACCGTCCCCGCGGCTCTGGGAGTGCCTGTGGAGCCGCCCCCGCATTACCCGTCCTTCCCGGGTTCGGGGGCGACTCCGGCCGAGATACAGGAGTTCCTGTTGGCCATGGCCCGCCTCTTCGGGCCTCAAGGTCCCCCCAGTGCGCCTTCGGGCCCCGCGGGCCCTGATGGGGTTTCTCCGGCGCCGCCGGCGACTCCGGTCCCGGCGCAGCCTGTCACACCAGCCTCGGTCCCGGCCTCGGCTCCGGCCCCGGCCTCGACCCCGGCTCCGGTGCTGCCACAACCCCGATCGACGCCGGTTGACCTGACGACACCTCCACCGGCGCCGATCTCTCCGGTGCCGTTCCCGACGCCGCCCGGGGCGCCGGGCGGCATCGTTCCCCGGTTCTCTCCAGATCCGGACGCGGCGCAGGACCGGCGTCGCTCGACGCCGGCTCCGACATGTCCCTCCTCCTTATTTTGAACCAGAATTGGAGGACGCAGAGGACTGGGAGGGGTCTGATGACCCTCTCACACAGCAATGTGAGTTTGATCAGGACTGGGCTGAGGAGCTTGGGGATGCCAGTGGTCTGGACACCTCCCCTGACTCTGGCATGCTGTCTCCTCCTTCCGTGGCAACGGAGGAGGGAGCAAACTTTGCAACGGTGTTGCGTAGAGCAGCTGGGGCCTTACACCTCCAGTTGCCTACAGTGGCTGTCAGGACTAACATCCTGACGGAAGTGCTTCAGCCGGCGGCTACCTCCTCGGAGCCACTGCTGCCGTTTAACGAGGCGCTTTCAGACGTTCTTTTGGGCACCTGGTCCAAGCCCACCACAGGGGCTCCTGTGGATAGGAACGTGGCCCGACGCCATCGCCCTGCTCCGGGCGACCCCCTGTTCCTCTCCCAACACCCCACCCCTGAGAGCTTGGTGGTCCAAGCCTCTGCTTCCCAAAGCGCCTTCCCTACCACACCCCCGGATAGGGAATCCAAACGCCTGGATCAATTTGGGAAGAAGGTCTTTTCTTCCTCCAGTGCTGGCTTGCGGTCCGTCAACACCACTTGCCTCTTGGGCCGATATTCCCACTCCTTGTGGGACTCGGTGGCGCAAGTTCTGCCCCAGTGTCCTGAGGAGGTCCAGACACTGCTTTCCCGTACCATTGCGGAGGGAAGAGATGCGGCAAAGTACACCATCAGATGTGGCCTTGATACCGCCGACTCGCTAGGCAGATCGCTTGCGACGACAGTGGCGCTGCGCCGTCATGCCTGGCTGAGAACCACTGGTTTCTCGGGTGATGTCCAAAACACTCTTATGGACATGCCCTTTGATGAGATCGGTCTTTTTGGGAACAAGGCAGACCATGCGCTGGAGCGCTTTAAGGACTCGCGGGCTACGGCCAAGTCCCTGGGCCTTTCTGCTGTACGCCCTCTGCAGCCATCTGCTTTTCGCCCCTTTCGTGGCCACGGAAGGGGCGCCCAGTCACGTCCGCTGCCCAGCCACCAGACCGCACAGCAAACGTCTTCGCGTGGCCGAGGACGTGGCTCCCGCCGTGGCGGGTCAGGCAAATATCGTGTGGGTCAGGCCACCAACCCGCCCCGTCTGCGGCCTCCAAGCCCTCCTAGTCCTTCTTTTCAGGTGCACAGCACGCCAGTAGGGGGCAGGGTCCGCCATCACCTTCACCACTGGCGTGCCATCACCTCGGACAAGTGGGTCTTGGACATTGTCCGAAGGGGCTACTCCCTCCCCTTCGAGACCATCCCCCCAGCCATGCAACCTCAATTCCACCGCATGTCAGGGGATCACTTGGTGCTTCTTCAGAAGGAAGTTGCGGCCCTCTTGGCCAAGGGGGCCATCGAGCGCGTTCCGACCCCAGAAGTAGGACGTGGTTGCTACTCCCACTACTTTCTGGTGCCCAAAAAGTACAAGGAGGACATGCGTCCTATCTTGGACCTCCTGAATGTCAATCGCTTCCTCCGGAAGGAGAAGTTCAAGATGCTCACCCTAGCTCAGGTCTTGACTGCCCTCGACCCTGGAGACTGGATGGTAGCGTTGGACTTGCAGGACGCATATTTCCACATCCCCGTCCTGCCGGCCCACCGGCGTTACCTGCGGTTCACGGTAGGCCTCGAGCATTTTCAGTTCACCGTGCTCCCTTTCGGCCTTACCAGCGCCCCTCAGGTGTTCACGAAAGTGACGCGGTGGTCGCAGCTCATCTGCGCCGGGCAGGGGTTCCAGTCTTCCCCTACCTCGACGACTGGCTGCTGAAGGCGGGCTCGTCCCAGGCAGTCGTCTCCCACCTCCAGACTACGGCCGAACACCTGCACTCGCTGGGGTTCTCCATCAATGTGCCGAAGTCGCACCTGATTCCTTCTCCACAGCTCCTTTTCATCAGAGCAGTTCTGGACACGACGCAGTTTCGGGTCTATCCTCCCGAACGGCGAGTCCGGGATATTCAGGCTATGATTCCGATCTTTCGGCCTCTATCCTGGGTTTCGGTACGGATGACCCTGAGGCTGCTGGGCCTCATGGCCTCCTGCATCCTGCTGGTCGATCATGCCAGATGGCATATGCGGGCTCTGCAGTGGGACCTGAAGTTTCAGTGGGCGCAGCACCAGGGCAACCTGTCCGATCATGTCCAGATCTCATAGGGGACTGCAAAACAGTTGCAGTGGTGGCTCTCGAACCGGCAATGGGTCATGGGCAGATCCCTCTCCCTTCCCCAGCCAGAGCACACAGTTGTGACGGACGCGTCCCTTCTGGGATGGGGCGGTCACATGGGAGAGGCGGAGATCAGAGGCCTCTGGTCTCCGGCGGAGTCCCGGCTCCATATCAACCTTCTGGAGCTCCGGGCGATCCGACTTGCACTCAAGGTATTCCTTCCCTCTGTCAAAGGGACGGTAGTGCAGGTGTTCACAGACAACACCACCGCCATGTGGTATTGCAACAAACACGGCGGGGTGGGGTCGTGGACCCTATGTCAGGAGGCTCTGTGCCTCTGGACATGGCTGGAACATCAGGGCATATTCCTGATGGTTCAACACCTGGCAGGTTCCCTGAACGCCAGGGCGGACGAACTCAGCCGCAGGTGCATGATGGATCACGAATGGCGTCTTCACTCAGAGGTGGCGCAAGGTCTCTTTCAGCAGTGGGGAGAGCCTTGGTTAGATCTGTTCGCCACCGAAGAGAACGCGCAATGTCAGCAGTTCTGCGCGTTGGAATTTCCAAGGCGGCACTCGCTCGGCGACGCTTTTCGTCGCGTGTGGAGTTGCGGTCTGTTGTACGCCTTTCCGCCTATACCACTTCTACCCAGAGTGTTGAAGAAGATTCGGCGCGACCGGGCCCAAGTCATTCTTGTGTCTCCGGACTGGGCTCGAAGAGTTTGGTATCCCGAGCTACTCAGTATCAGCGTCAATCCCCCGATCCGTCTGCCTCTTCGGGAGGATCTTCTGTCGCAGCAGCAGGGGACGGTCCTCCACCCGAACCTGTCCAGTCTACACCTGCTTGCGTGGACATTGAGCGGCGGCAGTTGATTCCTTTCGACTTGCCTCCCGAAGTTTGTGATGTGATTCTGGCAGCCAGGCGTCCCTCCACTAAGGTGGTATACGCCTGCAGGTGGAACAAGTTTGTGGCATGGTGCACAGCAAAGGCTGTGAATCCCCTTTCGGCCCCTCTTTCTGAGGTTCTTCTGTTCCTTCTTTCTCTGGTCCAACAGGGTTCTGCCCTGGGTACCATCAAGGGCTATCTTTGTGCGATATCGGCCTTCCTCAGGCTTCCTGATCAGCCCTCCCTTTTCAAGTCCCCTGGGGTTAACAGGTTTCTTAAAGGCATTACACACCTCTTTCCTCCTGTTCCGTTTGTAATGCCTCAGTGGGACTTGAACTTGGTTCTTACCTTCTTAATGTGCGCTCCCTTTGAGCCTCTACATAACTGTCCTCTTCGTCTTCTTACTCTGAAGACAGCCTTTCTGGTGGCCATCACCTCTGCTCGGCGGGTGAGTGAGCTCCAGGCTCTTTCATGCAAACCTCCCTTTCTGTCTGTTCATCCAGACAAGGTTGTTCTTAGGACGCGTCCGTCCTTCTTGCCAAAGGTGGTTACTGCCTTCCACATTGGGCAGACCATCACTTTGCCCACCTTCTTTCCGCCTCCGCATCCTTCCAGAGAGGAAGAGAGGCTCCACCGTCTGGACCCAAAACGTGCGCTTTCCTTTTACATCAACTGCACACATCAGTTCCGGGTGGATGACCAGCTCTTTGTTGGCTACGTGGGCGCCAAAAAAGGTCGGGCAGTACACAAAAGGACCATCTCCCGCTGGGTCACCTTCTGTATCAAAGCCTGCTATTCTTTGGCTAAGAAGGAGCCTCCTGTTGGGCTGCGTGCCCATTCCACCAGGGCTACGGCTGCTACCACGGCTTTAGGCCGCGGTGTTCCGTTACAGGATATATGTCAGGCAGCTACGTGGGCCTCGCTGCACACGTTTACCAAACATTACTGCCTTGACAGTCAGGTCCGGAGGGACAGCTTCTTTGGCCGTTCTGTCCTCCGGGACTTCCTTGTCTGAATCTGTTCGCACACCCACCACCGGGGTTGGTATTGCTGGGGTATCTATGCTAAGGTAAGGAATCTGTCACTAACGTGTCTCTTTCAGATGCACAAGTTACTAACTTGTGTAACGATATATCTGTAAGAGACAGTAGTTAGTGACAGATTCCTACCGCCCACCCATCCTCCCCGTTCTGCGAACTGATTTCTAGGGTTAAGGACATCCCTTTCAGGGCCCTAGTATTTTTCAGACACCTATGTCAGCTTCTTGCATGGCTCTGCATTCCTGGCGCGGAAAGTCGTGTACAGAACTGACGTCAGTGCGCAGGGGCGGCGTCTAAGTACTGCCCGCGATGTCATCCCGGCGGTCCCGACGCCGACGACGGATGCGGAGCCGCACGATGCCGCCTACCGACGCGCAAGGGTACTGCTACGCAAAAACTTTCCGGATCCAGCCTGACGCCTGGGGATATTCTAAGGTAAGGAATCTGTCACTAACTACTGTCTCTTACAGATATATCGTTACACAAGTTAGTAACTTGTGCATCAGGCACGTAAGGAGCATGGCTATAAGCCTTGAATTCAATGAAAGCTATTTTCTTAAATCTCCATTGAGTGTGCGTTCCTAGCAACCTCATCGTTTTGAGAAATGTTTTATTTTGTCAGTTGCATTATTTTTATTTTTCATTCACCATTTTAAGCATTTCTATCCCAGAAGGGTCATTTGTGGCAAAAAAGTTGCAAAACTCAACTGTTACTCATAAAAAAGTGTACACATGTCTGACCCCAAAATAAGACAATGAAAAATAAAAATAATGAGAAATATAATAAAATATGAAAAATGGAAGGATTGAGAACAACGGAGCTAGGTATGGGAAAACACATTTTGAAGGGACAGTTTAATGTAGAAATTGAGGGGCTCATTCACAAAAGCATTTATGACCATGGTAAACAGAACTACAATTGTACTCGTTTATGAACTCTTAACTTTGTGAGTCGGCCCCAAAACATTCAACTGCCTCTTATTAAAAGTGCTAAGGGATGCAGTCTTTTATATTTGCTCTAATTATATATAATCATTCTTTGAATATTCCCATTTTTGATGTTTTGACGTCAAATCACATAGGTATGTAAGAGTATGTAAAAGACAGGATTACTACTCACATTGGTGTTTGTATTTTACTGTTACACATATATATTCAAAATTATTCTCCCAAATTTTGACTGGAACCCATTACAAGTACATTGGCTTTGCCAAATGAATCCCTCACCGATACATCTGATGTAAGGGGATATAGTAGTATCCATTTCAGACACATAGACGCCTAGGTGGTATTTTAAAAGCATGGCATGCCTTTTGATATGCTTTCATTTTCTTGATTTTCTGAATCACAGAATGCATCTTCATGGTAATGTCTGGCTCTGTTGACTTGTTACGTCGGGTCGTTGTGACCAGAAAAGATTTATTTTTAGCATTCTTGGAATCTACTTCCAAGAAGAACAGGTCAAAACCAGAGTTCTGCGTATGATCAAAAAGGAGATGCAGTTCTTCTTTCACTGAAAATAGTTCTATTGTCACAACAGAAACACTGTAACCCGATGCTGCCATGCTCAGTCTCTATCAGCTCCTTTGCCCCATCTCATTTTTCCATGATGACTAAAGGGGCTATTGTAAACATTAAACGTTGTATACCATTTGAATAAAAGTAGTCAAGTCAACTTTATTCGGTTTTAAGAAAAAACATAAAAAAACTACAATACATTTTGAGCGACAACAAACATAAAAACAATATCCAAAGCAATCTAAAAATGTAAAAAGTGCATACTGCACCAACCAAATACCCAACAGAAGGCCCTTCCTTCCAGTCTGGTAGATAACAAATACAATGAATTAATTAAACAGAATCCTAAATCCACAAAAACACATATAAAGATAAAATGAATTTCCTGAGTAAACCTACAATAGAGTGATATCACAATAATAAAATCAATCAAAATACATAGGATCAAAACTACTCGTGACACATACAAAACAGCGCCTGTTGGACCCATGACTAAACCCTCCATCGATTTCCTACATCTTACTGCTGCCTTAAGAAAAGAACAAACTCTGAAACATACATCAGTTCTGCTTAAAGAGCTGGAGACAGAAAAAACACATCTCTGAATATGCGAAGCTCTAACTTCTTTAAAACTGGTTAAAGACAAGGGCAGGTCAGTGCAGAAACACCCAAATAACTATGAGCCTCAGAGAAACTTAGAAGTCACCACACAGTACTGGCCCTAAAGCAGAAGACAAGTGATCTCTCCCAGCGGAAGAGCTCTCACGGGCTCCACAGATTCAAAGAACATGATGTAATATCTAATAGAGCTTGTCCTGAGTTCAGAACACAATCTTTGATAATGACAGTGTTTTTGGAAACGATACTTGACAAACAACTTGCCGGTCTTACGTAAAGTGACGGGTGCAAGGAACATATCGGGAAGACTTAATTCATTTAAACACTTTGAGATCTACCCCACGCAACGTATGGATAAACCCCTATCTATTTTAAGACAGTCAAGAATAATGTCCCTGGTTAAACTAGCCTCTGCATTTACCTGGACACTAACCCAGAGCAAAATATGGGATGTATGGCAGGTTTAGCTCTGACTGAAAGATAAAATGAGAGTTGGTAGGGGAATATTAAAAAGTTGCCTACATTTGCGAATGAAGTGCTGTGATAGCCCCAAACCCCTGCACTGTGCAGAGCTGCAGGGACACATTCAGAGTTATATATTTTCAGGTAGAGGGAAATAGTTCCCCTGCCTGCAGTCTGAGGAAGATTAAATACTGCACCAGCCGACCTACTTAGCTTCAAACATGAGGTGCTAACCTGCAGCTGCAAAGAGCCTGCCGAGTCGACGATCACGCCGGGGTAACAGAAAGTAATCACGCTACTCATGGATTGGCTACTGATCACTAGTGTTGAAACCTTTGTCCTTTCAGGGCCATATGTTATAATATGGGGTTTCCCAAAATTGGTAACCAAATCTAAATTACTCCTAAAAGCAATGAACGACTCTACCAGTGTTCGAAGGGCTCTCGTGGTCCTGGCCATAAGGAGATCATTGTATGCATTGAATAACGCAGGGACAAACTTGTTAACTATACTCGGAACATCACTAGTAGTGTTGGCCAAATAAGGGCTCAAATTATTTATATAAATAATCAACAAAAAAGATACCAGAATGCATTCTTGGTGCAGCCCTCAAGCTAAAAGGAAAGTATCTGATATCTCCCGTAGCGGGACACAGTGCATGTTAGCGGCAAGATTCTCATGGAGGATATGCAAAAAGTTCATCAAAGCAGCCTCAACTCCCCAAATCCAACAGCATCAGCCATAGCTTAGTCCTGTTTACACAGTCAAATGCTGTTGATATGTCCATAGAGGCCAGGCACCGTGGGTAGTGCTTGGCGATGGTATACTTGCCAACCAACAGATGCAGGTTTAAACACTGTTCCATGATACCCAGCTCCAAACAGAAGCCAAATTGATGGAGACTCAGAATATTGTTTTGATTTGCCCAAAGTCTTAAGCAATTAAAAATTACCCTGTCAAAGATCTTGACAGTACTGTCAATTAAGGAAACCGGGCAATAGCATCTGGGAAACTTGCGGTTCCCTTTTAAAAAAAAAAAAAGGAACTATAATCGAAAGAGCGCAGGATCTTGCAGAATAAGTTGATAAACAAGTTTGTGAGCAAGGTTCCCCACAGACCGATGATTTGATGAGGTCCATTGGGACCCTGTACGGCCCTGGGGCTTTACCATCAGGGCTTTGCCTTATGGCATCCACCACTTCCAATAACGTAATGGACAGGGGAATTGCACAGTTTTTCCCGAAGAAGGACCCCAAACTCTTCTCTTTTGCTAGATGGTAGATAGAATTAAAATGTTTGACCCATTTGTAGTGCGATACGTTACAAAGCAAAAGAGAATTGGCTGAGACATTGCTTTGCCTAACCCACATTAGTAAAGTGCGCATGTATCACCCATAAGGGAATCCAGGCACTGGGAGGCCGTCAAGGAGATTAAGTGAGCTATTACCCAGAGTCACATGATGCTTACCTGGACTGCCACTGGGGATCGAACCGTGAGCCCTGCTCTCCGGAGTCAGCCGCCCTGGCCGCTGCGCCACACCTCTCCCCTATTGACAGTATCACAAAACACTTTACTAATATTACTCAGTGCTGCAGATTCCAGGTTTTCCCAATCCCTTTTGTTCAAAGCCTCCTTCCTACACTTCAGAGTGCTTTGATAAAACTTCCTAGCCACGCAATCCTCAAGGTGTTCTTTAGGTGTTGCTAAAAGCGCATTCCTTAAATGACAATTGGCATCTGAACAATGCCTATCAAACCATTGAGGGCACTCCTGAGCGCACTGGTTGAGCTTCAGCAGGTGGGTCCTAATGCATGAGCATAGATGCTCATAATGGACCAACATAACATCCCCACTCACGTCTGCCAAACAGCCCAGCAAAGTGTGCTGATGTTTCTTTAAGAGAAGACCTAGAGCAATATTCCTTCAATAACCAGGCAAGTCTAAGGCTCTCATTGGAATGAAAGATAACAGGTATGGTTACAGCAGGGGCTTTTGCCTTAAGCACTGGAAAGTTGCCTACTGCAGTTAAAGCATTCTGGTCCCCCACTTTGGGGTCGATTCCGATTCGGGCCGGAAATTTCTCCGACCGAGCCGGACCCGGAGAGATTTCCGACCGAATCGGACCCGTGCAGTCCGACCGAACGAGTCCGATGCGTCCGTATGTTATCGGACACGAGTCGGGTCGGACTCCCATTGAACTCAATGGGAGCCGGTCGCTACAACGCGTACGCGGGCTCCCATTGCCTCAATGGGTGCGAGGCGGACAAGGGCGCCCCTACAGCGAGTGCGCCGCGGGCGCCCGCGGCGTACACGCACAGGTAGGGGGACCCATGGGACCCCTGTGTGCGCCTCGCACGGGTACGCGTGCACAGGGGGTCCGACACGGACCCCCAAAGTACGGCTCCGACAGCGAGTTCGAGTCGGACGGCGCGAGTCGGTCGGAGCGGTCGAGGTGCGCATCGTACTCACCCGGCCGGAAAACGTCTCCATTGCGCGGTGCGAATCGGGTCCGAGCGAGTCGGTCGGAGCGGTACGATCCGGGTACGAGTCGGTCGGAGCGGTCGGGTCGCCCGGACGAGTCGGTCGGCGAGTCGCATCGTACTCGCTCGGCCGGACCCGCGTACGGTTCGGTCGGGAAACAGGCTTTCGCATGGCTTTTTTCCCGACCGAATGGTATTGGGTGCGCCTCCGACCGAGATCGGAATCGGCCCCTAAGTCTCTATTACGCGACCCTATGAGAACTGCAGTAAAAAGTCCCTAGTTACAAATATGTAGTCAATAACTGAGGCCCTTCTGCACCCTCTAAAAGAGGCCAAAGGAGATCCGTCACCCATAAACAAGTCAACTATATCTGCAAGGTCGTGTATGGCTAGATGGTCACCTAACTCCTTCCCTGTATTGTCTGAGAGACCCTAGAGGGTTACAAAGCCCTCAGTCCCTTGCTCCTCGAGATCGACCACTAATTTGGTGTTGAAATCCCCACAGAGAAGATAATTCGGTTGAGGCTGGACCACTGCCCCTAGTGTCTTCAAATGGGCTCAAAAAGAAAACAAATACATAAAAAAACACAGGGTTCAATAAATCATTGTTATAGAAGTTAACCAAATAAAATAAAAAGTACTCACATTGTATTCAACTAGCAGGGCTTGGAAGGCGGAACTTCCCATGGCTAAAACCGACACCTCCACATTAAGGTTCAGTTGGACCCATACAGAGAGGCAGCCCTTAGTTCTGCCACATGATGAAGGAACTGCAGGACAAGAATAACAAGAAAAGTCTGCACAAGAAATAGGAGTTTTAGTCCAAGTTTCCTGTAAAGCAATAAAATCATATTTTGCAATCAAATTAAGCAAAGCTGGATATATAATCTTGTCCTTAAGACCAGCAATATTCCAACTCAGCAAGGAGAAAGGGCAATTGGTACACACAACCTTAGAACAGTAACGGTTGACGAGCACCATTCCCGTTGCAATTACTAGTGAGATGAGGGACTTTGTTGGCGTTGAGAAGTCAGTCTATATCAGATAAGACTTCAAAACGATTAGCTACTGAACTCGAATCTGGACCACTGTACAGAGAGGGTTAAGTGGCTGTTTAATTGGTTGTGAAACTTGAGAATCAAAGGGTTTAACAGTTTGTCTGCTTGGGCCACTGATGTGGGGCTTAGTTGGCTGGTAATTGTGTATCAGCAGGTGAGAGGGGCAGGGCTTATAAAAGTATCCTAGAAGAACTAGGGCTATTCTTCCCCTTACAAAAGCTTTATTCATAGACTCAAACAACAAACTTTTGTACCACGAGGCGAGACCTAAAATTAACAATGACACAGTCACCCTGAATGCCAACTGGGCCAGGCCCAATCCATCCAATCCTACAAGTTAGCAAAATATCACCTGGAAGGGAATAAGGAAAACCTAGCCAGTCAAATACTTTGTTATATAGTTCCTCATGGGATTCCACCTGGTTCCTGCATAGTGGGAGAGCTCCAGTAAGAATCGCCACATAGGAACAGACCGCAGGAGGAAGGTTGATGATGGTCTGACTGGGATTAGATACAGACCTGTTTGCCCTGTTTCCATGCATAAGTGAGTTTGCTGAAAAGCTAGTTCCCCTTCAATTAAACTTGGCCTTTCTCAGAGGAAGCAATTGAGGCCCAGCGGTTGAGTTAATCCCAGGCACCTGAGAGGTGAGACCAAGGCTACTACTGCAGGGTGGTACCCCTCTGGAAGCTCCAGAAGAGTTATGGTTAAGTAGATTGCGCTGACAGGCAGAAGCTGATTGTGTGTCCACAGTAGCCACATTGGTAGCCTTAGTGACTTCAGACAACTGCTGAGGTAGGGTCGCAAGCTGCTACTCAATAGCTTTTAGCTGGTTAATAAGGAAAGAGAGGTCAGCCGGTAAGGGGCTCCTTAAATTTAATGTAACAATCCTCCATAAAACACCCAATGCTGAAGAGTTTTGAAGTAAAATCACCCCGTCGTATTTGATGAAGAAAGAAAGATCGGTCACTGGGTCATAGCTTGACATGTTTGGCTGGATATCCCTCTTCGTGTGTTCCAAGTGTCCTGGATGGCCCTCTTGTCAGGCTCAATTATGGGTTTATTAGCCGCATTCGTAACACCGGTAACTGAGGGATTGAAAGGGGAATCTAGCGTCGAGCTAGGAGGCAAAGTGTTGACTATGAGAGCTGTAGCAGTTCCCGAAATCAGAGAGAGCCTTCTTTTGGTTAGGGCAATTTCAGTGCTGATGACCCCCATGTATCTTTCCTGCATCCTGTTGATGGAAGCACATTTTGCGGGAGTAGATGCTCGAGGGGCACCAATAACTTTCCTTTTCCCTATTTAAAAGGATGGTGGGCAACCTCTACCTACTAATTCAAAGTACATAAATAACACAAAATTGAGGGAACATAAATATAAAGGAACGAGGACCAAGGATACCTTCAAAAGATGAAACCGAGAGGAGTGGCCCAGAATAACTTCCTCTGGGCTCTGACGGGCGCAGACGAGCCCGGTCTTGGCCTGGGCACGTGCCCCGGTGCGTACCACACGCATTCTGTGGGTCCAATTGCGCTTAAAAGCATTGCAATGTCCGGAGCCCCTCATCCTGGGTTCCAGATAGAATTCTGGGGGTTGTGGTCCCTCTACAGCACATGGTAACAAGCAGCAGGGCAGTCAAAGTAATATGACAATGTCCAAACAAGCGTTTCCGTATGCTGACCTGGTGAAAATTAAAAATACAATGATTCAGCAATACACTTTTTACTTGATATTTGGTTTGTATCTGCATTTCAGATCAGGATTCAATTTTTCACATGGAAAGATAAATATCAGTAGATTAGATGGTGTGTTATTGTGCACCACATTTGACCCACATAACCATAGGAAATGGTCTTTTGAGAGTTCTCTTCAAAAGACGAATAAAGATTTGATAAACTTTCTTATCAATAATTGAGCAGGATAAAATGAGGTGATTTGATGTCAATGGAATATTATTAGACAATTGTCTTAATAACACTCAAAGAAATTCAAAACGGTTGGGTGCTAGTTTACACACTGCCAATGCCTGCCAACAGAAAATGTTGCTTTTGCTGGCAAAGAAATATTCCCTCAGAATATATTCTAGAATAAACTCAGAAGAGAAAACAATCGATAATATCCTGTATTGATTGAGCTTAGTAATAATGGAAATAATGCGTGCCTTCCTTCCATTATACAAGCCATTTTTCTCTCAATGCCTCTTAGAGAAACACTCCATCTTACAATGCATGTTTTCATAAACTTGACTCCTACTCAATAACTAGAGAGGCAGGGGAGACAAAAGTGAAAACACCTGCTTCGGAATATTGTACATATGTTTCATGTGTCAACAATAAAAAAGAACATTGCAACTGGTAGAATTCTGTGTACCACTCACTAGTAGGGAAATAATGTGCATTCTACTTTGTCATGTCATATGAATATGTGTCACCCAGGATACAATAGGCATTAAAAAAACAAATGTGACTATGGATAATTAATTCAGCAGGACTGGGAACCCAAAGCAGCCCTGGCAATTTTGTCGGACCGCCCTCACTGCTGCAAAACCGGCCCCCACCCTTCCAGCCTCCTAGGGAAACGCCCGATGCCCGCTATGGCCAGTCCGGCCCTGGTAACAATTAATACAAACATCCTGCAACTGATAAGGGGAGGTGCTACAAAAATGTAGACAGCGCCTTGCCACATCAGGCATAGCATGAAGGTACCGTACCTGAAGGTTCATAATTGTGCGTTCTTTAAAAAAAAGTCATAATAATGAATGGAGAAAAATTGTAAGCATTAAGTTTGCACGGTTATCCACAGTGGGTTTCCAATGCTTCCTCAGGAAAATACAAAGTGCATAAACACTGGCAACATAATTCAGTGTTATCTTTCTAATCCACACCTCAAAAGATTATTGCTTAAAAATTCCAGTAGCAGCTAACAGCATCCGAATAGCTGTACTGTTCCTATTCAAAAGGTATAAATGCATGAGTTGTGATTAGCAAAAGGGTCAGGCAATCTGAGTGGAGTGGTTTATTCTACAGCATTCCTATAATTTAAATCCTTTAGGGCCTGCAGTACTTTTAGCACACGCATTACAATTTTACTGCAAGTAGCATTTTGTTTAGGTAATGAAAATGATTCCATCTCTCCCTTTTTAGTGATAATGTCATACTAAAGGCAATAATATAACATCATGGCAATAATCTCTTTTTCATGCTTTTTTAAAAAGCAGTAAATCAGGGTTGTTATCCCCTCTGTAATGGTGCTTATTGTCCGTTTCATTCAAATCACAGCTTTTTATTTATAGGACTCAAATACCAAAATCAAGAGATTAATACAGAGCTCAAAGAAAAATATGTCATTTTGGTTCTTTAGTTTTAGAAAAGCCACTGCAGAAACATGTAGAAACAGGAAATATGTGTTCATATGTTAATAATCTACTCTGTAACAATGGATAACCTCATTGGTTTATCAAATTGTGTGTTTCCATTTTAAGTACTTGCACGATAATATTGGATTTTATCCTTTTGTTTTTCAGCTCTCACAAACGTGAAACTTTGGGCGATTGATCGACAATGTTTTCAGACGATAATGATGAGGACGGGCCTTATAAAGCATACAGAGTATATGGAGTTTTTACGAAGGTTTGGCATTTTTATATTATTTTCAAGATTTGCAGTTTCCCTAGGTTACAATTTCATGCAGAATAACCAGCAATGTTCTCAGCTCTGAAATTATTTGACATTATCTTATTTTACAAATTATTTTTACCAAGGGAATTTCGCCTGCTGATAGTTTTAACTCTTGCTTAAAGTTTACTTTGATGAATTACTTCATGTTTGGATCTATTTTACTGGGCATAGTAAAATTAAAGGACAGGGACATGCCACATTCCTTGATTTGTTTTAGTAGTTTAGAAGGTATTCTTGATTTCCTTTACTATCATTTGTATTGAAAGTGCAGGCTATGCCTAACATCACAAAAAGCAAACATTTAGAGACATTGAGGCCTATCCATAAAGCCATTTTAAGATAAGTAAAGTAGTACTTCACTAGTACTCCTTTAGGTACCCTTACAAGCCTTTGTGAATTGGCCCCAAAACACTCTAAAATCAAATAGAAATGACCCTGCCCTTTTCAAACCTTTACTAATAGTGAGTGGGATGTTTTGGGGCTGACTCACAGTGGGATGTAAACAAAGATCAATGAGTACCCTTGTAATAATTACTTCCCATACTCATAAATGCTTTTGTGAATCAGACCAAAATATTGTAATACGTTTTTAAGTAAATATGCACTCAAGGACAAGGATGAAATAATTTGTACTTTATATGGAATTGAGGCAAATCCTTCATAAATTCTAGTTTTGTAATGTAGAGACCATAATCCAGATTATAGCTATTATTGCACATTTGCATCACACATTGGACTGTATCAGACTGGTTAGTGCTAATGAAACCTTTTGAAACCATTATCATCCTCTTCAGAGCACTCAGGACCCCGATTTAGCTCGGTAATGCCTGAACGCCCTGCAGTCAGTGTTCGTTGCAACTGGACTCTTCATTTACTTCAGATGCTCCTGCTTGATTAAAAGCACAGGAAGCAAAACAATTCAGGAGCAATTGCAATGTTTCCTTTAACTTAATATGTTTTTCTTCAGAACTACTCCAGTAACACCAGACAAAATATGAAATGTACTACATTCTTCTGCTACAGACTCTGAAACAGCCCCTTATAACTAAAAGGTGGCCATTTTCATGAATGGGGTGAACTTTTGTAATTAGCTCTACAAGGTCCTCAAAGCAGGATTGCATTACAACAGAGTTAGAAATTAGCATTTAAAAAAACCTTAGAAATTCACTAAAAAAAACACAGGTTTCAGGGACGTTATAGTTAGAAATTAGCATTTAAAAAACCTTACAAATTCACGGAAAAAAAACAAAGGTTACAGGGACGTTATAGTTAGGCTGACATTTCACTCGTACAAAACCAGAGAAATTCAGCTGTTCTAGTTTGCTGAGCTCACTGTAACTAGCGCCCCCGCAATGCACTGCTTATGACCTCACATATTACATCACTCATGACATGGTCAGTGACATCACTGATGACATCCCAAATGACATCGGCTGAATTTCTCTGGTTTTGTACGAGTGAAATGTCAGCCTAACTATAACGTCCCTGTAACCTTTGGTTTTTTCCCTGAATTTCTTAGGTTTGTTTAATGCTAATTTCTAACTATAACGTCCCTGAAACCTGTGTTTTTTAAGCAAATTTTTAAGGTTTTTTAACTAGCAGTCACATTTGCAGAGTGGTGGAGACAGGGGTCTGGGCCTCCGACCAGCTCTCAGGAATTCCATTGCGTAGGACTTACAGCAGATACCAGGAGGGCTTCTTGGCCCCCAAGGTCCCTCTGGAGTAAAGTGGACTTCATCCCCCAACCAGTAGTGCGCCAGGAGGTGCATTTGCAGAGTGGTGGACAAGGGGGCGTGGCCTCCAAAGACCTCTTAGCAATCCCACTGTGTGGGACTTACTGGAGGTAACATGAGGGGTCATTGGTCAGAGGCCATGCCCCCTTTCTCCCCCACTCTGCAAATGCGCCTCCTGGCGCACTGCTGCTTGGGGGATGAAGTCCACTTTAGTCCTGAGGTCCTCAGGACACAAGGGGACCTCATCGCCCCACCAAGTGGAGCACTTGTTTGCTATGGGATGGCGGGAGAGGTGCTCCCGCCAACCCAAAACAAACTGCAATGTCCTGGGGGTGGGCACCCTGGGACATTGCTGGAACCGGCCCTGGGAGGTGGCCATCCCTAGGGCCATTTAGGGCTCCACGAAGGGAGCCGTGCGGCCCCCCTCCAACAATATTAAAGCCCCGGGGAGGTGGTGGTCCCTGGGGCTGTTTGGGGGGCTTGAGCCCCCCTCTTTATTTTTTAATATAGCCCCGGGGAGGTGGCGGATCCCAGGGGCTCTGTGGAGGGGCTGGAGCTCCCCCACACATCTTTTCAATGTAGCCCCAGGGAGGTGGCAGTCCCCAGGGCTGCGGGGATGCCACGTGGCCCCCCACATTTAACATAATTAGCCCCGGGGAGGTGGCAGTCCCCGGGGCTGCGGGGTCCTGTGCGGGCCCCCGCATCTATGTTAATGATTGCCCCCTGGACCTGGCCCACGCGGGGGCTGAAAGAAAACGAAGCGCGGCAGCCCGAACTTAGTTTTTTTTACATTTTTGGCCAGATTTACGGATCCAATGCAAATCCCACCGAAAATTTACAAAAACAAATGCTTTGTTTGGCCCTGGGGGTCCTTGTGGGACCCCCTGAGCAGGCCTAGGGGGGTCAGGGTGTTTCTACCCTAACCCCTTTTCTTATTTGTAATGTTTTTTGACCTTTTTTCTTGCGACTCGGTTCAACCGGGTCACAAGATGGCTGCCAACACTTCCTGGTTTGAAGTGTTGGCAGCCAATCAGATCGCAGGCTCGAGATCGGGCCATATTTGTATATCTGAGAAATGTTTACATTTCTCAGGAACTACTGAACAGATTAACATTTCTCAGGAACTACTAAACGGATTAACACAATTTAACAAAAGAGTGCACTCTACACCAAGATCTACCTTTCTGCCAAATTTGGTGTAATTCCGTTCGGCAGTTCGGGCTGTAGCTGCGTCAACATTTTCTTACGGAAATTAACTTGGAGAAAAAGCTTTTTGGGACCCCCCTTTTTCTCAGCCCCCTCTTGACGAATCACCCCGAAACTTTCAACACAGCAGCTGAAGTGAGTGGGCCATTAGTTTTGAAAATTTCGCGAAGATTCGTCAAATGGTGGCCAAAGATATTGGCAAAAGAAAAAACGCTTTTTGAATAGAAACAAGGTCCTAACTATAAGTACCTACTAACGACCGCCAGTAGGTAATGTATATATATATGGCATATATATATATATATATATATACTACTGCTACAATATAGAAAAGGCTACAGATTTAATGACCATGCAGTCTGCACTGCCAGGCGAATAATGCAGACCCTTCAGGGCATCCCCATTGAGCCCAATACCAATGAATATCTGTGAGATATGGGAGACTCAGAGGCCCCTCATCACATTCAGCAAGGGGCCCATCATTTTTCATTTTGCTGCTGTGCTCTACCTAGCTTCTCCACTTAGGGGCTTGTTGAACATGTATGTGCAGTTTGCAACTCTTGCACTACAATGGAGGACTTTGGGCTCCAGCACACTAGTTCTGCCAGCATTTTTAGGCATAAAACAAGCATATAAAATATTTTTGTACCCATTGATTATGTGACACTTTGGTACCCCCCTTTGGGAAATGGAGCCACGTTTCATGCTTCTACTAGTAACCTAGCATCAACTTCTGGAAGATGCCCTAGACAGACAAGAGGTATTGTTTTATCAAAGCATCAAACCTACCTAAATGTCACAAGCTTTCCTGTGTAAGAATACTCAGTAACTCGCTCACTCTACCGCCTGCGGTACAGTGGTCCCACAGTGACAGTACAGTAGTAGTGTCGGTACCATGCCACCATTTTTGTTCTCTCCTCTATAACTACAACTTGGCATTCGTATTAGTCTTTATCCTCTGTTTTACTTTACAATATGACACTTAAGGAACACTAACAATGAAATCACATAATTGTAAACAATTGGACTTATCTGAAATTAATGTGCTCCTATTTTCATATTTGTAAGCATCCATACTGTAGTAAATGTGATTAAATAATCAGGAAAGTGACAGAGATGGTAGAAATGAGAGCTTGGTAGGAAACTGAGCTTAGAGATTCCGAGAAGATGTATAAAGCTTGGAAGTGAATAATCTCTTATTCCCAACACACCTCGAGTGCCTGTTTGAAGACACCGAAAAGCCAGCACACTTGAACTGCTGTTTGTGAATTCAGAATAATGATTGCTCCTGTGTCTGTCTTTAATGTCCCTGCTTGACTCTCTAATGAGCTGAAAGCATGAGGAACCTGTAGACCTCGGTTTATTTGATTTTATCACAACAGATAGTTTAAATAATACACACAGAAAACCCAAGGCAGGTGGCCATGATAGCATAGCATGTGTGTAGGTGGACGAAATGATGCTTCAAATGAGCCTATTTCGAAATAGGAATGGACAGGCTGTCTAACTTTACCCACAAAACATATAGAGCTTCCTTTTTTAATACTATTTTTACTCCTCGTGTCCCGCAATTGTCCTGCGGGTGCCAGTGAGCCCCCTTCATAGCCAAGGGTGGGAGTCCAGGGGCCATCGCTGGCTCCTGAGGTAAACTTGCAGGATCACAGATCAACCCCGCCCCCCTCCACCTGCCCCCCCCCCCAATTGTCCTGCGGGTGCCAGTGATTCCCCTTCTTAGCCAAGGGTGGGAGTCCAGGGGCCATCGCTGGCTCCTGAGGTAAACTTGCAGGATCACAGATCCACGCCTCCCCCCCCTCCACCTGTCCCCCCCCCAATATTTTTTTTACATTTGAACTGAATTCCAGGACGTCTTCTCACCCTAACTTAAAGTAGACCTCTATGTAAAAAGCTGGCGATATGAATGCTACCATACGGGTAATGTTTGTTCATGCATGTCATCACTTTGACCACCATTACTTTTAGTACCATTACCCTGATGGACCATTACGCCGTGTTGTGGCCATTACCTCACTCTGTTATTGTAGAGACTGGAAAGTTTTACGGATGTTACTTCTGTTCACAGTAATTTACGAGCGGGAGCCATATTGTGGTGGATATAATGTCCAAGCTCGAAGAAAAGTTTAATCAAACTAATTGTCATTCAAATTTCTACTGGACCAATTATTAGTGTTCACCTTTTTCTACTGTTCTCATAAATATTCAGAGCTGCTTTTGAGCTTCCTTTGTTTGAGGTGATGACATCAGTGGGTGATAGATATATTAGGCCCCAAAAGATCCATTGTCAATCTTAAGGGTGTGGCTATTGAGTTTTCTTTACAGTGCCCTCCTAGACATTTGTGAGACTGAGGGACCTGGTGATGGGCACCATGCTTTTTACTTTGTGCTATATCATAACAAGTAGCGATGTGGGTGGTTGATGTATGGTTGACATATCCTGGCATGGACCCAGGTCATCTTGGATGGCTACAGTGGCAAATTAAGTCCAGAGGATTCTGAGCAGGGCAATCAGTGAAAATTTGGGGCCAGTGTGTAAACAGCCGAATGGTGTGGAAGAGCCGGTATAATTTAGTTTTACTAGGTGCGGCCCATGCAGGTAAGAGTGGTGGGGCAGGAGGGCAGGGCAGGGGGAGTCGGCAGACGATGAAGAGGTAAACCTAAATTTAAAAAAACAAAAAATACTTACCTTGCGCTCGCCGCATCGCCAAAGGTGCTTTTTGTTTTTTTAAATTTAAGTTTACCTCATCGTCATCTGTCGACTCCCCCCACCCGGCCCCCACCCCGCCGCTCTTACATGCATGGGTCGTGCCTGGTTTTTACAAGAGCAACATAGGAACTTACTTCTGCAGTTTCACATTAATTATTTAAAGTGCTCAAAGCACTAAATTTGAGATAGCATTGAGTGTTATGAACTAGCAGCTCAATGCAGCCTAGCGAGCTTAATTGTTTTATTTCATGGCCTAGCCACTACTGCAAAGGTGAATGATCAGAATAACTTTTTTGACCTCACTATTCTGGCTTCATTAGACCCGTGGGCATCCCAGCTTCCCCTGTGATGACAAACGTTGCTCTGGGGGTAGCCTCCTAGGAGTCAATGATAGGAGAGTAAAATATGACAGTGTTAACTGTTTCAGAGAAAATGCAGATAACTACTGATTCCATCAATGGTGTTATTACAACATTGGGGAATCATTCTAATATCTGGCTACCCGACTGCCAAGGCTAAGATTGTCAGAATACACTCCAAAATATTAGGTGGCACATGGTGGAACTCATGCAGGAAAAAACACAGAGGGGCCGATTCCGATCTCGGCCGGTAGGGCTCCGAATCGGATTCAGCTTAATAGGATCCGATTCGGAGCCCTATTTCCCGACCGATTCGTACGTGCGTCCGGGCGAGCGAGTACGATGCGTGCGCTCACGAAATCACCGACCGACTCGTTCGCAGAACCCGACCGCTCCGACCGACTCGCACGGACACGACTCGCACCGCGCAATGGAGACGTTCCCCAGCCGGGTAAGTACGATGCGCGCTTCGAGCAGTCCGACCGACTCGCGCAGTCCGGCTCCAAAGAGCAGTCGGAGCCGCACTTTGGGGGTCCGTGTCGGACCCCCCTGTACGCGTACCTGCGTGAGTCGCACACAGGGGGGACCTATGGGTCCCCCCTACCTGTACATGTATGGCGCGAGTCGCTTCGCCACATACACGCTGTAGGGGGCGCCCTTGTTCGCCTCGCACCCTTTGAGTCAATGGGAGCCCGTGTACGCGTTGTACGACCGGCTCCCATTGACTTCAATGGGAGTCCGACCGAATCGAGTCCGATAGCATACGTGCGCATCGTACTCGTTCGGTCGGGCTACTAGGGTCCGATTCGGTCGGAAATCTCTCCGGGTCCGGCTCGGTCGGTGAGATTTCCGGCCCGAATCGGAATCGGCCCCAGAGTTTGGAGGTTTGAGCTTCGGAATAGCAAAAAAAAAACATGTGGTGATATTGAAGTATCTCTTCTGAGGGCTGAAATTCGTAATTAATTGGTCACTAATACACCCCGGTATCAGTATTTACAGAGGTGCAGTATCTCTGCACATAATTACAGACAATGAACAAGGTTTTATTGACTAAATTGATGTCTGACATAATGTAAAGCAGCAGCAAAATCGATAGTAAGTTATTTATTAAACTACTCCGAAAAGTAAAGGCTACCTGTCAAGAGTAGCATGGGATTTTCTGTTGTATAAGTTCCAGCTTTAAAGTCAGCTTGCACAAGTAAAAAAGCACGTCTTTTCACCTCTGTTCACTCCAACCCTCTAACCATTGCTATGGATATTTGGTGAAAGGCGTTTCTTCATGCTTCAGTAGGATAATAACATAAAAGCTATTTGAATAATTTTGGAATCAAAATACTATCACAACTTAGGGGCCGATTCTGATTCCGGCCGGAAATCTCTCCGACCGAGCCGGACCCGGAGAGAATTCCGACCGAATCGGACCCCAGCAGTCCGACCGGACGAGTACGATGCATTCGCATGCTATCGGACTCGATTCGGTCGGACTCCCATTGAAGTCAATGGGAGCCGGTCGTACGACGCGTACGTGGGCTCCCATTGACTCAATGGGTGCGAGGCGAACAAGGGCGCCCCTACAGTGGGTACGCGTCCATTCGCAACGCGGCGTACATGCACAGGTAGGGGGACCCATGGGTCCCCCTGTGTGCGACTCTGCGCGCCAACGCGTTCAGGGGTCCGACGCGGACCCCCAAAGTCCGGCTCCGACAGCTCTTTCGAGCCGGACGGCGCGAGTCGGTCGGACTGCTTGCGGCGCGCATCGTACTTACCCGGCCGGGAAACGTCTCCATAGCGCGGTGCGAGTTGTGTCCGTGCGAGTCGGTCGGAGCGTGTTGAAGCCCCGTATGAGTCGGTCGGCGATTTCGCGGGAGCATGCATCGTACTCGCTCGGCCGGACCCGAGTACGATTCGGTCGGGAAACAGGGCTCCGAATCGGATCCGGTAAATCCGAATCCGATTCGGAGCACTACCGGCCGAGATCGGAATCGGCCCCTAAGATTTTGGAAGATGCCCCACTTTTGCAATATGCTAGTAAAAAGGGTTTAACGCCCACAGGCACAATTTGCAATTGATGAACAATGATACCCACTTAAGACCTTAGAAACTGGTATTCAACTGAGATATAGTATAAAGACATCCAATATAACAAGCCCACTAGAACTCAACAATCAACACATTATCTGGCTCAGTATAGTAATGGTAATAATTGCTTATTGGCCCTTAGGTCATTTACTGAGCTATAGCTAGTTACCTTGAGTTGAGTCTTTGGTCTAACAGGACCATTTGTTAGATATACTCCTTAATGTGAGTTTGTCTATCACAACATTGAGTTTCTCCTCCAATTCTCTATTATTTATGATATGCAAGCATCTTCCAAAAGCTGTATCATCTGGACATGATATTTTAATATATTTTGTAGCCTCTGGCTGTTGTTCTCTCTAACGAGCACTATTATACACACTGCTGCTTATATAAAAAATCTAAAGTCCTAAGTGATGTTTGTTCTCATAAACTAGAATTTTACCTAAAATGATGGCACACACGCATCCTATTTAAATATATTGCTCAATAGACTTTGCATATAAATTTAGAGATAGCAAGGGAAGCATGCAGGTTTGAAGAGAAACATGAACCCTGTTTTTATGGGCACAGGGTTCTCACATCAACGTTTTGTAGAAATTGAAGGTTCTTGTGAAGAAAGGAGGGCGGTCTGCAGTAAACACCATTAAAAAAGCAGAGTCTGAAGAGAACTATTACCATTGTTGATGGTAAAATATGAGGGAAGACCAAATATCAAAAGACCTTCACTAGGAGGCAAAACTGGAGGACGTCTGCGCCACCAGAGAAACTTGGAGTGCCATTGGCAGCCGGGTTAGTGATGAATGATCTTTACATCTGGAATGCGAATAGGCAAAATGTCAATCTCGATTGTGAGTGGCCAGAAATAAGATGGTGCACAGACAAAATATCGATTTTTAATTATTGACCTACATTAATATCGAGTTTTAAATATCGTAGGGATAGAATATCAACATCAAGAATATCGGTGACCAGAATATCGACCTGAAGGTAAGAAATATCGTTTTTGTTAATATCGAAGTTATTAATATCGATAGTAAAAATATCGATGTTAATAATATCGATGTTTATGTTAGTGTTATGTATTTTAGTATGTATTTTATATGTATGTGTTCCACATGTTTTGTTATATTTTGCATTATTTTTTTAAATATATGTATTAATTGTTTAGAAGTTAGTCATCTTTTTTAAAGTAAATTTTGCGTTTTAGTCCTGTAGTGGGTTGTGGGTTTATAGGGGAATAGGGTGGGAAGTAATTTAATTATAGTAAATTAATTCATAATTTTTAGAAATTATTAATTATTTTTAATTAAATTTTGCATTTTAGTTCTGTAGCGGGTTGTGGGTTTATAGGGGAATAGGGTGGGAAGTAATTTAATTGTAATTAAGTAATTATTAATTTTTATTTATTGTTACTGATATTTAATTTATTGTTAATTAATTATTAATTGGAAATTAATTTGTATTAATTGATTAATTGATAATTATATTAATTGTATACATTTTTTATTGCAGCGGGTTGTGAGTTTATAGGGGAATAGGGTGGGTGGGAAGTAAATTAATTATAATAAAGTAATTAATCATTTTAATTTTTTGGTATTGATAATTTATTGTTTATTAATTATTAATTGGTAATTAATTTTTATTAATTAATTAATTGATAAATATATTAATTGTGTTAATTTAGTTTAGGAGCGGGTTGTGTGTTTATAGGGGAATAGGGTGGGAAGTAATTTATCATAATTAAGTAATTATTTATTAATATTTATTGGTATTGATAATTAATTTATTGTTAATTAATTGGTAATTAATTTTTATTAATTATTATTTATCGGTATTTATAATTATTTTATTGTTAATTAATTATTAATTGTTAATTAATTTTTATTAATTGCTTAATTGATAATTATATTAATTGTGTTAAATTTTATGTGGAGTGGGTTTTGTGTTTATTGGGGAATAGGGTCGGAAGAAATGTAATGTTATTAAAGTAATTATTAATTTTCATTTATTGGTATTTATAATTAATTTATTGTTAATTTATTAATAAATCATTATTTAATTAAAACAATTATTTAATTGATAAGTATGTTATTTTGAACCCCTACGCGATCCAACACTTTCCCTACTGTTGCACTCTCTGGAGTGGGAATAGTAATTTTTACCCCTACGCTATCCAACACTTTCCCTACTGTTGCACTCTCTGGAGCGGGAATAGTAATTTTTAGCCCTACGCTATCCAACACTTTCCCTACTGTTGCACTCTCTGGAGTGGGAATAGTAATTTTTACACCTACGCTATCCAATATTTTCCCTACTGTTGCACTCTTTGGAGTGGGAATAGTAATTTTTTTCCCTCCGCTATCCAATATTTTTCTGTATTGTTTTACTCAATGTTGTGTATAATTTATTTTACAAAAATTAAAAATTATGCAATTTTTTACATTTGTTAAATATATTTTTTAAATTTTCAATAATATTTTTGTATGTGTATGTCTATATTTATAATTTATAAAATATTTTTAACAATTTATAATTATTAAAATAATTATTTATGAATATTAAGTAAGTATATATATTATATTTTATATGTATATGTTTAATTTATTTTAGCATTATATGTAGCCGTTTTTATTTTTTAAAATTTTTAAATAATTTTAACTTTCTTTTAATTATATGTATTATTTACTTTATTTTAGATTATTTATTTAACATTTTAAAAAAACGATATTTTTTACAACGATATTTTTGACATCGATATTTTTTTTCTCGATATTTTTGAACTTACCATGATGTAGATAGGATGTCGATATTCTTCACTTCGATATTTTTGTCATGATATATTTGTACCTCGATATTTTTGAGGTCGATATTTTGTCAGTGATTCAAATCAGATAGGCCTTTCGCCATCTTATTTGCTTTGCCTAAACTTAATTTCAGGGATTCTTTATTATCTAATCTGGCAGTGAAGTTATTTAATTGAACATTAGCTATGGTGAGTATTTTCTTTTTTTTTTTTTTTTTTTTTTTAGTCCTCATTCTGCCAATTTACTTGCTGGCTATACTCGTCCCCTTCTCTGGTAAAAACCAGGCCAGGTTGGAGTCCTTCCAATCAAGAGAGAAAAGCTGTTTCCAATTCCACCCTTCCCGGGAGTGCCCATAGCACGGAAGGAACACAGGACCCACAGCTCAACATTGGCTTAATCATTGGACCGCAGATTTTGAAACCAATTTACCAACTTAAGCCATACTTTCTCTCTGCTACTAAAATCACACATTAAGTCCTGCTTACTTATATGCATAACACTTTTTTTACACTCCAGGAAGTGCGGTGGAAGATTTGCCTTCCATGATTTGCAAATCTCTCTTCTTCCTAATAAAATTACGTAAAAAATAAATCTTGCGTCTAATCTACTAATGGTAATAATATTATCATGCCAAATTCCAAAGAAGACCAGGGCAGGACTGACCTTCACAGTGATACCTGTGACTTCGGTAAAAATTGGCATACCTCGAACCAAAACTTCTCAATTTCCGGGCATGTTAGAAACATATGCATGTCATCAGCTACAGGATCTTGGCATCTTGGGCATTCATAATGTATCCCTAAAAACTTTTCTAATCTCGCCGGAGACCAATATACCCTATAAACCGTGAAAAGGTGGTTTCGTTTTAAATAGGCGGGTTTCACACTTTCCCTCAGCAATGCAAAGGAGGCCAACCATGCTTCCCTCAAATTAATATTCACAAATATACCGCCCGCCAGCGCAAACAACGCCGATGAGAATCGACACGGCAGAAGCCATGGCGCCCACGTACCTGCACAGAAACCATCCGCACACAAAACCAATAGCACACAACATGGCCAACAAGTCCACACAGCAAGGCACACACAAATACACAAGCACAGTACACATCCCGAAAACACCCCCGGACAAACAAAAAATACAAAGGCCAGAACCCCAGACACAACACACCTGAAAACAACAGACCATGAGGACACACCCACATAGGTGAGTACAAAAGCAGCACTCCCACAGACCACAACCCCTTGCTACATTGCAAACCAGAGAGGAGAGGAGAGGAGAGGACACAGTGACACAGCAAGGACAGCAGCACACCACAGAAACGCACACATCACAACCACCACCACCACCACCAAACACCGGCACCACAAACCCCCTGCACATTACACAACACACACCGCACCAGCACCACAAACACCATGGCACCACAAAGGATGCCCAAGTTCACGCCCATGGAGCTGACGGTCATGGTCGACGAGATCATCAAGGTGTACCCACAAATCTATGGGAACATGGTCCAGCACACACCACTAGCCACCAGAAACAGAATGTGGACCCGGATCGTAGACCAGGTCAATGCAGTCGGGACCCTGCCCAGGAACAGAGTCGAGATAAACAAACGTTGGAATGACGTAAAGAGCCTGGTCAAGAAGAAGGAGGGCAAAAACAGAGAGCTGGCTGCCGTCACTGGCGGAGGGAATCCCGCGCTCTTTAAGACCTTCAAAGCGTGGGAGGAGAAGGTGCGAGTCGTAATCCATCCGGAGATCCTCGCCGGAATAGCAGGGGGAGTGGAGGCTGGTAAGTACAAACTAATGTATACTAGCACACCGCTATGTACACACATGCGCAACCACCATGCCACAGCTCCCAGGGACAAACACCCCCATGTCCAGCACACAATACACAACACATCACACGCACATGCAACAGACACTACCACTCACAGGCCAAACCGAACAACTGTAAGATGCGTGGGGACATGTGTACACTAAGCCAGCCACGTAACCACCAACAGGTCCCCAAATATGCCAGAAGCGCCACAACGAGCAACCACCACACCCATGTGTCCGCCACAGCTGCACTAACCGACAAGTAACAGGTAAGTGGCAGGAACACAAAGTGCAGTGGGTGGGACGGTGGACAGCCCAAGTACAACACACACCAGGCCCCAGTCCCACAGCACAGCAAGGAGGAGCATCCCCACACCCCACAGCCACGTGTCAGCCACCGCAGTGCACAACGACAGCCGAAAGGCAGACATCACGGTCCACAGCAATCGGTGTCAGTGGGTGTACAGCCACCCCCACGACCCACTACACCCCCCCACCCCCACAGACCTGCAACATGGAGCACCCCCGCTTAGAGCCATGTGGCATCCAGTACAGTGCACGCACGAACAACTTGCAGGTGGGAAACTGGACAGGGCTGGATTACTGGAGGCATGAGGACCATAACACCACCAACACATGGGACATGTCACGTAGCACACGAACACGCAGCACCGCCCACCGTCACGAACAAGTGAACAATGTGCACACGGACATGAACAGCAGACTCACACCCCACATGACCCATCACAGACATAGCAACACCCAAGGAGCCACGTCTGCATGCACAAGCCACACTGAATATAGTCCCACACGGCAGCCACTGTGCAACTCATCACACACAACCGAAACACCATTGAAGTCCTGTCCATGTAGCCCCCACTGCCTGTCAACCCCACACCCCACAACTACGCCTATGTAAGACAAACAACACTAGACGCAACAGAGCGGAACAACATAAATGCACACGAACACCACTGAACCCATCAAACTCACAGACACACCATGCACATACAACATACCATCCATCCCATCCGTCAGCCCCAGTCACATGAAAGGCATGTCATCCGCACAGCTGCCACACATACAGCAGTCACGCTAAGACACATGCCCATGACCAACCATGTGCCAGAAGTCAATTAAGCGCACGACACACTGTGAGCAACAACACACAACATGGGCCACACCCCCCCGAGCACTGCAGTGATGCACATGGCACAGGGCAGCAGGCACACCAAGGAGATGGGACAACTGCAATACGTTGGCTGGCACACAACTATCACTCACTCATAACGATGCGTCCAATGCCATGTCCAGTAACCACAACAGACAGCAAATATGCAGGGCATGTCAGGCATGCACACACCTCAGACCATGCACTGTCATGCTGCCACAACACATGTCACGTTCGGCACCCATGGCTCACAGCATGTACCCCAAAAGCATATCCCCTCCCAAATGCGAATCTGGGGCATGGCCCCCATGTTGCCATATGCGTTCCTAAGCGTTCCATTTGAACCCCAAAAGCATATCCCCTCCCAAATGCGAATCTGGGGCATGGCCCCCATGTTGCCATATGCGTTCCTAAGCGTTCCATTTGAACCCCAAAAGCATATCCCCTCCCAAATGCGAATCTGGGGCATGGCCCCCATGTTGCCATATGCGTTCCTAAGCGTTCCATTTGAACCCCAAAAGCATATCCCCTCCCAAATGCGAATCTGGGGCATGGCCCCCATGTTGCCATATGCGTTCCTAAGCGTTCCATTTGAACCCCAAAAGCATATCCCCTCCCAAATGCGAATCTGGGGCATGGCCCCCATGTTGCCATATGCGTTCCTAAGCGTTCCATTTGAACCCCAAAAGCATATTCCATCCCAAATGCGAATCTGGGGCATGGCCCCCATGTTGCCATATGCGTTCCTAAGCGTTCCATATGAACTCCAAAAGCAAAGTACAAACCAGACCCAGGATGGGCCAGGAGCCCGCATACACCAGAGTCACAATGAGTAGGGGCAAAGCAACACACCCATCGGCATGGCCAATCCGTCCCATGCCACATGTGCACAGCACACAGTCCCATTGCCTAGCACACACAACTACAGATGCCACAGCCACACACTCGCCTCCGGGAAACCCATGTACGAGATTGCACGAACTGCCAATGTCAGACGACTAATACATACTTCGCCAGGTGCAACACAATAACAAATCTCATTTTCTCCACAGGTGACGAACTGCTGGACGCTGGGGATGGAGACAGCAGCCAGCACAGCCAGCCTACAAGCCCCCAACGAGGACACACGGATCTGGAGGATCTGTCCACCTCTTCGGACACGGACCACCAAGCTGGCCCATCTGGCGTGGCAGGGCCCAGCCGCTCCCCAGGACCCCTCCTACCCACCAACCCATCATCCAGGGATGCTGAACAGTCCCAGTCCCCTGCTGCCACTGTCGTTGCGGCCACACCCACGGTCATTGCGGCCACTACCACTGCCGCAACCGCCACCATCGCCGCACCGACCACCACCGCCTCCACCACCACCACGTCTTCGCTGGCACCAGCCCCAGCGCAGGTGGTGGCCCGGCCGACTGGATCCACCCTGGGAGCCACAGCGAGGACCGTGGTGTGCAATGTGGCTATTGGGCAGGCCGGTGGCAGCAGGACTGGTAGGAGGAGCAGGGTCAGGGAAACGCCAGCCTCCCCTGGGAGCCATGCCCTGCCTCAAATGGCCAGAGTCCTTGGGGCCTATGAAGAGGCCCAAGGACAATGGGCCAGGTCTGCTACTGACACGCGGGAGGTGCTGAGGGTGCTGAGGTCCATGGACGCCCATATGGGCCAATTCGTGTCCCGTATGGACCAACTCGTGGACCTCATGGGCCAGCTGGTGGTGGCGGTGGGGTCACAGGCAAGGCCAGCAACACCACCTCCGCCACCACCTGCTAGGGCGCAGGGTCGGCCAGCAGTGTCCACTTCCCCTGCGTCCACAGCCAGTGAGCACACCTCACCCACCACCAGCAGGTCGCCACCACACACCCCCCTCCCAAACGTGGAAGGGGCCGTCCGAAGAGGAAACAGATCTCCCGGGAGGACTTCGCACGCTCCAGTCGCAAGTGAGGCAGCCAGCCAGCCTTCCGCCAGCCTTCCTTGACCAGCCACTGCATTGACTTGCTCTACGATCCCACTCCACACAGCCAGCTGGATGGCATGTGTGTGTTGGACTATGGACATAGAACCAGTGGGTACACCCTGATCATCACGCAGCCATGACCGACAGCTCATTGTCACTGCACGCACCACTTTTGTTATCACCTTACACACAATCACATGTCACAGTTCGTAATAAATGCACCTTATTCACTAACTGCTGTTTGTGCCCTGTGTTTTATTTGTACGGAATACAACGGCCACCTTGGGCGGAAGGGCACCTGATGCGTGGCATGGCAATGGAATCCGGAGGGCCTGTAGGGACCTAGGGGTGGGAGACAGAACAGGAGCACATTCAATGAGTGTGTCACACACCCATCACACAGTACATGTCAACAACTACAAGCAATGTACACACATCGCACAGAGCAATAGGGCACAATGCCACAGTCACCAACAGTGGCATACTACCCTGGCCATGGAGCGTTGACACACTGCACGCAGTGAACATACGGCCACCCTGACACAGCACACACACACCTGCACAGATACAGACACATCATCCGTCGTACATGGACACTCACCGTCAAGTGAAGTAGCGGGCGATGAGCTGCTGGCGCACATTCCCAGCTTCCTCCTCTCCGCTGTCCACCTCACTCGAGCTGTCCTGGTCTGCGGGCTGGGGCCCTGGTTGATCTCCGTCATCCACAATGAGGGGATCTGCTTCCGAATGGCCAGATTGTGCAGCATGCAGCACGCCACCACTATCTGGCACACCTTCTGTGGGGAGTACGCCAGTGCACCCCGGTGCGGTCCAGGCACCTGAACCTGGACTTGAGGAGGCCAAAGGTACGCTCGACCACACGTCTGGTCCTCCCATGTGCCTCATTGTATCGATCGTCTGCTGGGGTGCGAGGATTCCTCAATGGACTGAGCAGCCATGCCCCATTCGGATACGCAGAGTCACCTGGGTGTGAGGGACACAGAGAACCGTAGCTATTCCAACTGGACAGGGGACAGCATCGCACAACCAGCACGCTACACCACTCCACATACTCACCGACAATACAGGCACGATCCTGTTGCAGATTGGCCATCAGTCGTGGCAAGATGCTGTTGCGCATTATGTGTGCGTCATGGGCCGAGCCTGGAAACTTTGCACACACGTGGGTGATCACCATGTCCGCAAGGCACACCACTTGCACATTCAGGGAGTGCGTGTGCTTCCTGTTGCGGTACAGGTGCTCAGTGGCCTGTGGTGGAACAAGGCCAACATGAGTGCAGTCAATGGCTCCCACGACGTGTGGGATTCTGCCAAGGGCATAGAATGCACCCTTCACTGCCGCCAATTCACGAGCCCTGGGGAAGCGGATGTACCTGTTCCGGTACAGCATCATGGCTGCCAGTACATCCCTCAGCACCTTGCTGAACATGGGCTGGGACATCCCTCCTCCACTGCCCACTGTGTGCTGGAATGACCCAGTGGCGAAGAAATGCATGGCGGCCATCACCTTAGCCGTGGGGGTGACAGCAGTCGGATACACCCTGCGGGGACGGAGATGGGGCTCTAACATGGCACACAGTCGATGCAGAGTTGGCCTGTCCAGCCGAAACTTCCTGATTACCTCTGTATCGTCCATGTCCGCCAGCAATTGGTATGGGCGGTCAATGTTCGGTCTCCGCCTGGGTTAAATGGCAGAGGACACATGTCAAAGCAACACGGCACATAGCAATTTCGCATACACATCACTGACATGACTGAGCAAGCACATGAGCCACAGCCCAGCTGTCAAGCTGGGACGGCACGGCCACAATACACTTACACAGGTCTCCCAACAATGGCAATGGCAAGTGAGACATACCACTGCCATGTGCATGCACATGGGGATCTAGGCCCCAATGACTTGCGGGGCGTGCTGATGGGGACTGACTGCATATTCGTCAAGCGGCAACGCCACGGCAACATGAGTGTCTGCTGAGCATGGAACTGCTTCCGAGGCTGGATGAGTATGGCACACGACGACGACGATGTGGGCACGGGCTGAGCGGCCAATACAAGTGGGACCTGTGGCACGAGGGGATATGAGACAGTAGTAGGTGTCAGCACTGCACCCTATGTACAGCACTGTACGGATCACAGCTCCCGAAACATTGACTGGTGTCCACATTGACAGCCCCATGCCAAGACGGCTGTGTGCTTGCAGTCACAGGTGAGAGGTTACATTGCACGTGCCAGGTGGCAGACGTACATAGTGGGAGCTGGCATGTGTGTGCATGTGTCTCCTGTTCAGGATCCACCAGATGGGCGCTGACTCTGTACTGACCATTGGACACAGCATGTTCTGTGGAAGGCTTGTGTGTGTGGGATGGTGGCACTGGATGTGCCTCCGTTGGGTGGGGGCCATGCACAGGGCGGGTACGTCGATGATTGCGCATTGTTGGTCACGGTGGGTGCACCAACTAAGATGTGTTGCCCTGTGTTAAATTCCTATGTCCGCATGATGATGGACTGTGGATGTGGGCAGACTACACATTGGTCGATGTGCTGTCTGTATGCATGTGCCTTCACACCAGGCACAGCTGCCCCTGCACATGTGACCCCTGCTGGACTCACTGCTGGGTCTGTGGAGCTGATGCACCTTCTGCGCGTGGGGCGGACAGCTCTCCTCACTTCCCTCATTGCGCATGTCATGTCTTTGCCGCAGGTGACATGGATCATGGAGGGCCCACATGTACGCGTGGGTAGGCTACACATGATTGTTCACTGGTCGCCACCCCCAGTCAGTGTTTCGAATGGGAAGGTTGTCGTGCTGGTGGTATGTTCGATGTGGCGGATGGGCGGGCCTAGGTGCGGGCTTACATTCCGGACATGGGGGTAGTTGGATTGGCGACTAGTTGCAGTACACACGGGACACGTCTCTTCCTTTCCACATCTGGGTCATCCCTTGTACTAACTGACAGTGATACAGTCATCTTCGCCCCAGCCCTCATGTCCTCCCCTCGCCCCCAATATGCATGCTCACCTGCGAGGCTAGCGCTTGCACAGGCAGCCCCAAGCTCGCACCAGAGAGGGCAAGGAGTGAATGTGTGGGTCCAGTTGCACGAGTGGGCTGTCTCAGGGTATGATGTGTGGCGGGACGCCGTCCACCTGCGTGGTGCCCCAAATGGAGACCCGGCCTGCATGGACTATGCATCACAGTCTTCGCCTTCCGGATCCGCCACCTGCGACACCCAGTGGCTGTGGCTGCCCTTGCGGCCAGGCCGCGTCCGTCTGTGGCTGTTGGCCCACACATTCACTCTTTGGCCTCTCTGGGGAGGGCTCGGGGTGGTGGCGCACGCGCTTGCACTTAGTCGCAATGGCATGTGTCGTGGTTGGTATGATGGGCAATGGATGGGATGGTGCGAGCCACCTCCCGTGACGTCAGTGCTGCTCGTGCTGTGGTGCGTCCCCCTACACTTCCATGTGACTTGTGCCATGCTAGACGTTGAGGTTCTATTGCCTGCGTGATATGACCAGGAGGAGCGCGAGGAGACCTCTCACACACCATGCTCCACTGCCATCCCGTGCCCTGTATCGCCTGTGCGGATTGACTATGTTGGGGTTACACCTGGTCGACTGGGGCTGTGTGTGCCTTGTCAAGGGGCATGGCGGGCGCACAACAGGATCCAGCTTGTCCACAGAGGGTGGGCTGAGGTGCGCCTGGTACCGCCTTGTACGTGTGCCCGGCTGCTGTGCACACACGTGTTCACTCCCCCGACAGGTGTCCTCTCACAATGCCCAGGGAAGCGGTGGTGTACTGTTCATGACCCCTCCCAACACGGCGTGCTCCAACTTGGCATGTGCGCATCTACCCGTCGCACCCACCCACCTGAGCACTGCGTCCATACGACTTCACACGACACATGTGTGTCTTCCACAGTAGTGCTACTCATTTGCGTTGACATCCAATACCAGTGGACTACATGGTCATGTCACGACTGCCGTGTACTTCACATACTCTCATCCTCTCTCATTCGTACTTGTGAAATGAGTCAGCGGAGACAGTTTTGGTTTCAGACATTATATTGAGTCTTCTGTCCTCTGTGATGCAGTATAGTGGACACTACTGGCAGCGGAATACATGTTGAGGATATACTGAGCATGATTACAAATGGGATAGGGTGTGGGGTTACATCTGCTTGGCCAAGGCTGTGCTAATGTACATTTACGTATAGCTGCGGAGCTGCGGACTTTGACACAGACGGTATACATGTAGCCTACCAGACCGCTCGGCATCATGGGCACAGTCCATCTCAGTTCCATGTGACAGGTTTGCTGCGGTTGTTCCTCATGCACGCGTGCATGTGAGATGACATCAGGGCATGTGCTTGCGTGCATGCAGCGGCGTGCCACTTGTTGTTGCACTGTGGTGGTTACTGGACATGTCACAGTCACTGGGGTCGTGTTGTTGTTGTATGCACTTGTCGTCCATGCAAAGGTCCTGGTATGGGATTCCCGGGGTGGGGGTGGGAGGGTGCAGCACCCACAGACTCCAGGCGACCTATTCATGTCCACTGAGCGGTGTGTGTGTCCATGTGCGCTGGATCCATGTCGTGTCCTGGTTGTTCGTGCAGTTCCGTCCATGTGGGTGCGATGCACAGAGCCCATGCCACTGCCTCCCACGATGCATGCGGTGTTCCTGGATGTGATGGGGAACAGTGTGCATGTCCCGGTCATATCCGATGTCATGGCGATGTCGTTGATGGTGTGGTTACAGTTGCCGGTCGTTTGGTATGGCTGTTGTGGTGGTGACTGGCCAGATCCGTGCGGAAGCTGAGCATGGGTGCGGGGTTGGACTTCATAGGTCACTCGGGAACCTGCGTTGTGGTCCGACGTATTTACAGGTTGTCAGGTATGCGATGCCGTCCAGCAGGGCTTCCATGTCATTGGTGGTGTACATGTTTGCCAGCCAATGAAGCGGATGGTGGCTGTCAAGGTGTTGTTCGTAGGTTGTCCCTTGGAGGACCATGATGGGGCATGCTGGGTGACATTCGATGTAGCTGTTCTCGATGATCCGTCGTGTGGAGGCACAGTGGTTCCATTTCAGTGCGCGTGCGATGTTGGCCACATACGCCATGCCCCCATAGGCAGAGCAGGCCCTGTCGTGTGCGTCCAGAGGGAGGAGTAGTGGTAGCAGGTCCGCCTTCAGACATGCCGGGTTGGAGAGGCATATCTCGACGGGATGCTGGTAGGGACACCTCCGACAGTAGAAGACGGGCATGACGCAGCTGAACAATGTGATGCGGTAAGTCAGTCGGTAACTTACGTTCAGCAGGGACAGGAGATCGCATCCCAATGTATGTATCGTGTTGGTTTGGTACAGCTTGAGCTGTTCGGCGTAGTTGGGTAGGTGTGTTGCGGTTGCCATTTCGCAGCGGTTCGTAGAGGTGGCGTGCTCCGGCTGTGTGTGCAGTCTGCAATGTGCACGCTCCGGGGTTGCTGTGAGCTCTGTGTAGTCGTGGGGAGACAGGACTTGTGTTCTGTTGGCTTGTTTGGAGGACACGGGCCCTCTTCCCACATGCTTCTCAGACAGTTCAAGGTCAGTGCTGTGTGACTCCTTCCAATTAACTTGCATGTGGCCGACATGGGGAGTGTTTTCTTCTTTCTTCCCCGTCCGTTGTGTGCTTCTGTGATATGCGCTATCTGCCCTGTGGTCGGTCTCCTCGGCATGCCTGTGTTGGTCTATTCTTGGACAATGGCTTTATTCACCGGCTTCTGTCGTAGGGCTGTGGTTTCGGTGTTGGAATGGAAGGTCATTCAGTGCTGTCTGCTCTCCCTTGTGTGGGCGGCAGGCTGCCTTTCCGCTCTGCGTTGGGCCTTGTGTGTGGATGTAATTCTTGGGCCACCTGTTGTCGGTCCCCGGGCTCTTTGGTGTTCCGTTTCATGTGTCTTGTTCATATGTGCAGGGTGGTATGGGTTTTTCAGTGTGGTACTGGCGTTCCTCTTCCCGAAGGGGCCCTGCTTCTCCTAGTTGGTGTTGCCGCCGCTGTGTGCTTCGCCATGTTTGTTACACTGGGGTGTGTCCTGCTGTTGCGTGACTTCACTGACATGTGTGCGTCGGTTGTGTGGCGTTGGGTGTTGTCCGTGAATTGGGCGTTGGGGACATGTCTGTGGCCGGCCTGTCACGTGTCATGTGCGTTCGGGGTGGGGCTGATGTGTGTGCTGCTTGGTTGTGTCCCTGTGTCTGTGTGCGACGCATGCATGGCGCTGCGGTTGGCCTCTGCGTTGTGCGCATGTGTGGCGGCGTCATCGGCGCTTTGGGGCCGTGACGGGGTGGTTGGTTCCTAGTCCCAGGTGGTGTGTACACATGTGTTCTGCGATGTTAGGATTTGGCCTGTGTGTCATATGTGGATGCAATGGTGGATGTGTAGTGTGCACGCGCTGGTGGGGGGTTGTCCGCTTTTTCCGCCCTTGCACTGTGTGCGCTGTTTGCGTGCACTTGTTGTGTGTGTGCCTACCTGCGTCTCCGCGGTACGTTGCGTTCTTTGGTGGTGCTTCAGCAGAAGCATGGGAAGGGCCTGCAGTGCTGGATTCATGCCCGGGGTGCCGCTTCTTCGTTGTCCGTGCTCGGCGTCCGTGTTACCGCTTCGGTTTGTCGTACGGTATCTCTTGGCCGTGGGAGCCGTTTGTTTGCGGCATCGTAATTTATGCGCCGGGCGGGACGTGTTTCGTCGGACGGTGTGTGTCAGTTATGCTGCGCCGCTACGTGTGCGGGCGCACTTTGATGGCGGACGGTGTTGCTGGCTTGCCGGCGGTGTTTGGCCTGCTTTTCGCATCATAATTGGGCGGGCGTGTGGACTGCTGCGTGCCGGCGGTAACTGGTGGTTTTTGCATCCGCCAGCACGGCGGTTGTGCTTCCGCCCGCCATCGTAATGGGCCCCTTAGTATTAAATTAAAAAGTTCCCTGAACACTGGTACCACCTCATCTAAGAGGTTAAGATAAATCTCAGTTGGAAGGCCATCCGGCCCTGCAGCTTTCCCTCTGGCCATTTTCCTAAACTGTTGTCGGATCTCCTCTTCTGTTATATCCACTGATAATATTGCCTTCTGGTCTTCACTCAAAATTGGGAGTTCGATTTCCTTAAGGAAACCTTCGATGTTATCCCTCCCAGGGGAAATATCCTCCTTATACAAATTACTCATATGTCTAGAGACATCCAGACCAATTTTAACATTGGTATCCAATGTGTCCCCTGTCATATGGTCAATAAGGCATATTATTTGATTACGCACTCTATCACTCTTAGCTTTCCATGCAAACAAGGCACCACTCTTCTCGCCATAAGCAAAATGCTGCAGTTTGCTAACCCTCCATTTATCTGTCAATATTTTATCCAGAGCTTCTTGATATTCTGATTGCAACAATTCTAGTTGTTTTCTAAGAGAGGCCACCTTGCTAGAGCTCTCAAGGGAAGCTTTCTGTACCTCTTGCTCTTTATTCTTAATGGTTTCCAGCAGCCTTTCTTCTTGGTGCCTCGCGCTTCGTATTTTACTCGCCATGATACCCGTACCTATGGATCTCAAAAAGGCCTTAAAGGAATCCCATACAATTTGAAGTTTAGCTGACCCCCTGTTAGCTTCGAAAAATATCGCAGCCTCCTCTTTCATTTTGTTAATTACCCCCTCATCCAACAAAATTGTCCTGTCCAGAGTCCATCTGACTATACCTCTCTTATTAGGTATTTTTAGTGATAAGAAGACAACCGAATGATCCGAAAGTATAGCAGGTACGTGCTTGATCATTTCAACCCCAGATACCAAGTCATGGTTCAATAGAAAATAGTCGATTCGGGAATGATGACCATACTTTTTACTAAAAAAGGTAAAATCTCTGTTATCCCCCATCTTATGTCTCCAAATATCAATCAAATTGAGCTCTCTAATCATATTTTTAAGCACTGCCATAGTTTTTGGTGGCGTAACATAGTTGACTTTGGAGGTTCTATCCAAACTTTTATTAAATACTAAATTGAAATCCCCTCCAATTACCACTGGGGTATTGAACGGCATTAAGCATGATTCCAATTTGATTAGTGCGTCTGGATTATCATCATTTTGGGCCCATAGTAACTGACTACAATTACGGATATTCCTTGTACTTTTATCTTAACTAGGGCCCACCTCCCAGAAGAATCTGTCTGCTGCCTTTCTACTATAATACCCGCATTCTTTCTTATAAGTATGGCCACCCCCCTTGTGTTACTACTTTGATCTGAACAGACATTATCTTGCACCCAAGACCATTTTTTAAAGGCATTCACACATTCGTGCTTTGTTAGGTGAGTCTCTTGCAATAATATAACACTCGCCTCGGATCTCTTCACAAACTCCATTACTCGACCTAACTTCTTTACAGACCTCAAACCATTTACATTCCAGGATACAAAGTGCACTAAATTCTTCATCATCTATCTATCCTTAAACCTCTACTAATACCTTCCAAGTCGATCTTGTGTTGACCTACCCTTTGTATACATACACTAATACACAAGTCAACATAGGTTTGTAGGGACCACCCATCACATAGCTGAAAGAGGACTATATTTTTTATTTTTTTCCCAGCTGCTCCCAGCCACCCGTGTCCCCCCCACCCACCCCCCTGGGGAACCCCCCACCCTATCTCTAAGGCAAAAGGCCTTCGAGGTCCCGCCGTGCAAAGGAGAAAGAGCCTACTACGAAAATTATAAAAGATATATAAACAAAAATCTTATATATTGTATATTCCTATACATTTCCTATACATTTCCTATACTTTTAATTACCCATGTGTATCTCTTACGTATAATGTGTCTAACTACTCAACAGTGTGGATTCTCTATATACACCTATATACATAAACTGTCCCTATTTTGGGTTTTCCATCTGTTCTAGCAAATTATCAACCTCCATAGGGTCTCTGATCACATGCATTTTGTTGTGCCACATTATCTTAAGCGTAGCAGGAAATTTCATTTGGACTTGGGCCCCCTTAGAACGCAACTCATTCATTTTGGAGCCCAGCTCCCACTGTCGCTGAGAGGTTCTTTTACCCAGGTCCGAACGTATTTGATACGTGACATCCCCGTGCTTTATCTCTCGCTCCTTTAATGCTCGCCCCAACACCAACTCCTTGATTGAAAAAGTTAAGAAGTTAACTACGATTCTTCTTGGGGCCTTTCTCCCCGGGTGCAATCTATAGGGGTCTCTATGAACCCTTTGGAGTTCTTTATCCCAGGCAATATCATTCCTATCCTGAAGCAAATCTCCCAGGAGTTTACATACGAAGCCCTTAATGTCCGAACCTTCTGCATTTTCATGCACTCCAAAATGCGAACATTATTTTGTCTAGCATGGAGCTCCAGCCTTTCCAGATCTTCTTGTAAGGACCTATTTTCTTCTCTAAGGCTCGATATTTCTTTAGAGTTCCCTGCTATGGCCTCGCCCAGCCCCTTCACGTCCTCCTCCAATGCTGTCATACGCAACGCAATCCCGTCCACCTTTTGCTCAAGAATCCCACATTTGTCCTGTATAGCCTTCTGATTTTGTTCGGAGGTTTCAAACCTAGACATCATATCCTGTCTTAAACTCAGTAGGAGATCTGTCACATAAGTTGTCAAGGGGGCCCCTCCCAGGACACCATGCTCCATCCTCACCCCTTCTTCATTGGAGAGATCACGTGGTTGGGGAACATGGCGGCGGCAGTCTAGCGCCGGTCGGGAGGAACGCCATGCGGTAGGGGAGTGAGCTACTGCGGATATATGCTGTGATTAAGTAAGGCAAGGTGGCGGGTTTAATGGGTCTCTTTGCCCGGGACTTTTCGGACTGAGTGCTTTTTTTGTGCCCATTGTGTTTGTTCACCGTAAGCCTCAGCATTTGGCTTTGCCGGACTTCAGGACGCAACTCCACCCCCCTCGGGGATGCCGGTCCGGGTAGCTGCTTTGTTAGGATCACGGCGGGGAGAATCTTGTGCGTCTTGAGTTCGTGGTTCCTGTGGGCTTATTTCTCGGGCTTTCGGTATAATCGTGGGCCCCTTTTACATATGAGCCCCAATATTGGTTCGATTTTAGCAGGACGTGACTCCGCCCCCCCAAGGAAGCTGGGTTCGGGCAGGGGCCCTTATGAGGTCTGCTCGGAAGGCAATAACAAGGATACATTGCATATATAGAGGGGCGGAGGGGAAGGCTTGTGTCTCCATTGTTTGTGATCGTATTTGGCAACTACAGGGGGCTAAAAAGGATGTTGAAAGAAGCTGGATTAGGGGAGTCTCTCTCCCTTTAATAACATCATACGAGCAGATTCTAAAGTTTATTGAAATCCAGGAGTGGATGGAGAAGGAGAAGGACCCTGCTTCAAGGGATCTACCGCTGAATGTTTTGAGCACTGGGAGATCAGAGGGAGAGAAAGGAACAGGGGGATCTGAGGCAGAACGAGTTCGGGGGCAGGAGCTGCCCGCATCAGAGGGGCCAAACACATTCAGAGGCCGTGAGAATTCTGGAGCCCTGGAAGAGGTTCGTACACAGTTTATTTCAACTGGAAGGAGTAGATATCTTTTGCGTTCTGTCCCGGAAAGGAGGAGTCCCATTGTGAAACAAGTTGTTACTCCCCAAGCTATAACTCCGGTTAAGAAACCCTCAAAGGGAGGAAGAGTGAGAAAGTGTAAAAAAGAAGCAGCAGCTTTATTCTCTAAACCACCACCCTCGCTCAGGTCATATTTTAAAATTATGGAGCAAGTGGCAGGCCCAGTAAGGACTGAGAAGTCTCTCCAGGATATAGGGAAGGGGCAGGAGCTCCAGTTACACAGATAGGGCAGAAAGATTTGAGCGAGTCATTGAGTCTGGATAATCGGTTCTCTCCTCTTATGGGGATTGGGGCAGAGAGCGTAGAAGAAATTATATCTGGTACCCCAGAGGCTCTGAGCACTCTTACACATATTCTTTCCACGTCTACTCCTATGCTTAAGCCTATGCCTAAACCTGGACCTAAATTTATCCCTACGCCAACAAGGAGGGACCCCCAGATGCTATGGTGAGTATTAAGCTTATTTCAAAACGTTCACTCTGAAGGAGTGAATTGCTCCAGGAAGAGTTGAGTACACACATTAAAATAGAAAGGTGAGTGTGACGTGCCCTTGGGAACTCCACTGGTTGTCTTAGATTAGGAGATTAGAAATGGGGAGAGGCAGGTACCTTTCCCTTCACTCTAGGAATGAACCAAAACCCTTTTCAGTACTTTGGTTAAGGATTAAGGTATTTGAGCTTCTTAGGTTTCTTGCCTGGCCTGCTTTTTTTTAGTTTTAAGGCAAGGTAAGCTGGTTTCCCGGGGTGTAGGGCTTTGTGAGTGAGACAGGCAGGCTGCAATGAACTTCAATTGGGAGCCATTTCAGTTCTCTCTGTACGGAGGAGATCTGATCATATTTTTGGTTCCTGTGACCATTCTGGCTGTTGCATTGAGAGTAGTTCTAAGGGGTGCAATGTGGGATTTCATAGTGCCTGTGAGGGTGGCATTTCCGTAGTCTAGTCTTGACAGCACCATTTCTTGTGTGGCAGTTATGAGGTAATTTGGTGGTAGAAAAGGTTTGATTTTGTTCAGAAGTTTCAGCGTGCAGAAGGCACTCTTTGCAATGTTTTTTCTTTGGTCTTTTATGTTCAGTTTGGGGGTCTAATGTGATTCCTAGAGATTTGATGGAGTTGGCGAGTGTAAGTTTGCAGTTAATAGTGTCTATGGAGTTTATCCATTCTTGTATTTGGGGGGATTGCTCTGACTGTGATATAAGTACAATTTCGGTCTTATCTTGGTTAAGTTTTAGGAGGTTGCCAGATAGCCAATGTTGTACTTCTTTGAGGGTGGCGTTTAGTCTGTGCACGCCGTCTAGTGAGGAGATTCCCAAATAGAACTGGGTATCATCTGCATATAGGTGAAAGGGGATGTTTGCTTGGTTGAGAATGAGAGTGAGGGGCTCTGTGTAGATATTGAACAGTGTAGGCGAGAGGACAGAGCCTTGGGGGACACCCCTCTTAATTGGCATTGTGTCAGAGGTCAGATTGCTTCTTTTTATTTGTTGAAAGCGGTTTTGTAGAAAATATGTGAACCAGTGGAGAACCACCCCTTCCATGCTGATCCTCTTTTGGAGGGCATCCAAGAGAAGCTTGTGATTGACCATGTCCAAGGTCACATATAGATCTAGGAGTATGAGCAGGCAGCATCAGTCTATGTCCATGGAATTTTGAAGATCATCCACTATGTTCAGAATAGCTGTTCCTGTGCTGCAGCCCTTTCTGAAGCCCGATTGATGAGTGTCTAGGAAATTGTATTTGTCAATGTGTTGGCTTAGTTGTGAGAGAACATACTTTTCTAGGGTTTTGGCTAGGAAGGGGAGATTAGAGACTGGTCTTAAGTTGTTGGCGATGCTTGGGTCAGCTCCCAGTTTTTTAAGAGTGGCATGACTTGGCTGAGTTTGAGACAGTCTGGCATCACGTCAGTCATCAGGGATCTGTTTATGATCTTGGTCCAATGGGGAGAGAGTGCGTGATTGAGTATTTTTTTTACCAGGGATGCTGTGAGGTGGTCCACAATGTGAGAGGAGGGTTTGGATTTGGCCAACAGAGCAGAAATGTCCTTCTCTGAGATTGGGTTGAATACCTTCCAGCTTTTAGGAGTTATGAGGGGCCCTTGGCTTTGACTGAATCTTTTTATTTCCTGTTGACTGATCATTAGTAGGGTGGTCCTGGAGGGGGAAGGTTGATACCTAACTTTCTGGGAGGAGGGTTTTGGTAGGATGGCTGGTTGTGATCTTGAAGGGAGTGCTCTATTTTTGTGAATTTGTCATTGAAGAAATTGGCGAAGTTGTCACACCATTCTTTGGAGACCTGAGGTTTTTTTAGTGGTGGTTTGGGGGCTTGTTGTTTGATGATGGTGAAAAGCTCTTTAGGGTGGTTTTTGGCCTGATCTAGCGCGTTGCGGAAGAAGGTGTTTTTTTCTTTCGTGATGTGATTTTGTAGTTTCTGCGATCACTCCTGAGCTGATCAAGGTGGGCTGTGGATGGGTTAGTTCGCCAGAGTCTTTCTGAGGCTCTTAGCTGTCGTCTTTTAGTGTTGAGGTCTTTGTTAAACCAGGATCTTGAGGATGTGTTTCTCATCCTTTTCTGTTTCAGAGGGGCTACTTGGTCCAGTACAGTGGACATTGTTGAGTTGTAATAAGTAGTGAGGTCGGTTGTTGAGAGATTATCTGATGGGGAGGAAAGTAGCGACCTCATTCCTTCTTAGAGGTCTGCTAAGGGAATTTGTCTTATGTTTCTTGTTCATTGAAGGATATTTGCATGTGCGTTTATAGGTGTGATGCTCTGTTGATGTGGAACAGAATGATGTGGTGGTGCGACCAAATGACCGGGAGGATGCTTTTGATAGTTAGTGTTTCTTCCTGGGCTATGATAGCATCTAGGGTTGAGCCTATGTTGTGGGTTTGACCTCTGCAATGCTGGAAGAGGTTCTTATTGATTAGAAGGTAATTTAAGGATTGTATTTGAACATTGCTTTCATCATTCCAGTGAAGGTTGAATTCCCCTAGGAAGATGTTTTTGGTGTCCGAGGGTGAGCAGTATGTTATCAAATCTGTTAGGTGTTTTTCAAAAGAGAGTATGTTACCTGGTGGGTGGTATAGTAGGTGACAGTTTGTAATTTTATTGCCTTTCATCCTTATAGTAGTGTTGAGATATTCAAATGTGTTGTAGGCTGGGAAGTCTTTTCTTCCACGTTGATGTTGTCTTGTGTATAATGACAATGTATCCACCATGGCGGTCGTTCCTGTCTTTCTTGATGATTGAGAATCCTTGTGGGATTAGTGTGCCCATTATCGTGAAACAGTATTAGTTATGCCTTGTTTCTGTGATGAATGAAATGTCTTTGTCATGGTTCAGGATGGCTTCTGCTAGTTTAGTTGCATGCTTGGTTGCAGATCTGCAGTTATTGAGCATACATTTGGTTTCACTGCAGTGCTTGGGATCTTGAGGTGAGTAGGTCATGGGGCGGTTAATGAGGTGTGCTGGTGGCCTGGTCGATCCCGTTGGTGTAGGATTCCTCTTTAGACCTGTGATAACCTGCATCCTAGAGGAAGGGATGGTGCTAAGAGATTCCAGTTGTAAGAATTGTCCATCTCCACCGCCTTTCTCGGAGACATCGTGGGGCTTGTTTTTTGGGTCTCTGTGCTTTGTTGCTTAGAGGCTTTGAAGTCCAGCATTGTGGTTTTGTTTTGAATTATCTTAGGAGCATTCTGTTGTTGCATGTAGGAGAGGGGTGAGGGTGGTTTGTAGGATTTGGATAAATGTTCAGGTTCATTAAGATATTGTTGAGGCCCTGTATTACTTTGTCTAGTTGGTTTTTTTGGTCACGCGAGTTAGGTGCTCATTTAGCTTGGATACTGACATTTTATTTAGTGGGAGGGAGGTTTGGATGTTTTGTTTATGATTGTATGGGAAAGGGAGGTCTATGGTCAAAGAGTGTATATCGGTGGGAGTAAGAATTGAGGTGTCATTGGTAGTGCGATTATAGATGTCATTGAGTTCCTTGTTTTTGAATGTGAGGCTGGTGGGCGAATAGTGTGGGTCCCTTTGGGCTGGTGTCATCAGTGAATTACTGAGTGTAGAGGACAGGTAAAAGGATTTGAGAGAATGAGTCACTTGGTCGACATTCAGAAATGTCTGTGAGGAAGTGAATGGGGTGTAGTCTGTGTGGGGGAGTGGTGGGCAGAGGATTTGTTGGCTTGGGGATGGAATAAGTGGTGGTGTTTTGAGTAGAGCTTGGGATCTGGGTTTGGCTTGCGAGAATGTTGGCAGGTGAGTGAATCATATTATGGGAACAAGGGATAGTGGTGTGGATCAGTGGGCAGTTAGTTACATAATTTTTATTATCGTTAGGGTTGAGGGCAAGATTAGTTGTTAGGGAGGGAGTAGAGCTTGTGGAGATGCCCCAACATGTTACATTATGTTTAGATTACTGTCGGAGAGTGATTTTGGGGGATGAGTAATTTGAGACAGTGATATGGCGTTTTTCAGGGTAGGGAATATGGATTAGAATGTGCATAGGTTGGCATCATTGAATTGTATCATGGTGGTTTCGTTTATGAAGATGGTTATGGCAGCATTGCCTTTGAACGTGGGTGAATTGGAGATTATTAGTTTGTACCCATACTGGATGTTAGTGGTTTTGGTTATGCGAATGTATTTTGGAATGAATGTTTTCCATTTTGCAGGACATGTAGTGTAAAAGATGAGATCCATTCTTTTAGGGCCTCTGGATGCGTTATAATAAATATCAGCGATAGTGTGAAACATGTGAATCGATGTCTCGCTAAAAGGTTGGAGAATATCAGAAGAATGAAGTTCCTTCTTAATGTTTCTGTGGTTGCTTGTTGCTCCTTTTTTTGGGTAGAGGGTTTCTATTTGACTACTTGGGGTTTTACTAGTAGATGCTTAGCTCCTAGGAGGGAAAGGCTGTATTTCCCTTGAGAAATGTGGTTAACTATTGTCAATGTGCATGTTTTTCAAAAGTATATCGAGTTAATAATGTGCAAAAGTTGATTTAACGGATGTCCAAAAGTTTTTAAATTATGCAAATGACTGTAAAATGTTCTCTCTGTTTAAGTGGTAGCAAATGGCCACTGTTCATTGTCTCTTCTGTTTTCTCATCGGTGGTATTTTTAAAGTAGTTATTTTGTTAGACTACAAAAGCAACATGTAGTAGCATGCAAGTCAGAGTAGGTGTTTTTTGATGAATTGACTTTATTGACATGACATTTTAATTGCTGGTTTATTGCTTTTTGATTTGGTAGAACGTCATGTTTATCTTTCTGTCACGCAAAGGTGTTTGTACATTACCCATGCTCATTAATTTGTTGTTGATTTTGCAGCTTCTTTGTTCTTCCAACTACTACCAAACACGTCCCCTAACATAAAGCCAAATCTATTATGCATGTTTAAGAAAAGTGGGACCTATATTGCTTGTGAAGACTGTATTTTATGGCCCATTTTACATCAGTTGGAGTTGTTTAATTTATTTAATTTGTTTCTCGTGGGTCCCATCACATTGAGTGCTATCAAAGCCCACATTGCTCAAGACTATGGCCACTTTCTTATGACTGGAAGTGAAGAAAGGTGGGATTTTCCGAATGATTGACAGTAGGAAAACGTCTCCTGTGACAGCTGGAATATTCTGAGTCCAAAATGATGAAATAACATTAAAGATTACCGCCATGTTGTGAAGTTTTTGTGAGGGGCAGAGTACATAGCATTGTAAAGATGATCAAGTAAAGAGAATTTGATGGATGGCATAATCATGACTTGCTTAAAATGAAGATGGCTATTTATGCAAAATTGAGGTGTAGTCTGCACTCTTGTGTGTGCAACATGATCTAATCTTCCCTTGAGTGAGGTGACTTCCAAACACAGTCAGTACTTGTGCACAATCATGGCCTATATGGGAATCCGGGCGGCATTCTGTGCTCGATTTGCTTCCTGTACACTAACCCGGTCGCCTGGGGGCGTATTAATGGCAGCACGTCTTATGGGTTCCCCATCCATATGGGAGCGCGCCAGAGGTGCCCCTTGTTGCCATTATTATTGCCATTACACTGGAGCCACTGGCATGCATGATCCGGGAGCGGCATGTGGCTTCTTCACTGCAATTTCAGCTGAGCTCCCTTGGTATTTCTCTATACGCAGATGATATGCTGCAGTACGTCAGAGATCCCCCTATGTATTTATTACCTGTAATTCGGAATACGTTAGGTTTGAGTGATTCCCTGGCCTGAGCATCAACTGGTTGAAGTGGGTCATTTTCCCCCTGATGACAAGTACTCTAGTATACCCACGCATTTTCCCTTCGAGTGGAGCACAAACCCTGTTAAATATCTAGGCATCTGGATTCATAGCGATCCGTAACTGATGATACGCTACAATTATGGCAGGTCATCTCGAAGTTAGAGGATTATGTCTCCAGATGGTCAGACTGCCACTGTCTTTAGCAGACAGGATAGCTGTCGTGAAATGGTTGTTTTGCCCAGGGTTATATATCTATTTATTAATATTCCCATTGTACTACCACAACACTTTTTTAAAACACTTCGGGCACACATGATCACACTGGCATGGGCAGATAAGCAACCTAGGATCCACTGGAATGTACTCACACTTCCATATGCCACTGGGGGTTTCAATGCACCTGACTTACAACTATACTACTTATGTGCTCAGGCTCATTTCGTGCACTATTGGTACGTTCCACATGATTATGTTACGTACCTTGCAGTGGAGCATGATGACACTTACCCTATTCCTTGCCAGGCTTTACTGCCGCATAAACTTGAGGGGGTGACACAAACAAAAATCAACACAGTCCACTCCACAACGAAAGCGTGGCAGGTGCTTGGAGTGTGAGCTGGCACGACCCCTTTTTTGCACCAGGGCTTCCTTTACGGTTTCACCCCGCTATATCGGTTACACAGGAGGGTGCTGCACTGGGGCTGCTTGGTCATGCTGGGCTGAAAACCATGGGCAACGCCTACCCCAATGGCAATTTCATAGCCCTCAATGACATCTCACACACACAGCGGCATATCCAGTTATTGACATTCACCTTCTATCACCTTAGAGCCACCCTATGTGAGTTCTTTCCCCAATTCCCTGAGGAGAGGATGTGGCACAGTGGCCAGAGCTGACAACTCCAGAGCTGGGGATCCAGTTTTGAGTCTCGGTATCGGCTCAACATCCTGTGATTCTGGGCAAAGCACTTAATCTCCCAGTGCCCATGGACGGTGCCTGGATACCTTTATGGGTGATAAGCCAAGCTATATAAGTGTACAAATTAATTTTTATTTAATTCCCTGGGGAGTACCCTACAGTTTGTGCATTACAAACTTTGCTCAAAAGTACCACATGCAGGAATCTGAACACTAAATTATATATTGTGGCACAGGCAGGTAGATTAATGACCCTAGATCGAGCAATGGAGAAATGGAATGAAGTGCTTGATAGTCTGCTGGAATTGGTTGATTGAGAGTTTTGCTGCGCACAGATGAGTATGTTTACACCCAACTGTACCTTGGGCATTATACTCTTTAAGTATCTACACCAAATGTACTATAAACCTGTCCGATTGTGCAAATATGGTGTGAGTGGGGATGCAAACTGTGTACACTATGGAACACCAGACATGGATTTTCTGCATCTGGCCTGGTTGTGCGCTTCTGTCAGAAGATTCTGAATTCAAATCACAGAGGCTCTGGTGGCAATGGTGCTGGAGCCAGTGGACTGTAACCCTAAATTGTGTTTACTGGGACTGGTAAAGGGCTACCAAGCTGCCAATCGTAAGTTAGAGGGTATTTTTTGTGAGGCAATTTCTAAGGGAGTACAATTATTTGCTGCGAGCATGAAAGGGAGAACAGGGAGACAATAATTTGCAGAAACATAGAGAGACTTTTGTATATATTTCGTCATATATTTAAAGACAAACAAAGCACTGTGTTACATTGAATGGCATGTAACCTGTGGTATACTGTGCACAAGTGCTCGTGAAATGGTGAACGGTGCAAGTGACACGTGAGGAAAGTATGTACAGTGCACAAGGGGCGCAAACAAAACAAATTATATATACAAGGTGTATTCGTAGTATTGCCCATTCAATGAATGCAAATAATACAAGGTAATTTAAATGGGCAATCACGAGAAAGGCGCCGTAATTTTTCTGCAAAAGTCAACGGCGTTTCGACCTGTATGCAATGTTAGGCCATCATCAGGGCCAGGTTAAAAGTAGTTAGGAAACAGTGTAGGTGTACAGCTGACGGAAGGGAGCCCCTTGAAAAAAGTGGGTCCGGAGGGAGAAAGACCAATGGGTTGAGGGGCTAATGTCAAAGCGGCGGTATTGTGTGAGCGTCAAGCCGCGTCAATTGGATTAGTCAAGAGCGGGAAGTAAATTATGCGTTAAATGCATCCCTGGGTCGAGAGGCTTTTGTGAAGGCGGCGGTATAGCGCCAGCGTCAAGCCGCATCCATTGGATTAGTCAAGAGTGATTTGCGCGTGGAGTAAATCCTGGGTCAAGGGATAGGGCTGTCCAGCCGGCGTGAATACAGCAGTCGGCTGGACAGCCCAATCCCCTAGCATAATTCACTGCCCGCTCTTGACTAATCCAATGGACGCGGCTTGACGCTCGCACAATACCGCTGCTTTGACATTAGCCTCTCGACCCATTGGTCTTTTTCCCTCCGGATCCAGCTGTAAATGTATCCAGTTTTGAGAGGACTTCACTGAATACAGCATTGGGGCAGCCCCGCTTGAGAATTTTGAGCTAAAAAAACAGACTAAGGTCCTGATTTAGAGTTTGGCAGACATGATATTGCATCTGTCCAGCATCAGAATAAGGACATCTGACTGTCCACTCTATTTGGAGCAGACAGTCTGCTGTCTTTTGTTATGTCTGGCACTTTCAGAAAAAACCTAGCATCCAAAAAAATAGTGACCCTCGCACCCTGGAAGAAAACTCACAGGGTGTGTGGGGGTCATTGCTTTTTTGTTAGAAAACAAAAAAGCTTGGTGATTGACCGCCTAACAGACAGCGGCTGTCCACCAAATGTATAGTGCCTTCAAAGGAACCCCCGTGATAGCAGTTCCTCTGAAGGTGTAGAGATCACCACTGGGCTACTAGTGAGCTTTTAGCTTGGCAGGAAGGAATATGGCCAGGGTGGGGTGGGGATGACCTACACCATCCTGACATACAGTGGGTCACCGACCAAACAATAATTCAAATCAGGTTATAAGTCTAACTGTAGAAATCTTGCATGGTGAAAGCATCGGATCGACAAAATTACTTGAATTTCTTTGCTCAGATTGTTTCCTGCCAAAACTAACAGCTTCAGCAGGACCTTGTCTAATGGCTTTCCACCTTCCAGAGGACTTTGCCAGATAGGGCCTACAACCTTTCAGCGCTGGTGGATTTCGATTTCCATAAAAAAGACTGAGTCGGATGGTAAAATCTTTGACTGAGATGACCCGCTTAGTGTATTTCACCTTGGCTCCATCGTGGTTGGGCTGATATCATGCCTAGGTCCAGGTCATCGGTGAACACAGACTTCTTGTTGGTGCTTTACTTTTTCTTGCCACTTCTTTTCCCGAAAAACGTTCTTAAAAAAATTATATCTCTCGTTCCCATTATTTAATTTTAATACATTTTGTGTCATTTTTGTAATTAAAATGTACACGTTTTAGAAAATTGTTTGATTTTTTATTGGGTTATGTTTTGACTTTTTAACTGTTTTGCTATTGCGAAATACATTACACACTTTTCCTTACGTTAAGCCTCTCTGCTCTGTGCCATAGCTCCCAGCGGTTGAGTCCAGATGGATTTTATTGAACTTGTGTGGTGGACCTGAGAAGATTTTGAACTTATTATTTGAGAACGACTCCTGCCCTCCACAGCTAACAACCAATTACCTTACCAGCAACTACACCAAGTTTCCAAGCTCTACTGCCTATAGCTCTTGCACTAACTAGAACAGTTACCGAGTTATTTCGTGCACATTTAGAAAGCAAAAGTTTGACCTAAACAGCTGCACCTGTGCACTGTATTCATAATGCATAGACAGGTAGTTATCGTTAGACAAGCTTCTATTGTATTTGAGTTGACACAGATAGTAAATACTAGTGTATGATGGCAACATATGTGCAAAATCTGTGCTATGCTTTACGAGTGCATTCCCGCATAGTTATTGGTATAAGTAGCTTTCTTTTCCAAAACATTTTTTCAAACTTTGAAAGAAAACATAAAATGATGTCACTTCTTAAGATTTGCTGCAGGCTACAGTCAGAACTGATCGTTTCTTAGGTTTGTCTAGTGTCAGATAGATCTAGGCTTCTCTTTAAGACATGAGTATACTCAGACATATGGCTTCGGAAAACTAGATATGGCAAGATAGAGCAAGGCAAAACGGAGCAGACTAGAAGCATGCAATATGCTCTTGAAATATTGGATATGATGCCCACACGGCGCCCCGTGGCCAAAGACATAATCAATACATGCCTTTCTCTTGGCCTTTATTATAGTAGAAATGTATGCCAAGAGGATTTTACCAAATGCATTCAGTGAACGGAAGGATTCGCGCCATGAGCAGAAGTAAATGTGAAACTCAAAATAAGGGTACGTTGACAAAAGGACAAATATGCAGAAATGATGCGCTAAATGTGGGCGCACATTTGCATGTGTGTCTTTCATTGAAGGAAAATAAAACTCAACACATTGCAAATTAAGGGATTTGCAAATGTGATAGGATGGATTGCAGGGTGTTGGTAAAACATGGGCCATTCAGTTCGCAATTATTTTAAGGGTCACGACATTAAGTAGTCTAATTTATTTATCACAACTGCTTCATAACAAAACCTAAAACACACTTTCAGCTTGTATTAACCTACGAAACCCCAACGGGATTCTACTGCTATTTACAGCACTAAATGAATCGCTGCCATTTTGGACTAAAAATGAATATGGATCTACCACACATGTATAAAAAGTAAGCATTGCATGTTGCATATGTCTTAAGCATTGCATGTTGCATATGTCTTTATAGTATTCAAGACCACTGTTATTTTTTTTGCTACCTCGGAAGTCATGCTATAAAATGCTTATAAGTATATGTGCTTAAAATGTAGTGTTATATTTGGGAAATAAAAATGTCTGAAGCACAAAAACAGCTAATCTTGGAGTGCAGAAATAAATGTGAGATAGTGCTATATTTACTCTTGCTTTGGAAAAAGAATCCACAGGTTTATAAGTGGAAATCTACAATGTTTGTTGATTTCCAGGCTTTCCCCTCCTTCCTTACACCCACGTCAATCTGCTAGTTTAGGGTTACAGGGTAAAGTTTGTTTTAAACCCTTTAATAGAATATTTTCTCCAAAAGAAAAATCTTTCTCTCTGAGTGGAAATTCTTTCCTCCATATTCCCATGAATTATGGAGTGTTTCATTTTTCTTTCCCATCCCGAAACGTACTTCATCCTGCTAATTACAGTTGAGCTTGTTCATGTGTTTTCTGAAATAATCTGAGGGAAGAGACACTAAGGCCCGTATTTATAATTTTTTTCATGCAGCGTAGCAAACCACCTAGCTGCGTTGCGAGAAAGGGCAGGAATGCGCCGGATTTAACATTATACAACGCATTCTAGTCCTTTTCTAGTGCTGGCGCACGTTTGGCTGCCCACGCTAACGCAGGCACCCTGTGTCATGGTGCAAGAGCGCCTGCGTTGAAGGCATGATTTTTTTTTGCAGAAAGGGACACCTTCAGAGGCATTTTCCTCTTTCTATTTGTGCTGAAAAATGCAGCACATGTAGAAAGAAGACAAAACAAGGGAAAAAAAAGATATTTTCCCTCCTTACACCTCACCTGGGGAGGCGTAGCACTAATGGTAAGTCTGGGAATGCGCTAAAATCCATGGGTGAATGCGTGGGTACACCCTCGCTCCACCCATGGAACACCTCCCTGGTGCAGAGTTACGCAAGGCACCAATTTGCGTATGGTGCAAGGGTGCCTGCGTTGGCGCATGGCAGCCAATTGTGCAACAGAGCAGGTGAAAGCACAGGGATGCATCATATTGTTCTAAATATGACGCATCCCTGTGCTTTTAAAATGACGCAGCTTGGCACAGCAAAATGGCTTGCAGTGCTGCGTCATTTTGGTGTGAATAAGGCCCTCTGAGTGATGAGATTAGCGTTGCTCTAAAACCTGGGATTAGGAGAGTGAACTAGATTTAGTAAATTGTAAAAATGTAAGACTATGCAACTAACACCAGTAAGCCCCTGTTCCAGCACCTCAACCTTGTTGAACATGCTTTTGTTAAACAAGACTGCTTACAAAAGGAGAACTGAGATCTGCGCTTAAGTAAAGTGCAGAGCGCTTAAGTAAAGTGCAGAGCAAGCATAAATACAAAGGCCTTATTAGCAAACGACTTCCCCTAATCTCTTTCCTTCGCCTTAACATCGAGTATTTACTGCAAACTCTTATGGTAATCAGAGTTTCTGTGGTGATTGTCTAGTGCTTTGAGGTTGGGGCTCTTTATAAATCCACAGACAACACACAGTAGAGAGTAGACAAATTAGACACCATCACCTGGTCCAGCACATCTTCCTGTCATGATACATGAGCGGGATGATCATATCTCCTGCCATAGGCAAAGAATGGCCACAGCTCAGGAAGTGGTCTGCATTGTGAGCCTCCCTCATGCTATAAAGATGGATTTTGGGAGGTACATGACATGAAAGGAAACAGTCACAGACTGTCCATTTTCCAACAGGGTTATATATAAATTCAATCACTTAAAGTACTGGGGCAGAAAAAGGAAACCTTGTTTATCACCAAGGGATCTCTGCACTTGCCTGTTGAGGGAACCTGAAGTCACTGGACCATTCAGGAACTGCATCCACTCTTGTGGGGACACACATGCCCCCTGCAATATGAGAGACCCTTGTTCTACAAGGGCATGAAGGGTGCTCTGCTTAACAGTAACACACTAATATAGTGGGACTTTATTTGGCATGCTGGAATGCTGTTTGCATATTAAAGAACCTCCGACTGATGTCCAGCGGACACCAGGGGCCCTATTACAGTATTACAGTAAAGGTTCATTTTCATTGTTTGCGCAGGATGCACTTTTAAAAGGCGAGCCCGTCGCAAATAATGAAAATGCGCCCTATTACCATGAATGCGCTGCCCCCAGGGCAGCCGCAAACTGTAGCGCTTTCAGGTGAAAAACGGAGCGGCTGCTTTACAGCCACTCCGTGTTTTCACAGTGCAGGCGGCAACCCACCTGCACTTTGAATGGGGAGTCACTGCACCCGCTGCACGCACTGCACCTGCCTGCAAGAGGATATCTGGCTACCCCCTGCAGAGGGCAGTGCACCTCCTGACAGCTTCTTTGCCTCTGCACCCGCTTCTGTAATACGGCGCAAATGTAAAGGGATTCCCTCATTTGCAAGGGGAATGCCCCCATGCAAATGAGGGAAAGCCCTCTGCAGATAGCGCTGGCGATTTATGTGCACAAGCGCTATCGATATTACAGAAGGGGCAGCACAAGCATCTGCGGCCCCTTCTGTAATACCAAAGTGCCAGGGGACGCGCAAAGTGGGCACAAACGCCCGTTGCGCCCCTGTGCACTCTCTGTAATATGGCTCCAGGGGTTCAACCTGTGCCTGTCGCACATTTATGCGTGGCTACCTTTCAGTACGAAGTTGCATGATATTAAAGCGTTATGGTACAAGCGTTATCACTGCTTTGTTTGGAATCTTTTCATTGTCATTGAACAAAACTTTACACCGTCTTGTAAATGATTCGATGTCTTAGGCAACCAATGTACTAGATGAAAACAATAAAATAAACACAATGTATGCATTTATATGGCATTACTTTTATTACTTTTTATTGGTATTTTTTTCAAATTGTGTCTCAGTAAACAGTCTCAAATTGAGTCAACATTATTGTTGGGTCATAATATTTTATTACATTGTAAATGGTTTCCTGTTGTTCGAATAACTTCGTGTTTAAGGAACTTTTCGTTATCATTAGTTCACTAGTAATCTCAAACGAATAAGTGACCTGAGGGCTGTTTTTATTTAATGTGTATTCATTTGTTTTTTCATTCAATTGAATACATTGTCCATGCATGCACAATTGTTCATTAAACTTGGCATTTGCTCTCGCCTATAAAGCAGTTTAAGTCTGGCATGATTTTGGTGTTCATTTTGTTAGAGTACCAGAAGGCTATTTTGCATAAGACCACACCGGAAGAAATGGTCCTTGACTGAAACCTATTTGTTTTCAAACCTGCGATCCCCTGTAGCTCGAACTTAATCCCAGATGCAAGTGAATAAAATATAAATAGTATCAGAAGGAATCTAGCTTTTAGGTCCATGTGTTCAAATTAATTTAGAGTGGAGAGAACCTGTGAGGAGAACCCGCACATATAAAGCTTGCAATCTTTACGCTCTATTAGGACTCTCCCATTAGATTGTCTATTGTAATTTCATAAAATGTACCCAGATTGAAAGTAAAGGCAGATGGTGTTAGTCATTGATAGAGAGAAAGGTACTCCCACAATGTGCACCCGCAGGCTGTCTGACACAGCAACACAGCAGTGCCTTCCTTCATAAAGAATGCATTGTCCGTTCTGCAAGGACAATATTGTAATTTACAAGAAGCATTATCACTGCCATGTTTGCTAAACCTTTCACCTGTATTCTTTCTACATATATTCATCTCAGCTATAAAAACAAAACTGGCATTGAGCAGCATAGCCACTTTCTATATTTTAATGTACTAAGCTCTGTCTGTGAAAAGAAACACATATTTTTACAGTCGGTTGCCTTGTCGATTGCCTTGCCAAGGTAAAGGCTAATCGAAAGTTGCCTTTGACATCATATGTCTCATTCTGGCGTTTAGATAGTACATCATAAAAAAAGTATCTTAAAGTGATTTTAAGATGTTCAGGGCAGATGAAGAAACAGGGGGGGATATGTACAATAGAAGTGGCGGAGCGTGTCGTTAGCCTCCTGGGCTTAACGACACGCTCCGCCACTTCGGAAACGCAAGGCTGCACCATATTTACAAGAATGTGGTGCAGCCTTGCGTTTCCCCCTGCGATGGCGCTAAGTTTAACAACTTGGCGCCAACGCAGGCACCCTTGCACTAGAGTGCAAGGGTGTCTGTTTGCAGGGGAGGATTGGTTATGTGTAGGAAGGTGTCCCTTCCTGCACATAAACAAACCTTTTTAAAAAATGCCATTTTGTAACTTTCATGTGTGCTACTTCATGCAGCACACCTGAAAGTTACAAAATGGCATTTTTTAAAAAGGTTTGTTTATGTACAGGAAGGGACACCTTCCTGCACATAAACAAACCATGGCATTTTGCTTTTTCCATGTGTGCTGCACAAGGCAGCACACATGGAAAAAGCAAAAACGAGGAGAAATAATGCATTTCTCCTCGTTTCGCCACCTTAAGACCAGGGTTTTCCTGGTCTTAATTTTGGCGCTGCCTCCTATGTACGCCACCCTTGTACATAGGGGGCAGCGTCAAATACAATGGGTGTTGCGGTGGAACGCCCACCACAACACCCAATGCACGCCCCTTTCACGCTAAACATAGCGTGAAAGGGTGCCTTATGTACAAGGCAGCGTTAAGCCACATACATAAGGCAAGGCCCCTATCGCCACGGGAACGACACAAAAAGTGACGTTCCCGTGGTGATAGGGGCTTGTACATATGCCCCCGGGTGTCTACTTCTTGCAGAGAATGTTATGTTATGTTAACAATTTATAGAGCACTTGTATACCCTGAGGTGTCTTGGTGCTAGCAAAAGGCTTGAGCACAACTGGATGAAGCCTGCATTAAAATGAATTATTAAAAAGTATTGTTTTCAGCTCCTTTCTGAGGCAAGCAGGGAGGGTGCAGCCCTGATAGGAGGTGGAAGCAGATTCCAAGTTTTGGTGGCCCCGGTAACAAACCTCCTTCCTTCCCATTTCGTACCATTTTAATGCTTGTCTCAATAATTCAGGGCCGATATCATGCAAAGCCTTTTAGGCTATACAGAGCACGTTGAATTTTATGTGGTTCTCGACTGTCAGCCAGTGAAGCCTTCGAATGAACTGAGCGACTGATTGAAATTTGTGAAATTTTTCAGGGTTTGCAGTTTTTTCAGATATTGTACTTGCAAATTTAGGTACAGCCCATTGCAATAGTCAATTTTTGACAAAACTAGGGCTGTAATTACGGTTTTCTTCAGAGAATTTTCTTAATCATCCTCAAGGTGTTAAATGAGGATGAGACCACCAAATTGGTTTGAGTACCAAAATTCTGCCTGCCATCAATCAAGACTCCTAATTTCTTTGCTTTTTTTTACTGGAATAGGGAGTGGTCCCCTCTCCAGTGGCCAACAGCATGGGGCCCAAACTAGGGATTATTCTCAAAAAGAATCACCTTGGTCTTTTGCGAGTTTAGCTTTAGGCAATGATTGCTCATCCAGACACTGAGTGCATGCATTCAATCATGGAATTTAACACCGATGATGTTTACATTATTGAATGCTGACAACTCAATTTGCATATCGTCAGCATAGGAGGTAAGGTAGAATCCAAAGGATTGAATCAGCGATGCTAGCTCTGTTACCTATAGGTTGAACAATGTAGGGCTAGGCGAGGACCCTTGCAGGTCCCCGAATGGAAGAGAAAAAGCTTTAGAGGTGTATGAGTCCAGGGTGACAGTTTACTCTCTTCCTTCCAAGAACGAGCTCAGAAGGGCCGGTGCCTTATTTGTAATCCCGAACGCCTCAAGACGGTCGATCAAAACAGTATGGTTGACCTATGTGCAGGAAGTCTCTCTACTTCAGAATTCCAAGTATGAATATTTTCTGGTCATGAAATGAACCTCAGCTAGGGGTTCTGCCCTTTGCACCTTTGCTAGAATCTGCCCTATATCAGACCTTCAGTATAGGAGTCTTTCCCCATACATGTTTTTGACCTCATGCAAAGCTTCTGCTTTGTGAATCTTTGCTAGAAGCCGATCTACCTCAGAACTCCAAGATGTAAATCTTTTCTGTTACTGTTCTAAAATGCTATTATGAAACTGTAAAGTAAAAACTGCAAAAGTGGCAGCTGATGCATCACATTGTATGGGCAGACATGTGCACACATCGTATGGGCAGACATGTGCACACATCCTGGCCATCTTGAAATGGTCAGAATTATAAAAATATGACAGATATAACCATAATACGAAAAATAAAATGATATTTACAGATATGTCCATGAGACTGTACTTATTGCAAAAGGCTCAAGTTTCTTAAAGCAGTTAGTAAATTTAATGTTAGAATATTAAAATTAGTGTTATAGTCTGGAAAATAAATAAAAGAAAACGATGCCTGAAAAATAAAGAGGAAATGGTGAGCTAGTGAGTTAGGGAAGTACAAAGACGGCTTTCTGTTGTACAATGAGGATTTTAGAGCATTTTGAATGATTTTAAATGAAGGAGACTATCACTGCAAGTTGTAGAAAATAAAGTGATGTATAGCATAACTCCAGTGAGATATTTATAAATCAATGCTGATTTTACAAATCCATCATAAATGAGTCAGTTACTTACCGGTAATCTTCAATACTCTGCATCCCCCTTTTCTCATACCAATACTTACTTCCATGAGGTGTCCAACCTCTACCCAAGCACCACATGACCTAGCTGGAACCAATGGAAGATTCAAAGAAAAAATCCCCCCACCCTCCAGCATGCTCCCACCAAACTGGTGTAAAGAGGGTCAGAGCCCAAAACATTTCCTGTACGTCCCCAAGCTACAAATTCAGGTTGTGCAATAGGTACTGGGAGGGTAGGGTCGTAAGTATTGGTATGAGAAAAAGGGTATTCAGAGTAATGAAGATTACCGGGAAGTGATCAAATCATTACCCCCTCAACCCATTTTCTCGTACCACTACTTACTTCTATGAGAATATACCATAGCTGCAGAAGAATAACCTGAATCCTAATAAACCAAGCAAACTCTTGCTTTATGCAAACAAAATCTGTTTAGTGTAAACTAAAAAGATGAACAAACTGTTCAAGACATAGCAGTAGCCAAAACTCTAGTACCAAAGTCCAAGAAATCCACACTTCCCACAACCAGCTTGTAATGGGAGACAAAAGTAGATGGAGTCACCCAAGTGACCACTTTACAAATGTCCAAGACAGAAGTTCCACCAGCCTCAGTCCAAGAGGGTGTCATTCCCCGGGTGGATCTTCCCTGAATTCCACCCGACGACTGCACATTTTGTGAAGAATAGGCAATAGAAAACAATGATCTAATCCATCTACTCAAAGTAGGAGTAGACACCTTCTGCCCACGACAGAGAATAGCAACATTGAAAAACAAATTATTGCATTGCCTGAAATCCAGCGTTCTGGTCAAATAGATTCTCACCACCCTCAACACATCCAAGGTGTGTCAGGCCTCTTCCTCAGGAGTGGAGGGTGCTGGAAAGAAAGAGGACAATGTTATTTCTTGGTGTTGATGAAAGGGAGAAACAACCTTAGGGAGAAAACCAGGACGCAATTTAGTCTTTCAACAAAATTCTTAAATTAGGAGACCTGATAGATAATGACCCCAATTCACTTTCAAAGACAATTGCTTCAAATCCACACTCTCTAAGAGCTCAGTTTTGTTTAAGTTGATTATCAATCTGAACTTTCCTGATGCCTTCTGGACCAGGAAAACTGTGGAATAGAAACAGTGTGATTGCATTTTTCTGCCCCATCTCTGCAATTTCCTGTGCAGGGGCTGACTTTATATACACATCCCCTAGGAATGAAGAATGAACTGGACCTGAAAGGAGAGGAATACTTGCAAAGTCAAAGGCATATATTCTTTCTATGATTCATAAAACCCATGTATCAAAAACATCTTGCCGCTTCTGGAGAAAAAACAGAAAGGCGTGCTTCCACTGGAAGCTCGGCATTGTTAGGAACGCTACCTGGGTTTTGCAGGAGGCAGAAGCTGAGACTTGGAACTCTGCTTATTCTGAAAAGTTTGAGATTGTGCCTTTCTCCCCTGAAACTGGAAATGAGGTCACTGCTGACATCTTCTTCTAGGTGTCTTATGAGACAGGTCTATCTTTGAAGGAAATCTAAAGAGCTGGGCATGCTTCTGATTTTTAAAAGCTTTATGAAGTATATCCTGCAATTGGTTACCAAACAACTTACTTCCAGTAAATTGCATGGGAAGTAATCCAGATTTTTGAGCACCATCAACCTTCCAGTTTGAACATTCCAAGCCATCCTGAATGGCAGAAGTTACAGATTGTAAGTCTTTGACAAGAGACTGAGAGGCATAAACAGCATAAACAGCAGCACACAAAGCCAAATTCAATCCTGAAAAGCTTTTCTTCAAAGAAGCCTCTACCTTATGATCCAAAAAGTCTGAAACAAGAACTTTCTCAGTTGTACAACAAGAACGTCCTGATAAATTATCCAGCATAGGGTCAATTTTAGGAGATGCTGGAATTTCCACATCACCCTTTGCTAAGGATAAAGCTGAGAGAAAAATTTGGGGAGGTCTGCCTTTTCTGGATTCTTTAATTTCCTCATTAGAAGATACAAATTTTTCTTGTTGACAGCCAGGCATGTTGGAGGGCGAAATTATAACAATTGAAATAGGCCAGAGCTAGTGGTGGGTATCTCATCCTCCATTGGAATATTAAGATTATCTCTAAAATATTTGAAAAGGGTTAAAAGATCAGATTTTTGAAAATCTTAGACTTGGGAGCAGTCACAGACCTGAATATTCATGAGAAGGCCATGAAGAACAGAAGAAGGAGAAGATGTGCTTACTGATGATAAAGAAGACGTGGGTGAAGAAGGAAAATAATGAGAGCTGGCATTATCCCTTGATTTATGAAGATCTTCTGACAAGGAAGCAATTAGGAGCTGCATTTGACCTTCAGAAATTTCCCCAGAAACAATCAATCAATCAAGTAGTATTTATAGAGCGCGTCTTGTCACCCGCAAATGTATCCAGGTGCTTGCTGCAGGTCACATTCAAAGATCCAGGTCTTGAGCCCCTTCCTGAAGTCGGTCAGAGAGGTCTAGGTGCAGAGGTGGAGGGGGAGGGTGTTCCAGGCTGTGGCAGCGAGATGGGAGAAGGAGCGTCCTCCAGTGCGGCAGTGGGGTATGCGGGCGTGGGTCAGGAGCTTTAAATGGTATCTCTTCTGGACTGGAAACCAGTGGAGGTCTTTCAGGTGCTGAATGATGTGGATTTTCTTGGGCAGGTTGAGGATCAGTCTGGCAGCTGTGTTCTGGATCGTCTGGAGTCTTTGCTTGGGATCAGCGGTGGTGCCTCCATAGAGTGTGTTGCCGTAGTCCAGCCGGCTGGTGATGAGGGCATGCGTTACTGTCTTCCTGGTGCTGACAGGGAGACACTTGAAAAACTGGTGGAGCATGCAGAGTGTGTGGAAGCAGGCTGAGGAGACAGCCTTGACCTGACGTTTCATGGAGAGTTCACTGTCTAGGATGATGCTGAGGTTGCAGCCATGGCCTTTAGGCATGGGGGTAGGTCTGAGGTCCGAGGTCCAACGGCCACCAGGAGTCGTTCCAGACGGCGGTGTGTTTACCAAAGATGAGAAACAGCAACTGAGGTACCCTCATCCTGCTTACGCCTCTTTCCATCAACTTGATCATCTCTGGAACAATGATGCCTTTTGGCCAACCGCTTCCTATGCTCCATAGTGAATGATCTGATGAAATGGCAGAGGGTACTCTATTTATAGGCAACACTAGGACCCCTGTTCATCTAACCCAATGCCAGTATGGGGGAAGAAAATGAAAAGTTCCCCAATAATGTTTTTATTTAATCAAAGGAAAAATATATGTAGATATATATTTCTCATATCATTTACTGTTAATAAACCAATAACCAACTTGGAACCTAGTCGCCCAATATTTCCACTAGAGGTGGCTAGACACAAGCCTACTCTATGAGCAAGAGAGGCAACAGATAGCCAGCTGCTATCCTGGGCAAAGAGGCTCGTACGTTACTCCGGAAAATGCTAGATGCACTGGATACATGAGAAGGATTGCAGTGCACGGCCGCCTAGAAATGGCATCACAAAGGTAACGTGCCGACAGCCACGATACCTAGGGAGCTGTAGCACTGCACGCACCCGCATAGCCCGGCAGCTCCAAATGGACAACCAGGCTCTCTAGACCACTAGAATTCAGCACCCAACATTCTTTCCAAGCAGCAACAATGCTCCTGCCCGCATGGCTCGGCAGCCTAGAAGCCGATCTCTTGTGATCTACGGCTTCAGGAAGATTATCCCCCAGAAGCACCTGTAGGGGCTAGAAACCATTGGTTAATACATTTCTCCCCTTTAATTTAAAAAATAGAAATAACAGGAGCATGGGCTCAACCAACTGCACCCTTATACTACAGTATCCCACTTCCCAGAAGAAAAATACACGGAGGTCTGGAACCTTGTTCCCCAAGAGGCCCCTCCTCCCAGGGCTTACCTGCAAAGGTCCATTGTGGTACTGCAGAGCAGACGAAAGAAACAAGAAGTGGTTTGGGCTACGATTCTCTTTGTCACCAGTACGGTGGGAGGTGCTTGGAGAGAGAAGGGGGGGGGGGGATTTTTTCTTTGAATTTTTCGATTGGTTCCAGTCAGGTTATGTGGTGTCTGGGTATAGGTTGGGCACCTCATAGAAGTAAATAGTGGTAGGAGAAATGGGTTGAGGAGATAATTATTTTTTTGAAACAACACTTACCAATGCCTATTTACTAGCTTGAACAAAAGCCTGTGCATAAGGGGAAAAGTCCATTGTTTCATGACTATGCAACCACCTGTCCCTATTTTGTATTACATTTGCCTGTCCTATTTTATTGAGGCCAGGGCTGCTCGTTTAGATGTGTAAGACTGCACTGTGAGTTCTATCTGTATTTTATTCAAGAAATATGTGAGCACTCACAAGCACAGTACACATTTTGCACTTTAAATCCCGGTTTATGTAGTTGACATGAAGTAAATCTAAAAAGTAAATTTAAAAAGCTTTTTTCAGTTACATATAAAATTCCTATTAATACATTGGAGTGGGAGATTCTTCACCTCAGATACAGCTTTGCCATGGACATTTCACATTTCAAAAGGACTGGTTTGCGAATTAATTCTGGTAACTTTCAGTGCAAGAAACTTATTGCATCCCGGTGATGTAATTTGCTGATGACAAGCCGAAGACACTTTTAGTTACTGTCAGAAACAGAGCGTGCAGCTTGCTAATCGTGTAGAACCGATGCTTGCAATGAGAGTGCTAGCTTCTGTCCACATGAGTTTATCAATTTAAAATAAGCTCAGCATTTTATCTGGTTGCTATGGTAAATATAAATTCGAGAAATTGACAGGGAAAAAGCTATTAGGTGTTAACATCTTTACAATTTCAAGGACTTAATTTTGCAATCAAGGTATGCAACTGCAGAGCTAACACGAAATAGGGGCAAATGTGTCAAGCGTAAGCACTTATGCACCCCCGCCACAAGCCATAGCAGGCAGAAGCGTTCAGCTCTGGTGGGTCTGATAAATATTGGTCTGAGCGAGCTCTTCCCTGCCTTAGCAAAAGCCACCAGAAATGCTGCACTTATGGATTTCCTCCATTCACACTGTGGTGGAAAAGCAGTGGTACCAACTAGCATTTCTTTACGTGTGCTGTAGAAAAGATATTCACCGTGTGAATTTACATATTACTAAGCTCGCTGCATCCTTTAAAGGATGAGTGTTTGTTTATTTCCAACAAAATTGAGAAGAATGTGATCTGAAGGATGTGTCACTGTAGTGGTTGGATAAGTGAGTAAATGTATGAGTGAGTGAATAAGTGTGTGAGCAAGCAAACAAGTGACGCAAACAGCCTCTAGCAGCTAGGAAAAAACGTCTCTCAAAGATGTTCAACAGGGATAATTCTCATAGTTTGGGGCCTCTCAACTGGGTATAGTGTATGTTTTTGGGATGCTGCGACTGCAGTTTCATCCCAGACCTCCATGCATAGTGGAGCAATGGATGTATGGTCCCCTACTGAGCAACAAATTTGCTCCCATAAGTCATGCGGCCATGGTGATGGCATCTTCTTGTGTCAACAGACAGTGTGAATCCTAAAAGCACACAGATATTGTCCTCATCCTTTGGAAGAGTGACGGCGGTTATTTTCAATGACAGAAGAGTGTTCCGATTCGCACACATAGATAGATTTAAGAGCATCTATGGCAATGCCACATCAACCAGACACAAGGATTGTTACTAAACATGAATATTCTGTACATATATCCCTTACTACCTCTGGTTGATCTTTGATATAGTTTGATACAGCCACAAACAACCTTCGTTAGTTTAGCTTGCACCACCTTCAGCAAAGGGCCCAGAGACTATCAGACGGCTAGCAATTTTTAGCAAGTGCCCCTTGGACTGGTAGAAGAGTAAGATAGGGAGCACTCTTACTAAGGCAAATCACAGTCAAATGGAAACTAGACGGCGCATCAGGTCTGGTGCTGAATGGGTTCATTGATGATCCTTCCAAAGATGGAGGCCTACACCAACGGCCCCAGCCACCCTAGGACTCGAGGGAGAATGTCAGGTGGAGAGCACCCACTACCTACTTGTATCCATTGATTTGTCACAGGCTGCAACATTTTCTCCCCTAAGAAATACAGTTTACCAACAGAAAAGCATTGCTACTCGCAATGGAGTTTGCATTTGAAATCGCCCATACATGCTGGCTTCTGGGCATGCTTTGTAGGCAGAAACAGTGCATTCTGTTTGGTGCTGGATCTTCGTTCAAAAGGATTCCAAAGAAAATGGATTTGGATGCAGATACTACTAGGGTGCCTTCCTGTCCAATTTTCCACATACCAAGGCCCCCGCTTAATAATCTCTATTGCTTATAGCGCCAATTCGATTTCTCTGCCCATGATACATTGTTGAGTTTTGTCCAGGCTTGTTGCTTGGAAGATGCTCTGTTGTTGGGTTCCCTTAGTGTGTGTACGGTGGGGAATTCCACCAGCACTATATGATGACACAACATGCTGGGAGTTCATGTTCGTTTTAGTGCTATGATAACCTTTGCGGGAATTCTGGGTATTCGAGCCCTCATGGCACAACTAACATGCAACACCTTAATAAGGTCCAAATGTTTCCTAACCTCGCACCTGCGCCATTTCTATCCGAACTTGTTTTTCTGCAAACATATTAGAAGCCATATTAAACTGTAAAGAGTGACATTCAATGACATTCAACATGCATATGGTCAGTCAGGCGAAAGAAAAGAATGTAAAATTAGCGCTCGTGTTAAACCGGCCGAGCTAAGCACGAATAGCGTGTGTACAGCACGTCGGCAGTCAAGTGCGCACAACTTCCGGTCCATCAGTTCCATTTATGCACGCGCTGTTACTTTAAGCTCCGCTTGCTGCCAGCGCACAGGATCGTTTTTTTGGGAAACTTCACATTTGCAGGCTGCTGACAGCACTGCAAAAGAATGGGTTTTTCGAAACCACAAGGCATGGCGGTGCCAGCCAGTCCATCACCCAAGCACAACTGAAATGAAGCTTAGCGCCCGCGATGTGCCACCGAGGAAAGAGCTGTCATTGGCGAACGGCTCTCTCGGAGATCCATTTGTCTCCTTTACTGCCACATAATGCTGATTGTTTTAGATGGCATGGAACAACAGGACACTCGGTGCCCAGCTCAGCTAATCACTTCCTAGGCTGCATATTTCAGAGATACTCTGCAGTTGTCAGATCCGTTGTGCAGGAATATCTGTTCTGAGAGGGAGTGAAGTGTCGGGCTCATGAGCAGAATTACTGCAGGAGAAGCCTGCTGGGGTCTCACAAGGAATGCACGACTGAGCCTGGAAGAAAAACAGCTATTGATCGGGAAAAGGCTCTCTGACATCGCAGAAGGCAGGAACTGGCCCGGTGTTTTCTTAGCACAAGTTTCCATTTCTTTTCTGCACTTATTTACTCATTTATTAGCAACACTTACATATTGCGCTTGCCCAGGCACTTCACGCAGAGCAGTAGCGAATGGATGAATCTAGAGAGGTGTGGATATATATATATATATATATATATCTCCTACTGGTGGTCGCCAGTAGGTAGTTATAGTTAGGATGTAGTTTCCATAGGAAAAGCGTTTTTTGACTTGCCTATCTCTTTAGCGTTGTTTGCAGTGGCAGCTCCTCGGCTAAGGCAGAGGAGCATCGCCGCACTGCTTCACAGCAGTGAAGTAAAGGAAACATAAATTGATATTAACTTGTGTTATATCATGTTATATTTCCTTCTGCTGCGGCAGCTTTCAGGTCGGGGCTGCTCCGACTACAGAGGAGCAGGGGAGGAGTTGTGTGCCCCACTCCTAAGTGCACATGACTGTTTGATTCATGCGCACTTCAGATCTTCTCCATGCAGGTTGCATTACAGCCTGCATGGAGAAGATGCCCAGGTCCCCATACCCTGGCTGAGTGCCGATCCACGGCGCTCATACCAATCACAACGCTGCATTGCAGAATTGTGATTGGCTATCAGGAGGCTGGAAGGGTGCTTCCTGCTGCAGACCGGAGACAGGAAGGAGAGGACGGAGGAGAGGCAGTGGCCGGCCGTAACAGGTTTGTGTTTTAAACCGCTACTGGTTGTTTGTCGAATCTTCATGAAATTTTCCAAACAAAGTGCGCATGGAAAGTTTCAGGGTGACCCATCAAGCGGGGGCCACAAAAAAGGGGGGTCAAAAAACATGTGTTTCCCATGTTAATTCCCATAGGGACTTTAGACACGGCTACAGCCTGAACTGCTGAACGGAATTTCTCCGAATTTGGCAGAAAGGTAGATGTTGGTTCAGGGAAGTACCTTTTTGTGATTTGGTGTAAATCTGGTTAGTAGTTGCGGAGTTATTTAAAGATATTTCCAATTGTATATATAAGAACGCGGAGAATCCGCGACCCTTCCCGATCTCAATCTGAGATCTGATTGGCTGCCAACACTTCAAACCAGGAAGCGTTGGCAGCCATCTTGGGACTCGGCTTGAGCCAAGACCCAGAAAAAAGGTTAGAAAAAAAAAAGAAAAGGGGGGGGGCTTGAAATACCCTGAACCCCTAGGCCTCTTGGGGGGTCCCACATGGACACAGCAGGTCCCAAAAAAGCATTCTTTAAAAATTTTTAGGCAGGATCCGCGGATCCAAATGAATTTTTTTTCAAAAATGACGCGCGGGCTCCTGCGCTTCATTGATTATCTGCCCCCAGGTTGGCCAGGTCTCAGAGGTATTTTATAATAAGGGCGGGAGTGCGGACGAGCGTCCTCTCGTGGGGCTCCCCACCACCACCACCACCACCTCCCCGGGGCCTCATGCCTGAAAGAAATCGAGGGGGCCTCTTGGACCCCCGTCCATTGGGGCCACCACCTCTCTGGGGCTAATATATTATTCGGGGGCCTCTCGGACCCACTGGACCCCGGGGACCACCACCGCTCAGGTGCCATCTTCCTTCAAAATTATTGGGAGGGGGGCCGCGTGGCCCCCCTCTCCTGGGCCTTTCTTGGCCCTGGGAACCGCCACCTCCCCGGGGTATGCCCTACAAATTTGAAAGGAGGAGGGCCGCACGGCCCCCCTCCTGGAGCCATAGATGGCCCTGGGGACTGCCACCCCCCAGGACCGGCTCCTGTTATGTCCCAGGGTGCCCACTCCTGGGACATAGCTGTTTTCTATGGCTTGACGGGAGCTTTACTGCTCCCGCCAAGCCATAACAAACGTTCAGCTTCCAGCAAGCGAGAGCATTAAATATGCCCTCGCTTGCTGGAAGCGAACAGAATTGCTTTCACAGAGAGTGAGCTTCTCCCTGTCTTTGAAAGCAATGCCGGATCTCGCAGGAGGCGGGGAGCCAGCAAGGACCGCAGGGGTTTTGAGGCTCCCCTGTGGTCCCTAACAGTTGTGAGTGGGTGCCCTGAGTGGGACCCGGGCTCCCAGAAAAAAGGTTGGGGATGGGGTCCCTGGGGCCAAAATTGACCAGGGACGGGTGCTGTGTGGCCCCCTCTCCTTATTATTATTTTTTTTTTAAAAAGAGCCCCCCTCCCGATTCAAAAAAGGCCTTGCCCCAGGGGAAGGGGTCCCTGGGGCTGAAATCGACCCAGGGAAGGGGAGCCATGCAGCCCCCTCCCCTAATAAAAAAGAGGCTGACCAGCAATTCACTGGAGGCCCACTAAAGATATATACTAACCTACTGCAAAAGTTAGATCAGTATACTAGGTGCACTAATAATGTGTGCTACTACTACTAACATTTATTATGTGAGTTGCTGTGTGACTGTGTATCCGTGTGTGAGTGGGTGTCTGAGTGGCTGTAGGGGTGTGTAAGTGGATGTGTGAGTTGCTGTATGGGTGTATAAGTGGATGTGTGAGTAGCTGTGTGGTGAGTGAGTGGGTGTATTGGTGAGTGAGTGGGTGTGTAAGTGGCTTTATGGGTGAGTGAGTAGCTGTGTGAGTGGCTGTATGTGTGGGTGAGTGGGTGTCTGAATGGCTGTATGTGTGAGTGAATAGGTGTGTATGTGGCTGTATGGATGAGGGAGTGGCTGGTTGAGTGGGTGTTTGGTTAAGTGAGTTGGTGTGTGAGGTGTTGTATTGGAGAGTGAGTGTCTATATGAATGGCTGTATGGGAGAGTGAGAGTGCTTGTATGGATGTGTGAATGGGCATGTAAGTGGTTGTATGGGTATGTGAGTGAGTGTGTGAGTGCTTTTATGGGTGAGTGACTGGCTGTGTTGAGAGATTATATGGGTGAGTGAGTGGGTGTGTGAGTGGCTGTATGGGTGAATAAGTAGGTGTATGAGTTGCTGTATGGGTGAGGGTGTGGCTGTGTGAGTGGCTGTATGGGTAAGTGAATGGGTATGTGAGTGGTTGTGTGGGCATTTGAGTGGGGGTATGAGAGGTTGTATAGGGGTGTGAGTGGGTGTGTGAGTGCTTCTGTGGATGATGCCATCAGTGATGTCATTTGAGATGTCATGAGTGATGTCACTGACCATGTCATGAGTGATGTAATATGTGAGGTCATAAGCAGTGCATTGCGGAGGTGTGCGTTATAGTTAGCTCAACTAACTGTATCGGCTGAATTTCACTGGTTTTGTATGAGTGAAATCTGAGCTTCACTATAAAGTCCCTGTAATCTTTGTTTTTTTCTATGAATTTCGAAGGTTTTTTAAATTCTATTTCCTAACTATAACGTCCCTGTAATCTTTGTTTTTTTCAGTGAATTTCTAAGGTCTTTTTAATGTTGTTTCCTGAGTATAACATCGCCATATCATTTGGTTTTTTAAGTGAATTTCTAAGGTTGTTTGAATTTTATTTACTAAATGTAACCACTGACCTTTGACAGTGAGTGTGTGAATGAGTACATGAGTGTCTCAGTAAGTCTGTGAGTGCGTGTTAGAGTGTCTGAGTGGGTCTGTCAGTAAATGTGTGAATGTCTCAGTAGGTCTGCCAGTGGGTGCTTGAGTGTAAGTGGGTCTGTGAGTGAGTACATGAGTTTCTGAGTGGGTATGTGAGTGAATGCATGAGTCTCTGAGTGGGTCTGTGACTGGATGCATGAGTGTCTGAGTGGGTCTCTGAGTTGGTGTGTGAGTCTCTGATTGGGTTTTTAAGCGGGTGCATGAGGTTCTTTGAAGGTCTGTGAGTGGATAGACAAGTCTCTGAGTGGGTGAGTGAGTCAGTGTATGAGTGTCTGAGTGGGTCTGTGAATGCTTGTGTGAGTCTCTGAGTGGGTCTGTAAGTGGGTGAGTGAATGTCTGAGTGGGTCAGTCAGTGGGTCAGTCAGTGGGAGCGTGACTCTGACTGGATCTGTGAGTGGGTGCATGAGTCTCTGAGTGGGTAATTGAATGGGAACATGAGTGTCTGAGTGGGTCTGTGAGTGGGTGAATGAGTGTCGGAGTGGGTCTTTAAGAGCATTCAAGAGTCTCTGAGTGGGTCTGTGAGTGGGTGTATTAGTCTCTCAGTGGGCTGGTGAGTGGGGGTATGAGTGTCTAAGTGGGTCTGTGAGTGGGTGCATGAGTCTCTGAATGGATATATCTTTTCTGCTCACTTTCTGCTCCATTTCTGGCTTTTTGTGCCCTAATTTTTTGCCTCTTTCTGCTTGTTTCTGACCTTTAGTTCTGCCTCTTTCTGCTGACCTTTATTCTACCTCATTCTGCTCATTTCTCACCTTTATTTTGTCTCTTTCTACTGGTTGCTGACCTTTATTTTGACTCTTTCTGCTCGTTTCTCACCTCTATTTTTCCTCTTCTTGCTAGTTTCTGACCTTTATTCTGCCACTTTCTGCTCCCTTCTGACCTTTATTCTGCCTCTTACTGCTCGTTTCTCACTTGAATTTTGCCTCTTGGTGCTGGTTTCAGACCTCTAATTTTCCTCTTTCTGCTCATTTCTCACCTTTATTTTGCCTATTTTTACTCGTTTCTGACCTTTATTCTGCCTCTTGGTGCTTGTTTCGGACCTCTATTATGACTCTTTCTGCTCAATATGCCCGTTATTTTGTCTCTTTCTGCTTCCTCCCGACCTTTATTTTGCCTCTTTCTGTTAATTTCTGACCTTTATTCTGCCTCCTGCTGCTGGTTTCTGACCTCTATTTTGCCTCTTCCTACTCGTTTCTGACCTTTATTCTTCTCCCTTCTGACCTCAATTCCGCCTCTTTCTGCACGTTTCTGACCTTTATTTTACATTTTTCTGCTTGTTTCTGACCTTTATGCTGCCTCTTTCTGCTTGTTTCTGACATGTAATTTGCCTCTTTCTGGTCTTTTCTGACCTTTATTCTGCCTCTTTCTGCTCATTTCTCAGCAATATTTTACCTCTTTCTGCTCATCGCTGACCTTTATCTTGCCTCGTTCTGCTGGTTTCTCACCTTTATTCTGCCTCTTTCTGCTTGTTTTTCACCCTTTATTCTGCCTCTTTCTACTCGTTTCTGACCTTTATTCTGCCTCCTGTTGCTGGTTTCTGACCTCTATTTTGCCTCTTCCTGCTCTTTTCTTACCTTTATTCTGCATCTTTCTGCTCCCTTCTGACCTCTATTCCGCCTCTTTCTGCTTGTTTCTGACCTTTATTTTACCTTTTTCTGCTTCTTTCTGACATGTAATTTGCCTCTTTCTGGCCGTTTCTGACCTTTATTCTGCCTCTTTCTGCTCATTTCTCACCAATATTTTACTTCTTTCTGCTCATCGCTGACCTTTATCTTGCCTTGTTCTGCTAGTTTCTCACCTTTATTCTGCCTCTGTCTACTTGTTTTTCATCCTTTATTCTGCCTCTTTCTGCTCCCTTCTGACCTTTAATCTGCCTCTTTCTGCTCGTTTCTCACCTTTATTTTGCCTCTTTCTCCTCACTGCTGACCTTTATTTTGCCTCTTTCTGCTCATTCCTCACCTTTATTTTGCCTATTTCTGCTTGTTTCTCACTTTTATTTTGCCTCTTTCTGCTCATTGCTGACCTTTATTTTGCCTCTTTCTCCTCTTTTCTCACCTTTATTTTGCCTCTTGCTGCTGGTTTCTGACCTCTATTTGCCTCTTTCTGCTAGTTTCTCACCTTTATTTTACCTCTTTCTGCTCTTTTCTCGCCTTTATTTTGCCTCTTGCTGCTCCTTTCTGTCCTTTCTTCTGCCTCTTTCTGCTCATTTATCACCTTTACCATGCCTCTTTCTGTTCATTGCTGACCTTTATTCTGCCTGTTTCTCGCCTTTATTTTGCCTCTTGCTGCTCGTTTCTCACTTTATTCTACCTCTTTCTACTCATTTATCACTTTTACCTTGCCTCGTTCTGCTCGTTGCTGACCTTTATTCTGCCTCTTTCTTCCTGTCTCTCACCTTTGTTTTGCCACTTGCTGCTCTTTTTCCCGGGACTGCAGTGGGAGTCTCAAGGCCCCTGCGGTCCCAGCGGGCACCCTGCCTCCTGCGGGAGCCGGCACTACTGCTGTACAGAGGGAGCTGCTGTAAAGGCAGCTACCTCCATGCAGGAGCAATCAGTTCATCTCTCCCTTTCCCTACCCGCATGTCTGGGGCCGGGTAAAGAGAAAAATACCGCTTCCAGCAGTGGGGGCACTTTGACGGCTCCCGTCCGCTGGAACCGGAATGTTTGCTTTTGCTTGGTGGGAGCTGTCAAAGTTCCTGCCAAGCAAAAGCAAACAGCTATGCCCCAGGGGTGGGCACCCCGGGACATGGCACGAGCCAGCCCTGGGGGTTAGCGGTCCCCAGAGCCATATATGACTCCATGAGTGGGCCACATGGCCCCCCCCCTTTTGTTTGTGCAGGCCACCCCGGGGAGGTGGTGGGCCCCGGGGCTGCTTACGATCCAGGAGGGGGGCCACCCTCCTTTTTTTTTTAGAAAGAAAGCCCCGGGGAGGTGGTGGTCCCCAGGGTGTGGGTGGGTCCATGCGGCACCCCGTTCCATATTTAACTAAACCCTGAGGAGGTGGTGGTCCACGCGCCCCTCCAGTCAATATTATTTATAGCCCAGGGGATGTGGTGCTCCCTGGGGCTCATGGGGGGGGTCTGTGAGACGCCCCTATTCCTGTGCATTTAGCCCTGGGGATGTTGTGGTTCCCAGGGCTCAAGGGGTTCTGAGCGGCCCCTCCTAGTCAATTTATTTATAGTCCTGCAGATGTGGTGGTCCTCGGGGCTCAGATGGTCCTAGCGCCCCTGCGTTAATAAAATTAAGCCCCGGGGAAGTGATGGTTGGGGCATGATTAAGCCCAAGGAAGGGGGTCCTGTACACCCTCATTCTTTTTTTTTTTTTAAAAGCCCACATGCCCCCGGGGTCTGGCCCACCCGGGGGCTATAATGGTAAAGAAGAGTGGAAGACAGTGCTTGTTTTTTTTTTTTATTTGCTGCGGATTCGCTGCTCTGTCACATTCTAGCAGCAAAATCTTTTAAAAAGTGCTTTTTGACCCTGTCAGGGTCACAGGGGGACACCAGGACCACAGTTGGGGGGTCAGGGTATTCCTACCTTGCCCCCTTTTCTTTTTTTTAAACATTTTTTTCTGGGACTTGACTGAAGCCGAATCCCAAGATGGTTGTTAACAGTTCCTGGTTGAAGTGTTGGTAGCCAATCAGATCTCATCACGAGATCAGGAGGGTTTGCAGAGCCTTTGCGTCCCTAGATATCTAAATTTGGTTTTTCTTTCATATCTCCCAAACTACTGAACGGATTTACACCAATTCACAAAAAGTTCACTTTCTGAACTAACAGCTACCTTTCTGCCAAATTTGGTGTAATTCCGTGCAGCACTTCGGGCTGTAGTCATGTCTAAAATCCCTATAGGATTTTTCTCGTCCCATGCTTGATAATCACCCCGAATCTTTAAAGACAGCAAAAGTTAGCGCCATTCAAATTTTGAAAAATTTGCTAAGAGTCATCAAACTGCGCCAAATTTATTGCAAAACAAAATGCTCTTGCTATGGAAACATGATCATAACTATAACTACCTTCTGGTAACCCCCAGTAAGTAATATATATATATATATCTATTCACTGAAAAAACCATAGGTTTCAGGCACGTTATAGTTAGAAATTAGCATTTAAAAAACCTTAGAAATTCACTGAAAAAACCATAGGTTTTAGGGACAGTTGTAGTTAGTTGGACATTTCACTCGTACAAAACCAGAGAAATTCCCCCGTTATAGTTAGTTCAGCTAACTATAACTCGCGCCCCCGCAATGCACTGCTGATGACGTCACATATTACATCACTCATGACATGGTCAGTGACATCACTGATGACATCACTGATGACATCTCAAATGACATCACTGATGACATCACTGATGACATCATCCAGTGACTGTGTGTTTCTGTATAGTTTAAATATGTTTAATATATATAGGGAAAGGCGTATTGAAGAATGAGTGGGTGTATAAGTGTCTGAATGGATGATTTAGTAGGTGCGTGACTGACTATATAAGTGAGTGATTAAACGTATCTTACTGAATCCATGTGTTAGTGACTAAACTGTGTGAATGTCTGTATCCGTCTGTCTGTTGGTGTGTAAGCGGCTGCATGGGTTTGTGAATAGCTACATGAGTGTCTATATGGGTTATTGATTGGTTGTCTGAGTAACTGTATGGGTGCCTGAGTGTTTGTGTGGGTGGGGTGTGTGTGACTATGTGCATAGATGTGTGAGTGGGTGATTCACTGGGTGCATGGTTTCAAGAGTGCATCTGTGATGGACTGTATGGGTGGGTGAGTGTGTGTATGGGTGTGTTAGTGAGTGAATGTACATCTCAGTGGTACATGTGTGAGTAACTACATATGTGAAAGGCAGTATATATGTGTGTTGGAGTATATAAATGGCTATAAGTGAGAGTGTGTGATTGTGAGAGTGGCTGTATCGATGAGTGTGTGCTTGTATCAGTGATTGTATAAGAGCGTAAGAATGTGCTAGTATTTGTATGAGTAAGTGAGCTGGTGTGTGTATAACTGTATAGGTGAGTAAATGGCAGTGTGATTAATTATTTGCATGACTGACTAGGTGTGTGAGTACCTCTATGGATGAGTGGCGGTGTGTGAGTGTCTATATAGGTGTATGAGTGCATATGATAGTCCTGTACTGAGTGACCGTAAGTATGAGTGACTGTACGGGTGAGTGAGTGGATGTGTGTGTAGACCTAAGAATCAGTGAGTGGGTATGTAGTTATTGGTGTTGGAGTGTCTATGGTTTTGAGAATGGCAGTCTGTAATTTAGAGTGGGTGTATCAAAGGTTATATTAGGGTGTGAGAAGATACATCAAATTATCACATGGATGATGTCATCAGTGATGTCATTTGAGATGTCATCAGTGATGTCATCAGTGATGTCACCGACCATGTCATGAGTGATGTACTATGTGACGTCATCAGCAGTGCATTGCGGGGGCGCGAGTTATAGTTAGCTGAACTAACTATAACGGGGGAATTTCTCTGGTTTTGTACGAGTGAAATGTCTAACTAACTATAACTGTCCCTAAAACCTATGGTTTTTTCAGTGAATGTCTAAGGTTTTTTAAATGCTAATTTCTAACTATAACGTGCCTGAAACCTATGGTTTTTTCAGTGAATGTCAAAGGTTTTTTAAATGCTAATTTCTAGCTATAACGTGCCTGAAACCTATGGTTTTTTAAGTGAATTTCAAAGGTTTTTTAAATGCTAGTTTCTAACTATGCCTACAGAGGTAGGACATGTGAAGAAAGAAGAAAAAACGCACTGAAAGAAGCAAAAGAAATGCAGAAAGAAGCAACAGAAGTCCACAAAGACGAAGAAAAGTGCAGGAAGAAGCAAGACATGTGCAGAAAGAACCAACAGAGGAGCAGAAAGAGCCCTTGTTGCAAAATCATCCTGTGCCCACAACTTTTTCAGACGGGTACTGGTGGTAACTGACTCTAAGTAACTAGGCCTAGAGCCAGTGCTATGCTAAAAGACACTTAGAATACAGTGAAAACACCTACATACACTAGGGAACACTATGCGTTGGGGTACCCCTGTGATTAGCATGACCTCCTCTGTAAGGCCCTAGTACATAATAGGGCAGGGGATTAAAACTACCTCTTAAAACGCGCCACGGGCGCGTTTGCACAGTGGTGAAGGAGAGGGGCCTGAGGTGACATGTGTGCAAACACGCCCTGTGGCCGTTTTAAGTTGGGAGATTAAGTCCCCTTGAATCCTGAGGGTCCCTGGGGTCCAACTAGCCCACTAGGTACCTCCAGTAAGCGCCACAGAGCTGCGTTGCAGAGAGGTGTAAAAAGGGGCATGGACTGGACCACCTCTCTGCAACGCAGGCCTGTGGCGCTTACTGGAGGTACCTAGTGGCCTAGTTGGCCCCCAGTGGGCCTCAGGATTGAAGGGGTATTAATTCCCCAACTTAAAACGCGCCACAGGGCGTGTTTCCACACATGTCACCTCAGGCCCCGCCCCCTCCCTTCTCCACTGTGCAAACGCGCCCCGTGGCACGTTTTAAGTTGGGGGATAAAGTCCCCTTGAATCCTGAGGGTCCCTGGGGTCCAACTAGCCCATGAGGTACCTCCAGTAAGCGCCACAGAGCTGCGTTGCAGAGAGGTGTAAAAAGGGGCATGGCCTGGACCACCTCTCTGCAACGCAGGCCTGTGGCGCTTACTGGAGATACCTGGTGGACTAGTTGGCCCCCAGGGGCCCTCAGTATTGAAGGGGACTTAATTCCCCAACTTAAAAGCGCCACATGGCGTGTTTGCACACATGTCACCTCAGGCCCCACCCCCTCCCTTCACCACTGTGCAAACGCGCCTGTGGCACATTTTAAGTTGGGGGATAAAGTCCCCTTGAATCCTGAGGGTCCCTGGGGTCCAACTAGCCCACGAGGTACCTCCAGTAAGCGCCACAGAGCTGTGTTGCAGAGAGGTGTAAAAAGGGGCGTGGCCTGGACCACCTCTCTGCAACACAGCCCTGTGGCGCTTACTGGAGATACCTGGTGGGCTAGTTGGCCCCCAGGGACCCCCAGTATTGAAGGGGAATTCATTCCCCAACTAAAAACGCGCCACAGGGCGCGTTTGCAGAGTGTTGCTGGGAGGGGGCGGGGCCTCCGGCGCGATGCCGGCTTTTTTTTAAATTATTTATTTAAGAAGGGGGGCTGTGTGGCCCCCCTTTCTTTCCTATTTTATGGGCCCTGGGGCCCCATCCCCCAGGGCCTGACCCCTATTTTTTTTTTAAATGGAAGGGGGCCGCGTGGCCCCCCTCCCGAGGCCATATTCGGCCCCGGGGACCCCATCCCCTGGGGCATGGCCAGTGTTTTTTTTTTTTTAATTTATTTGGAGGGGGGCTGCGTGGCCCCCCTCCTCAGGCCATTTATGGCCCCGGGACCCCATCCCCCGGGGCCGGCCTTTGCGTTTTTTGTTTTTTTAATTAATTTTATTATGTGGGAGGGGGGCCGCGTGGCCCCCCTCCCTGGCCACTTCTGGCCCCGGGGACCCCATCCCCTGGGGCCTGGCCTCTCGTTGGGGACCATGGGGGGAGCCCCAATGCCCCCGCGGTCCCTGCCGGCTCCCCGCGTCCTGCGGGAGCCGCCATTGCTTTTTCACATGGGGAGCTGCTGACATGCAGCTCCCCGTGTGGAAAAGCAATCTGGTTTGAATTTTGGAAGAGAGAGCAGGTTTCCTGCTCTCTCTTCCAAAATCCAAACCAGTGTTTGCTATGACTGGGCGGGAGCCGCGAGGCTCCCGCCCTGTCATAGCAAACAGCAGTGTCCCGGGGGTGGGCACCCTGGGACACTACAGGAGCCGGCCCTGGGGGGTGGCGGTCCCCAGGGCCATCACAGGCTCCAGGAGGGTGGCCGCGCGGCCCCCCTCCCATCACATGCACAGCCCCGGGGAGGTGGTGGTCCCCGGGGCTCGGGGGTCCGTAATGAACCCCCAAAGTAGCATTTTAGTGCCCCGGGGAGGTGGCAGTCCCTGGGGCATGTGGGGGGGCTCGAGCCCCCCCACACATGTTTATTACTTTTGTTTTAAACAAGCCCCGGGGGGTGGCGGTCCCAATATTTGATAAAAGCCCCGGGGGAGGCGGTCCCGGGGCTTGGTGGGGCCTTGGAGGCCCCCCCAACATTAAAAAAACAATCCCCGGGGGATGGCGGTCCCCGGGGCTGCGGGGGGCCCTGTGCCCCCTCAAATATTTAACAAAAGCCCCGGGGGTGGCGGTCCCCGGGGCTGCAGGGGTCCCCCTGGGCCCCCGCAATTAAATTTCCCCATGCCCCCGGGACTTGGCCCACCCGGGGGCTAAATAATAACGGCCGGATTTGCGCACCCAGCGCGAATTCGGCCGATTTTTTTTTATTTTAAAAATGCTTTTTTGGGCCCTGGGGGTCCTTGTGGGACCCCCTGAGCAGGCCTAGGGGGCCAGTGTGTTTCTACCCTGCCCCCTTTTGTTTTTTTTCACCTTTTGTTTTTCTGTTTTCTTGTGCCTCGGTTACCGAGGCACAAGATGGCTGCCAACACTTCCTGGTTTGGAGTGTTGACAGCCAATTAGAAATGAAGCTCGTGATCGGGAGGGTGCGCGGATCCACCGCGCCTCTAAATATCGAAACTTTTATTTTTGATTTTCTCAGCAACTACTGAACGGATTTACACCATTTAAGAAAAAGAGTTCTTTCTGAAACAAGGGCTACCTTTGTGCCAAATTTGGTGGAATTCCGTTCAGCAGTTCCAGCGGTAGCCGTGTCTAAAGTTTCCTATGGGAAATGCATTTTTCGACCTCTTTTTTTTTAATTGCTCAGGAACTACTGAACGGATTTACACCATTTAACAAAAACAGTTCTTTCTGAAACAAGGGCTACCTTTGTGCCAAATTTGGTGCAATTCCGTTCAGCAGATCAGGCTGTAGCCGTGTCTAAACTTTCCTATGGGAATTAACATGGAGAAAACACGTTTTGGGACCCCCCTTTTCTCTCGGCCCCCGCTTGCCGAATCACCCCGAAACTTTCAAAACAGGAGCTGACCGGAGCGCCCCACTAGTTTTGAAAATTTCACAATGATTCGTCAACCGGCGCCAAAGTTATTGGGAAAAGAAAAAACGCTTTTTGAATAAAAACAAGGTCCTAACTATAACTACCTACTGGCGACCGCCAGTAGGTAATATCTATATCTATATCTATATATATATATATATGTATATATATATATATATATATATATATATATATATATATATATATATATATATATTGCTAACATAATACTTTATGCATTTCTTCCTTAGATAATCCTGACTGCTCTGTGCCAAGCTTCCAGAGGGTGAGCACAGGTTATCTTTTAGTGAGCATCTAGTTTGACTAGAGTGGTGGTCCCGACTTGGACAAGGTGCCTACCCCTGCCAACCAGAGACCCCATTTCTAATTATATAAATGTATTTTTTTTAAATATATTTATATATATATATATATATATATATATATATATATATATATATATATATATATATATATATATATATATATATATATATATATATATATATATATATATATATATATATATATACCCCAGTACCAGAGCTAAGGGTTCAGGGTAGTCCTACTCTGCCCTCTTTTCTTTATTTTTTAAGATTGTGTCAGGGACTTGGCTGACGCCGAGTCCCAAGATGGCTGCCAACAATTTCTGGTTAAAGTTTTGGCAGTCAATCAGAACTCAGCATAAGATTGGCATTGTTCGCTGAGCCTTCACGTCCCTAGATACCCAAATTTGGATTTCATTCAATATCTCTAAAACTAGTGAACGGATTTACACCAAATAACAAAAAGCACTCTTTCTGGACCAAGAGCTAGTTTTCTCGGCTCCCGTTACCCCGCATCTTTTGCACCTGTCATCTGATCATAGGTGATATTTGTACATTCTAGAAATGGTGTAGTAAAGTCGATGTAGGAATTTGAAATGAATGATGCAAAGTCTGCCCCTAGCTGTGATGCGGCCAGTCTGCTGGCAGCAAAAAAGCCATTGGCCATCAGTGAGTGGCGTTTCCAACTTTCTATCCCAGCCTTGGCGTGAGTTCCTGGGTACCTCCACGTTTTCTAGCTGTGCTTGGCAATATAAACAGCGACCATATGTTTGAGTGTTGTGGCCTGCAGCAAAATGTGTAGGGTAGTGAAAGTGGGGGGCTTGCTTGGAAAGGCTGGAGTTGCTGCCCTCACGTTACGTCAAAGTCTTATATAGCGGAACACCTCCAAAGGAGTAAGTGCCCTCCCGGAAAATAAACCTTCCCGGGCGACAAAGGACCCTTCAGCATATAAATCCCCCCAAATTTGAATCCCTATGGTGTTAAGCATGCTCCAGCATGCTGCTTCATTTATCACCGGGAGTAGGGGGTGATAGGGCAAAGGAATCACCAGGGAATAAAGTAGTGGCTTCTGTAAGCGCGCTGCCAGCCTGGTCCACACAGCAGATGTGCAGGCAACTGTAGAGGAGGTCTCTTCTGCAGTGGAGGTCCGCGCTCCTAAAAAGGCAGTTGTGGGGACAGGGGCCATGTAGCCTTGCTCTATACCCAAGTGTGGCATGAAAGGGGGCAGCCTGAACCAATAGGCAGCAAAGTGGGCCCGGGCACACATAAAGTATAGCTCCCTGTATGGTGCTTCAAATCCCCCTCGCGCAAAACAGAATAGTCCATCTTGCACCCAAAATTGTTAGCGACCAATTGACCAACATATTTACCGAAAACATTTAACCCCTTCCCTGCGCCGCGAATTCCGCCGTGGCGCGGGAGGGGCTAGGGGGTGGGCGTGGCGCTCCGGTACTTATGACGGCTCCACGCCGTCATGAGTCACGGGCGTCATGACCCCGCCCACTCATTAATTCGCCCGCACAGGCGGGGAATTAGTGCCGCGTGGGCAGAGCGGCAGCGGAATGACTGCTCCACGCCGTCATGAGCACACGCTGCCCTTGACTCATGACGGCGTGGAGCCGTCATGAGCACGCAACGGGTTAAACAGCACACTTTCCAGGTGATTGGGAAAAGGTCTCTATTCTCCCTTTAATGAAAAAACTCAATCTGGATCCGCTGGTGACCCAGCAGCTATAGGCCCATTTCCGGACTGCCTTTCCCTTTGAAAGTATTAGAAAAGGTTTTAAATTTAGAACTAACAACTTTTATAAATGCCAATAAACTTCTTGGCTCAACCCAACTTGGCTTTTGAGAAGCACACAGCACAGGGACTTCCCTGGTCAAGGCCTCCGAAGAACTAAGATCCATTCTGGATATAGGAGGGAAGGCCGCCCTGATCCTACTAGATCTGTTGGAGGCCTTCGATACGGCCAACCCTAATATCCTTGCTAACCACCTTTCTGAGCTAGGAATAAAGGGCTCTGCTCTCAAATTACTTGAATCCTTCCAATGTGACAGGGTACAGCATGTGGCAACGGGAACGTACTCTTCAAATCAATTTAGGCTGCCAAGTGGGGTACCACAGGTCTCCTCATTGAGCCCTACCCTTTTCAATCTTTATGTTAGCCCATTGGCGGGGCTTATCAGATCCTTCAACATCTCAGTCATCTCTTACGCTGACGATATCCAGCTAATTATCTCGGTATCCAGCAATCTAAAAGAAACTGCAGAACGCTTTAACACCTGTATGGCCCAGATAAATTAATGGATGAGGATTAATTGCCTAAAACTAAATTCAGGGAAAACTGATGTTTTCCTCCTGGGCAATTACATCTCCTTTTGGTCTTCCAGCTGGTGGCTGGACTTGGACTCCCTCCCATCTCCCGTGAGAAAGGTGAGGAATCTAGGGGTTAACTTTGATGATAGATTAACCTTCAAAGATCAGATCAACACCCTGACCTCAGCAGTCTTTTTCATCTTAAAGATGATTAGGAAGATCTGTCCCTTCATTCCGTTAGACCTCCAGAAGACACTTGTAACTGCATTAGCTTTGTTGAAATTGGACTATGGAAATCCCTATTCATAAATATTTTAAAAAGATACTTGCTGAAATTGCAGCTACTAAAAAATGCTTCTGCACGATTGATTTTGGGCATCCCAAGTACCAATCTGTATCACAAGGCCTTACCAAACTACATTGGCTCCCAATTGACAAGATCATCATATTTAAATCTTTATGTTTAGCCATTAAGGCATTGCATAATACTGGCCAGGATTATCTGAGAGATCGCTTTACCTGGTACTCTCCTCAAAGAAATCTACAATCTTCTGCTGGTAAGCTCTTGGTTGTCCCCAGAACTAAGAGGGCGCGCAATGGCGGAAGAAGTTTCTTCGAAGGAACAGCTAAACTCTGGAACACACTCCCCTTAAACATAAAAGACAGCACTAATCCTTTGTCCTTTAAAAGAATTTTAAAACCTGGCCTTTTAATAATTGGTAGCAGAAAGTTTTGTATCTGGTATCATTCTTTTATTGGTGAGAAATGCGCCAAGACTCCTAAGGGCAAAATTTCAAATCAAATCAACTTTAACTTCTGAATGGGACTACTAAAAGAATTGTTGCATTAAACCTGACTTGATGCCCAAATCGAATTTAATGCAATTTTTTAGTAAATGGCAAATTTTGAAAGTTGCCACTCTGTTGGCCAAGTTTTCCAGTGACTGTTTACGGTTGCTAGCCATGAGATAACCTTCTTTCCTCCTAGGTAAATATGTGAAAGACTCAAAGTCAATCAAGTGCCACACACCGAGAAAAGGCTTATGCCATCTTGGCAGTGGGCAGAATATTGCATTCTGGGATAGCTACATGCCACACTTTGCAGGAAGTCATCATCAGGTAGGAGGGGACCCGGCAGCCCATTGGCTTGTAGTCATCGCATCCCCCAAGGACAAGCTGTGGGCATAAAAGTGGCACCTCTGGCACCCAGACCTCAGATCATGTTTGCACTGGAGAGAGAACCAAAGAAAGACTGCCCTGCTGCTCCCTGGACCCGGCGAAGAAAGACTGTGCTAAAGACTGGACTGCACCTGCTGATCCTTAGGCTTGCAAAAAAAGGAATGTGCTTGGGGTGTCCTGCTCGAGGAAAGTCATCACTGAGCCCCAGACAGAAAAGACAAACCTCAAGAGTCAGATGTCTGACTTCGTGCGACAGCAACAGGGCCACAAAAGCTGAAGGAGCCTGCCTTGGCAAGTTGGTAGCCACAATCACTTGCTTGCCACTGACTGCCAAGGATGGCCCCCCTCAACCAGATCAGCATCCACAGCAGCCTTCATTACCCTTAGCATCCTGTATCCCTTCCATTAGGACCACTCCATTGATGTCTATGGTGGTTCAGCCTTAGAGCCTGGAACTGGAGTGGAGACTGTTTTGACAGAAAGATAATTGTCCTCCCAAGCCTTATTGGCCCCTGTGACTTCTCCCTTCCATTAGCACCACTCCATTGATGTCTATGGTTGTTCAGCCTTAGAGCCTGGAACTGGAGTGAAGACTCTTTTGACAGCATGATATTTGTCCTTCCAAGCCTTATTGGCCCCTGTGACTTCTCCCTGCTGGAGTCAGTTGCTCAAAGTGTGCTGGAGGAACCAAATACAACTTTACCAAAGTTTCAAAGTAACTGTTGATGCAGCATGATTTTACAAATCATAATACATAACATGTTTTTACACAGAAGACACAAAATGTTGAAAGTACACGTTGCACATGTTAGACACAGTGACACAAAATAGAGACAAGTGTAGCAAAAGCATCGCAAAAGCTTGCATTAAAACGTGAGAAGAAGAAAACAAATTTATAAGATAACACTAATACATATAATCAGGTTGCGCTAATTAAATTTAATGCATATGTTGCTTATTAACATATATTGATGAAAAGATTTGCCGCTATGTGAAGTGTCCTAGTGATTTATATGCTTTTTACTGAGAATGCACCCATTAGAAAAGTCGTTGCAAAATTGTGTAACTTTGAAGTACAGGCATGAGATTTTGCAAATTGATACTAGAGATCGTATAGTTTATGAAATATTAGAAACAATTTTAGTAAACCGAAACTTTAAAAATGTGCAGTTATATGAATATTGTATATTTTTGTGGTGGTAGGGTATTTCTAATGTAGCCAATTCTAAGTAATATTTTGTGAAAGTTTTTACAAATTTATACATTCTTCATTTCAAGTAATATAACTTCATTATATTTTAAGTAAAGTCAAAGCTCATTTCATTTAAACATACATTGCTGACTTAAAGACCTTCTTGATATGCCTTTTTCTAGTGCTGACCTTTCCCCTGATTGAAATACAATGGATAGTTCTTTGCAAGTTAAATGTTGCTTGTTTTGTCCTGGACATGACTACATTTTGATGTTCACAGCGAAATATTCCTGTGAGACTAGAATTTCATTTATGGCTATAAGTCACAACTTTGTATTTCTTTTCTACCAATGTTAGGCCTGTGTGGACTCACAAACTTTCATTTCTCATGACTAGCATGGGAAACCAGGTTGATGTTTCAACCATCTCAGTTGACATGATGTGAATAGGGTCATTGGATAGTCTTTCGATGTTGGTGTGATGCTGTCACTGGAGTTTGCTAAAACTCTATAAAAGAAGAAATCCTAAAGGAGGCGCACCGAACGCCATTGATTTTTGTTTCTTGTGACCCGGATGCTATGCGGATCGATCTTTTGCTTTGGACTGTTGTCGGTGCCATAATCGGTAGCTGATGAATTGAGACCTTCTTTGCCAGACCATTTCTATTTTTCAAATTTTCCATTATATCTTTAACTCTGTGCTACTGGACTCGCCCTAATGAACTATAAGTCTGAATTGCTCCCATTTTCATAGGGCCTGAGCTGTTAGAACTTGAACCATCCTTCTGCCTTGAAGGGTAGAGGGATTCTGTAACTCTACAACTAAATTTTAATGACCATCCACTAAAGATTGCTTAAATATTTGGTGCTTAGATGCAAGCTGTGATATTCTTGACCGAAGTCCATAGGAAAGTGCCTATTCTAATGGATTTTGATTCTTTAATACAATAACCAAAATTACTCAAATATCTGTCCGAGTCTATTATTGAGTCCTGTTGATTCTTCTATTTTGACTGTGACTAATGTTTTAAATGCGCTGTAGGGAGAACCAGCAAGCCCTATCAGAGCACCAGGTTTTACTTCTTCTGTTTTGTGTCGCAATTGCTAAGCTTTTGGTTTGCATAATTCTCACTCAACGCAACTTCTTCAGGAGGATGGGTCTTCCAGCTGCTATTCTTTACATCTACAGCACAGTCTTGAGAGTGGTCTATCTAAATCTGATTTCTAATTTGTGAGTTGGCTGTTGATTAATGGTCCTCATTTGACAGCTATCATGCAGTTTGATCACCCTCATTTTCACCCCTCCTATCCGCTGAGAAAGATTCATCAGAGGATTATTACCTCGGTGGTAATGGAAACGCCTTAGACTGTGTAATCGTAAAGGGCCCAGTATAGTTAGATGAGTAAGGCAAGTAAGCCTATAGATACAAATTTTATGCACTACTTTACGCTACAACACCGTTAACTGCGGTAGTGGCCAATAATTGTTGGCGATTCAAGGGAAAAGCAGTGATTTGCGATTTGTTTACTAATTTATATATCCAGAGGAACCCTCTGGTGGATTTACTTTGTTTTGGTGTCTAAAAATTCATACAAATAAGAGCTATTTAATTAAATTGGTGTCGGATTTTCTATATGTCGTGTTTCTTTCTTGTTCAACAGTTTTGGTACTTTTAAATGGTTTGCACTTCAGCCTTTGACAAAGCCTGACTGCTATAAGCCACAGCTACCCAGGGTTGAGCTAAGGTCTTGTAAATGATTCTTACTGGATCAAAGATATATTTGTGAGTTTATTATATGGTGAGGTCGCACAAGAACACCATATAATAAACCGTTTTCCTCACAGGAGGTCATGGCCCTCAGAATGAACAGGGGCTCACTACATCTTCCCTTTGTGTGATGACTGACCTGGCCCCAACGTGACATCCTCATACCACATTCAGCTTTGGGGTTGCCTCATATCTTACCAATTTGGAGCACAACAGATTCTGAATATGGCTGTGATATTCTGTTACACATTCGAGGTCTGTCACCCTACACCAAGAATATATTATCAGCAATTGATGTGTAATTCTACCTTCTCCCTTTCATGTTTTTTCTGGACCTACAGGCGCAGATTCACCCTTCAATGCAGGGTCTCTTTGTATCAAAACTGCAATAACCAACAAACAGAGCCATCTGCGGCAGTGCCAGGTTTAATTCTGAGCTACAATTCAGCAACAGAAAATGCTGGCAGTGGGCAGCTGGCGCACGGTTGTTTCCCCCTTAATGCCCATCTGTGGGGCAATTTAAAGCTTTGCTGGAATGATGAATTGGTTTGTCTGCCAGGAAACAGCTTTTTAGAGGGTTGTGGTCCCTTGAATAGAAACCATAGATGGTTCAACAAAGGCCACAGGTGGCAGTCGGTAATAGGGAGATGAAGCACGCTTGTGATTTCTGAGCCATTCACTTTTTTTGTGGGGGCTTTCTTCATTTCAACACACTGGAATACAATTCCATTTGCTAAGAGGATTGTCGCGTTAAGCAAACTCATTTCTTTACATTTCTAATGAGAATTCCTTCCGAATCCTGCTTCGCCATGTTCCTATATTGCACTGTGGTATAGCTAGTGATGTCCCTACAAGTGTGGCGTCCATTTTGGAAACACCTGAACTGGATTTGCGCTTTTTCAATGTTATGTTATGTTATGGAATTTAGTATAGTGCACAACTCGTCCTCGAAAGGGCATCTCGATGCTTAGATAGCAGGACAAAAAGCTCTGTGCAGTTAAAAGAGCCAGGTCTTCAGGTGTTTTTGAAGCTTAAAAACTCGGTGCAATCCCTAATGTGAAAGGGGAGCTGGTTCCAATGGAGTGGGGCAAGGTGTGAAAAAGATCGACCACCGTATTTTAAAGTTCGAATGTGTTGTGGTTAAAGCAAAAGCTGATTGCAATATCCTTTGTACTGGTAAGTAGCAAAGATGTGAAAGTCGGGGTAATTAATCTGTGATGTGTGCAAGTGTGCTTTGATACTCATACACTCAATGAGTAAGTTAGCCTAACAGATGAGACTTCAACTACTTTCCTTGTGTGAACTTCAACGCCTCCTCGGGAGCAGTAAGTGCCACATAAGCGCAATTTCAGTTATAATTAGAGTTTTAGCCAAAAGAAAGGTAATAAGGTAATGAGACTAAAGCAAGAAATACCAAATTGAATCTGAGAAGCTGCAATCATGATATTTTCTTGAAGTTTTGTGAAATGCAATGAAAGGTGCATAAAATTTCACGTAATGTATCTGTTGGTATCTCGTGTGAAAGTTGAACGCTGGAGGAAAAAATATATATTAACTGCAGTTTTACTGTTCCTTTGACTTTTTTGCTCAAACCAGTGTCCCTTGGTTGAAAACATAAAAATTCCGATACTGCAAAATCTAACAGACTTTTGAAAAATTCAAATAAGGAGAAATTGACCATTTTCGCAAGATTTCACCCTCATAACAAATTTGGCCATTATTAATGACGGACTGATATAAGTACAAGGGTTAGCAACCCAAAGTCTGCTGCATCATATTAGTGTTCTGAAAATGTACATATATGATTGGCCTATCTATTTTTATAATTTATCCAAATGTATGTTTTTTGTTTCAAACACGTGAATGTGTCGAAATGAATTTCCCCATGTTTACAGTGTTTCTTTTTTTTTTTTACTCTGAAATGATCTTCCTAATTAGGAATTGAATTTGGATTATATAGAAATTTCTGCCGAAATTTCATATAAACATTTAGCTCCTATTATTAATGAACATTCACTGAGTGACACAAATCCTGCATTTAGCTAAAGTAAGTTGTAAGCCTGCATTTTTCACTACACCAGGAAAGTGGCATGTGGCACACAGGTAGATTGGTCAATGAGGGACATGCAAAAAGAGCCACAGTAAATAAGCGGATAAACCATTTCACACTTCTGACAGAGGCCTCAAAGTTCACAATACACTAAGACATCAAAATAGACTGCAAATTACACCTATTCATTTTTTGTTTAACTTGAAGATATTTGTTTTCTGGAAAAAGACAATCAGCAGTAGAGGTTTAGCAAATTTGCTAACCCGATTTTCGCACATTTCTCACGCTTCCTTAGCTTTAGAACAATATAGCGCTTCAGCGGGAGATCATGGAGTTACCATGAAGGATGTGGACCAGCTAAAGGCTGAAAAACGGACACAATGGGGCCTATTACGATGTCGGGCGGACGCCGTCTCAGAAACGGGAGCTACCGACCTCCGGTCGGCGGTCCCGACCGCCTAATTGGAATGCACCCAAACACTGTTCAGTTGCATTCCCACATTTCCATATAAGAGCAAGTGTTACGGCTGTAAACTGGCCATAGTACATGCTCCCATAGAGAAATGGGAGGTGGTGTTAATCCCTGCACCCCGTGGCAGGCACCATAGGTGTCCCCTCGGCCACCAACCAGAGGCCGCCAAGGAAGTGGGTCCCTGCTAGGGGTCCCCATACTCGCTCTCCGATAGGCTTTCCATGTCGGCATGGAATGCCTCACGGAGACCAAGTATCGTAATCCCAAGGGCGGAAAGGCCGCCCTTTGGGATTACAGGCTGGCCTCTGACTGGCCGAGAGTCTCCTTGAGCCCGTCGGAAGCCAGCCGGAATGACCGTCCAGTTTCAATTCCAACCATCTGATTCATAATCAGCTGGACGGAATTGAAACCGATGATGGTGGTCGGAGGCTTTCCGACCGCCATCGTAATAAGCCCCCATGTGCCATAATGCTGCACCATTACCCTTACAAACAACAGATATTCTCATCATGATTACCAACGTTAAAACCCATAACTTTGTGATGATTGTGCTCCATAAGTTTATGCCCTTGTCAAGTAATTGAATATCAGAAGCCTTTTAGGTTTAGGTGTTGTGGCATTAACCCCCAAGCCTTTACCCTTAGATAAGTGAGGCAGGCCATCTTGAATTGCGTGGCCTTTTCCCATGCAACAGAGTATTAATTTGATTGGTTTCAGTGTTGTACACATCACGAGTTGACATACATCTACCACTACACTAAACCTTTTGCAAATTATGTATAGATCTCCATCACATAGCTCACCCATTCATATGTAATAGAAAATGTTCCATGAGGCCAACTTTTAAGATATTGAACCGGTATATCTTCATCACATACACCAGGCATAGCTATGGATTTCTGGCAAAGGAATTAAAAGGTATAATCTGTTCCCCATAAATTCTGGAAGAGTAGTTGCACCTCAAACAGTGTCTTCCATTATGCCTTTTCCAATAAAAGGGTGCCTCATATGAAAAGGAACTCCTTTTCTGTGTTTACTTTTGATAACACTGCAGACCACTGAATAAAAGACTGCTTTCATAAAACAATAACTTTAGTGGCTGTCAGAAGGCTGTGGGGTTTTAGAAAAACAAGACAGAGTTGCAGTTTAAAGGAAAAGCATTATACATTTTGGGCATCACCTGGGAAGGATTGATTTGAAACTTACTTGACTGGTAATTTGAGTTTTGCCATCTTTAAAGACTTCTGAGACTACTGGAGTGACCAGCGATGGGGAGCATGTTAGCCAAGTATGGGACAATGTGAATGTGTACAATCTTCTATGTGATACAGACTAGTTTGAATGAAAATTTGGTCGCAAGTGAGAACCAAAGAAGATTTTTAGAGGTTCGGGGTAATGGGATCGCATGTTTTGGAATTGTACTGTGAAGGGCTTGTCTGAGAAAAGCCATAGCAGATACGGAAAGGCCTTCAAAGATAGCCTTTCCAGAGATGGTGCCAGATATTATCAGGACTGCTTTACTCTGAGGAAAGTCTCTTTTTTCTTCACATAATTGACCCATTTCATGATGTATTTGACATACATACCCATTGGGAGATGTACATCTGTCATAATACAGAGGAACTTTGGATAACTGTGAATGATAGGAGAAAATCAATCAACAATGACTTCATGAGGAGTTAAATTTGGTGGTGTGTGTTAGAGGTATGGGTCGTTTACTCCACTGACACACAAACATGAAAATTAAAAAGTCTAAACAAACAAGAAAAGTAACATAGAGCCTCGTTGGTTAAAGATAGCACCCTCCAGACCATTTGCTGTTAGAATATAGCCTTATATCCTGCTGCCAAGGGCTATATTGGTTGTCATAGGCCCTGAACCCGAGTTATAGGTCTGCGCTGCAGGCAAGAACCTATAAGGAGGAAGAGGGCCTTCAACAACTGGTATAGCTCGAGGCAGAAGGTTTATGAGGCTATTTGAACATTCCACCCATTGATAGTAGAATGTTCTAATTAAAAAAAAAGAGCAGATAGTAGAATGTTCTGATTTAAAAAGAGAGGCACAGGAAGACAAACATTGGAATGTTGGAGCAGAAGGCTTATATCGGTCATTATTAGCCCTGAGCCACCTCATTGCCTTTAATGGAGCTCCCAACATTCCAATGTTCTAATGGTTCTGCAATGATTGGTCCAGTACCATTTCACAAACTGATGCAAAACATTTTGTAGTACTTCATGACCAATTTGGCATCTATCTGTTTCTCCTATTTTTGTTCATGCTAAAGAAATTTAGGTATGCAATTACAAATCTTACCGTAAAGGATCCATCTCTACATTTGAAATTTTTAGTTGTATGCACTGTAAATAATTTTAGTCAATGACTGTATTTTCCACATAACATTAGGCCTATTTTATTCATATTTCTTTTGTAATGCTCTTTTTTTTTAAATTTCGGATGGGCGACTTGTTGAAGGTTGGTGATGGAAGTAATCTGAGTTCTGTTCCACAGTCTTCATTGCAGTGATATCACCCATGCCCCTGACCCTTTCAGCGTCATACGGTAAAACGAAGAGCTGACGTAGAGCCACAATGTAACGGATATTCCTGCCACTTTATTACAAGTGCCATAGGACATAATGCAGTTATAATAGGATGGACACGATATCCGTCAAGTTGGCTACGGTGTAACCCAGCTGCCAAACACCAAAGCAGGTCCTAAGATGTGTAATGAAAACCCAAACAAGTGGTCAACCTTGGAGGCCTATCGCTTCTGACAAAGGTCAATTCCTGCTCCCACTTGTTTGTCATTTGGCTCACCTTCTGCTACTCGCCTACTGCTGATCTGAGCGCCTAGAAGTCATCAACAGAGACTGAAAGTAAGAAAGGCTCTAGGAAGCACGTTTTCATTCAGCAGTTTTCAGTCATTGTCTTTGCCTAGCCCCCTTGGCATCAACTGGAAAGATGTTGAGGAGTAACGACTGGGACAACAGATCAAAGCTGTAACAGCAACTTAGGTTCAAAGGATGCCTGGTGTGGCTTTCACTACATACCTTATACTATTGGGAATCTCTGTGAGGTCCACACCTCCTTTTTCTCCTGTGAAAGACAAATCAGGGACGCAGCGGTGTGGACACAGCAGTAGACCGCAATGTCTGAAACTGTTTTGTGTAAATAGCTGTGTGGGTTCTAATAATGCATGCAACTGAGACGGTAATGCTGCATTAAAAGCAAGATAGCACCAGCTTCGAAACTGTCAGAAGGAGTTTTTGAAGTAGAAGAGATTGATTTGTTTGCATTTAATGAAGATGAAGTAATTAACAGCCCAGCAGCAAAGACTCGGCTCAGAAGGAGCTCTGACAACATTTCATTGAAGACAATGTAATCAAAACAAATGTGCCATTTAGTGGTGCTTCCAGACACCAGGCGGACACATGCAGATATGCACAATGAAAGGAGACTACCAAATCGATGACCTTCACGTCACAACACTGCAGGCCGACTGGCAGGAGGTGGCATTAAACAAAAAGCGATTTGTGGGAAGCGGTTGGATGCTAAGCACAGGCTTCTTAAAATCACAAAGAGGCTGCCAGCACGAGACAACATCTGTAAAGAAGCAATGGCAAGCAAAGTTAATGTGTCAGGCCTTGGCAAGCATGTGATCGTTTTTATTGTTTTTTGTGTTGTTATAGGAATTAAACGTTTAAACCACTGGCAAAGACACATACTGTTTAAAAATGAAAGAAATGCATGGAAACGATTGAAAAGTAAAGCCCTGGTACTGATGAAGACTAATATTTAGGCAGATGTGCACACGTGACCAGGACGGCTCTGAGCAGTAGAGTTAATGTCTGGAGTAGATTCACCTATTGCCCCATTCTGTATGCTGTCAAGGGCGGTAGCCAAATGTGACAGACACTGGAACAGACCAATGGAGATGAGAGGGCTGACCCAAAGCCTCACTATATATGCACATTTTTGTTATTTATGAATGTTGATCAGATATGCCAATGAAACAGCTAAAGGTAATCTCCAGTCCAGACCTAAATATGATCAACAGAAATAATGTGTACCTTCTATATGGCCAGGTATCCCTGAGCTCCAGCCCTTCCCATGGAGTGACCCAGATACCCCCACCTGCCCTCCAGCATCCCCTACTGCGACATACAGCACAAAAACAGTTTAACTTTTGGGTTAGGGGTCGTAAACCGGCGGGGGGGGGGGACAGCGGCGTCCTGACGGCGGATCGGTGAGCAGAGAAGAGACCGCTCCCCTGCTCCGTCCCCCCTTTTAGGGCGTGGGAGCAGGAGCAGAGTGTATTGGAGCAGACCCGGAAGTGTTAAACCACTTTTGGGTCACCACCCATGGCCAAATATCGCCTGGTGGCAGCAGCATAACACGCCGCTGCCCCTAAATCCTATGGGCTGTCCCCGGCGCAGCCGCCATAGGTGGGGCGCCCCCGATTTGGGAGCCCCTTGGCATTCATTTCTTTTCCGTTAATAGGGCCAGCTTACTATATATTTTATTCAGTTACTTTCCTCATCTCATCCACGTCTTATAATTTTTATATCACTGTGGCTAACTTCTTTGTATGATTTGAACTAAATGAAAACACATATAGAGAATAAAACAAAGTAACATATTACACCTAGTTGGGAGATATAATAAAATTGAGTCGTTAGAATATTTATTTATTTTCCTCCCTCTATATTGCATGATTACAGTCCACTTATTGGTATGCATATACCAAAAAATAAATGTGCATTTTGTGCCCTATACACACGTTTATTATTATATATTCCTCCGCCACCAGTGTGGAGAAATCCGTAGAAGCAAATCCCACTCAAGGGGTGGGAAGTAAGTGTTGTGGTTCAAGGCATGTTTTACTCTGGAAGTTTGGGAACACCCACAAAGATACATGCTTAGATCTGACCTCTTCTCAACACTGAAAAGGTCAGATATTTGCTCCTATTCCAGGACTGGAAGGGAAATGGAATACCCCCTAAATTTAGTTGGGGTATATGAGAAGGTTATTTCCCACTGTGAAATATGTTTTACCCACTGTCAAAAAATGTGCATTTACGTGGGAGCCTCATTTCCCCCTGTGCGACATTCTATGCTATGCAGTTTTCTGCATGGGGGAAAAGTACCCCATGGGTCATGGCACATGACATTTCCATCAGTACCCATAGAAATGTGCACACAGTGTAGCTCTCCAGAGATACTACTGGTAATGTTTGTGAACAGGAAGAAACAAGTAAAACTGCTTTCAGATGGAGGTGTAAATCTCTACCAATACTTTTTTGCCTGAGTAGGGCCCTATATGTGCACAAGATTCTATGTAGATAGATTGTAGGTTTAGCAGATTTGATCTGAGTTTGAACATAACTTGCTGAGGTCTTAGCCCGTTCTGTTATTCTCCTCCATCCATGTTAACCTACCACTGTGTGACTCTTGCCAGTTACAGGGCACACGATGCATAGTGGCCAGGGTATGGGAGAAACTCTCTTCTTAATCAATCTATTAATTACAATGGCCACAATAACCCCACACATATGAAAGGTTCATCTGACATTTAGTGAAAGTCATAGGTTGGTGATTTTTGAAAAAAATTTAAATACTCATTTGAAAAGAGATGCCAATCAGACTCCAGACACTGTGCCACAGAAATAGGGCAACCCTGTAACTCCAAAGGAGTCTGGGCATTTACAAATAAATAGCACTGTTGATCCAAAGGGGAAGAAGCAAAATACTACTTTAAAATTCAAAATTTGAGAAAGAATGTCACGAAAAATTCAATATTTTACAAAAAACCCATAAATATTTATATACTAAACTGTACATATTATGCTCATAGTAATGAGGTCAGAAGTCACAATCATATAAGACAACAAATCCAATAGACATATTACATTTCAAAAGACTCCATATATATAACAAGCACATTCTACTGAACAATAGATCATCCCTTTGAAATCATCAATGGTTGATACGTTTATTCTACACATTGTACCAATACATCAATATCATTTATGTGCAACAAGAAATTTGTGTAGTTAATACCATCAGTCAATTATTAGGTCAGATTCACTGGCCAGTCAAAATCCTTTGGTCTAGAGCTCTGCCGGGATTAGTCAACGGTCAGCCATGTACCCCTGGACACTGTTCCCTCTGGCAATGCATGCAACTACGGAGCAGTTTTAGTCTATTTAGGCCTCTTGAGTAGGGTGTAACCAGAATCCTGTGGTACAGTGAATTGGAACCCAGATCTGGGAATAAGCTTGTGATTAGGGAAGCATACTGAGGAGAAAAAAGTGATGGGCGGAATGCTTGATTTAATCTTTAACAACCAGTGATGACTCGGGGTTGAATCTCAGTTCATTTTGTTTTACCATGCCACCTCAGACTGGAACAAGTCATATGCAAATCAGACTTGGGCCTGCTCCAAAAGGAATAGCATGCCTAGATATGGGCTTAGTTCTCACTATGGTAATAGAATCAAGCTGCACACTGCTAAAGAGCAGTGCTTAATATGAGTAGGTGGTTGCCGGTGGGGCCACCGGCACTCATTTTTAGGGACACTCACTTATTTTTCCTGATTTTACATTTCCGAGCTACAGTGAGAAAAACACACAAAGTGGAACAAAGGAGGAAGGGTAATTTGGAAAAAAACATCACAAAGGAATAAAGCAGGAACCTGCAAGAAAGAGATAAAGGAGAAGGGGTGTCTGGTAGTGAAATAAAGTGGCATGAGGTGGATTGAAGACTATGTAGCCTTGGTATTCGGTGCTCCGACATTGAATACTGATAGACGAGGGCTTCTGAGTATAGATTTAGGCACCAGCAAATTACACACTGCTGAAGAGGCGCAAATACACCAAAACTTGTCTGGGGTTGCTTGTGTTCTGATTCAGAATATCATCGGGGGAGGAGTGGACGTTACTAGGAGAACAGCGAGGGACGCACTTTGAGGCAAGTGTGATTACAGGGGTCCCTCTGACCCTCTTACCATGGGGCAATTAGGACCCTGCCTTGGGTTTCCAATAAAACCTCGTATTTAGTAGAGGATGACACAGGTCACCCTACATAGTGGTAATATCTAACCAGAAGTGGTAAGATAGGAGCCCTAAGTTCCTTCATCCTGATGAATGCCACGGACCCTTTGGGCCAATATGGCAGAAACATGTTGACAACACTGGTGGTGACGGGGTACTAGTTCCCCCAATCCCCACACTGATTTTTAATACCAAGTAAATGCCTAGCAAATAAATGTATTTTGGCCTTTACATTAGTTTTCAAGGAATCACTTTCTCACAGGCCCCCACTTAGATTTTAGAAGTGCCTCCCTGTCTCCAGGTGTCGGCCCGCTCTCTACCAAACGCAGTTTCTAGAGAGTGAGTACTGCCATTGATGAAGCATGACACCTGGTGGTGTGTGACGACAGTCCTTTACATTTTGTGAGATGGCCAACACCCCACTAATTAGTGCCTACTGATTGTCAGAATTCGGTCACTTTTCTGAAATCAATTATTTATTCAGGGTAGCTTCTTTTTGTGTGTGCATAGTAGGTTTGGAGGCCAGCTCACCCTGAATACCCCGTAGCCTCTAGTTCTCTCCCCTAGAAAGCTCTAGGGTATTGTGTGTTGATACTGGTTCAGAATAGACCTTATCTGGCATTTTGGGCTGGACAATTACTACTGGCGCAAGACCAAGGCTGATTTGCATATAACTGGGTCCTGTCTGAGGTGGTATTCTAGGGCAAAAACAAAGAACTTGGATCCACGCCCAAGTAATTACCAGTGCTTGAAATTTACTCAAACATTCCACCCATCACCTTTTTATTTTCTGACTACGTTACATGTCATTTTTATCAAACATTCCAAAACCATCCAGGTAGAAGCATTTTTGGACCTACTTACACACACATTTCTGTTTCACTTCATGGGTCTCGTTATCCTGTGGTGCAGAAGCAGACCCCAAGCAGTCAGACATTAGAAGCAATTAAGCACTCTGCATGGAAGTCAGTTGATCTTCAACCCTGTTTCTCCTTAACAAGTTCGGATTATTCAGAGCTTGGCAAGGACTGCTGATTGCTTTTAGCATATTACAACAGATTGGCAACCCCTCGGTCTTCACTGTCTGCTTGCTCTGTTTGAATCTGATAGTTCTTTATATGCAGAAATCATCTTCCCTAATGCCAGTCTGTGAAGGCCGTTGGGCCCGCCTCCTGTCCTTGACAAGGAAGCCAATGACAGCCTACAAATGTTTGGAACTAGTGGGTGAGTTTTGACTCACTGACGCAGACAGTTACAGAACAAAATGTTATGTCTTTATTAGGAGTTTCATCTTTGACTGTTCTGCTTTAAATTGCAATGTCAATGGGACAAGTTTTAAGAAAAAGTGTTATCATTTTGGAAACGTTATTTCTCAGAAAAACTGATTCGATGAGATTTGAAGCTTAAGGAAACCGGGCTTGCGGCTGGCAGGTTTATTTACCTTCCAGAAATAATTTGTAAAATTGTGGTACTACAATCTTCATAAACATGAGCCCCTATGAATACTGGGACTTGACCCTAGTTTGCTCATGAAATTAGCACGACCTACAAGCAGTTTTTAGAAAGTAGAGACAACCTGCACCAGTCACACATGCTCAGCACTAGAGAAGAGAAAAAATAATAATACCAACATCTCGCACTCATGTATGCTAGTGCAGTGCTCTCTGTGGTTGTGGAGGCCAGTGGCGGCTCCTCCGCTAAGGCGGAGGAGCGTTGCCCCACTGCTCAAAAGGAAAAATAAAATGATAATAACTTATCATTATTATCATTTTATTTTTCCTATTGCAGTTAGTGGCAGGGCAGGGCTGGCCAGAGAAGAGGGAGGAGCGGTGGGCACTGCACTCCCTAAGTGCGCATGAACTGTTTGGCCGGCCTTCTTGGGCCGACCAAACAGTTCATGCGCATTTTGCATATTCCCTACTAGGCTGCATTACACAGCCTGGTGAGGAACAATCAAAGGCTCCCTGTCCCCATCTGAGTGCCGAACCAAAGCTCTCAGACCAATCACAATGCTGCATTGCAGCGTTGTGATTGGCTCAGGGCAGCCTGTGTGCCCGGCTGCTTCCTGCTGCCGGCCTAGACAGGAAGAACGAAAAGGATGAGGACAGAGGTGAGGCGGCTGCCGGCTGTTTCAGGTAAGTCCTTTTTTTTCCTTTTAATTTCATTAGCCCCCCCCCCGCCCTACCACTCCTGTCCGGTCGAAGCCGCTACTGCTGGAGGCTGAAGCTACTGAGCCTCTCCTAACAGTATGTTTAGCTCAGGTTGTCAGAAATGAGTTTTTGTTTGCATAGAGCTATTGTGGGCTATGCTTTGCCACAGCGCTGTCCGTGCAATGGCTGCAGTTCTGTGTTATGTTATGTTATGCTATGCTATGTTATTTGATTTTTTTAAATGCATCATTACCAGTAATATTTACTGCTTATGTGTAATTTATTTGTATAAGTATATTTTTTTGTTTGAACAATTCTTTATTACAGTCATATACAACATATCTGTCATGTATAGTATGCATGTTATAAATTAATAAAGCTACTATTTTAAAAACAATTTCCCGAAGGCCAAACAGTTATTGGTCAAACATGATACTGCATAAGAAAAAGGATGACCTCCCTGTCTCACTTTCTTTATTAAAGGAATAGTTAGGAGATACGTGGTTGAGGAAATCAATTTTCAGGATTAAACATAGGACTGAATCAATTCATTAGCAAGTTTGGGACAAGGACCATAGATCGCCTTTCATCAAATCATAAAAACTTTCCATTTAATTGATTTTTAAATTGATAGCCAATATAATTGGTCAAGAGATCGATTTGCAGGTTCAGAAAACATATTGAAACTATGTTTCAAATAATCTGCATCTTGTATATTGTTCTTTGGAAGGGTGGGTGCAAAGAATTACGGTGGTCCAGCTGTGAGCTCATGCTGGCCTATATGACTATACATTTACGTTCAGGACTTAGGGGCCGATTAGGATGGCGGGCGGACTTTCGTCTGACCTCCATCCTTTAAATAATGGGACTGCTCGACTACAAGTCGGAGGTCCCGCCGGGCACATTAGGATGCGACCGCCACCACGGCGGTCGCAATGTACATATTTTGTATTGCAGGGGGTGCTGCGGGCTGCAGCACACGACGCAGTACAAAATATGGACATAACACATATCCCTGCACTACGTGGCAGGCACCATGCGGTGCCTGCCACATGGTGCAGGGATATGTAGGTGCCCCCCCAAAACCCTAAGGCGAGGCCCAGAGGGGGCCCGCTACGGGCCCCCAATGTCCCTTTCCGCCTGCTTTTTTATGGCAGGTTCGCCGCCATGAATAGGCCGGCGGAAAGGAACATTGTAATACCTACAGCGGTGCCTGGCAGGCACCGCCACCATTGTAGATTTGCTGCTCCGCCGATGGACCGATGGGCTCCTTGAGTCTGTCGGACCTGTGGCGGTCGGTCTTTCCGACCGCCACCCATCCATCCGCCATCCTAATGTGGCGGACGGAAAACCCAATTACGATGGCGGTAGGACCACCACCGATGTGCTGTCGCTGGCGGTCCCACCGTCATCATAATCAGGCCCCAAGTAGAGCAATTACCTTTCGCATTTTCCTTAAACAAAGGAAGCAAGTAAGTACTAATTTTATAATTAGTGCTGTAAAGTTCAATTTGTTGTCAAATGCAAACCCAATGTTACGGACAGTGTTAAGAACAGGTGGACACATCCTGAGGGCTGTTGGCCACCACTAGGTTTTCCACCATGATAAAGGGCCTCCCATCATCAACAACTCCATCTTATTGGAGTTCAACTTTAAACCGTTGTCCCTCATCCAATTAGCTACTAATGTCATATAATTATTAAATACAGATTTTACATGATGTTGCTCATCATCCATTAAGATAACAATCTGTGTATGATTCAGATACGTCATTTCGTCTATGCCATATGATCTCACTAGTTGGATCAAACACCAATGTATATATTTAATGTGCGAGGTCAGAGATGACCCCTGCTGAACCCCACATCCCAGTATAGTCTCTGTGGACATAAAGGGAAGTAAAGGAGACTGCTTAAGAGTGGTTACATGGAAAAGACTTCAGCCGCTGTAAAGCTTGGCTATTTATGCTAATGTCTCTTAGTCAAGTGAAGAGAAAAGGGTGACATACTGTACCAAAAGCAGTGGATAGATCCAGTAGGGAATGAGATGCCTTCCTCCTCTATACTGTATTATCTGCAGCTTAAGCATCATCACAAAAAGCGCTACCTCCATTCCATGGTGAGATCAAACTCCTGCCTGAAAATGATCTAGCCTAATGTTATGCATAATAAAGTTGGATAGTTGAAGATTAACACTCTTCTCTGGAATTTTCAACATAAAAGGCAATAATGAGATAGGTCAAAAGTTATTATTAATAGTTGTGTCTGTGGAAGGTCTGTTCCATTTTTCTCTTACAATAGTTTTTTTCCAGCCTGAGGAACCTTTTCCAGTCAGAATGGAATGACTGATGAAGTCAGTCAGGAAAGGGCAATCATTCTCATGGCTAGATAAAAGATTTTGTTAGGGCATGGAGCTAAAGGCGATCCTGATTGTACTTTCATAGCTATATTGTATGCTTCATCTATTGGGATCAAGGCGAAATGTGAGAGACACGGAGTATTGTTACTTAAGTCAGTGTTTTGAGATTGCATACTTAAATCCTCCTGTGTTTCGAGAGAAGTTGGAAAGCATTTAAAAATTAATTACCTTGTTGGAGGAATGGGTGACAAAAGTATCATATAACCATGGACCAAAATGCCAGAGGTAGCAGAAGTGACATCATCTAGATGGTTAGCCACTGATGGAATCACAGGAAGGGACATCACATGACCTTTTGACCCTGATAATGTTAAAGAAAGTGTTGTCACATGACATTTCGCATAATAGCATCAAAGTAATGACTTCTCAAACTATCAACAATAAATTATGATATGCTATGTGTGCAGCCATTATATGCTGGGATTGCTGCCTTGATACGTCTGGTTTGTAGCAGTTATCTACCCACATAAAGCCATCATGGACACATCCCCACATGCATATGCACAGGCCCACATACCAAGGCACAGCTCAATATGCCCAGGCAAGTGGCAAACACATCACCCAGTGCCCAGACGCAGCCTTTGGTTCTTCCACACAACCTCACATGAAAGGCTCAACCATTATTTCAAGCATCTATCACACACCAAGGCCCAGATTTACAAATAATTCACTCAGTGCCGTGCCAGTGCAGCAACTACAGTTGCTGCGCTGTGTTGCGTGAAAGAGAGAGCGCAGAACAGTGCCATATCTACTAAGATATGGAGCCAGGGACATCTTAAGAATTTTGGGGGCCCTGGGCCAAACTAATTTTGGGGGCCCCTGTTCAGAATAGCTTTGAATTTATGATCCAATTTTAGCTCTTCCAGGTCACTGACAGTGCACAGGCATACTTGTTCAAATTCTAAATGTGTTTACATCTAATAGTCAAGGATAGAGATGTGTGTTTCCAATATTGTAACACAACAGCAACTCACTAAAATTACTGCAAATAATCTCTGTGATAATCCTCCCATTTCTCATATGTGCGATCCTGTTTTGATTTAAAATATTTTTTTGTGGATGTTGCACAAAACAAACTCACTTTCTCTGCAAAATGTCTATAATAGACTCTCACACATCACCCACGTAAAAAATAAATTAAAGGAAAATGGTATTTAATCTATTTAAGAATTATTAAAAGTCATCAGGGCAAGACTTTCTGCAGAACAGAGCTGGCTCTATCAGGGGGCCCCCCTGAAAGGCTGGTGCCCTGGGCCAGAGCCCACTTTGCCCATGCCTTAAAACATCTCTGTATGGAGCTGCTTTCCTCTCTCCCTGCCCATGGGCACTTTAGGCTGTCATGCACCAATGACCACACCCTTGCACCATAGTGCAAATGTGTGTGTTTTCTGTAAGAAATCATTTTTGTAATTGAAGGGGGCCCTTCAAGTATAAAAACTATCCATTACCACTTTCCTTGCTTTGTTTTTGTGCTGTATAATAGAGCACACATACAAAATGGAAAAAACAAGGATACATTAAAACATTTCCCCTTGTTATGCCTGCCTCAAGATATTGATGCAAATCCCTGTCTATGAATGTTTGAAGATAGGTATTTGCATATAAAATAACAGGGATGGTTGCATAAGAACATACATCACTAGTAATCCAGGTACAATAAGAAGATGCTTTGATTCCATTTCCACTAAAGACTTTGAATTGCCCTGCACTCTCCCTACTGCTAACGTGCTCTGTGCTTTTAGTGCAGGTTACCATGGATGTCGCACAGGGAAGCAGGACGATGATGTGGTGTAAATGTTTCAGTTTTCAGTACCAGGGAAGAGGCTAGCTCTTTCCCCAGGTCATACCAAGGAACCATCAATTGGCAGATGAGATTTCTGTGCCACCAACACTGTCTCCATTTAGTACAACCTTTGGACACATCACATTTTAGAGGCAAAGGCTGTTGTAGTTCATTCTTTATTTAGAGATGAAGAAAGATTAGGATGCCTTTTAGCTCTCTATCATCACAGAGAAGTTGTAAATAGTTTGCACACCTTAGGACTGTGACATGTACGGGGACTTATATAGTGGAAGTTTAGCTATAAAGCAAGGGTAGTGGTAGAGAGAAGCAGTGCGAATTAGGTGAGTTTACAAGTGCAAATGGCGTGTAGTGCAACAAGTCACATTAATGCAGACACTGTATTATTTATTTTTCCCTATTTGTTTTTAGTTCAAATATCTTTATTGATGTTATAACATGAAAAACTTCAAGATGGAGACACCACAATTATTTATACAACTGAAAATGCAAGCATGTCCTATTGAAATATGAGTTGAAGCAACAAGACAACTGTAAACAATATTCGAGTCATGGATGCATGAGTGGTAACTAAAATGGCAGACACCTATACTGCCTAAGGAAAATGAGAGTGTGAATTTGAAACGAGAGAGAGAAGCAAGGAGAAACAAGCATTGGCAAAGCCAATAGGTTTGGTGTTAGCCACCAGCCTTTTGGCGATTCTTGTTTTGTTTTGTCATGCTTTTTCCAAAACTTTATTGTCCAGGAAGCTGCCAGGTATTCCACAACCTAAAAAAATGACTAAAGTCAAAAATGTTTTTTGGTCTTAAAAAAACAAAAGAAAGAAAGAAAGAATAAAGCAAGAAAGAAAGGCAGGAAAGGAAGAAAGGAAAGAGAAGGAAAGATAGAATGAAATGAAGAGAAGAAACAAAAGGAAGAGTAAAACAAATTTAAAAAGTATCACTAGTGCTGCAAATCAAACACGACAAAGGCTGATTTTCATCTGGGCAAAGTTTATTGAAGAACCATTGGTGACATTTAGTCCAGAATAAATGTTTTCTGAATAATTGTCCACTTATGAATACACATGTATAATATTGTAGCTTTTGGTTTGTGCACTTCATGCATAGTAAAAGGAAAATAACTTAACACAGAACAGTTTCAAATTGATACAATCTGTTATGCTGTGAAATACCAGCAGTCAGCTATGGAAAGGGCACTTTAAAAGGAGTTTACAACAGCATTGGCAGGAGACAAGAACTGATAAATCGTGAAATGTGGCCTGTGCTATCATCTAGTGTAAAGATATCTGCTTTTACCTCAGGCTCTAAACACAAAGGAATAATGTTAAAACAAAAACACTGGCACTGGAGGCAACTTCCTTGTGTGTAGATCTGCTCATTCTGAAAGAGCAAAATGCAGACCCTCAAAATGAAATTAACCAGTGGCTAAAGTAGTCTGACCCATTGACCCATGCTGTATGCTGTAGTGTGTGGAAGCAAAATGTGAAGGACAGAACAACAGACTAATGGATGAAGAGAGGTGGCTGAAAGCCCCTTTAGGTAAGTATATTATACGTATAATTTTAGTAAAATCAAAAGGTCTTGGCTAATGCCAGACATAACAAGCATTGGCATAGCCAATAGGTCTCGCCTTTGGGACCTTATAAGTGTTTAGCTATGCAACAGTTAATGTTGTTGCACCAAGGATATTGTGCTTTATAACTAAATACTTATAAGGTCACAAAGCGAGACCTATTGGCTATGCCAATGCTTCAAGGGTAGAGAGAAGGGTAGAGAGAGGGGTAGAGAGAGGGGTAGAGAGAGCGAGGTAGAGAGAGAGGTGGAGAGAGGTAGAGAGAGAGAGGTTGAGAGGTAGAGAGAGAGAGGGAGAGAGAGAGGTAGAGGTAGAGGTAGAGAGAGAGAGGTAGAGAGAGGTAGTGAGAGAGAGGTAGAGAGAGAGAGAGGTAGTGAGTAATGTGAAGCATCACAAGTGTGCAGTGCAGACAAGCACCCCAGCTGTGACCGGCAGGTATGCGGCACGTCACTGTGTGTGTGTGCATCAAGAGATGTGTGTGTGTGAGGCCTCTAAAGGAGTGTGCGGGGAGAGATGCATCCGTGTGTAATGTGAAGCATCACGAGTGTGCAGTGCAGATAAGCACCCCAGCTGTGCCCCGGCAGGTATGTGGCACGCCAGGGTGTGTGTGTGTGCATCAAGAGAGGTGTGTGTGTGAGGCCTCGAAAGGAGTGTGTGGGGAGAGATGCATCCGTGTGTAATGTGAAGCATCACGAGTGTGCAGTGCAGATAAGCACCCCAGCTGTGCCCCGGCAGGTATGCGGCACGCCACGTTGTGTGTGTGCATCAAGAGAGGTGTGTGAGGAGAGGCCTCTAAACGAGTGTGCATGGAGAGAGGCATCCGTGTGTAATGTGAAACACCACAACGACTGCACAGTGCAGACAGACACCCTTTGGGATGTGAAACGTCACAATAGTGTACAGTGTAGACAAACACGTGCAAATGATGAGGAACTTCTAAAATGAGAAATTGCTGAAAAAGTGAGCAGTGCAAACCAACTCAAGTATCTAAGGTGAAACATCCACAGTATTGTGCAGTATACAAAAACACACGTAGGTAATATGACACTTAAAACACATTTACGTGAAACCTCTAAACAAGTGTGCAGTGTAAATAGACAACCCAATATAATGCGAACCTTCTACACACGTTTGCAACGTATACAAACGGTACAATTTAATGTGAAACTTCGCAACACGGGTGCAGTGTAGACACTCTTCCCTGCTTAATCTGAAACTTGTAAACAACTGCTGGATGCAAAACCGTTCTGTAATATGAAACTTCTAAAATATGGGTAGTGTAGAGAAGCGGCAGTGTAGAGAAGCTTCCTTATGCAATGCGAAACTTCTATAAAGATGTGCAGTGCAGAGCAGCTTCCTTGTGTAAAGGGAAGCTTCAAAAGATCCGTGTGTATGGTGAATCTCCAAACAAGTGTAGGGGAGAGGGTGTAGCCTTACGGCTAGAGCGGTCGACTTTGAAGCTGGGTAACCAGGTTCGAGTCTTGGCAAGGACGCTCAACATCCTGTGATTCTGGGCAAATCACTTAATCTCCCCGTGCCTATCTGTAACAAAACTGGTGCTTAAGCAAGGGGCTTTGATACCCGATTTCTCGGGTCTAGTTCGCACTATATAAACCTCTAAAATATTTTATTTTTTTTAAACGTAGAACAGACCGCGTTGTGTATTGTGAAACTTTTCAACTAATGTGTAGCGTGGCCAAACACCAGTGTGTAAAGTGAAACCTCTACAAAAGTGTGCAGTGTGAAAACACCACCTTGTTCTCCATGAAGCCTATCAACGAGTGTACAGTGTAGACAAACACCCGAATGTAGTGTAAACTTCTCAACAATGTGAAACAAGTAAACACACCTTCAGTGCAGACAAACACCCATGTGTGCTGTGAAACTTCTAAAACCAGCGCGCGCCTCGCGCTGAAAGTTAATTTAAAAAAATAAATAAATGAAGCTGATAGCCGCGCGGCCGTGAAAGTGAAAGGAAAATGAAGCTGACGAGGAGGGAGTGGGAGGAGGGGGAGGAGGGGGGATGGAATTCACGCGCTGTAGAAAGCCAGATGGCAGCTGTGCACGTCGCGCGCGCTTGTGCGCTTGCGAGCAGCAGGCGTGACCACACGCTCGTGCACCATGGCCTTTTGCTTGCGGGTAACCGCACGGAAAAGGCCATGACGCGCGAGCGTCTGGTCAGCTTTGAAAAGCCCCTAACTTAAAGTCTCGCAGAGCAGCACTTGCGCGCTACTCGAGGCTCGACCTAAAAAAAGGGACAAGAAAGGAGAGACCCAGATAGTCATGGCTAGGGACGGAGAGTAGATATTCCAAATATTATCTACTTATGGTTAATTATGTGTAGTTGTAGTGGTGGTGTAAAGGAAAACGGAGCCTTCGGATAAAAAAAGTATAAATATTTTAATATAGTAGTTTGTGTAGAGTGCATATCCTGTGTTAATGGAGGTATCCCATAAAGGTCTAGGATACAACATTCTTAAATACCAAATAAAATACTATAAATTAATAAATACTGTTGCATTTGTGAATATAACTGGCTTACGTCCATGTGTGCTATGAAAATTTATCCACTTGCTTCCATTGGAATAGTATGCTGTTGACAGCTATCACAAATAACAAATGATTCAAAGGAAGTTCTTTAGTTAATGCTAAATTTAGGAGCCGCTTTGAGGACCCAAGCAAATCAAAGAAGGATTACATGAGGCATGGATAGGGAGGATTTCTGAAATAATTTGTAACACTATGTTCAAAAGATATTAACATACTTACATTCATTAACCTTGTTCTGAATGGCAGTGCCAGCCAATGGAAAGTGGTAGTTGACATATTTTGTGCATTATCTGAGTGGTCCAATAGGTCATATAAATGGTCATGAGCTAAACTGGGCAATTGTGACAGTCATTTGGAATCTAAAAGGAGATTCCTTCACGCACAGCCATTGATCATGTGCTGTTCAGTTTAAGTTAAATTTAGCAAGTGATCAATTCCTGACGATGCCTTGATTGAGCTACCAGTAAACCTATTGAATTTCATCATTAAATCTTTGGTAAAGGCCACCCTTAATTTTAGAAAGTTGTAAATTCACTATCAGGCAGTTTATATTTCTGTTTAACTGTGCATGTTTAGGGTGTTGACAATCACAAGGGTGAGACACACTGCTGAATCCCCTACTGTCCAATTGTTCCAGGAGATGGATTTTCTCTCAATTCTCAGGTTATTATTCTTCCACAATGAGCTACGTTTTGATTTAGCTAATGAATATGATAGTTCATCTATATTCTGTATTATAGTGATTGTGTCTGTTATTATTGCTGCAGAGGTAGCTCGTGTGATAAAGGATTGAGCGATAAGCTTTAATGCTGTCTCTATTGAAGTGTCTGACCATTGAGGGGTAGATCCAGAAACAGGTGAAATGGTTGCCTAATGAAAACCAGGTGATATTTGCAGACATCCTGAAAATGTATTGCCTTGTAACTTTTTAAAGAAGCAGGCACATAACTGCAGCAGTAACATTTACAGTAGGTAGTTGACAATTGACAAGATGGGCCATTGGATTGCTTCAGCATTATCCCACCACTTAGGTTACCTAGGAACCCCACAAAAAGAATATCTACATATGTTATATTATCCATCTGACATGTAACACTCAACCCGTTCCCCATTTTCTTATTAAAGTGCACTTTGCTTGGCTAAATTTCTGATTTGTGTGTATTTAAAGGGTAGCATGAAACTGAAGAGAAGTTGAAAAGAAAGGGATGTATCACCATCAGAAAAACAGCATAATGTCATGCACGCATGGCTCTGCTTTACAAGATTTAGATCTTTCCAACGTATTTTCCCAATTTTTATTAATATAGTAGATGAAGGGGAAACAATATTTTTAACATTCCTTGACATATGGACACTTGCATCCACATAAATACAAACATTTCATTCTCGCTGGTGTGCTACATTGATACATTTTTCATACTCTGTACTTGATCAAATTTGAATCTATTTCCACAACATATTTTGTGTTTATTCGTGACACTGTTGCTAGACATCCACAGTACAAACTTCAGTGAATCTATGTTTGTGTGCCTAAAATTAAATAATGTATATTTTAAAGGTAGAAATCCAGAAGCTCCTGCTAACTGGAAATCTGCAGTTTCAAAGGACATATTCAAACAGAAACTCCCTGAAGATGATGAAGATATACCGTTTGGATATGTCTTGATTCATTCTCACCTTCTGTAGTAAATAGGATACTCTATCACAGTCATGTGGAATATTATTAATAGTGCATGAGCCAAAGCACAGAGATAAAGGTTCGGAACAAATGTGACCATCAAGGGATACATAGTGAGCAGATTTACAGATCATTCAATGGATTTGTTGATGTGAGTTGCATGCAGTCATATCAATTCAGCCTATACCATCCGTGATTTATCTTTATGTTGGTCATACTAAAATTCTTTACATTTTCTAAGGAGGAAAGCCCTGGATAGTCATTCCTGTCACACTATCAACTACTATATAATACAGTCTCCTCCAGTGACACAGGCAGCATTAAATTAATATTTAACTTTTTGAAACCTAATTTTGAAAGGGATATGTGCTCGGTATGCTGACTCATTGGACTAATATTTTTATTGCACAAATCTTTGTTTGACACTAGGTTTAGAGGTGTGAATCCTGGTAGTTCCATTCAGCCTTTCAGCAATTAAATTTTGCCTTTTGCTGAGCACAGTGCAGCCGATTTGTCTTCCTGAATCACTGCCATTTGGTAGATGATAGTGGTGAAAGATGGGACTGCAGTCTGTGTTGTGCAGGGGGAAGGATACTCATTAGGTGAGACCCAGTCTTGAGTCTTTAACTGATCACACTCTTCAGTTTGATTGATGACAGCCAGGAGCAGAAACCTCACACATCCTTGTGCCTCTTTCTTGGGTGCGTCTGGCTGGTGACAACCTTGCCATGCATAGCATCACTTTACACAAATGTTGTGTCTGCAGAGCAGCCTTGGAAAGCACACTTGGTTGAGAACTGCCACACACCAGTTCTGAAAGCGCAGATAGTAGATACACATCTTCTGTTTACTCATACTGTATAAAAGCGGACTCACTGGCTCGTTTATTTTTCACAGGACTGTTATATAGCCTTTGCCTGACAGCCAGTTTGTCATAGGTGAGGGGACACCCTCTGGATCTCACCCTTGCTGCAAGAGCTGTTCACCTGCCCTGATGTACCTAGAAGCTGGCCTGCCTGTTGAGAGAGGGAAGGAGCGTGCCACTCTAGCAGGGGAGTGACTGTTCATGGGGAGCAAGATGCTGCATTACATCTGCGTGATAGGGTCTACCAGAAGAGGAAGAGTGGCGAGTCATCTGTGTGCCCTGGTGTTTGCAGGCAGCAGATTCTTCCCCCTGTTTCCTGGTGGGAAGTGTGCAGTGTAACTGAAGAGCACTGGAGCCAAGTATGGGCTATGATCCAGGGCAACTGTGCCGGAATTGAAGCTGCAGCAGGCCCTGAACTGAAGTGCAAACTAAGTAGGTGACCTGAACCACTGCACCCAAATAAGAAAATGTGGTTTTGTCTGAGTCATAATTCTCCAGATAGAGTGAGGCCTATACTGATCCTTGCTATCCAACTGAGAACAGCCTCTGCATGGCTGCACCATCCCAGACCTAATCGGGCAAAGAAATATTGCACTGGTCTTCAAGCTCCTTCTTACCGAGCTGGTGTGTGACCCAGTGACTCCCGGAACAACTGTTCCTGCATCCACGGGGCAAACCCATTTACCGGAGGATGCAGAGAAGCACATTAAATTGAAGCATATCTAGCAACTTCATCCAAAATGGTCCAAAATTGATACTTCATTGTCCAGCCCTACTACTGTACCTCAGGGTGTCTCACTAGGTTCAGTCCTAGCTCCAATGCTCTTCAATCTCAAGTGGGAGATCTCAGTTCACCCAAATGCCACATAACACAAGGGGCGTGACACCATATTCCTGAAGAAAAACAACAAAATGTAAGTCAGTTAAAAGAAGATAAATCAAGTCTCAGGATGTTAAATTCTCATAAGAAACCAGCCTGGAGCAAACTTAGAGCAAGATGGCGCCAGAGTAATTCTCCACTACACCGCCTCCCGAGCCGCAAGCAGTTCTCGGCCATTGACTATGCTTCCTGGCCAGCGGACGCTGCTCCGTAATCTCCTGTTCCTTCTTGGAAGACGCCGTCATTGTTTCTTTCACGGGTCTGGCGCTGGCATTCTTTACCCGGGGATACAAGACTATCTTTGCTTTGGGATTGCTGCCGCTTTCTCTTTGATCTGCTCCGCGGCTCCCGGGCATCTTCAGCAGGCTCTGCTGAAAGAGACAGGCTGCAATCTGGGGCTGAATATGGTGGCCCGCAGTGCAAGAGGGACCAAGACAAGGACTGCTCCTGCTAACATTGGAGCCACTGGCACTGGCATGATGGCCCCAGACACGGACTCTGTGTCCAAAGGTAAACGGGACGCGAGGGGCAACAAGAAGGCCAAAGGGAAAGCAGTTGGGGGGGGAGCATTAAGAGAGGGACGGACTCCCAACCCTCTATCGCAAATTTGTTTTCCGCTTCCAGCGCCTTGGGTCCCAAGGGGAAGAGGACGACAAGCCTTGAAGGAGATGGGGTAGATGCCGAGCCCCCCGAACTGGTAATAGACAATACTGGGGTATTCGATTTGGAGCAGCAGTCTGACCCTTGTTCTACCAGCTGTCAGAACCTGGCTTTAATCACGGTGCCTTGCAGGCACTATGAGCTCTTTGGAGGTTGGCTTAGACTCCACGTCTTTGTCTCCGGCTATTGCCGTAGGGGGCTCTAAGGTCCAGGCTGGGACACCCCTAGACTTGACTGAGCAGAGAGGGTGTAGTTCTAATTTTGCCGCTTCTGAGAAAGGAGGGGCCACTGGCAAACTGCTGTCTCATGCAGCTCTGTCCCCTGAATTGGCAGGGAGCACTTCTTCTCGGTCTCCGACGGCTCAGACTCTACAGCTGGGGGGAGCTCACTCACCTCAAGTGATGGGGATCAGTCAGACTCCAATTGTGGTCATTTTGCTCAGGAGAATGGCACCGTACAGCGCCTGAAAACCGTTGTTGTGTCCTTCACTGTTCTTGTTTAGGTGCTATTGAGAGAATGTGCTTTTTTTTTATGAACTTGAAAGCATAAGAAATTGTGGTAGCTGCAATTTTAGACTGATGGTATCTTGTTATTGGGGGGTTCCCTTGTTCGAACTCTCTTGTCTTATTTTTTTTACTTTGCTGCTTCATTGATGGAATAGATATGGAGCTATATGGCGAACTTAATGCACTTTAGAATTGCTTCTCTTAATGTCTGTGGCTTAAATGATATACGAAACAGGCAGAAGATCTCACAGGGTTTATGTCTGTTGGGGGCAGATTTAGTCTGCCTCCAGGAAACACACATTGAAGGATCACAGACAAATCTCCTAAATACTATGGGATACACCCTGGTTGGTGGGACAACACAAGGCGCACGGGTTAGAGGGGTTGCCATTTTGACTCGGCGCAATGGTCTGTTTCAGACCAAGCAAACTCAATCGGATCCTCCCAGGAGATGGGTGCTGACAGAATGTAAGCTATCATCTAAGCCCTCCTTCACCCTATGTTCAATTTATGGGAGCACAGTAGATGACCCCGGAGTAATTAACTGGCTTACAGGGGAATTAGCTCATTGGCCTCTCCGTGTTATAATATGTGGGGACCTTAACATCAACTTACCCTGTGATTGGGACATGGATACACAGTCGCGTTACTCAGGCCGGAAACCTAAAGTTTTACAGGCCTTGAGAAACCTATTCCACACGCATGGGCTGGCTGATGCTTGGGCACATTTAAAACCTAATCAATCAGGGTACACCTACTATTCTGCGCCCCATCAATCACATGCCCGACTTGATTATTTTTTGGTGTCCTCTTCTTTAGTTCAGGATATCAGCATTGATATTATTCCACGATTCATGTCGGACCATAACCCTTTAATTTTAGGTGTCAAGGGAATGTCCTTCTGCAAGGAAGCTCCGTCTTGGAGCTTTGAGAGGGCGCTGCTGTTCAATAAAGATTATGAAAATCACATGAAAAGCTGGTTACAGGACTTTCTCGAGAGAAATATTGGTTCTGCTCCAGTCGAGGTGGTTTGGGACACCCTGAAGGCGTGTATCCGGGGGGAGACTTTGCAGTTTTCTCTTAGGAAGAATAGGCAGGAGAAACTGCAGATCTTGGAGCTTCAAGTAAAACTAGCAAGGGCAGAGGAAAAACTTATCGGAGCTGTCCAGAAGAGGGAGGAAATTGAGCCAGTACAACTAGAAGCTGCAACAGTGAGAGCCGAAATCGGCGCAATTTTGGCCGAGAAAGCTGCCGCTAAATGGGCCACTGCGCGTGAAAAATCTACGAATTCAGTGAGCAAATCGGTCATCAGTTAGCTCTAAGAACCAGGCAGCATCTTACGAATAATACCATACTTTCTATTCGGGCCCCTTTAGGGGGAATTACCAGTGAGCCGAATAAAATTCAAACCGCCTTCCGTCAGTTCTACCAAGACCTGTATACTGACGAAGATACTGGCTCTCCAGCTGCTAGACAAAAAGCTATTGACAACTTTCTAGACCCGGTCTTGATATCATGCCTCAGTTTAGAGGATCATGAACATCTAGAGGATCCCCCTTCATGGGAGGAGATTGCCATGGCGATGTCTAGTCTACCTGATGGTAAGGCGGCTGGTACCGTTTGTATATCGGTAGAATTTTATAAAGTTTTTTCTACGCAGATTAAAAAGATTTTTAAGGCCTTTTTGGTTCAAATTTTTAATGGCTTGACTCCACCTTCATCTTGGTCGACTGCCAAAATTATCATCTTTCCTAAGAAGGATAAATCTCCCCTGGAAATGGGCTCTTACCACCCTGTAACGCTCATCAACGGAGATTCTAAAATCTACTCCAAGATCCTTGCTTCCCAGGTATCTGCCATTATTGAAAAACTTGTCTCCAAATGGCAACATGGGTTTATTCCCCCAAAAAGTACTACCGATCATATCCAGAGGACCATTACTCTGTTTGACGTGGCACAGACTACAGGAGACCCGATGGCGTTAATACTTCTCGATGATGAAAAAGCTTTCGATTGGGTCTCCTGGTTGTTTCTGTGGAACGTCATGCAGAGAATGGGTTTCGGGCCTGGGCTTATTCAGGCCGTCAAGGCTCTATATATAAATCCTACGGCTAGGGTTTTGATCAATGGGCAATTGACAGAGCAACTTGTAAAAACACGGGGGACCCGTCAGGGTTGCCCCTGCTCCCCATTGCTCTTTGCAATGTATATCGGCCCATTTATCAAAAGCCTTGAAAACAACCAAGGGATCCCAACCATCTATAGACATGGCTTTGAAACAAAAATCATGGCCTATGCGGACGAACTGGCTTTTGTGACCCCGGACCCCTGCAAGGCTATAGAAGCTATAGAACGAGAGGCCCAGAAGTTCGGGGCGGTCTCCGGGTATGCTCTTAACAAAGGAAAAACCCAGATAATCGTGAATGATAAGATCAATAGGATTGATAGCAGAGTTGTTACTAAAGCAAGGTATCTTGGGGTGAACATCTTGGCTGATACAGACCTGGTAGTTGGAGAGAATCTAGTCCTGTTAGCCTCTGAGACAAAGAAGGCACTGAATCGGCTTAATAACTTACACCTGTCATTAGTTGGCCGGTGTAACGTCCTCAAAATGATTTTTTTCCCCAAACTTCTTTACTTTTTTAGAGCTATCCCCCTCGAATTTACCAACATAATGCTAAAGAAATTTGACAGTCTTTTTTCACGGTTTATTTGGGCATATTCTCAGCCAAGGAGGTCGTTAAAATATCTATCTCTTCCTCGCGAGAGAGGCGGCTGGGCACTTCCAAACCTGAAAATGTATTACTGGTCCACTATCTTGCAGATTTGCCCAGTATTGTTACAAGATCGGCCTTTAGCTTTGACTACGGACCCCCTGTCTCCATTTGAACTATTACTTGGGTCAGATGCTTGGGGGTGCCTGTGGCGCCAGCTCGAGTATGGCTATTATAAAAAGGTAAGGTTCAAGATCCTTCGAGTATGGCTATTATAAAAAGGTAAGGTTCAAGACCCTTATAGGAACTTATAAGGTCTTTACCGCCATGCGCAGGCTAATGGGGATCGGTAGATTGAACTACTGCACCCCTACTAGTAGCAACAAGAACCTGCCAGATATATTTGGGGGCTCTTACTTTCTAACCTGGCTTAACTCCGGCATTAATAGACTTGGGGTCCTGTTTTCGATTGAAGGTGTTTTGGCTTTTGAGGATCTGAAAGTTCAGTTTGGTTTAAGTCATAAGGAGGCCTTCAAATATGGAGCTATTAGGAACTTCTTGTCACGCAAGGCAGGAGGGCCCTCGGGGTTCACTAAATGTGAGCTTATCGAGAGATTGCTAAATCCCGTTATCCCCCGAATCGGGACCATCTATGGTATCCTTAACAGCTTTATGCCGGACGATTTGTCCAAAATTTCAGGGAAGTGGCAACTGAAATTAGACATTACCAACAATGTCTTTCAGCTAGCTCTTCAATCTGCCCAAAGTGATTTACTTTCAGCCAATTTACAAGCCCAATTTTACAAAACATGTTTTTTCTTGTATTACACCCCGAGTAAAATCGCAAAATATGGAACGGGCAGAGGCACTAATTGTCCCCGGTGCTCTGAATATAGTGCAGATTCCGTTCATATGTTTGCCACGTGTGAGAAACTTGGCCACTTGCTAACGAAGATCCAAGGCTTTCTCCGTTTAGTTTTATCTCGAGATATCCTGCTTACTCCCACCGTAGTTCTACTGGGAGTACAAGACACCATAGATAGGAAAAGTGGAGGGGCTCTAATCTTCATCGCCATGGCAATCTATAGGTTGTGTATTACATCGGCTTGGTTAGACCCCAATCCGCCCCTATTTCAGCAGTGGGTGGCCCGGCTATATTCCATACACAACCTTGAGAAAGCTATCTATGCTAAGAAGGGTATCCGGGCTAAACGGAAAGGATTGGTAATTTGGGGACCTCTGTCTAGCTGGCTTTGTCAGACAAACCTACATTAAATTATGGGAGGGGTGTACCCCACGTACTACCAAGCTTGTCTGACAGACCGCAAGAGGTTTGTACAGCTTACCCACTATTTAGAAGAAGGGTTCTGCCCATCATGTTTTTCTCATGCACCTTTTGCACTTTCTCCGCGCACTTTGCACTTTTCGCATGGATCACTTTATATTTGTGAATGTATTTATGAAAACTGAATATTTACACTTTTGCACTGAAGATTTGGGGCCTGAACAATTGTGTTATGATCATCGTTTGCTACGATCCACGATATTGACGGTCTAATATGATGGATGAACTTTATTTTAATGTAAAATTGGACTCATTTCTAATAGATGTGACCTTTTTTTTTTCAGATAGTGTTGGACCGGGAGGGTTAGGGTGGTGGGGGGGGCGACCTCGCACTTCGCCGCTTTGTTTTTTCCTGCTTGCTTGTAAACTCAAAATGATAATAAAAGAATTTTAAAAAAAGAAACCAGCCTGGAGCATTTTGTAATATTAAATAGGCTGCAGACATCCCACAAAAATGAATACTCTGAAGCACACTTGGTAAATAACTGGCTAAATTGTAATTACCCATCTGTGAATGGTGTACTAAGAAAAACCGATGATAATGCCATCATTGTGGCAAAGATAAGGTTGCTGGTAACAACAGACAGGGTATGGCCCCTAGGAAAACAAGACCTTGTTGCACTTCACTTGATAGCTGTTGCTGAACTTTGGTAAAATAGTTGAGAATGAGTGTAGGCTGTGATGAGTAAGGAATGAATATGAAGGTTGTCAATGTGTGTAGGGTGAAAGGTCTATAGTAGTTGCTGGTTGATAAAAAGGAATGGTAAGTGACAATGGCTATTTATGTATTTGTATCCCTGACTTCACTACTGGTTTAGAGAAAAAATGAACTTCATAACTATGACATCAACAGGGACCAAGCAGCTGCCATGTACTAGAGTCTCAAGGAGCCAACAGATAATGATGTCAGGTATATCATTGTGAAACTGATTTGAAGAGGTAGGCCATAAATCCTTGTGAATGGAAAGCAGATTATGCTTTTATAAAGTCTTCCATGACAGACTGCCATGATCTTGAATGATAGCTATGGGAATGGCTGATTTGTTCTTTCTTTTTAGTGAGAAGGATCACTAGATTGTTTTTTTTTGTTTTTAGTGATGGATCTTGCCATGGTGAACATGGTTTTTGTATCCTTCCACAATTTCTATGATTGCTGTGATGATACGAAGGTTGTTCACAATGAAGCACTTTGAAATTAACGTATCCAATCTTAAAATTTTGAAAAGCAGCCACACACTGTCAGAGGAGCCAGTGGTGATCCATGCGCAATCCATGCGCAATGGGGTAGTACTATCAGGTATATTTTCACTAAACAGTAGCTGATCTACCTAGGAGATGATAGATTTAAGCACAGAAAGTGACGATTGGGAATGGCTGCAAGAAAAGTGCTATTACTGTCAATGTAAGATAAGGACAATCACTGCACCACTCTCCTTATAGCTTTCATCTTCACTCCAATCTCTCACAAGGATCTGAAAGCTCACCTCATCCTTTCTTTCTTTCTTTATTCTTTATTCTGTCGTTTATGGCCATAAAAGACAGAAGCAAAACAGAGCAATTAAATGGTTATAAACCAAATAACTCCATCAACCTCAACATATCTTATAAGATAAATGATCCGATAACCATAAATCAGAATAGCTAATGCTCAACAAAATAAAACTACAACACTTAAGTCATTTAAAACAATTTGCATATCCGCATATAAAGTGCATAGTGCATCTATAAAAGTTGAACTAATCAAGTACAGTAAATATCTAAAATCAGAATAAAAACATTTTAAAACAAGCAGTACTATTTGTCCACAGTTTTCCTAGCTAAAACAGTTGCTTTAAGGAAAGAACACACCCCGACACAGATAATTGGAGTATTTAATGATTGCAATTTGTGCAAGGCCTGTTCACAGCTTCGGTACCCCAAGGATTTTAAAAGCGGTTTCAAAAGAGTCTCCAGGCATAACTAAAATAATTACAAAAAAGTATGTAATGCATTAGTGATTGTGAGGAAACCCCATCACAGGGATGAGCTCTTGAGGGGCCTCCCAAGGCATCAGTTGGCATTCTAAAACTCATAAGCCGCCATACCGAGCCTGATCTAAAACAAAAGAGATGGGACGTTTCCCATTTTGTTAGTTCAAGAGAAAGATAAAGAATGGACTCTGAGCTGGCAAGGATACAGTAGTAAGTTGAGACAGAGCTCTTGGCTAGCTCCTTCTGCATTCTTACCTCAGCACAACGTTCCAAAAAGAGACTTTTTATCCTAGCTTTGTCTCTTTTCTGTACCCTAATTGGAGGCAGGAACAACAGAGACAAACCCAACACTTGAAAGGTTGTGTCGATGTATTTCAACCACGATATAGAGCCCCAATTAGCCAGACAGAGACAATCTGAAATGATCTCTCTACAGAATGTGATTTGGGGACTTGTCCATATACTGACCCAAAGACGTAGAGGTGCCATTCAGACACTATCCTCAATAAAACGTTGCTTAATCTCTGTGTGTAGGATAAAATTAGAGGGTGAGGGGGGAGCTGTAAAAAAAACTCCTACATAAACGATCTTCCTCACGCTGAAGGGAAGAGCTCTTGCAAGAGCCTCAAATCCCTGCCCCATACACCTCATCCACATGCCACTCCCAGCCTCCCACAAACAACCTACAACTCCAGTTGAACTGCTTCATTCACTCTGACCTGGCACTTTGGACATCAATTTGACTTTGGCAGATGGCCTGCTGGGTTGTTCATGGCCTTGGTTTCTGCCCCTCAGTGGAGGACTCGCCCTGGCAGGGAGCTCATTTAGCCTTAAGTCAATCCACTAGTGCAAAAGATGCCCCTAAGGCAGAGGTCAATGCTGAGCATGCCACCATGTTGAAGAGGTCCACTCAGCATTATTTTTATTTTGCACAGGTTTCATTGCTCAGAACACAATAAAAATTGTCTCTAACTTGTTTGGAATTTTCTCCCTCTATGTCAAGGAAATTCTTCTGCCCGGAACAGGAAAAATCATTGTTAGTGTATCTGCCCTAAATAGTAGATGCAACTGCCACTGCGATAAGGCAACTTTGCGGCAGATGGGCTACCTGTCAAATGCGTCTGAGGGTGGGGCCATCTGAGGCATTGACACCTGAAACCTGCTGCTCCTCTTGCCTTTAAATGGGAAGAGGAAACCATGGGATTGAAGAGGCTTCCACTTTCCATCCTTTAATTAAGGCCTTAATGTACTCAAATCCCCCATATAAATATGTCCACAGAGTGAAACTAGAATTTTGCCACACTTCTATGCCTTCTGCATGTTTGTACACTAGTCAACTTTTCACTTGCCTCCACAGTATGCTTATGCTCATGTGCTAACCATGTATCCAGGACCACCTGGCTTGGACCACTATCGGCATACAATGAAAACATGGGCCATCTTGAACCTACTTTCCCAGTGTGGATTAGATACCTGCATGCTGCCACCTAACTGTTTCTCTTGCCTCTGCTTACTGCAAGCAGCAGATGTCTGATTGAGTATCGAAGACAAAAATATTGTGTGGGCAGAGTTTCGTGTCAAAAATATCAAGGACCAAAATATCGAGAGGGTAAGTGCAAATAGGTAAGTATAGATTTACTAGTCTTAAATCCACATTGTGTACCTTGAAAATATATATATAGCCAAGGTGCGTAGATGTGGAGTTAAGTATAGTAAAACTTTACTTTCCCATAGAAACTTACCTTCACAATATTGTTGTCCTCATTCTTGAAACAATGTTTGGTCCGTACAATATTTTTCCCTCGATACTTCGTCCAAACACCGTAAGCATCCATGAGAACCCTCTGTAACCTTCTTAGTCAAGCTTGTATTTTTGCCCCAAATCCTCTTCCCTTGCATTCTCCAATTTCCTCTGTGGGCACCCTGTAACCCTGTAGACATGCTATATAAGTGCATCAAAAATAAATAAATAATGAATTAATTAAATAGACTGCCACACCATTCTGAAGCCCTCCTCTGGGATTTGTGGTTTCATCTTGTATTGAAGGTGATGCTGGTAGAGCAGACATTAAGAAATATTATCAATGTCAGGTTGCTTTGTTACATTCGAGAGGAGTGGGAAACAAAAGAATCTGGCAGCAAGGACAATCGTGGGAGGGATGCCAAAGAGGTTAATCAAGAACTAAAAAGGCAAACAAAAAACCATAGTTGTCTAGCGTAGCATAAGGAGCTCCTCGGGGCACATGAAGGCACTGAAGGACAGATCAGAGGGACAGTTCTGCTGTGTAAAGCTTAAAAGTGTGCACTTGTATATTTTTAGTCCTTTCATCCTTCGCCTTTCATGTAGATTCCCAGTCACACTATTATATGAAAGTTAATACTCGAACAATGCGCGGGAGGGAAAAATGGAAGAAGTAGAAGAAATGAGGGGCGATGCTTTACGTTTTGTTTATTGTGAGAGGCACTTATGTCAGATTAAAAACCCAGATTTTTTTTTTAATTTTCCTTTTGAAATCTCTGTTTAATAAAATGCACTTTTGCCCCATGATCTTTTAACTGCTCTAGTTGTGGTACACTAAAAAGGGGGCATAGTTAGCCTTAATCTGTAGACCATGAAATACTGGAATATTTCACGAGTTCCCCCTAAGAAATCGAGGTAAAACACATGTCTTGTAGCCAATTTCTTTGTAAAAAAAATGACCTGTAAAATTGCAAACATTTTTATCACAATTTCCTTCGGGGAAAGAATCCCCAGAATTTGCCTTCGGGACATCAGGTTCACTCACTCCACCCACTCAATATATTTTATCCAGAATATGTATGGCCCATCACGTTGAAAATCAGATTGCCGTTATAAAACATTAGTTATCAGTAGCATACCATCTACTGATTGCAATTTAGAGAATGAAGAATGGAAATAATAAACACAACCCCTGTTACGTTAGTAGTAATAATGTATTTAAAAGTAGATTTCGACTCTGTGACATATACGTTCTGATTGATAAGGATTTTTCATCGATCTCCAGCTACAAATGTAATTATTTACTGTGTATGAGTCTGATTTACATAATGCAAATCTAGCTGCAAAACAATGGAATGCTGTGCATGCTGGGAGTGTTCTGTAGCTAGTGAAGGGAGAGGGTAAGTGTGAAGGGGCATGCTGCAGCATTGGCAGGGGAGACAGTGACAGAGGAAGGATGACAGCGTGGGGTGGCGAGTAAGAGAGAGGCTGAAAAGGTGAATACTCAGAGTAGCATCTTACTGGGAATTGGCCAGCAACTGTGAGCTCAGCCTTTGATGAGATGTTGCTTGAAAAGATGAGGGGGCATATGTACAAGGAGTTAACGCCGCGTTAGCGGCACTTTTCTGCCGCTAATGCGGCGATATTTTTATCGCCCTATTAACAAGATGTCGCTAACAGCTGTTAGCGACAGATTTCTGGCGATACCGGCCGTTTCCAGCATGGCCACCTATATTAGCGATAACTATCGCTAATGATATGCAAGGTAGGCGTTCCCGTGCTAAAACGCACGCTAACCCCACTTTGCGATATTTACAATGATCGCCCGGACCCCCGATATGTTAAAAAAACAGCCGCTAAAGCCCGTTAGCGGCTGGGACTTAAGACCAGAAAATAGCTGGTCTTAAAAATGGAGAGAACACTCGGGGCCTCATGTCAGCAGGTTTTGGTGCTGGACAGCGCTGCAAGCAATGTTGCTGCGCTGCCCTGCGACAAAATTACAGGGCAGGAATGTGCACCATCAATAAGATAGTGCGCATTCCTGGGCCTCACTCATGAAAAGTGTTGCAGTGCAGCACTACGCCCTTCTTGCGACTCCATGGATGCGCTGTTTTCACTGGACAGCGCTCCATGACGCAAGTAATGACAGATACGTCTGGAATCCTGACGTATCTGTCTGCGCTAATGTCACGCATTGCTGCTGTTGTGTCACAAGCATGACGCAACTCCAGCAATGCATGGGGCCAGCCTATCCCAGTGGCACTGCGTCACCCTTACGCCTGCCATCAGGCAGGCATAAGGTACTGACGCAGTGCCGTCCTACAATAGTCTCAGTGAAATCTGAGGGATTTCACTGTGCCACTCCTATGAGGCCTTGTCGCGTATGAACGCACACCCTGTGTACATCATACCTGATGCAGGTATGATGTGGCACAGGGCTTCACAAGGTCACGCATATGCCTACATCCGCCACTTTGCAAGTACGGCGCTACGTGGTGCTAGTTTTGCCTGGTCCATTCTTGAGGGGTGCCAGGGTGTCAGCGCAGTTGGAGATCCATCGGTGGCCGTTGCGCACTGCGGTGTCATCGTCTGTAAGCGTTAGCGGAGTGGTGGTGCTGAGGGAGTTGACGAAACGTTCTTCGGTGGCCTTGATGGCGGTGGTGTACGGTGGGCATGGTGAAGACGTGATGTATACAATTATGGTCGGTCCAGGAGAGTCCGGTGGTGTGGCTGTAGTTGAATTTCCCGCTGGTGGAGGAGACATGCTTGACCGTGTGTCCTGCTATGTGGCTTGCTGCGGTGACTAGCTGCTTGAGTCTGAGGTTGGTGAGCTTCCCCAGGAGGGGGTGGTGTTCTGGTCACTGGGGTTGTCCAGGTGGAACTTGAGTTCACCGAGTAGGATGTCGTCGGTGGATGGGAGAGCCTGGGGTACAAGGAGGTCTACAATGGTATCGGAGAATGGGGGGCCATGGACCGGGGGGCCTGCAGATGAGGGTGCCGCAGAGGATGGGCTTGGGGTTGGTCCGGATCTGGGAGTTGAGGTGCTCCATGGTCACCGTTGGGTCATTAGAGTGCGTGGTCAGTCGGAGTGTGCTTCTGTAGGTGATGGCAATGCCTCCACCTGGAGGGTCGGGGTGGTCCTTGCGGGTGATTCAGTAGCCGTCAGTGATGGCGATGTCCGGTCCGGAGCAGAAGTTGGTCCTGGCAGGCAATATGGTGTCCAGCGTTGATGGCGAGGAGGGTTCTGGCGTCGTAGCGGTGGAGTGTCCGAGAGGAAGGGTCCCTGGTACGGTCCAGGGGCAGACGGGCTTGCCTATGGCTTACCTTTGGCACGGGAGACGTCCATTACAACGCAGGCATTACATCGTAATGCCTTTACAACGCTTCTCCAACCATGCAGCTGCCTCTACATCGCATTCCATTACAACGCATTGTGAGGTCAGTAATGGGGTATTTTTAAGTTTTAGGGTGGGTACGGGTTTCATGTGTTGGAGATGAAATTTGGAGTGTGCTGTGGGGTCAATTATGAAATTTGGGGTGTGTTTTGGGGTCAATTATGAAATTTGGGGTGTGCATTTGGGTCAAATATGATTTTTAGGGTGTGTTTTGGGGGCTCACAGATGAATTTTAGGGTCCACGGTTTGCTTTGGGGTGCAATGGTTAGCTTTAGGGTTGCACTCACTGAAGTGGGAATAGTAATTTTTACATCTCCGCTATGCAACACCTTCCCTACTGTTGCAATATGCCTAGTATAAGTATGCATTGTAATAGAATGCGATGTAATGGTATGCGTCGTAACTTCATATATACCTTTGGCACACCAGTGGTACGCCCGCTGCGCATGGCCGCACAGCGGCCGCCATTGAGAAGTGCTGCAGGGGGGGACTGGACAGCTGGGAGGTGCGAAAGGCTGGAAAGAACACTGGATGGGGCATGGACGCGGGGGTGTGTGTGTGAGCGGGTGTTGTAAATATTTAAATGAGGGAAATCTTACCTCGATGCCGGTTCCTGTGTCTTCGTTGCTCCTGCTCTCCTGAGTCTGCTTCCAGGAACAGTAAGTAGGCAGCCACGCTCCCTTCCCTAAGCCAATCACAACGCTGCAATGCGGCGTTGGGATTGGTCATTGGCGCCGGGATGAGGCGGTCAGCCAGGGGCTGGAGGTGTGGGCATGTTCTCCATGCAGGCTGTAATGCAGCCTGCATTGCGAACAGGACAGTGCGCATGACTGCTTTGTGCAGCCTGAGCGGGCCGACCAAATAGTCACTGCGCACTTGAGTGGGCATGCCAATCTGCCCCTGCCCTGCTCCGTGCTTGGAGCAGTCCTACCCACCCTCCCACCCGCAAAGGAAACATAGCACGATTACATCAGTAAGTTATCATCATGTGATGGTTGTTCCTCTTCTGCACTGCTTGAAAGCAGTGGGGCGACGCTCTTCTGCCATAGCGGATGAGCCGCCACTAGGGGTGCGTCATCTACGTGTGCTAGGCCTGGGCGACTCGACCCCCGGGCCTCCTGTGCTACGGGTCCCACCTTCTCCTTACCTGGACATTGACACTGTGGCGCAATCCGCTGCACTCTCCCCAAATCTGTGACTCAGCCAGCAGGAGCCTCAGCCAGGTGTGATTTCACAAGTCTGGGTAAAGCAGTCGCCGCCAAGTCCGCTGGTGAACCTCCTGATGCAGCTGATGCAGCTGATGCAGCAGGGCCCCCTTAGGCGTGAAGTTGCAGCGCTCCCGCCACACAAGTTCGGTGCAGCTCAGGGGCCTCACCCTCCACAGTGTCCGGCCAGCCCAACACCATCCGGCCTGTGATGCAGAGAGGCGGCACCCACCGTTGGTAATCCCCTCGTGCACCCCGGTGTAGAGGTGGATTGTAGTATGCGATGCAGACCTCCCTACGTTGGTGCGCAGGAGTGCCTCTACCGTTAACAGCTCCAAGGGGCACAAGGCGAACTTCTTACACAGGTCAGCAACGTGTCTCCATGCGACCTGCCAGACTTCACCACCAGGTACGGGCGATCATCGCACCTCAATGTCTACCGCCACGGCTCATCGACTCCACAGCTCCTCCGCATCCCACTCCAGGCTCCAGACGCAGGTCCAGTGAGGCATCCAGGCTCCAGACGCAGGTCCAGCGAGGCATCCAGGCTTCAGACACAGGTCCAGCGAGGCATCCAGGCTCCAGACGCAGGTCCAGCGAGGCATCCAGGCTCTCATCCTGGTCATCCTGGATGTTGGGTGGCTTGCAGGGGTTGTTGATGTGTGCTGCACTTGGCCCTAGCTGCTACATTCAGCATTTTATTGGTTTTTATGCCTATTTTCTATTGGAGGTTGCAGATAGGCTATTTTTTGCATTAGAGGCAAAAAAAACTCACGTTGGGCTGACTAACGTGAGTTTTTTTTGCTGCTAATGGGCCTATCAGTAGTTTTCGCCCGCTAACGCCGGAATTCCTATCGCCATCGCGCTAATGTTAGCGGCAGTTTTCACCGCCGATCCCATATACTATCGCCATGTAGCGACGGCTTGTAAATACGCCGCTAACATGGCGATAGTTGTCAGCGGTAAGCGGCGATAAAAAAACTGCTGCTAACTAGCGTTAGCGATAGTTATCGCCAGTCCTTGTACATATGCCCCGAGGTTTTAGCTTCTTGCTGAAGTAGAAAAGACAAGGATACACATTTTGCTTAAAAAGTAGTAACTTATCTAAAGAGAGGGGATGTTTTGTGTGAGGCACACACGTAATCAAGAATTTGACCACTCCTGTACCTTGCTTCTTTATTCTTTGCAAGGTTCAGGTGGTTATAAATGGAAATTGAGCATGTTTGCCAGCAGAAATATACGCCCTTAATGACTACCACTATGACAAGAACAGGGCAGACAGTAGAAGTGTTGTTTCCATGGATACCTTTTTTGCCCAAATTATGAGGGGATCTGGGTACTTTAATGATTGAGAGTTGGCTTTGCAGCTTTTGGTTCACAGTCCAATCTACTGTAACATCCTAATTAAAATTAATTATTCGGCTAAAGCCAAGTTCTTATTGGCAGTGCTCCATGCTACAAATCCCCATTATGTATTTTGGCTTCCTGTTTCTGGCTGTGTCTAAAAAGGGCAGAAGGCGTTCCATTTTTTAAGAAAAGGTCAAACTACTTTCAGTATATTTTGCGAAACACAGGCACAATTTTAGATATGAAAATATTTATAATTTGTTTGGGATTAATTCTAAATTCACAATAGTCCGATCGATAGCCACTTTTTTTTGCATACATATTTATTTTAGGAAGGATGAATATATAGAAAAATATACAATAAAAAACTGCACCTTTACCACTAGTAAATTTTATTCGTCTTACGGAAAGTCTGATTTTATTGGTTGCCCATAAATGACAATGAGACATCAAGCTTCTGTTTCTGAGATGCACCCATATATTATCCTATGTCATTTCAGAGGAATATATAGGGAAAAGGCAAACTTAGGAAAGCATAGTAGACAGGTGTTAGACTTGACAACCGTGAGGGTGTATTTACTAAGTTTTAGCGCTGTGCTTGCGTCACAAAAGTGACGCAAATCGACGCTAAATATTTGTTTACTAATTTACTTCTCAGCACTAAACTTGTTTAGCGCTGGAAAATCAATAGAAAGTAGTGCAAAACAGCGCATAGCACTGCTTTGCATTACTTATCGCTAAGTGGGCGTACCATGGGTGGTGCATGTGCGTTCCCATGCAACCACCCAAGGTGTCTGACGCTGAACCCTATTTACTTAAAAAAGTAGACAAGGTTTAACGTAAGAAAATAACACCCTCTTTAACCAGGTGCTATCACAGAGAAATGCTTTTATTTCCCCTTTGATTTCTTACTTTGTAAGTTTGCTGTACTGTATAGCACACATTCAAGGTGTGAAAAGTTTTAACATTACTGTAAGCATAGTATTTTGTACTGGAAGGGTATCCTTCCAGTACAAAACTTATGCTAGTCCCACGTAGACTCCCTTGCTCTATGGTGCAAAGGTGTGTATGTGGCACTCAGCAGTACATTTCTGCATCCGCGCTAGGGAGAGGGGAGGAGAGTGTCATATTTCTGTAAACATGGTGCTTTCCTGCTCACTGCTTCTCACACAGTGTAGCACAGCATTTGCAGCTGCTGCGCTGCATGATGATTCAGTAAATCTGGGCCTTGGTGTGGTATTCCCCCAAACGTTTTTGCCTGATTTTTGCTAAACTCATTTTTTTGGGCATTAGAACTCTGGGCGTGTTACCCCTGCTAACTAGTGTGAAAGTGCTGTGCTCTCTTCCTAAAACAGGTTGAAATTGGTCTACACCTGCTTGGTACATTTAATTTACTTATAAGTCCCTAGTAAATGGTACTCCATATACCCAAGTCCTGTAAATTAAATGCTACTAGTGGGCAGCAGCACTCATTGTGCCACACACTAAAGTAGCACTTTAAAACATGCCTCAGGCCTGTCATTGCAACCTGCAGTGCAGTTTTAAAATGCCACTTGGACCTGGCAAAATAAGCCTTTTTCTAGGCCTAAACATTCCTTTAAAAAACTTATAAGTCACACCTAACGTAGGTCCTAACCACCCTTAGGGCAGGCTGCATAGCATTTAAAAAGTAGGACATGTGTGGTTACGTTTAACATGTCCTAGCACTTTTCACTACTGTATGGCCTATTTCACCCATAAGGTAACAGGGTTACCTTATTACATTTAATAAGTGAAAACATCATATTGGGAACAGATAGAAATATGATGTTTACAATGAATTGTAATTTAAAATCCTTGTGAATATTAAAATCTGATTTTGGATTATAATCTTGAAAAAAATACTTTTAGAAAGTTAGCATGTTCCTTCATCAGAGTTTCTGATGCATTTCTTGGACTTTAAAAAAAATAAAAAATCGGAGTTTCATATTGCACAAACTTGACCCGAAGGTATCAGAGCGCTTTACATGAGCACCAGTTGCATTACAGACGGATACATTCATTTTTGTTGGGCACGGGGAGATTAAGTGATTTGCCCAGAATCACAGGATGTTGAGCGTCCCTGCCGAGACTCGAACCCGGTTCCCCAGCTTCGAGGTCGACCGCTCTAGCCGTAAGGCCACATCCTCTCCCCAAAGTTGCCTGGCTTGTTAATGGTTCCCCCATCAAGAATGTGCATTGGGCTTAGACAGTGAAAAATAGGGCCTGGGTGTAGCTGAGAGAGAGTCTTCCTGGCAGAATGGATGGAGTGGAGCTGTACTCCTGATTACTTTTGAAAGGACCTTGCCCACAGAGCAGTCAAAGAAAAGGCCATGCCTGTCCTTGACTGTTTAGAGTCAGGACCAGGGGAAGGGGAAGAACTGACCAGAACTAGTTTTGGGGGTAGGGCTGACACCAGGTATAAAAGGTAGAGTGAGTCCTGATCTCTAAGAAGTACCCCCCACACACTTCCTTCAGCAAGAATAGCTCCCCTTCAAGATGGAAGTGGAACTAATCACCTCCCGAAATACCTGTGTAACTTGTTACTTTTTTGCACTTTAAGTCTCTTTCCTGTTAATGTCAATCTTATCTGTTAATGCATATGACTTTGGATTTGAATTTATACAGCAATTGGTTAACCATAAAAAGGGTATCCTTGTGGTGATCAGAAGGCAGACAGATTGGAATCCAATATTCTGCAGCCAGATAGAAAATAAGTATGCTTTGAGAGATTTACAAAAATTAGTTTGACATTTTTCAGTTGTGAGGTTGAGAAGGAGAGAATTCCAAGATTTAGCTGTAACCAGCATGGAGGTGAGACCTCCCATGCACTTCCTTCGGGGAAATGAACAAGATATAAAGAGCTGGAGCAGAGGCTCCAGGCTGTGGAGTAAGATGAAAAAAGTGAAGCAACAAAATTACTGGAAGGAAGGCTATAAAGAGCTTCATGGCAAAAAGCAGAGAGATTTCAACAAGCAGTATTTGTGGGTCTGCAACCAATGTACCTGGAACAGATGGATCAAAACATGTGCACGCTTATAAGGACCAAGGACCAGACGAACAGCAGAATTTTGAATCAGCTGGAGCCTATTGATCAAAAATAGCCATGAAGACACACAAACAATGATTTACAGTAGTCCAAAATGTGTATTGTCAGTGCGTGTACAAAGGCTATGCTTTAAGTTTTAGATAAGAGATACTTTACCTAATGGGTTTCATCATGATAGGTGGACATGAGTCTATTAATGTGGCCCTCAAAAAAAATAATGATCAGAAATAATGCCAAGATTTCATGCTGAGGAGGTGGGAATCAGAGGGCGCCCAAGTGTGCAATGACCCACAAATGGAAGACCAAGCTGAAGGAATGTCAAAGACAAGAATTTTGGTCTAATTCAACAAATAAGCTAAGGGACAGAGGGATAGTTACATATGTATATCCAAATTATCAACTTAAATCTACACTTCTTTGCTGAAGTGGCATGGTATTTAGTCCCAAATGCATGTGAAGCTCCACACAATGACCGTGAGGCAGACTCCCATCACATTTGAGAGGCTCAGTCAGCAAAGCTGTCCTTCTTGTCTCAGTCATGGATGTATCTGAATACATGGCGTCACTGCCGGCGTCAATGCTCCACCAACATCAATAGAAACTATTCATAATTATTCAATCATTGATCATTACTCGGATTCGAATTAATAGGAGAATATCAAAAGAAGAATACAGCAGACTTTGTAGTCTAGAAAAAAAATTCCGCTAGAAATGCACAGAGCTTAAATACATAATTCATTGCCTCCTGCTAATTAGTGTGTAATCAAAACCTAATCTAATAATTGGAGCAGAGCAAAGGGAAAGACCTACAGGGCTCAATCAATCTGCATAAATAATTAATCGAAAAAACACATCTTGAAGTTGTTTAGGGCTTCCTCATTTTGTACCATGGCAAGGAAGGATCAAGCATAAGCATAAACATGACAAGAACACCCCTATTTTTTGATACAATCAAATGCCCTCCATCTGTGCTGGCGGATTCAAGCTGCAGAGCAACATTACATTGTGCATTCCCCCTGGAACATACCTCTTCCAGCAGCAAGAGCACAATGGCGACGTGGCATCTGCTGTGGAACAAACCATCCACTACCACCAAGTACACACACCTATGCAGTATGTGATGAGGGTCAGCATGGTTTCTCTCATTGATTGGTCATTGTCACTAGAACCAGGCAGTGATGAATTTGGAATTATTCCATCTCAGCCAAACCAACATGTCTGTTTCCGATTAAAGTCTAACCGACAGATCTCGATTTGAGGTATAGCTCTCTTAAAAGATTTTAAAACTCCTTTTCCGACACCAGGACTTGGCACTACTAATACATGTTCCACGGTTGTTGCACTAGCAACCCTGACGACACACAGAGTCAAGACCACATCATCGCAATCACACGTTTAAAACCCCGCCCCAGCCGGACATGCATGGCTCCAAAGCGGTGCATTTTTTCAGTGCCTACAGACAACTGCAACGGGCCCGCCCCTGGTGTAAGGAGGTGTTTGTGGTATTCATCTGTAGGAGATACCTGCTGACAACAGGACTGATAGGTTTTGTACTGGATATCACTTGAAACATTTACCCTGCTATCTACCTTTTTTAGAGGGGCCCTGGGAGCACTCAGCTCCATTATGTGACAATATCAATATTAAGAGCGGGTGAGCGTACTTGACTCCTTTTCCTTGGTTTGATGCACCACTTAGTGGGCTGTGTGTGACGGGATGCATTACTTGCAATGTGTATTGTTATTTTTCACATTACTGAAACTCTGATTTATAATGAATGTGGCTGACAAGAAAATCTCAAGGGATCGCTCTTCTACTCATTTGAGTACTGAAATAAAGAGTCTGAGCCTATGACAAATCTGATCAGCATGGGAACTAACCATGAATATTAAACTAACCTGTAAGGCAGATGTGAAGTCTATTGACTTGTCTTGGGGATTAACGGTGAAGAAATGTAGGTGATGCATCCAGTTGTTTTGGAAGAGAACCCTCATCGCTGTAGCGCAGCAGGCTTCATCACAGGCTCCTCCCCACGGTCGGGACAACTGATCCCGCTTACCCTCTCTGAAGTGTGCTTAAAGGGTGATATGTGAAAACTCATAAAAAGAAAATTGGAAAATTTCTTGCAAACAAGAGGATTTAAAATATTTTTCTTTTTTCAAGGCCTTTGGGTTCCATAAAAGAAAGGAGACAGTATTCCTCATATTCAAACATTCTTCAACGAAAATTATCCAAAGGTGCCTACGTTGCCTTCTGGTTCCTCTGATACTTGTTACATGGGAGAATGTTTAGGCTTATGGACCTGATTATGAACTAAACATCTGTGACTTTTATCTTATCTTTCAGGTCAAGCTGATCAGTCTTAATAGACACGTCAATGCAGAGGTTTCTTCTACCCATCCCTTCCTGTGGACAATGAATTAGTAAACAGAGTTTAGAGCTGACAGAGAGGGAAGGACCAGTCCTCACGAATGCCCCTAACCCATGTAGGGCTTGATTGAGGGAGAAAAATGTATCTATCTAGACTTGCACCAGCGAGCTTGCATTACACAACCAAGTCTAGGCTTTGATGTTCAATCATATGATAGAGAGGTTTGAGCATTAAATGGAGCAAGCTAGTAACCACCCTCTATGCATTTTTATAGTTTTGGTTCCACTGTTCCTGAGGGTGTAAATGCACTCTCTGAAATTATACACAGCAACTAAAAACACATCTTTCATTTAACTACACCAACTAGGAACCTCACTAAGTGCTCCTCAGGGAGCTCACCACAGATGGATGACTAGTTTGTGGTGTGGAGAAACCCAATGGTGAAGTATGGCATTGATAGTGGATTAAGGTTGCCGTCCATTTTAAGGAATACCTCACTATAATGTCACATTTTTCTCTGCAGGATATGAGCCACTTCCACTATTATTATTTTTATTTCTTTATTTGCATTTTTTTAAATTTATAAGTACTATGTCCACAGGTTATACATTACAGTATATGCGGCAGGCTTCAACTGGCAGTCATCCCTTTACATTGAAGAGGCATGACAGTTTAAATACATTTCTTATACTAGGTAAATTCTGCCGTTCTTGATGTGCCTACATCTGGTACTAGATAAGGTTGTGTATCACGGAAAACATAAAATGTTTCACATATTCTTGAGTATCATTTTATCCTGACATACATATATGACGACTGGTCATCTGCAGTTTTCACTGGACCTGTATTGCCAATAGTCCATGGATTGGAATTATGCATTGTTAACTTGAAAGTGAACTTATTTCAACAAACCAACACACATAAATCATTTTAGTCCAGTGTAGCAACTGCATCGCAGGGATGCCCAACCCCAGCCACTGCGCTCTACTGTCACAGGCAAACCTATATTAAAGTTTGTGTTTGTTCGCGCCCCTGAGTTATCTGTGTACAAGTCTCGTATTCAATGTAATTTGTTGTTAGTGCGTATGGAACCTGGGTTATATACTGTTTAAGTACCTGGATCTTGTCTGACCACGTCTCCGTCTTGTGAGTTATTTCCCTCTGACTCTTGTTCCGCATGATGTAGTTCTGCCTTGGTCCCTTGTTATTGTGATGCTTTGTTGCTCTATTCAGCATGCATACTATTTCTCTCCTATTACCCCTTCTGTAATTGTATGGTCCCTCCCACAATTCTAGATTGTGAGTGAGAGACGAAGCCAAAAGCCAATGTGATTGGTGCAAATCTTAATGCCTGAGACTCAATGGAATTTGGATCTAGCTTCATCCAAAACTTCTGCTTCTTTCATGCAGAAGTACACAAACTGAGGATTACCACACCCACATTCTGAGAATAGAGAAAGAAAAGAAGCTGAATTCTCTCTCCATAAAGAAGGGAAGCTGCCCAACTACACGCATTACACTTTGAACACTTTGGGACAGATTTACCAGCAAGTCAAGCAGCGCAACGCAGTTAGACAACTTGCTGCGCTGTGCTGTTTTGCATGACAGGGCGAGGCAGGAATGCGCCATATCAACTAAGATATTGGCACATTCCTGCCCTCTCCCTGCTCTGATGCACTGAGTGCAGCCTAGAGCCAGTGCAGGCACCTTTTCACCATGGTGCAAGAGTGCTTGCATTAGTCAGGATTGTTTTTGTGCAGGAAGGGACACCTTACTGCACTCAAACAATCCTCTGAGGCTGTTTCCTCTTTCTAAACAAGGAGAAATAAACATATTTCTCCTCGTTATGCCTCACCTGGAACTGCATAGCATTTTGACGCATTCCCAGGTGTACTATTCTTAGTAAATCTGGGAATGCGCACAAATTCCCGGGGGCGGGTGCATGGGAACACCCACGTTTCACCCATGGAATGCTTTCCCAGGGCAGAGCAACGCGAGGGACCGACTTATGCTGCCTTGCTTTACTCCAGATTTACTAAGCCACACAGTGCCATGCAAGGTGCCTTTGCGTGGCTTAGTAAATCTCACTGAAGTCCTTGCATTGCCTTGTGCCATCTGGCATGACGCAATGGCTACACAAGGGCTTTGTAAATCTGTGCCACAGTGCACAACAATAACCAGCTCTAAAATGGTGTAAACATGGCTGCATGTGCCTTTCAGGAAAAGAAGCCTCCAATGCTGTCCAAGCCCACAATCACAAAAAAAAGCAACCAAACCCATTTACAAAGTGCTTCAGTTTATTCTCTCTTAATCATAGTAGTGAAATAGAGCAAATATTGACAGAGAGCAGCAGAACTGCTCCAGTCGTAGCAAGTAAGCAGGAGGTTACAGAGTCACTGATTGTATCCGAGCACACTTTAAACAGTTTAGCCCTCCCCATTTTACACAAGCAGTCTTGGCCAAGCATTGCATTTGCCTGTAATTACAAATCACCGCCAATATCTTGGCATTTCCTTGAAGGGTAACATTTGAGCAGATGTGGCATCTATATACACCCTGTCTTCAGTTTCTAATTGCCTCTGCGTTGAGTGCAGGCACCTGTAGAGACACATAGATCGGCTTGCTATTGGGAAGAAATTGATCCCGACGGCTGCTGGGACTCATTCATGAAGATTAACAAGACGTCTGCTGACGCCTTCGTTGTGAGTCTATTTGCCGCTTTACACATATCCTGCGTGCAAAATGGTCACCTTGCTGCAGAGTTAAAGTGAAGGTTTTCATGGTTGTGAAATGCAAAGATGGGAACATGTGCATGTATCTCAAACAGAACATGGAAGCAGATAGAAACTGTAGAACTATTTTATGCAACAAAGATAAAAAAGTGAAACATGGAAGTGAGGAGGCGGTGCTTGGGTCCTGCTAAAGCCATTAGTGATGCGTAGTGCCGAAGGTTTTCGTTTGGTATAGATTTCTAGTTCTTGGTGCATTTGCCATGAGCAGATCACCCACTGTCTGAAGAAGAATGCAAGAGTTTGAGTTAGGGCCTGATTTAGATTTTGGCAGACGGGTTGCTCCATCCCAAAGGCGACGTATATCCCATCTGCCGAAATATAAATCTCATTGGATATTATGGGATTTATATTAAGTCAGACAGGATATCCATCACCGATGGGAGGGAGTAACCCCTCTGCCGAAATCTAAATCGGGCCCTTAGTGTAAGACAAATTTAGCCAAAACTTCCACTGTAGCTTGTGCAACAGTGTGCATTGATTGTGATGGTATTTGAACTGCATTTGGGATTCATTGTTGTGTGGACGTTAGCCAGTGGCATCTAAAGCAAGCTGGACAAAGGTCATTGGAGTGCAGTGAAAAGAGAAAGCTTGAGTCTACATTGGGATGATTAACAAATAGGCATACTAATATTATTATTATTATTATTTTTTTAAATGTTCTTTGATTAGCAGTTGTTCGCCCTAGCAGCTTAAATCCACCATTCTGTCACTTCAGAGGTCTGTGACCTTACAAGTTGGGCGGGGAGGGTACAATGTAGGTCCATCAGGGCAGGGTTCCATGCCACATTTTTAAGATAGCCACAAAAGATACATTAACATTAAAGTAATTTAGTTGGCGAAAAATCAGTTGTTGTCTTGGGAGTCTGGCATGGATCTCTGGGGAACACAATCGATCATCAGCAGCCTAAATACACCCTCCTGTTCAGGATATCCTGGCCACATTAAGTTTGAAAAGCTAACTCTATTCACAATGGAACTGCATAACAATTTCGTGTGAAATGGAATTACAACAGATACTTTGAAACAGTCAAGCTTCAGCCCTTCCAAAAGAAAGCAAACATTCTCAAATCCATATATGAAGAATTATTGTCCAATGTCAAGTATTCTGATGCTAATTTCAATACAAATGGTATGATGGGAGAATATTTTTACGAAGATCATTCTTGGATGGGTAGTGCCAGAAATTGGGTTATTAATTTGGAAGACAATTTGGTTAGTTCCCAACACAAATCAATGAGAAGCTTTTCATAACCTCTGGCAGCTGCGTGAAAACAATAGGCAGCACCCAAGCAGTGGCGGTTCCTCTGCTAAGGCGGAGGAGCGTCACCCCACTGCTTTATGCAGTGTAAAAAAAGGAAAAAGAATGATATTAACTCGAGGTTATTATCATTTCATTTTTTATGGCGTCTTTGTGGGGCGGGGCTGCTCTCAGAGCAGGGGAGGAGTGGTTTGTACTATGCATTACAGACAGCGTGGAGAACATGCCCACCCCTCCAGCCCCTGGCTGAGCGCCGTGTCACGGCGCTCAGACCTATCACAATGCTACAATGCAGCATTGTGATTGGCTGCGGGGAGCATGAGAGGCCTGGTGCTTCCTGCTCCTGTTTCCCACAGGAAGCCGGGAAGAGGACGCAGGAGAGGCGGGGGCAGCCGTCCAACTGGCCGGACGGGAGATAAGCGATTATTTTTGTTTAACCTGATCCCCCCGCCGCTTCCCCCCACCCGCCCACCTGCTGCTTCCAGGTAGCAGCCACCACTGCACCCAAGAGCAATGCATGTTCAGTTCATGTTAAGTTCACGGAGTACCAAGCAACATTAAAGGTAAGGACACAACACAATAAAATTCCATAACTAATTTAGACAAATCAAGAACATTTTAAGATAACACAAAATGATTAAACATGGATTAATGGAAACATTATTTGGAGTTGTCAAAGAATGTCTATTATCAATGGGGAATGGATCACTTGTACCTGTGTAACCAGGGTCAGGTATTTATGCCGTCTTTAAAAACCCTCGTTCACATACATAGGCAATCGGGCGGTATATCTTGATTCTCCGCCTAATTATTAACGTGACAGCATCATCATTGGGTTTCTTTTGGTATCCTATCCTCCACCTGGAGGAAGATCCTCTGGTTATAGCAGTAGTGATCAGTGATAAAAAAGAGCTCAAATGAGGTGAGTTAAAATTACCTGCATTGCCAGAACTATAACTTTATTCAGTTCGGAATGGAGGAAAGTAAAAACAGTGTGGTACGTAAGAAGACAAGTTAACGCACTCATTCGTCCATGTGAGTGGTCGACATGTTTCAGCCCCATTTAATTGCCCAGTAGGGTCAGGGGGCTTTCTTCAGGACCTAAGGTTGTGCAGGCTGAGTGGTGTCATACCCTAGGTGAGTATATCACTGACTCACCAAACTTGTATTAGTCATGGGTCAATTAGTACCTATAACTTTAAATCCCTAACTTCGGGCTTCCTCGGGGTGCCGGCGGGCATATTACCTGCTGGCATGGCTGGGTGACGCGACTTGTGCTCGCTCTCCTCACGGTGCCCCGGGTGTCAAAGAATGCTCATAGGAAGCATAGGGGTGTAAAAGTTGCTATTGGTCTACGTGTATTACCCTAAAACAGTCACCAGAGGTTGCTTTTGCACTGAAAACAAATAAGAAAAAAAAATGACCGGCAAACTATTCTGCCTCATAGAGTTCACAAGATGAGGGGCAGCCGCTTTTCAAACTTTACAGTTGCTGCCAGTTACTGCCAGCAGCAGGGACTGCAAGTACCAGCCTGCCAAGCGGCCGCTATGCCGCCAAACGTCTTGGGGACGCGCCTGGAGGCGCATAAGAAGCCAGCTTTTCAAACTTTACAGTTGCCGCCAGTTACCGCCAGCAGCAGGGACTGCAAGTACCAGCCTGCCAAGCGGCCGCTACGCCACCAAATGTCTTGGGGACGCGCCTGGAGGCGCATGAGAAGCCCGCAGGGCTCCCGCGGGCGGGAGACGCTTTTCAAACTTTACAGTTGCCGCCAGTTACCGCCAGCAGCAGGGACAGCAAGTACCAGCCTGCCAAGCGGCCGCTACGCCGCCAAACGTCTTGGGGACACGCCTGGAGGCGCATAAGAAGCCTGCAGGGCTCCTGCAGCGCGGGACGAGCGCAGGCGTGCCCGGGCACAGCCCGGGCCAAGGGCGGGCACGTCTGCGCCCGTCCGAGACCGGAGGAGGCAGGGCTGGGCCTACCCTCTTGGTTTTATCTCTCTAACTTCCTCAAAACTCCAGTACTCAGTGCCACAGTAAGGTCGACCATCTTCCTGCTCCTGCTCCTGCTCCATCCTCAGTTCCAGTGGCAGCGGCAGAGGACCAGGTAGGGAGACAGTTCCCCTTATATTTATCATCATAGACTCCTGTGAATAGTCCGCTGGCTGTAGAGCCGGAGTTTTAGTATTTCAAAGGACTCGGTTGCTGGAGTACCAAGGCATGTGTGTCAAACCATCTGTTTATGTATCAGTAGACACAGACCCTGACCCTGGTTGTTCTTGTGCTTAAGACACATTAATTAGTTGATCGGCTTGGGCACTACATGGGGAAACGTAAGGCGTCTACAGCTCCTGGGAGGGCCACGGCTGGCACCATAGGTACGGCGGTGACCATGGACTCGTTTCTGCAGCGGGCTGCAGCAGTGCTCGATAAGAAGATTGAGCTAGTGAACCAGCGTCTCTCCAGGTCTCCTGTAAATGCCCATCCCCCCTTGCCCACATGTATACAAATGTCTATTGATTGTGCCGACGATTTATCAAATAACTCCGGGCCGCAAGAACCTGTCGGATCGAACAGTTGCTCAACTGGATCAACTGGCCAGCAGTTACCCCTTACACGCACTATTGTGGTCAACAATTCCAGGGGGGACAATGTACCTTCAAGCCAGGGGCACGTGGTGGCTACCTCTATTAACCCCTTGCATGCTCATGACGGCCGGGAGCCGTCACGCGTCACGGTGGGCGTGTGCGCAGGACGGCCCCCGGCCGTCCGAATCCCGCCCACTCAATAGAATCCCCGTACAGCGCGAAAATTCACTCCGCACGCAAGGGGTTAATTATTCAATCAAACCATTAGCTGCTGGACTAGCTACACGAGGGAGACCGGGAGGTTTTGAGTCAGTCAATCAAGGGACGGGCACGAAAAGAAAGGGCCAAATGCCTGGGGGAAAGGCCAAAAGACCAAGAGCTGACTTGACATCCCAGAAGTCCCCAGCCGAGCAAGCACTGACAAAAGCAGATCAGATGTGCATATTAGAATCCTTTCCGGACTCCCTGAAGGCTATGATGGACTCTAAATTGGGCTCTTTAATCCAACATCTGACCGCGATTGAAAAGGGACTTTTTGACCTCAAATGTTGTGTACCACTAGGAGGTGTAGCCGTCAACCTGGAATCATAGCCAGTAATGGCTCCCCCAGCACCGGATTGTCCCACCTTGGCAGCCCCACACTTGAACACTAGGGAACTTTTACCTTCCCCCTTAAAGTCATCAGGGGGCCAGGCACACTCCTGTCTGGTCTCACCCCCCTCTTTGATCCATACAGCATCTAAACCGGGCGCAATTTCGGGCCCTATGGAAAGATCGGCTATACGGGATCAACCCCCTTTGGAGAATAATACACCTGGGGAGCAATCTCATGGGGGAGGGTAGAGCCCTAGGCAGAACTTGCCTGTTATTCATCTGCCAGCAGCATCGACCCCATATGTTGTGATACTGGGGAATGTGCCTACTCTCCCTCAGGGCGCCAAGGACAATTACTCTCAATTGAAAAACAAAGTATTATATTAGTTATCTTGTAATACAGCTTTAGGAATGAGGGTAGAGAAAAATATTAATATGGTGCGAAGGGTCAACTGGGTTGGTAGCTCTCATAAGTCCTGTAAGGGTGACTGTGTTATCATCAATTTTAACAGATCTCACATCGCAGAAAGGATTTTGGTCACAACTTTGAATAATGCCCCTTTTGGTCCCAAGTCATCCACTATGGCTTTACCTCTCGTTTTTTTTATAAACCTGAACCACTGGGGCAGAATTATATGTCTAATTCTATCAGGGCCCCATTCAACAGGCAGACGCCATTATATCCAGATCTCAGGAACTTGAATCCTAATTTGAACTATTGGAATTGGACAGCACATGGCCGTCAGGAGCTACTTCCTCACGTCATGGAGCTAACAAACCGATTTGCACCCCTGGCTGCTTTGGATGCTTGTGACTGACTTAGTGGGCCTGCTTCTACGAATCCAGTGACATTTACTAACCAGCGGGAAACTTCAGGGCCAAGTAATGGGTCTCTGGGGGAAACCAACAGAAATTTTATATCCTGGAAGATTGCTGGTTTAACCAATACGTTTTCTCACCCTTCGTGGATTGCGTTTATAAAACAGTTTAGTGTGATTTGCTTGCAGGAAACGTGGCTGACTGAAAGTAGTTTTCCATTGGAGGGCTATAAGTCTTTTTTTGACCCGGCTACCCTGTAGGAAGATCAAGAGGTGGCCTTGCAATTTATATTTCCCTGGCAGTAGAATGCAAGTTATTGGTCCTGCCTACAGAGAGCCCATGTATACAGTCCCTGGTACTTTGTAAGGGGTCCCCTAAATTGGGTCTTATTAATTTTTATAATTCAACACCCTGTGCCAAGGGTGTGTATAATATCTCCTTGTTGGGCTCCTTTGTAAGGCTACATCATAATGTTGCTTTCCAAAATTTTATGATTGTCGGGGCTTTTAATATTCACCCATGTGGTGACCCCAGGGTCTCTAGATTGGTTGATCTGGGTTGCCCACGTGTGAGAGGAATCCATTTTGAACATTCCCTACAAGGGGAGACATTGAATGGTTTCCTCCATGAATATGATTTACTGTCCCTCATGTGTTTATCTGACCCCCATAGTAAGGCCGTTGTTTCGTCTTTTAAAGGCAGGGGTAGTGGTTCATTTATAGATTTTATCTTGGCATCATCGCCTCTACTAGAATTATTCACAGGATTCGCCATTCAAGTGAGTGTACACAGTGACCATAACCCTCTGTGCGTCCATCTTTGTGGGCCCTTACTGTCCGATAGAGGGGGGGCTGGGCAGAGTGGGGTGGTGAGACCAACAGATGGAGGGAGACAGCTAAAATGGTCCCAGATATCCCCAGATGCATTTTATGAGTCAATATCGGTCTCGTGTGCCAACGAGTTAGCCCTGTGCACTACACCGTCTATGGCGCCGGGGGAGGTTATTAGTGCTTTTAAAATTATTTCAGAGAAAATAAGTGATTTCCTAAATGCCCCGGCTCGGTGAACTGTTACTCAGTTCCCCAGATGGTTCCATTCCCCCTGTTCCCGGGCAGCAAAGAAACTGCGGGAAGCCTTAAATAGGAGCCCAAGAGACCCTATATTAGTTAGATCCTGTCGAAGAGAGTATAAAGCGGAACTGGCAAGGCGTAAGTCCGCTTTAAAGGAGGAAGCTTGGAAGGAGTTAATCGAGGCTAGCACGTTGAGGGACAGTTCCAGATTCTGGAGCATAATTAATAGTCTCTTCTTAAACCATGAGGAAGGAAGTGCAGTAGGTGCCCATATTACTGAGGAGGAGTGGGTGCTTCACTTTGAAGCCATGTTTGAGTGTCCCCCTGAGCTAAATTGTTCCTTTGCCCAGGAGGCAGGTATCCCTGATCTGGTTTTTAACTTAAAAGAGGTTGAGGATGGTATTGTCGGATTGTCAAGTAACAAAGCTCCGGGACCTGATGGCATCCCATCGGATCTCTTTAAATCAAATCCAACCTTTTGGGCACCGGTTCTCATGCAGTTATGAATGCAGCAGTAAAATCCGGTTGCCCTGAGTCTTGGGCTACCTCCACTATAGTGCCTGTTTTTAAAAAAGGCAATCGGGATAGTACTCATTGTTATAGACCGATTTCTCTGCTGGATTCGGTGGTTAAGGTGGTGTGTTGAGTACTTTTAGATAGGTTGACTACCTGGACAGAGGAACATGCCACTCTGTCGGACATTCAGTACGGGTTCCGCCCTGGGCGGTCAACTGTGGCCCAGTGTCTCAACCTATCTAAGATTCTCAATAAATATACGGTTGCCCGCCCTGGCACAATTTATCTAGCATTCATGGATCTGTCTTCCGCGTTTGATCGCGTGAACAGGGTCAAACTGTGTCAGACCATGTTGGCTATTGGGGCAGATGACAACATCGTCTATTTTTGGGAAAATCTCCACCAAGCGTGAAAGGCGCAGGTCAGATTTTCACAAGACTTAAGAGTCTCCCGCTGTTTTGCCATAAAGAGAGGAGTACGTCAAGGGTGTATTTTAGCCCCCTTTTTGTTTAACTTGCATATTAACGATCTGGATAAAGTCTTATTGACTACAAGGGTTGACTATCCGCAGGTAGGCCGACGTGGTCTGCCGGTTTTATTATATGCGGATGACGCGGTCCTTATATCTAGTACCGCTAGGGGGTTACAAACACTGCTTGACTCCTTCTCTGCTTTTATGACAGACCGGGACTTATCTATAAACGACTCTAAATATTTTGTGATGCAGGTGGGCCTTCGCACGAAAAAGACTTCTCAGTTTAGGGTAGGATCTGCTCAGGTCCCCCGCACTGATGTCTTCTCGTATCTGGGGGTCATATTGAATGAGCAGATGAAATGGGGCCCACTAAAACAGAGAAAGAGAGGAGACTTAGTGCAGGCAAATACGGCCACTTTTAAGTTCGCTTCTAAATTAGGCAAGAGACCGATCGCGGCACTTTTAAAGATACATCAGGCTGTGTGTGTCGCGAAAGCCTCTTACGGTAGTGAAATATGGGGGTATGTTAGCACAGACGAGTTACAAGTGGCAGAGAATACGTTTTTTAAGCATCTATTAGGTGTGCCCCGTGGAACATCTAACATGGTGGTACATGAAGAACTGGGGGTGCCGTATCTGTGTGACATATTGGCTCTTTGCCCACTAACATTTTGGCTAAAAATTTGGTGGAATGAAGGATTGTTGCTGACTCAACTGATATTGAAAGAGTGTATGTCCCTTGACTGTGCCCATCACATACCATGGCTTAGGTACATAAAGAGTAGCTTTGCAAGACTAGGAAGAGTTGAATTATACACTAACCCAGAATCGATAGCTAAAATGGACTTGGGGTGGATAAGGGGGTCATTTTACAGTCCAATGAAATTAGAGAGGGAAGAGCTGGAATTGAGGAAACCTTTTAACACTGAAAACAACATTACTGACTGAGCCTTATCTTCTGGGGTCTTTTAGCATTTACAAATGCTTTTTATTGACTAGGTTTCACCTGGATCTTTTTCACCTCCTGCTGGCCTCGCCAAGGGGGAGTAGTAGTGGGCAGATTTTAGCATCCTGTGGCTGCGACGGTGAGTCTCCACAGGATTTGCTTCATTTTCTTATTATTCTGTAAGCTTTATGCGATCTCCCGGAAAACTTTTATTACTCCTATTTTAAGGAGGATGAAATTTAGGCAGGCACGCCCAGCTCTTATTTATTTACAACTGTTGCATGAAGATTCTATTTTATTTGTCCTCAATTTCCTTAAATCTGCAGCAAAGCTTAGATCCTACCTTGATTAAACGATAGAATCTGCGAGGGTTCTTTATTATGATACATAAATATTAGATAAGGCCCCGGCAGTCATCTATCCAATGGTTTATTTTAATTCTTATGCTTAAGGGATCAGGTATTCTTTATTGTGCTTTGCCTATGAATTGTATGAAATCCCTTTGGGGTTTGGTTTATTGTATGATGAATTGTGTAACTATTTTATGAATTTTTATCATGTACTCTTTTTATATATTAGAGAACTTTTATGGTTTTATACATGAAAACCGAATAAAGTTATTTTGATTGATTGATTGAGGGGCATAGCTAGTCATCCTCCACAATGGTATACTCTAATGCTATCAATCCTGCTGGCCCTCTTCTGTAGGACTCCAGTGAAAGCTCCAACAGTGAGACAGAGCTCTTTGGCAAAGCTTCTTGCAACAGCTAAGAGTCCACATTTTGCGTAACTACTGACAACGCGACATGATCTCTTTTACTGTCTAGGGCATAAGGGCTGGCTTCTAGGCACCAGGTATGTCTCCAGCCAAGATACTCTCAGGGTCCATTGCAGTTAACTCACAACCGGTCAGCTGAATCTTTCTCATGGGATGGAGACCTTTTCATGCCTTTTGTGTATCTGAGGCAAGTACCATTAATCCGGACTGTTGATCCTTGGTGATACTATCAAGTTCCTGAGTGCAACTGGCTATCAGGAGTGTCCAATACTTCATTCCCCAGCAGGGTAGACAGAGTTCTTTTTTCCTCAGATATTCTTCCAGGTCCAGAAATGTTCTGAGGAGTTGATGATGAGATGCATTTTTACCCTGTGCACTAAGATTGGTGAGTCCCCTAGACCTAATTCTAGCAAAGTTCCCACCATAACTCCCACTTTGCTTTACTGTGAATATTCCCAGAGTACTCACTCTAAGATGACAAAAGTTAAGCACCTTTTGGAAAATGGAGAACACCATCCCACCCTGGTCCGTATACTGCTTCCTTTCCTGCTGTAGGCAGAGACAGCTGTCTCGGGGAACTCCAAATGAAATGGTTTCTGTCACTCAGGTCCTCTTTTGGGATTTTCATGTGAAAAGGAAGACTATTGGTAAAGTACTTTGTGATACCATCTGTTCCTCTGCCTCCCTGGTGGCTCATCATAGCTAAGCAGTCAGTGTTTGCAGTACAACAGTAGTCTTGGCTTTATAAGTGGCTCTATTGTTTCCTAGCAGGTCAACATATCACACCAATTGGAAGGTCAATTATAGCCACTGCGGTAATACAGCCAGCAGGGTTGGTTTAATTCTGTTTGGCTGTCAGGCAATACAAAGTACACTTTTAAAAATTGCTTTTCTCCTACAGATACCAAAAATCTTCATCATTCACCACTGAATTAGAACTTTGAGGCTACATTTTTAAACTTGACTTTTATTCACAATTAGGCCTTCTCAGGGGAAAGTGTACTTTTGCCTACGCAGCGTCAAACAGTGTTTGGAAACTCTTCACTTTGTGTCATATTGTTCTTTAATATTTATTATGGCTCATTCAATTAGAGCATTAGACTATCACAGGAGTTACAACTCTAATGGCCTAATTACGACTTTTGTAGTCTTGGAGCGGGTCCGCCATGCCGCTGCCCTGGTCCAAGACGGCCAAAGCCTTGTGAGCACCGCCCGCCAGATTGTAACTATTTTAGTCCCTCGCAGGCGGTTCTATGATGGTCCCACGGTGGTGCCTATGAAAAAGGCACTGCAATGGGAGCGTCAAAGGCAGTTCCTGCTCTGCATGGATTAGTGCAGCCCATGCTGTGCGGTTCCCTGGTGGTTGCGGTTGTCCAATAGCGGTCTGACTGCCAAAGTTGTAATACGGCAGTCGGAGCGCTGGTGTGGCAGTGGCTGGACCGCCTCCGCCGCACCAACTTAGTGGTGAGAATGGTGGTGAAGACACAGTAAAGAGCATTCATTTCCCCATGTACTAAAATATATGCTTTGGCTAGCAGCTACAGCTGGAATGTAGTTCAAGGTGCTGATATTGACTGCCTCCCCTCCACCCTCCTCTTCTCTCCTCTTCCCCGTCCTTTCCTCCATTCACCTCCCATCTTCCTCTTCCTACCCTTTCCTACCCTCCCTCTCCTGTCCCCCTCCCTTCCTCTCCTCTCCTCGTCTCTCCCGCAATTGTTGATAATTTGTTGTACTCCAATTGAAAAGTAATTGTGATCCAGTGTCTACACAATGAATTTAATGCCTATTGTCATCTGTTTTACCATTCTGCTTGGCTAACAGCAGCGCTGTTGCGCTGAAGAAATTAAGCAGTGATGACAAATCCCAAACAACTGAAGTAGAACCAAAACAACGTGCCAATCATTTCAGATGAAAACAAGCAAATGTGAAACTTGACAAGTTCAACCAATGGAAAGCTATTTGATCAGCGATGAGAGATTTGAAATGCATGGAAGAGTGGCTGACAGCCTGCTAAACTGCGTTTATGAAACACGAATGTGTCTCGTCATCTAAAGGTTAACAAAGCATTAACTGTAAATAACATCACAGAATATGAAAGATGCTCTAATGGTCATCGCAATCAATCTTGTCTAAAACCTGTCAAAACAAACCAATCTAGTCCAATCATCTCAGTGGGAACACTCAGAGGAAAATGATCACTCCAATAGACATGCAGTCATTTTATGGCTTGCATAAATGAATTTTAGTTTTGGAAATGTCATTCAGTTTTATTGAGTCTGTTCTGCATCACGGTAATTGTTTCTTTGGGTCATTTCATCTTGTTTCAGACTTATTCTAAATGTTTCTGTCTGTTTGTCATTATTTGAATGCTGGTCGTGATTTCTATCGGACAGATACTCCTCCAAAGCCTGGATTCCTTGCCAGCTTCGGAGGGAAAGTGTTTTATTTTTTTTATTTTTCCCAAATATCACTGCCTGGATAATTTGTGTAGTTGCTACAGAAGATGTTCTTCTCAAAGCTGATTTATTCTTCAGGATTTTCTCCTGGTGATCTAGTTATTATAAGCAATATCCAGTACATGCATCCTTTACTTACTTACACAGGTTCCTCGCAGTACCACACCTCTTTATATTTCAAAAACAACTAAATACCCTTTTCTTGAAGTGACGTCACACTGATGAATCCTAATGAACCACAATAGGGACATGATGAGTTTACTACCTTGTGATGAGTGGCTCCAGTATAGACCCTGCACCTCTCCTGCATGACTCAAACACAGGATATTGCAAACCAACTCTCCTTGTTGCCATAGAAACCACCATCACTTTTGTCTGTATAATCTATTTCATGCATTCCACACAGGAGAAGGGGGTCTTTTGGACATCGTACATTCCGATTCTGCAGTCTCCTCTGATTCAAGGTGTTGGCTAATATTCCCGAAAAGAGGGATCACCTACATCTTAGTAGATCACACTTTTTCTTCGGCTGGATTCATTGATGCTGCTGCACAGACCTCTGAGGCAGGGGCGCAGCAGATCAAAGTCAATATCCACTCCCATCTAAAGAGGAGAAATGTGAAAGGTTTCCCACTTTTGAATGTGCATGGCCTCTCTTCTCACATTCTTGTTGTTGGAACACCGGAATAGGCTCATATTTCCCCCTGCTGGGAATGAAGTCTTGCGGACTCCTGATTTATATCTATGTTCATGTTCATGAGCTACAGATGTTTTATCAACACCATAATATTAATTGCCAGAGTGACACATTTATCCTATTTGGAACCCAGGCTCCGCCTCAATCCGCATATGCAAGAGTAGTATGTGCTTAAACACATTTAAATATAAATATTATGACTGGACACGTTTCCATGGGTGGAGACCCTGCCTCATCAACAATCGAATGTGGTAGGTCTAGCTGCCTTCCTTCTCATTGGTGGGACTCTTACCTCAACCCAATTAATCAATCAGTCTTTCCTCCAACCTCTAGCCACTTACCAACTCTTTGCCCAAACCCACAGATGAAACTAAATCTATCATATGGGGCAAGCAACAATTATTATTTACTTATTGATTTGTTGTTGTTGTTGTGCTACTGCAGCCAAAAAATTGTGTCCATGTACTTGAGGTACAAGCGGAAGGGAAGCAAATTGTTATACAATGATAGAGGCCAGTAGTTTGTCAAGGTCATGGCCTTAGCAGGAGAGGGAGTCTCTACATGCTTATGTAGCTTTCTGAAGTCTGCCATGATGTGACGAGGCAAAGGTAAGGCGTTCCAAATGTTTTTACATTGAGGGAGAAAAGTTCTGCCACAAAACAGCTTGTATCCTATTGAGAGCTGAGATACGATTCTCGGTGAGGGGAGAACTGACCCGCCCCTGCATTTAAATGTATAAATGTAACAGAAAGAATCTTGAACTATCAGTTGGAGTCTATCCTAATAAGAAGAACCAATAGTATGTGTATGAACAACACCTAAACTGTTTTGGTGTACCACTTTTACATATTCTTTGGAAATCACTGACAGTGGCTTACTTGTTTTCCTAAATGGGAAAGGTTAGATGTATCTCTGTAAACCCTAAGAGCAGACATCATCACTATGTTTGTCTCATTAGTTACAGGCAATGGGTACATTATGCCATAAAGAATAATACAATGCAAAAATTTAGATATGCTATATCTGCCTCTTTACTAGTTACTGTGGGACTTTAGTTACAAGTCACCTAACTATCCTCCTCCAAAACAAAATAGAGTATCCCACCAAAGTCAAACAGATTGCTTAGGGTTCTATACATTTGGTAGCACCCTGCATGCTGGACCAACTAACATGCTCCACCAGGAATCTGGTGGGTTTCAGTACACAGTTCAGGGAAGACCAGTTATTGCTTTATTAGGTCTTAGGAGACAATGTCCAAGTGCTGGGAGATGGCGATCAACTGGAAGTACATCGACCAGGAATATCAAACTTTACTGGCCAGTATCCCATTCTGGCCTCCTGTGGTCAGGCATCTGGGTTACCCACTAGATAAACTGGCTCATCAGTTAGAGCTGAGAGAAATGTGATTTAGGCATAGGTTCAAACCACAATTTCAAACAACAATAACTCAGTAACACTATGGTCTAGATAGAAAGTTGGTTACATTTATTCTGAGGTGAGAGTAACCTGTTTCCGGAAACTGGATGTATCCTTTTGTGCCTCTTATGCTAGACAATACCTAAAACAACCTTCCACAAATGTAGAAATGCTATGAAAAGGCCAACCGCAACATGATACTGTAGACCCTCAGGTCTGGGGGGAAAGACACCTCAGTGGAAGTTCATATCTCTGGTCAGCCCTGAACTGGACCGGTTTAAGCTTAAAGAATGACAAACCATTCCCTGGATAGGGTATCATGCATCATCTTAGGATCCATCCCTTAGTATAGATGTTGTATCCATGGAGGGCCCAAAACAGCTCTTTTGTGATTTGTTGACAACTGTGGGACTTTCTTTACCTTATTAACAAGGATTGTGCCACCAACATCATCCACCCAATGGTCATAAATGTGCTTTGAAATAGGTCGAGAATGGTGCAAGCTAGACACATTTGCAGTGCAGCAATGTCTCTTGCAGATTTTCAACCCTTTTGCAACACAACATTTAGGGGTCGATTCCGATTCGGGCCGGAAATTTCTCCGACCGAGCCGGACCCGGAGAGATTTCCGACCGAATCGGACCCGTGCAGTCCGACCGAACGAGTACGATGCGTCCGTATGTTATCGGACTCGAGTCGGTCGGACTCCCATTGAAGTCAATGAGAGCCGGTCGTACAACGCGTACGCGGGCTCCCATTGACTCAATGGGTGCGAAGTCGGACAAGGGCGCCCCTACAGCGGGTACGCGGCGAAGCGATTCGCGACGTACACGCACAGGTAGGGGGACCCATGGGTCCCCCTGTGTGCGACTCGCGCGGCTACGCGTACAGGGGGTCTGACACGGACCCCCAAAGTACGGCTCTGACAGCTCTTACGAGCCGGAGTGCGCGGCTCGGTCGGACTGCTCGCGGCGCGCATCGTACTTACCCGGCCGGGAAACGTCTCCATTGCGCGGTGCGAGTCGAGTCCGAGCGAGTCGGTCGGAGCGGTTCGAGCCGGGAGCGAGTCGGTCGGAGCGGTCGGGACGCCCGGACGAGTCGGTCGGCGATTTCGCATCGTACTCGCTCGGCCGGACCCGCGTACGGTTCGGTCGGGAAACAGGGCTCCGAATCGGATCCGGTAAAGCCGAATCCGATTCGGAGCCCTACCGGCCGAGATCGGAATCGGCCCCTTAGTCTTCTGGGCCTAGCTCTATGCCATCCAGGTCAGGCGTCAACTCCTCTCCACACTCAGTAGTACACATTCTGCTTCTTCTAAGTCAGGTTGCAACAACTGTGCTTCTTGTAATCTTAGTATTTGTCCTTGCTTTTAAGCTGAAGGCAGGGTTTCTTTTTAAGTCCAGATGAATCACAAGTTACTTGCTCATATGGGCCAGCAGTTATTCAACTTTGTGGGCCCTGATAGGAAACCAGGGTCCATCAAAGTATAAGGTCCCTTTAAATTATGAACTGTGATCCAATCCCGTTGGGGGTGGACATTTGTGTGTTTTCTTCCTTGACTTTGTTAGGCTAGGGAATGGATCAGACATTTAATGGTCACGTTGTGGATTCCAGGGCCAGGCTAGCCAGGCCCTCTATGCCATGTGACTCCATTGCTTAACGCTGCTCAACAGAACACGCAGGAAGGGGAGCCTAGATGCAATTGCCGTACAGATGTTTTGACCTTAAAGGAAAAAGATGTATATTTCCTGGGAACCCAAAAATCGACATAGCCTCTTAATAAAGGCACCAGACACATTAGCATATGGATTGTCATGTCCAAACAAAGGTTAGGGATACCATGGCAACCCACCAGTTTATGCTGCACAGTAGGGAATCATGCACACCCCACATTGGACTAACTCACGAAACATTTTTGACTGGTGCTTTACATGCCCTTGGTGGTAAGTAATGCAGTGCAGTGCTTGATGCAAACACGTTTACCACCATATTATAAACGTATATTTGTGAAGGTAGTAATGTGTGATAAGAATATGTGTGAATATTTGTTGTGTGCCATTTCCTGATGGAGGTTATGTGCGGTGATGTTTTTTGGTGCTATTTTGTGTTTTGTGCTGCATTATTGCATTGTGTTATTTACTGTGTTTCATTCTGTTTTGACTAGTGTGTTTTTTTGTGGCCTGTTATATTTTTTTGTGTTCTTACTTCGCTTTATGCTATCATGTTGTGTAATTTAGAGATTTCAACAAATGTTGCTACATTTCTAGTCAAAAGAATCAGCTTCTGTTAAAGTTTTAATGACGAGCAATCATTTACCACTGTCTATGGCGGTAAAACACTGCTGCTTCAGCTCATCAACTATTTAAACCACCAGTCAGTCCAAAACTGTGGCAGATGTTGGTCTTAAATTAGCAGATTAAGGGGCATATTATCAAGAAACGGCGTTAAAATTATCGCCGATTTAGCGGCAGAAAACTGCCGCTAAAGCGGCGATAATGGGCTTGATAATATGCCCTAGAGAATTCCAATAGAAGCCCATGTTCTGGTGTCAACATGGGCTTCTATTGGAATTCTCCAGGGCATATTATCAAGCCCATTATCGCGCAGTTTTCTGCCGCTAAATCGGCGATAATTTTAACGCCGTGCTTGATAATATGCCCCTAAGTGCTCACTTTATGTGATGCAGACTTCCGTCAGCCAATCAAGCAAAACATGTGCAGAATGACACAATCCATTCGTCACACAGGGAGGTAGGTAAGAAACCCTCTGATGGGGAATTAGTTGGATTCACATGGGTTGGGAAATATGCTGTCTTCCACTAAGAGTACAGGCAACACAGCCTCTGCCACTGAACTATAATCAGCATTCATTTACTTGTATAAGAGGATGTAAGCCGCCAACTACAATGCATAAGGAACACAATGTACGTGCGCTTCCTGGACAGAAGAGCCTGTGCCACTGTTGTTGGAACATCATCAAAACAGGAAACACCTAAAAAAGACTCTCAAATTGTCGAGAAGGCTGGAGAAACATTACAGGGCAGGCTGCAAAAGTCCCACAGGCTCAGGATAGCATAGCGTCCCATGCAAGGACTAGCATTCCTAGTTGACATATTATACTGAAAAGCCAACAACTGCAATAGCAAACATGTCTCATAACAACCAAACCCCTGTTGCAAAAATGCTTGTTGCTTTTTAAACATTTCAAATAACAACCTTGTTCGTACGAAACTGGAGAATGTACTTGCGATGTCCTTAAACTGATTCTTGCTAGAAGAGCATGTTCAGGTTCTGAAAATAATTCCTACTGACTTCTGTTTAGAAATAGTCACTCCGTCAGACTGATATTAATACATCAGATTGAAACTCTTTCTCGGTACAAAAACATTGATGCCATTCCATGGACAGCACAAGACTTGACCTTGAACGAAAATATTGTTCTCTGTCGCTCTGTGCATTGTTTTTCATGCTCCCCACCCCCTCCTCCGCAGCGCCATTACAGGCTTGTCTGCAGGATCATTGACTCTTGCTGAAAGAAATGAGAGATGTTTATTGATTAGGGACGGATGCTGGGTTAATGCTGAAAGGTGACTTCACTTGGGAATGCACAATTGGCACATCAGAAGTCTGCTAAACACGTAACCTTGGAGAACAAAGAGGAAATGTTCAAACATGCTCCTTGAAAGGGTGTTTCCTTGAACGCTGTACTTTAAAGGGACGCTGCATATTTTTGTCTAGACACAGAAATTTACATATTGGAAGGGACTACTTTCCATTCTACATAATTATGTAAGGGAACTAAAACAAGCATTTGCATTGCATTCGGTCTCGCCTTTGGGACCTTAAGGGGGATATTCACAAGGACCTACCGCCGATTTATCCCCACCTTAACCCATCAAAAGTGGAGATAGATATAACACCCCATTCACAAGCTGGTGCAAACTGCAGACATCGCCAGTATTCCCGCGACAACTGCCCCAAAATTTAACACCACGGTGGACACCACCAACTAACCCTAATGAGATGCAGAGTAGGCGTTCCCGAGCAAAAACACACGAAAAAACCACAACACCACTTTCACAACGAACTGCCAGATCTGCGATGCGAGTCAAAAACAGGCGATAAGCAGCGGTAGCACCAGTGATTTAACTCTTGCCTTTTGCTGGGGTTAAGCAGGACACCTACCTGCAGCATGAAAGGGAGCCCAGCCAAGATCCACACCCGAAGACCCATAGATGGCATGGAGACAAACATCATGCAGCCTGGATACACATGAGGGCCACAACACCCACCGCCACCACCCCCAGCCCCCCCCTCCCCCCCGGACCCACCCCCCCAGACATACACATACCGTGCACGACACAAGAGCCACCTAAAGCGCATGATGACGCACATTGTCAAAAAATAACACACGTGTGGCCAGAAGAACGAGAAACAGTCACACAGCACTGAAGTAACAACCAAAAACTTTATTGAAACACAACACAAAACACCAATGCGGCAGACTCCTGTCGGGTCCGTCCGGGACAATCACGTTGTCACAGCCTGGAAAATAGAGCACAAAATCAGAACGTGTGCCATGCGCACATCAAAGGAGCAAGACACAGAGAAATAGAGAATGAAAGAAAGGCAGAGAGAGAAAGAGAGAGAGGGAAGGAAGGGAGAGAGAGAGAGAGAGAGAGAGGGAAGTAAAGGAGAGAGAGAGAGAGAGAGAGAGAGGGAAGTAAAGGAGAGAGAGAGAGGGATGTAAAGGAGAGAGAGAGCGAGAGAGAGAGAGGGAAGTAAAGGAGAGAGAGAGAGAGAAGTAAAGGAGAGAGAGGGAAGTAAAGGAGAGAGAGAGAGGGAAGTAAAGGAGAGAGAGAGAGAGGGAAGTAAAGGAGAGAGAGAGAGCGAGGGAAGTAAAGGAGAGAGAGAGAGAGACACCGCCGCCCCTGCGCACCCAGGCCCCACAGTTCAGTTGCTGCCACCGGTGTGTCTCCAACTACGTGCCGGGATACACTGCAAGCCACCAGGACTGCAATCTGTAATCAAGGCCAGAGTCAATCATGGCAGAGTCCATCTCACAGCACACCGCAACAACGCCTGTCCGTCCCTGCGCACGCATGCAGCCGCACCCCACCCCCTCCTGCCGGCCAGCGCTGGCTGTCCGCACTTACGCACCCCGGGCCCACTGCTCACCTGCCACCAACGGTGTGTCCACCAGTGGGCACACCACGTGCCCGTGCAAGCTCCAGGCCCCGGTCCCGCCACCATGGCATGGTCCACATCATGCGGACACGCCCCGCGGCCCAGCAGGTCCCACACATGTCGCTGAGGCATCAATGGCAGAGACCACATCAGTGCACACGTCATCATTGCAGGCTGCACACCCGCTCAGCTCTTCGGGTGCCACTAACCCTGTGCAACCCCAGTCAGCGCCACGTGGTGGTAGGCCCATGACGGCCGCAAGGCCTCGGGTACGACAAACCCTGTGCATCACAACTCATGGAGCCTTTATGATTGAGAACCGTGGAGCGGCCGTCATCCAGTCACCACCGGCAGTGTGGAATGTGACGTCGTCGGCCTCTTATATTTGCGGGTCACATGGCCTGTGACGCCTGTGCCGGATGGGTGTGGTGTGTGTGCAGACCTGCCCTCAGGGAGTGGCCGTGACATGCTGACAACTAGACCAGTGACCTGCATACCACCAGCGAGTACACCTGTGACATGTAGCTATGTGGGCCCCCCCTCGGAGCGTAAGCGGAGTGGTCTGGCCTGGCGTACGCCGGATCAGCGCAGGGCTTGCAACAATGACTCGGGGGCTCTGGGCGTGGTTCAGTCCATGTCCGGACAAGGGAGTGACTATTGCGTGTGTCCCTGTTGTAGTGTCCATGGCAAGCGGAACACAATAGGCAATGTAGCACACTGTGACTGGCATCCCACTAGATGAGCATCATTGACGTGAGGGAAATCACTGTGCCTACATTCATCCACACATTCATACATGAATGATGAAAGACATGACACAGCAGTGCGTTTCTGGATGTTTATTGCACAACCAGTGGAGTTTTGCAGCTGGAGCGGTACAGGGCCATGCCAAGCATACTACACAATATGGGCCCGTGGAGGGCCAGCCAGAGTCCATCCGGGGATGACAAGTACTGCGGAAGAGGAAGGGTACAGTCCGCAGTCTGGTCGCCGTGTCATTGGTCATCAAACAGGATATGGCAGTCCATGTCGCGGTCCAAGGTGAGTGCAGCGGAGTGTATCAGGGTTCAGTAGCAGGTCATGGGGCCATGTGCGGCACCAAGCAGAAACAGGCAAGGTGGCGGACATGAATGCCAGTGCCTCCTTCTGAACCCAAGCCCATCCACGTCCTCGGATGTGTGCTCTGCCCCACCTGTGGGTGGTGCAGTACCGGCTGTGGCACTGTGTGCCACTGACACATCAGGGGCCAGAGGAGGATTGTCGGCCGCACTGTGTGGCAGTGACACATCAGGTGCCGGAGTGGATACGCCTGCCGCACTGGGAGGCACTGACACACCAGGCGGCGGAGATGTGGATGGTGTGGGGGCAGCAGCATTCATCATCGCCACGCCTCGTGGCAGCAATGCCATGATGAGGACATGCAGGGCATGGTAGATCCCAGCTACATTTCGCTGATGTGCAGCGGTGGCTGCCATCCTTTCCGCCTCCATCCGCACCATGTCCTCCATGAGCCTCCGCATGTGTGCCAGCTCACGGCTGGGATCGCTGGAGCCACTCTGAGCGGACAGGTGTTCTTGTCTCCGAGTCAGGACTCCAGCGATGTCAGTCATGGCTCGTTGGAGACCATGGAGCAGGCCGTGGGTGTCCGTTAGGGACTGGAGCTGGTCCCTGATGGGACCTAGACACCCATGGATGGCGTCCAGTTTGGTAGCCATGAGGTCGAACCCCACCCGCACCTGCTCAGCCGTCTCCCTCTGGCCCTCCAGCACACGGCGTTGGAAGGCCATGTGTTGTTCCTGGGGGTCTTGGGAGACTGCCGGGGCTGTGGGTGCCTCCTGCTGGGTGGTTTGTGGAGTGGGTGGGGTCTCCTCGATGCAGCTGGGCTGCCCTGGTCCTGGAGGTGATTGGCGGATGAGTTCAATGATGTCTTGGAGGGCTTGGGTGTCGATGCTGGTGGTGTCCTCCTCGTCATCAGTGAAGAGTGGCTGGGACTGCTCTGCAGGAGGTGTTGACAGGGCCCCTGCAATGTGAAGGGGAGATGGTGTATTACAATGTGTCCGCATGTATGTAGCTGCATGGTACAGGTTCACATTCAGACACCATGGCATTGTACATTGTGACAGTCTGTGGATCAGGGCCATGATCCAGAGTGATTGTGGGTGTGCACTGTGCTCTGCTTGATTGTGCATGTGTGCCATTGTGGCCATCTCCTCCATCCCCCCAGTACCTGGTGGTCACTCACCCTGTTGCGGTTGTGTTGTGTCCTGTCGAGCAGTGTGCGGTCCCCCGACTCCTGCCACGGTCTGCACACTGATGACTGTCGACACCAGCTACTCCATGTCATCCAGCTCCTGCTGTGGCGCAGGGCTCCCACCTCCAGTCTGCATTGCTGCCTTCTGGTTGGCTGCGAGTTTCTCCTTGGTCTTGTACTTGATGTTAATCAATCGCCTCTTGACCTCGTCCATTGACCTCTTGTGCTCTCCGATGGCATTCACCTTGTCCACGATGTCCCGCCATATTCCATTTTTGGTGCCCAATGACACGTTGGAGGTGATGAACAGTTGTTGATGGTGTTCCATCACCTCCGTGACCAGGATCCTATTCTCCTGCGGACTGAACTTCGTCTTCCTCTTCTTCTTGTTCTTGCCCTTCCATGTCCCCAAGGTCCCAGGCTGGTCGTCCGGGGTGCTTGTGGGGTTGCGCTCGTCCTCTGCGCCTGCTCCAGAAGCCTCCATGGTGCTTGGCTGTTGGTCATTTTGTGTTTGTGTGTTTTTTCTACTTTTATACTGGTTTTTCCCGCCTGTCATGTGTGTATTGCAGGCCTGGCGCTGCTTATCGCTGATTTCCTCATCGCGCTTTGGTCCATCGCATGATTTTTCGCGTTGAGGTTTGTGTTTTTATCACGGTCGCGGTTGTTGTATCGTGGACATTGTCCGCGTTTTCGGGGAACTATCGCATGGTACCGCCGTGTTGTGAATTCCAGGTTAACACGGGGTTATTTTCCCGCAATGGGCTGCGATGTGTGAAGTTGCGTGAACATTTTTTGGAGATGTTTAGCACACGTTCTTGTGAATATACCCCTATATGTATTTAGCTATGCAGCACATTAGCCTGGGTGCTGAAACATCTACTGTTCTTTAACATGGAGCGAAAGTAAGCACCAAACTGCGTGACACGCCAGGTATGGGAACACATGGAGAGAAATATTGCCTTTCAGCGGTAAATGGTGTAGTCCAAAGCTCTGTTTTTAATATAAAAGCAGGGCCTTCGGTGGTCATATCACTGAAAATACAAGATTTGAAAAAAATATTATTGTCTACGGGTGCTCGTGGAAGACAATTTCTATGGACTGGAATCTAGAGAATGCTAAAGTGATTCTGGTATTTTACTAACCTCTGCTGGTCGTTTTCTATCAAGAAAGTTAAATAGAGGCAGTTGCCAGAAAAATTAAAAAAAGAAAGTCCCTCAGCAGAAAGCAATTCTGGTATCTTACTGACCTCTGCTGGTCATTTTCTATCAAGACAGTTAAATAGAGGCAGTTGAACAGAAAAGAAAGTCCCTAAGCGGAAGCAGACAAGTCCTAGGGCTGATCTCCAGAGCCCACAAAGTACATACACATATAGGTATATACTAAAGTATATACAAGAGGTCTCGAATGCTCGACCTAAAAACTAAATGTAGATGCTTTGATTTGTTTATTTATTATTTATTATGTTAAGTTTGTTAGAAATGTAAAGTATCACTCTACAGCAGGCACGCCTTCATACACACATTCAAGCCACCGATTTTCAATCTCATCTGTAGAAGGAGTAGTTGTAAAATCGTGAATGAGCTGTAAGTGATCAATGAGGGTGACATTGGGGGCTTGGCTCAGACAGCAGTGTCCAGTGGGTGGTGAGGTGAACAATACATTCTTCAGCTTATTCTTACAGGAACCAATGTGTCTTAAAAAAGGGTTCATTTTGCTGCCTTTGTTCGTCCCTCTCTTACTATCTCTTGCTTGTCCAATAGGCTTTCTCTTTTGTCCCATCTTGTAGCCGTTCCTGGATCTTTATTTCTCAAGTAATCAATTTCCTACATAGCTACTGGACCCAGAACATCTGAGTTAATTCTAGTGTAAGGGAGTGAATGCAAACTATTTTTAATCAATGTGATCTGTCAAAGCTCCTGTAGTGCTCTGCATTCCGCTATTCCTAAACCACGGTGGGTCAAAGGCTGCTTTAAATACCTTATGCTCAGTGTTTACAGAGCTTGGCTACATTCAGACTGCATCCTCTCAATTTTGGCTGGTGATGGAGAAGTCTATAGGCTCAATGAATTACAATATAGAGCTAAAGAACATATCGTCCAGTTAAATATGTTCATTGCAATAGTAAACAAATTGACCTAGGTACCACAAAATATTTGAGGGTTAAATTGCAGAATTTAAAATAAATCAATACAGTATTCAAAAATGAGCCTTAGAATATGCATTATTATTAATAGTTGTTAGAGTCTAAGGATTGACTGAAATATCCAGAATTTCATATCATCATCATCATCAATAGACTTTAGTCGGTTTTAGATAACAAACCATAAAAGACAGTTACAATTTATTTTGAACAATGCGCAGACAAAACGTTATAGGGCATAACATCAGAAATCATCAATTATTGAGTTCCTTAATCTGACAGCACAGTTTAAAAAGCAGGCAACAGACCAGCAAATAAAAGGATTACTAAGTATCTGTACAAACAGGAAAGCAGGCCCGGCCTGGGTAAAATTTCATCCAACTTAAAGTGGCCTTTGGAAATGAGATCTGAGATGTTTGGAAATGGGACAAAACAAAATAAAGTACATAGTGTCTTGTTTAGATCTAGTCACAAATGAAAGGTGGGTGAGACATCACAAGACCATCCTTGGGGGGTGCTTAAGAAAAAGTGACCCGTATTTAGCTTAAACCGTGTTAAAAAAATAACGATGAGAGTTAGACATACCGTATAAAAGATCTAGTTCTATATACAAGGTAGTCGGCACAAGAGGATACAACCTAACTGAGACCTTCGATAAAGCAAGGGTTTCCCTCTCTTCACGTAACTGGCTAAGAAAAGATCCTTTACGCAGATGAGATCCCCTTTCATGATACTCTGAGGGTTGCTAAAAAGAGAGGGTCAGCCTAATTTGAGTAGACATTTCCTAACATAAGAAATCTTTGGTATATGTGAAACATGATACAAACCAAGACAGTCCTTTAGAAACTTCCTAATGAGTTCCAGCTCCTGTTTAAGCAAGGTGGGGACATAAAATGAGGGGTCTCAGTCGAATTGTATCACACAAAAAGCCCTGCCTCAGCTCATTGTGGATGATAAAGGTAGATGAGCTGCTGGGGAGTAATAGTAGCATTCTCAAGAACATATGCTCAATGCATTGTAGAGAGGTGATGTTGGCATACTCCCAGATGTCACAACCATAAGACACTATGGGCACCCATTTTGGTTTTCAAATCTCAAGCATAGTCCCCATCGACTTGTACTCTAACCTGGTGGCAACGTCGAAGACCGCAGCAACTCTTCTGGCAAAAACGTGCCTCCTTTCCCTCAACAATGGGTAGTAGGTGATGGGAGAGTCAAACATGATGGTGAGGTAAGGAAAGGTTTTTACTTTGGTAAGTGTATGGCCCTTGCATAGGTAGGTTCTATGTTTGTTGTTTCTAGGATCTATTAGATGTGTGATTTACTAGAATTAATACTTAGGTCAAGTGTTTCCATGTAATTGCTAAAAAGGTCCAAATAAATTTGAAGGCCTTGTGCTGTCCTGGAGACTAAAACAGTATCATCTGAATATAAGAGTGCTGGAACAGGGTGGCCATCTAACATAGGGAGGTCATGGCTCCCAGCTACTAGGATCTGTTCCAGCTTGTTAACATAAAAATGAATAAAAAGGAGGCCAGAATACAACCTGGTATGATCCCCTTGTTGAGTGAAAAGTGCTCGGTGCATTCTCCCTTCGAGCCATACCTAACAGATGCGCTGAGGTTAAGGTTCAGGTCACATAAGAAAAGGGCAATATTTTTGCAAATCCCCAAATCCAACAGTATAGGCCACAACTTGTATCTGCTGACCCTGTCAAAAGCAGAGCTTAAGTCCATGAAGACCAGATGTATGGGTCTGGGTCTGGCCATGGTGTACTTTTTAATTAAAAGATACAGGTTTAGGCATTAATCCACAGTGCCCTCACCTGCCCAAAAGCCATATTGGATTCAGATGCACACCATGATTTTGGCGCAGGTTGTTAGACTAGATAGGAGCATCTTCCCTATAACTTTGACCTGAGAATCTTGATAGATCTCTCTGATTCAGGCGATAACACAGTGGATCGTCTCTTACACATTTTTTATATATGGGGAAAATAACTGATTTGGAGCTTGAACTGGGGAGACTATGTTTGAAAGCCACATTAAACTAGATAGTTTAATATCGGTGCCCACAGAGTTACATCGGACTGAAATAAGTCCATCGATCCCCGTTGGGACTCAGAACCTTATTGCTAGGGAGAGTAAGAATAGTGTCTGTTATTTCTTCCCAGTCAAAAGAAAGAGAAAGGTCATTCACATATATCAGTACTGGGTGGTACCCAGTGAGACAAGCAGTAGAGCAATGCCTGTCATAAATGGCTTCAAAATGTTTAACCCACATGTCAGCTGTGATGTGTTGCGATAGTGGATTTCCCACATTGGGATTGAATAATGGGCAGTTCACAATCTCCCAAAAGTTAGCACTAGATCTAGAGGCACAAGCAGTAATAAGATCCTTCCAAACCTCCAGTTTCAGGGTGAACTTCCTGCTTTGTAGAGTGGCTTCATACAAAGCTCTAATGGAAGCGACTTTACAGCAGTCCCAAGGCTTTTCCTTGAGAGCCATCAGAAGGTCACCATGAGCCCTGGTGCAGGAATGGTCATACCATGTGACAGAGATAGGCAACGCGTTAGAGGAGAGGTGACAAGGGCCACCACATGCCGTTTTATGATATCAAATGAATTAAGAAGGGTTTTGTCTATGCATTGGGGGATCAAGCCATGAGGTAAAAGCATCAGGGCAGAGACAAAACAAGTTACGATGAAAAAAGTCAGGATCAATGCCCTTCTATCTGAGTCTGTGTCCTTGGTCATGTGTGGTCAGCTACCCATGAGCTACATTCATGAAACAGTCCAAATTATGCCTCTAGTGTAAGGTAGCTGTGTAGGGGTTATGATCACTTCTTGTGTCCCAAAGTACGTTATAGTTGATCAGTGATGACACCAACGCAGTGGAGACAAAAATGAAGTCTATAGTGGGGAAAGCACCTCTCACAGTAAACCTAGGAGTAACAGCACTATCACAAGGCTTCGTTTCACCCTCACACAGAGCAAATTATAGCCATTTACCAAGGTATTGAACAGTTTACCTGAACGGTATGTATGAAGTGAATATCGGAAGGAGAATAAGAAATCCCATTGGTAATCCTACATTCATTACAAAATTGCGGATTAAAATCACCCATCAGTACCACAGGGTTAAAAACACTGGCATAACAACAACACTTGTGAAACAGGGATCTAAGTGTATGACATGATTAACTGTGTATTAAGAGCTATTGGCATTATAAAAATTGATGACAAGCAACCTACACAAACTAGAAAAGACAGACACAAAGCTAACAAATTAGGGGAGCCAGTGTCTAATTGTTCAATTTTGCAACTAGAAACTAGAATCAAAAGACCACCTTTGACCCTTCCTGACTGAGAACTGCATGTGAGTATGACGAAGATGCTGTAACCATCAAAAGAAAAAGCTATGGTTGACTTCCCAGGTCTCCTTGAGACAACTTATTTGAAAACTCCTTAAGAAGGACAGCCATAAAGGGTCATCCCTAAGACACAAAATGCCAGAAATATTCCAGGAAGGAATGCCGAGCTTGTGGGAGATATTGTTAATGCAGGTCCTAGTCTCTGGATAAGATAATTGCTGAGATCCAGAGGTTATGGCTGAAGGAGAAAGTCAATCAATAGCATTCAGGTTACTCAAATGTTCAAAGGAGTTTGAGGTGGGTATGTTAAACATGCCAATTTGGAGTTGAGCTGGGCAGACACAACAAACATAAATGCTATGAGTAGCAACAGCAGTGCGGTGAGCTCCGGCATACGGATGAAGATGATTATAAAGGTAATCCAAAGAAACTCGGTAATGCCGGTATCAGGGCTACGTTGCTAAGTCAATGCCCTTAAAATGTTCCTTGCACACCTCACGTTATTAAAGTTAATAACTATACAATCTACGGGCAACATGTTTAGACCCTTATCTAGTCAGGAAAACCATCTGACATATAGTTATGGTTAAATAAAAATAATGTAGAGCCCAGCTTACCATGAAGCCAATAGATAATCTTATTTCTGAGTTAATGATAGTCTTCTGTAGAGCTAGCCATCAGTTTGAGGACATTGGTCAAAACTACAACAAATGAAGTAGCCACTGGTGGATGGTCTAAATGTGTAAAGTCACAGTCAGAAATGTACACCCTGTTGCCTGCGTTATGCGCCCCACCAGGCAAAATACTCCTCAGACTATTGTTCGCGAGAACATTCTACAATCACACTCTAGAGAGGCCAGGCATAGGGGCACTAGCCTTAGCTTTTAAGATCTCACTATGCTGTTTAGAAACATGCCCTTTAGAAGGAGGCTTGGGGGCTAATGAGGAACATAAATCAAAAATACTTGTAGCAACAGAAACTACTGGGATTCTGGGCACCAAATTGGTAACAGAGGAGGTAGATAAAGTGGCAGGGAGGCCACTAAGAAGCCTTTTGATGCTGAAGAGTCTATCATAACATTCCTTGAAAGAGTTAGTAAGATCGCATTGCTGCTGAATAATCTCATCAGTGGTAAGCCTGGTGAGACAGGGACACTCAGGGGCATATTTACAACGAAGTGGCAGAGCGCGGCGTTAGCCTCCTTACCTTAACGCTGCGCTCCACCACTTCAGAAACGTAGGGCTGCACCATATTTACAACAATATGGTGCATCCCTGTATTTCCCCCTGCGCTGGCGCTAAATTTAGCAGCCTAGCGCCAACACCGGCACCCTTGCACCATAGTGCGAGGGTGTCTGCCTTAAGGGGAAATTGTTTATGTGCAAGAAGGTGTCCCTTCCTGCACATAAACAATCTTTAAATGGCGTTTTGTAACTTTTATGTGTGCTGCTTAATGCAGCACACATAGAAGTTGCAAAGCGTCAATTTTTTTTGATTCTTTATGTGCAGGAAGGGAAACAATCAATGGCGTTTTGCTGTTTCTAAGTGTGCTGCACAACGCAGCGCACATAGAAACAGCAAAAACTAGGAGAAATAAAGCATTTCTCCTCGTTTCGCCTTTTTAAGACCAGATTTTCCCTGGTCTTAATTTTGGCACTGCCTCCTATTTACGCCTCCCTTGTAAATAGGGGGCAGCGTCAAAATCAATGGATGTTGCGGTGGAACACCCACCGCAACACCCATTGCCTTCCCCTTTCACGCTAAGTACAGCGTGAAAGGGTGCCTTATTTACAAGGCAGCATTAAGCCACGTTAAGTGGCTTAACGCTGCCTTGTAAATAAGGCGAAGCCCCTATCGCCACCACAACGTCACTAAAAGTGGTGGTGGTGATAGGGGCTTGTAAAAATGACCCTCAGTATTTCAGGAATTGGATCTGTTGGTAAGTTAGAAGAGTTCTTGAGTTGAGGATCAGTAGAGTCGGAAAACAAATCCACAGCAGGTTGACTGGTAACCAGTTTGAGTTCCTCCTCCACTGTGGCAATCTCCTCGATAATAGCCCCCACTGCAGAATTTAAAAAGGTCAATATATTTGGGCCCATTATGGGCTCTCTTGTGAGAGGTGTGAGCAGATAAAGGATTCTGCTTACCCCTGGTGGTAATATAGGTGGGGATGACAACCCAGAGATGTGGCCCGGTCCGGTCTCAGTTGGGTGCAGAAGGACCTGCTCTTGGCCCAGTCTTCGCCCATGCAGTGAGTAAGCTAAAGTGCTTAAAAGTGCGATCTCTGGCCCCCTGCCCTCTCCGTAGGCAGGGAATGCTGATAAGTGAAGTCTAGCCCAGCAGCAATAGTTCAATGGTGTCCTGCACAGCAGGACAGCTGATGCGCTTAAAAGCGCAATCTTCGGGCCCCTGCCCTCTCATTAGGCAGAGAATGCTGGTAAGTGAAGCCCACCTAAGCAGCAACAGTTTCATGGCATTCCGCTTAGTGGATCAGCTGCTCTCTTAAAAGCGCAGTCTCCGAGCCCACCCTCTCCTTGGGCAGAGAATGCTGGTAAGTGAAGCCCACCTAAGCAGCAACAGTTTCATGGCATTCCGCTTAGTGGATCAGCTGCTCTCTTAAAAGCGCAGTCTCCGAGCCCACCCTCTCCTTGGGCAGAGAATGCTGGTAAGTGAAGCCCACCTAAGCAGCAACAGTTTCATGGCATTCCGCTTAGTGGATCAGCTGCTCTCTTAAAAGCGCAGTCTCCGAGCCCACCCTCTCCTTGGGCAGAGAAGGTTGGCAAGTTAAGTCCAGCCCAGCAGCAATAGTTCAATGCTGTCCTGCACAATGAAAGTGCGATTTCTGGGCCCCCACCCTCTCCTTAGGCAGCGAATGCTGGTAAGTGAAGCTCACCCTAGCGGCAACAGTTCTATGGTGTCCCACGCAGCGAGTCAGCTGTGATGCTTAAGGGCACAATCTCCAGGCCCCGCCTTTTCCTTAGGCAGGGAATGCTGGTAGGTGAAATCTAGACCTGCAGCAATAGTTCTATGGCATCCCGCAGAATTTCTGTATAAGCAGTTTAGCGGGATAGGATCAAGAAGCAGGGCAGGTCAAGAGCTGACATAGTTGCCCTGAGGGTGTAAATTTGGCCAGGTGGAAATATAACTTTTGTAGAAATTATTAAACACTAGTAGAAGCTGGCCGCAGGTGATGTCTAAAGTTGACTCAATTGCCTGAGATCTGCCTGATTAGCCTCTGTTGAACAGACTTGAGAAGAAAAATCTCTGCTAGAGAAGGCACTTCTAGAGGTTGAAGCAGGATCACTGTGTTCACCATATTCATGCAGTGATGGTCTCCTTGGGGGTCTCTTTAAGTGGGCTAACATGAGCAAAGTCAACCCAAGTGGAAGTAGATCACAAGCATTGAACAAAAGGGCTTGAAGATCATGAAATATCTTGGCTGGAGCTTTTGGTGCGTGTCTTGTAGAACAGGCAATGTTTTCAAAACAGATGCTGGTAGAGTTGGAAACAAGAAGCCCAATATGGGCATTAATGTAGCAGATGCCACGTGTTGGGAATCTGAGGCGAAGTGTTTTAAAGGCTCAAAGCTTTTAAATTGGCCCATATGGGATACTCAATGAAGAGTGCAGAAAAAGGTAACTTCATTTGAATCAACTTCATTCTTGAGAGAAAAGTATAATTGAAATTGAAAATGATATCAAGTTCTCTGGTTGGCTTGTGGGCCCAGAAGTTTTTCTGGGCTCGAGTTTATTACACTGCGTTTCCTACTAGCTGTATACTATGGGATTAACTGCAGATACTAATGTGTTTTAGGCAGGGCACTGAAGTTGTTGCATCTGACGTCAAAATGATCTCTTGCATGTCTCCCCAATAGACCATTCTGACTGATGGTCCTCATCTTCTCAGTTGCGGCAACTGAGTATAATAGTTGTCAAGCACTTCCACCAGACACTTGCATGTCACAATAGACAGTTGTGTGCTTCTGACAACAGAAGGAATGTTCCACTGATCACAGTGAAGTTTTCACAAGGCACAAATTGTGTTCCTGGAAAAAGTATTTAGACCTGTAGAAGCTCATGACTAGAATAATAGCTCCTCAACAAACATAGTGTGCCCCAAATATTTCCAAAATGGTGGAACACCATCTTACATTATCTATGGAAATCCTGAAAGTGCACTGATAAGATTATTAAACACCTTTAATAATCCAAGTGAATTCCTCTCTGTCTGTGACACCTAACAGCAGGATGGGCAATAGGGACTCTCGAAAAAGTATCCTTGCTGTCTATCTGCCCTTCTTTTATGCCAAGATGGCTCCTGATCAAAGTACTCTTTCATCCTTTTTTATGAGCTATCACAGTGGGACAAATATAACTCTGACTGACAATTGACAGAAGACTCCTCAGTAAGCAACATCTATCTCCCATGCAGTATAATTTAAGCCTCCAATTCTCAGCCTTCAAAGATGTATATCTTATTTCCTTCCATGTTAAAACATGGCACAGAAGTATGTTGCCATGGAAAAGAGAAATCCTTTAAATACAACAAAATAATTTCTAAGACAGCCTGCAGTCTGTACATTCTGCTTACGCTTTGGGTACATAGTAAACCATTATGCTGCATCAGTAACCAAAATATTCATGTCACTTCTGTAGATTTTCAAAAATTATATTATTTTGCCTATATTTATAAAGGGAAGGCCCTTTTGCCTTGTAAGTTGTCCTTTTACTTAAACACACTAGAATTTGGAAAATGTGTGCTAACCATGAAATATTGTAAGTCTTCTTAAGAGTGTTCAGTTTCTTCTAAATATGAGCATGTTATCTTACCTTTTGACTTACTACCCCTTAACTTCGATGCACTTGATGAATTACTGAATCTATAATCCTTTTCTGGGGCCATATTATGTATTAGGGAACACTTTCCCTGTTTGCGCCTGGCGCACGTTAAAACAGGTGTGCCGGGCGCAAACAGAGAAAGTGCACCCTATTACATAGAATGCGCTGCCCCCAGGGCAGCCGCGAACTTGTGCTGCCCTGGGGGCTGCGTATTCAAGTGAAATACAGAGCGGTGCCGCTCCATATTTCACTGTGCAGGTGGCAACCCGCCTGCACTTTGAAGGGAGATTAGAGATCCCCTGCCAGGCGAGAGTAGTCAGTGACTGCACTCGCCTGCCAGGGGATGTCTGGGGGGTCCATAGGACACCCTTTACCCTCTGCAGAGGGCTACTCTCAGGGGGCTCACTGCCAGTGCGCCACCTTTTAGGTGACGCATTGTCAGTACACCTCCGGACAGCTTCTTTGCCTCTGCGCCCGCATCTGTAATATGGCGCAGGTGCAGAGGCAAAGGGATTTCCTCTTTTGCATGGGGCACACCCCCATGCAAATGAGGGAATACCCCCTGCAGATAGCGCTGCTACTTTATGTGCGCCAGCGATTTCGGTATTACAGAAGGCGCCACGCAAGCATCTTCGGCCCTTTCGGTAATACCAAAGTGCCCGGCGGCGCGCAAAGCGGGCACAAACGCCCATTGCGCCCCTGGGGCACTCTCTGTAATACGGCCCCCTGGTAGCTTGGTTAATAATTTGTGCCAAATAGGTACCTCTAATGATGTCCTTTTACCTCAGACCCTCTGCTGATTAAGAAGGTTTCCTAACATTGAATTTCTGAATATGTAAAGGGATTCACTACAAAAACCTAGAGAAGAGGGCATTAATAAGAGTTTGATTGCATTGTTCATATTAATTCATGTACAAAATGCCTCAAATTTCCTTTTGGAATTTCTGTCAGTCTTCTGATAAAATGTATGGAACAAACCTTTACAGCAGGGCTTTCTATTCTATAAAACATCCTTACTGATGAACTCCCTTCTAGCATATCTTTGAAAGAATGTGCAATACACACCATCCTATCCTTCTTGAATAGATGTAATTTTCGGTCCCCTCCTGCGTTCTGTGGAGGAGGTGGTCCCCATAGGCCTTTCATGGTAACTGCACCGATTGCAGTAAGCGAGAGCTCGAAACCATCAAATGGTCTTGAAAGAATATATTATTTGAAAGACACATTGGTTCCTGGAAATATAACCTGAAGAATGCATTATTCACCTACAAAGAGTGGGGGCCCAATGCATACATCATAAAAGGAAGAACAGGGAATCTGTTGAACAGATAATAGAAGGTGAATGTGTCCAACCTTGTTATCTACTGTATTTAAGTGTGAATGTTCTTCAGCCTACTTGCACCTTGATACATTACATTTATTATATAGATCACTGAGGAGAAAGTAGGCAACAAACTCCTGGTCATTATTTTGTAGATCAAGATAATGTCCAGAGAGATACCTAAAAGGAGCCTTAAGAAGCGAAGTTAAATTTGTGGGACATTTTGAAGAACCAATTAGTCTTCTGTAATATCTGGTGACTGCCTGAAAGGTGTATGTGCTTATATATCAGATGAGGCAAAGTAACCCATAATAAGGCAACTACAGACCGGCAGGTCTGACATCTGCTTGTTAAGTATAATGGAGATGCATATCAAGGAACATTTGGTCGACCATCTGGGCACACAATGGCCAATTAATTTGAATCTGAATTAGTGTGAGTATCATAGTCCTGCCAAAGTATACTGGAGAGATATTTTTTGAATCTCTAGGCAAAGTCTACCTTTTTGAAAGTAAGGTTTTTTTTTCAGATGGTGCATTTTCTGTGAGCTTGTCACACATTTAGAAAATAATGCTTTGGATAGGTGAATTCTAGAATTGAGATCATGTTGTGAGGGGACTGACCCCTGCAAAGTTTTGTGAGCGTGTATCCCTTCCCTTAATTACCCAACTGCATGCATGCTTAGTATTGTTTTTCATACTGCGCAGCATGAGATATTGATGCTTGCGTGCTGAGGCATTCTATGTGTGACGATACTGAATGTATATATGTATGTGATATCTGTATAGCACACATTTCACCAAAAGGCAGAGGAGCACTGCAGATAGTTAAAGGCAAGCATATCAGCGAGTGATAGTATAGGAAGCTGGATTCTGGGAGCAGAAGGGTACGGTTACTGCATTCTGATGTAGTGTTCTTTAAAAAAGGGCGTTTCAACTATTTCCTATTTAGAGCTGCGTTGGGGCAGTCCTGTTGGACTTAGGGATATTCTTCTAGATCCTGGGTGCATAGATAAAAAAGGCAAGCTTCCCTATTTATTCTTTTTTTACTCCTCATAGTCTCTGATCTGATGGTATCTTGGCTGTGGGTGTGCTGAGAGACACCAGAGATGGAAATCTTGCCTGCTAGAGGTCATGATAGTTTTGTAAATGATGCAGCTAGTTTTTTATGATGATGTGGGGCAGCAAAGGAAGCCAGTGAAGTTCCATCAGGGTGGGGGTGAGGGTGATGTGATCATATTCCTTCAGGCCTTGGATTAGATTTGCTGTGGCTTTAGGATGCCCTTAGGAGGGTCCATTGTTCAGTCTGGGCACCCATGGAGCGGATCGTTGTGACTATCCAGATGCAAAACTACAAAGCACAGAACAGCAGTTTTGAGATTGTTTTGTGAAAGAAATGATTTCACCTTCTTTAGAAGAGAGAGCTAGCACCAGGTCATCTTTGTGTTTTTTGGCAGTGTGTACTTTGAGGATGACGTTGGTGTCCATGGTGAATCCAAGTGAGTTGACTTGTTATAAACGTTGGGGTTCGAATCCACCAAGGTTCATGTTTTTGAGCCAGGTGTCCACTATTCTTGTTTATTGTGCTTGGTACATAATAAAAATTGTTGGTGGGGGTGAGCTTCTGGTAGGCACTGGACATCCTGGTCTGGATGAGATGCAGCCAGTGTTTAAAACATTGGAGGCCTGTAGCAGTGGCGAATTCCAAGAACAATTATGTATCGGGGTCATATTGGTGAATCTTGATGCTCTTTGCATCCCTCTGGGCACGCGCCGGGACACTCTTTGAGTAGCTGTGTGCGATACAAATATTGATAACATAGCATAACATCTTATCTGTGAATAAAGCCCCAAGGGGCTCCAAGTAGAGGTTGAAGATGAAAGGGGGCAGGGATCCTTTGTGATCTGAAGGTGCCCATGTGAACAAATGGTGTCAGAAATATCTGGGAGAGTGGAGGCAGGGCTCTCTACAGAAATGTAGCAATGGCAGTATGAAAAAGAAATGACATATTCAATTAATACAAATAAAATATTACATTTATTCTTATGTAACAGTTCATACTAAATGCAGAAGGACCAGCACTAGAAATTGCCCAAAAATAAATAATCAAAAAACTACCAAGAGAAGGGAAAATAAAAGGACATGTAAGGTTTCTTAAAAAGACAAGGAATCACTAGAGACTGTGTACTGTGTGTCTAGAAAATGTTGATGTTAGTATTTATTTTCTATCTCCCAGCAAACAAATTATTAATCAATAATGTTTTGGTGTGCATATTGTCTGGAGGCATTAATACTCTGGCGGAGGCGTGCTGCCTACAGACTTACTGAACGAGGGATTTAAAGCTCAGTGTTTTTATCAGCAATGGTTGTTTCATTCAAGACCTTTCACTTACCAATAATGTTAAACAAGCTAAATATCAGACATAATGCAATGCTGTGCAGTTTTTGTGTGATGAAGCACTACACAATCACTTACACTCATGGTGTTTTTCGGAGTTACAAATACAGAATATTACCTGCAGCTTGTGAGTTTCACAATTGATTTGAATTCCACAAGGGATTTTGAGTCTGTGATCTTCTGCCATGTCCGAATGGTGTGGTCAATCAGTTTGCTTGTAGCAGGTAGTCTGAGTGGACTGTGCAATGAAGAAGAGGGAGGGTTTCACCTTATGAGGATCTCGTCTCTATGTGATAAGTGTATGGATTGTGAGCAGTCTCACTGCAGGGTTTTCAAAGGGTGGTGGGCCTTGTTTTGCAACCTTTTGCTGAGACACTGCAGAGGTGTGTATGTGGGTTTGTGGGTGAATGTCTGTGTGTACACTTACCCATCTGTGGATTGAGTGATCAGCGGGTCGTTGTGTAGACCCAATGGATGGTGCTCTTAGGCAGGGTCTAAGGGAATGGATGATGCAACTTTCCCTAAACTAATGAGTGTGTGATCAGTCAGTCTGTGGATGTGAGAAATCCCCATGGGGAGCTTTCCAAAATGGGTTGGGTCTTGTGATCTACTACTGTACTGTGAATGTGAGAGAGAGGGGAGAAAATGAGGGAGAGAGAGTGAGTTGCCAGATAGTCTGTGGGATATGGATGAGATTTCATGTGTTCAATGGCTTGATCCACAAGTTGGTCAATGAGTGTGTGAGGTAGGGTAAGACCTTGCTCTACGTGTGGATCTTGTCTCAGAGTGCATGCTTCATTATCAATTCTCATCTGTGCCTGCATTCATGCATATACCCTCATGTTCTAAGCTATGTAAATGTGTGAGAATATGCCTGATCCTTGTATTGGTATAATTATTTGAAATTAAGAAATTACATTTGCACAAGGAAATTAAAATGTGGCATATAGTGTCATTGATCACTCAGTTTCAAGTGATATTTTACCAATATAGTTAGTTCTGAATTCACAAATTCTGCATCTTAAAAGTGGTCATTGGCTTTCAGAGAAACACTGAAAAAAGGAGTGTGAAAGGGAGGGATTTCTCCAAAGACCGGTGACCTGAACGTCTTCCTTAAGAACATTTGTTAAGCACAAAAAACTCAGCCCAGCTGTGTCTTGTGTATAAACCCTTATTTTATGGATAATTTAAGTAAATCTGATTAAAGGATGATAGCCCTCTCCCATCTAGTGTGGCATGGTTCATGACTGGGTCATCCATCAAGCATTGAGAGGCATCCTGAGTGAAACTGAATTGTTTTATAGTTTGAATGCTGTTGGAAATGATAATCTTTTATGTTGTATTCCCGCAGATTTTTGCCTTCGATAGCTGAACCCATTTTTGATGCCCATATACTCTGCACACTTTACTTCTCCTAACCAGTAGTAGACTCCATGTGCTCTCCATTTTAAACATGATAATCGTAAAAAAGGGTTGGTGGTTGATGGTTGTGAAATCCTACACAAGCAACAGCCATAATCCTTGTCAGGATGAACCACAAAAATCACTAAATCAGCCTGTGCTTAACCCTCTTGTAGCTTTGCACAAAAGCAGTCAGGCTTAGCTTTGAGGCAATGTGCAAAGTATTAATGGAGCACACAAAAAGTAATAAAGTGAAAACATACACCAATTTGGAAAAATAGAGTAGTATGCAATCAATTATTTGAACCAAAAACAACAAACATCCAATTGGTAGAACCGGAGATATGCAATTTTAAAGATTTCAGCTAGATATAGTGCTTAAAAGCACAAAGTGCCACTTGTGTTTATCTGGTCATGCGAGGCTGGGTGAAAACTCCCAAAAGTTCAGGCCGCTTGCACTAGACCACCTGCTGGATACAGGGACTAGGCTAGTCCTGCTGAAAAGTTACCTTCTAAAGTCCAGCATAAAGAGTCCTGTTAGTGGTGGAAGAGGCCAGAGGAGGAGGGGAGGCATCGCGGTTGGTCATCCCTGGAGCACCAAGAGCAGGCCTGGTGCCACAGACGGTCATTGCTGGAGATTTGCTCTGGTGTTTACTGCGGGTTGCTGATGCTGTAGTGCACATCTCACATTGCCCGTCGTCCTTGGCGGTCGCTGTAGCACGAAGAGTCGGGTCCACCTAGCTTCAAGTAGGCCGTTAGCACGTGTGGCAAGATCTTGGTGCGAATGCACCCAAAACTTCAGGATTTCTTCAAGGAGGAGCTCAACTGATTCCACACCAAGGGTCTAGGACTGGGAGGCACCTTGGAGATCAGAAACTCACTCCAGCAGAAGCCAGCAGGGTTCAAGGCAGGTAGTGGGAGGGCCAGTGCAGCAGGTCAGCTGGACAGTTGCAGAAAGACCTTTGGAGCTTTTTGTGTCCCTGTACCTGAGAACAACGGGACAGTCAGCTGACCTTGGGAGTCTCTTCAGCCTGTGATGAAGCGTGCAGGTCCAGTCATCCTTCTTAGACAGAAAGGCAGGCCTGAAGCACCAGGGCAGCAGGGCAGTCCTTCTTCTGTAGTATCCACAGGTCTAGGAGTGTTCTGAAGAGTGGGTCTGAGTGTCCCATTGTTATACCTGGTGCCGACTTTGAAGGGGAAGAGACATCTGGAATCTTCACGATACAGAAGTGTCTGGAATTTCCTGCTCCCCTGCCCTAGTCCCAGTCTGTGTGGGGCACCGTAGGCTATTGTGAAGTCCTTTGTGTGTGAGCTGGGCCAGTGCCTTTGAAGTGCAAGTGTGGTAGGTGACAGCTCCAACTCCCATCAAGCCAGGATGGTGCATCTATTGTGACACTCTCTAGGAGGAATACACAAAGGCCAACTGTCAACTACACCTAGTCATGTGACTCAGCATAAAGGCTGCAGGCACCAAATGGTTTGGATAAGAAAATGCCAACTTTCTAAAAGTGGCATTCTCAGATGTGTGACTTAAAATCAGCTTTACCATTAAAGAGGGCTTTAGATTACAATTCATCAGACACCAAACATGACATTCCTACCTGCTCCCAAACACAAGTTTTCACATATTAAATGTAATAAGAGACCCAATATTATCCTATGGTAGAGGTAGGCCTTGCAGTAGTGAAAAACGAACTTGAGAATTTTTCACTACCAGAATATGTAAAACTTAAAAGTACATGCCCAAATTTTTAAATGCAATGCGCCCTGCCCTCTGGGCTGTTTAGAGCCTACCCTATGGGTGACTTATATGTATTAAAAAGGAAGGTTTAGGCCTGCAAATGGTTTATTTTGTCAGGTTGGAATGGCTGTTTAAAACTGCACACACAGGCTGCAATGGCATACCTGAGACATGTCTGAGACTTAAGTGGGTGCCGCAATAAGTGCTGCAGGTCCACTAGTAGCATTTAATTTATAGGCCCTGGGTACCTGTAGTATAATTTTACCAGGGACTAACAAGCAGATTAAATAGGCCGATAATGTGTAAGCCAATTTCACCATGTTTATAGGAGAGAGCACAAACACTTTAGCACTGGTTAGCAGTGGTAAAGTTCGCGGAGTCCTAAAACCAACATAAACGGGTTCAGAAAACAAGAGGGATGAAGGCAAAACATTTGAAGGTGACTCTGCAGAGTGGGCCAGGTCCAATGATAACATTGGCCTATACCTAATTTCCACATTTAATGTACTTGTAAGTCCTTAGTAAATGATACAACATGTATCTGGGCTTGTAAATTAAATGCTACTAGTGGGCTGCTGTACCCATTATGCCACCCACCAAAATAGCACAATAAGACGTGTCTACAGATCTGCCATTGCAGCCTGGGTGGGTAGTTTAAACTGCCATTTGGACCTGGCAAAATATACCTTTTTCCAAGCCTATATCTTCCTTTTTAATACTTATAAGTCACTCCTAAGGTGGGCCCTTAATGCCCATATAGCTGGGAGCATGGTATTTAAAATGCAGGACATGTATTTTATGGTTGTACATGTCCTGGCAGTAAAAAACCTCCAACGTAGGGGTTTCACTGTTGCAAGGCTGTCACTCCCATAAGGAAAAACTGGGTTACATAATATAATTTATAATGCTTAATTTCAGTTTGGTAGCAGCTAGTAAAATGATTCAAGACTTATTTTAATAGTAATTTAAAATCCAACTTAATGTTAGTCATATTTTATATTACTGTTGTGAAAATGATACTTTTAGAAAGTTGTCATTTTGCTACCTAAGCCAAAAGTGTGTTTCTGCCAGTTTCCAATGTCACCTGACTGGTGAATGGCTGTCATGTAGTGAATTGAGGATTGCTCCCTGACAATGGACAAAAGGCTTAGGTGTGGAAAGGTGTTTTTCTTCCTTGAGCAGAATGACCTGGAGGTTGTCCCCAGCCCATTCCTGAGCTTCAAAGGGGGCCTACCCTGTCACTGGCAGATGTAACTCACACCTAGGCCTGCCTCCCTTTGTTTTTCTAGTCAGTTTGTAACCAAACCTAGGGGGAGGAGGGAGCTGCTCCCAGAACTGGTTTGGCGTGAGTACAAGGGAGGGCTTGCCCATTATTATAGCCACACCTCTGGGTAGACACAGGGAACTCTTGCCAGAGAAAGAAGGGTTCTGCCATGTTGGATTTAGGTAGAGAAGGGCACTGTGGGTAGTTTACAGCAGAACACACCGAAATTGCTGCAATAGTGGGTAGGGCCACCCCTGGAAACTTTTAAACCATTGGTTAGGGAGTGGCAAAGGAGTTTCTCGGTTGGCACTGAGCATAAAAATGACATCCCCAGCACCCCTCTATTAACACTCCTGGACCCATGAAGAATTAGAAGGTCTGCCCTGCTGTCTGAAGAACTTGAAGGAAGAATGGGCCTGTTTGCCTTGAACCAATAACCCAGAAGTGACTTCAAGGGTCAGCTGGCTGACCTCTTGTTTAATCTATAGGGACATAGCACACTTCCAGAGCCCTTTCCCTGCAACTGCTCAGCTGACCAATTCCAACTGCCCTGGACCCTGCTACAAGTAGCTGCTGGAGTGATTCCTAACTCCCAAGAGCTGTCCCCAAGGTTCTAGACCCTTGGCTGGTGTCAAAGTGTACTCCTCCTAAAGTTTCCTGAAACCTGGGACTTAGAAGCTTTTTGCCAACTTTGTGCTCTAAGAACTGACGGGGGACCGGGACCAACCTGCTAAACCTATCTGACAAAGGTGCATCATTGCTGGGTCAGAGATTCAGGTTGTTTCTACTAAGTACTTCTTCCCAGCAGTAAATCCGATCCAGCTGAACTTTGCCGAAAAGGTGTCCGGCTTCATGACGCCCACGTTGGCTACAGCCTGCAGCCCTGTCCCACTGAAAGAATCTGATCTCCAAAAAAGTGGCCTAGTCCGAAGGTAAAATGTTCACTGGGCGAAGGCACAAAAAGTATCCGGCTGACGAGGGACCTTCTCTGGGAGCGGAATTCAAATTTATACCGCTTTAAGCTTTCGGGCCAGAAGTCAACAGCTTCACTGAGACCTCAGCCAGTGGCTACTCAACGATATATAGCCATCTTTGGCCACAGTCTGCTGCCTTGCCATGCTGAGGATTTTTGACTTCCATCTCAGAGACTTAGTCAGAAGGTAATATATTTTACAGGGACAGAATGGGTTCCTGTATTCGTCCCGCTCTCCGTCACGGTCAGCCTTAACTTTTGACTTTGACCTGGTCTAGACCAACAAGTATCAACTGCAGTTGGCACTTAATGCTTTTGATTCTATTTGGAACCATAAACTTTAAAAATTCACAACTCCGGTTCTACTTATTGCTTTTTGTCATTCTGGCGTCATTTTATTTATTAAAATACTCTCCATTTTTCTAAATTGGTTTGGGATTTTTCTTGTGTTGTGTTTTTACTTTCTTACTGTTTGTGTGCCGCATAAATAATTTACACATTGCCTCTAAGCTAAGCCTAACTGCTTTGTGCCAAGCTACCAGAAGGTCAAGCAAAGGTCTATTTTGTGACTTTTGTGGTTCACCCTGACAAGGATTGTTATTATTATTTGAGGTGAGTTTTCACCCCTCTCAGCTAATACTCCATTTTCTTGTAAATGTGCTATATGTTGTGGGAGCATTTAAGATGGTATGAAATGAAGGCACAACAAAGCGGTTAAAACTAGATGAGGGTAAACCACTCAATGATAAAAAAATATATTCATGCTCGTCCATCTACAAGATTATAAAGAGTTGGATCTGAATGGTGGGCCCTGCATGGTTTATCCATCAGCCATCTTTAGGAGAAGCAGCCAGAAAAACAAGTTGCTGAAACCTTTAAGCACTGGCAAGGCCATTCAGAGATGTAGGACTTAATATTGAATTTCCCAAAGTCCCTGTCTTATTTGTGTAAAAAGAGAATAGAGAACCTTAAAATATTTTCTTAGAAAGTGAATCCTGAAAGAAGATCACAAGTGACTTCTTCAACAGTAGTAACTGAAAATGATTTTTAAATGCTAGTGAACGCGAAAAGCATTTTTCCAAATATCAGAAGGTATATTAGACTTATAGAGCAGCAAAATGTGATGTTTGCATTGCCTGCAATGTTCTTTCTGCGCTCAAGGTGCATGAAAGAAGAGCCTTAGTTGCCTTCTGTAATTCTGCTTTTTAAGTGTAGCAGTGTGTGTTCCCTTCCTTCCTTGGTGGCACTCCCTTTGCAGTCATGAAAGTCCCCCTGCCACCCGCACCAGTGCTTAATTTAAGCCAGTGGTTTCCGGTGCTCAGCACTTAATCATCAACACAGGTGCTTTTCTTCTAAACCTGGCAAACACCACTTAACCGGACCAACTGCGCATGCAGTCCATATTTGGCATGTAGTGAATAAATATCTGGAGTGGGACGGACGACTTACCCTGGCAACCCCTCTGTGGAACTCCCAAAAACTGGGGTACTTGTGGCAAACTAAGGGATTCGATAAATGGGATCTGATAGGGATCTCCCAGATCAAAGATCTCTGGGTCAGGGATGAGATCGTCCCCTTCATTTCCCTCCAGAGACAATACAGCCTGACAGACACAGAACGTTGTAGATATCTCCAAGTCCGGCATGCCCTCCGAACACATCTCACTTCAAAATCTGTCCTCCCACCGGCCTCCCCATTGGAAGACAGGATACTTGACGGTCATTTGCCGGAAAAGACTATCTCACTGATATATAAAAAACTAATTAACAACATGGAGGACCCACTTCAGTCGCTTAAGGAAAAATGGGAGAGGGATGGCATTGAGCTAGATGAGGAAGACTGGCAAGTCGCAGTCTCCTCCCCGAGAGAGGTGGCAATCCAGGCGCGACTGCGGTTGGTTCAGCTCAAAATTCTCCACAGAGTGTATGTAGATGGCCCCAGATTAGTGCGCATGGGTAGAGCAGAGAGTGGTGAGTGCAGATGTGGATGCGGGAAGGAGGGCACCTTTTTCCATATTTTAGGGGAGTGTGAACATGTACAGGTTTATTGGGCTAACATGCACCGCACACTCAGCGAAGTCCTAATGATCGAATTACGCCCTGAGGCACGAAGATGCCTACTAAACATTTGGGAGCCAACTGACCTCTCTTTATATACTAAGCAATGGGCAACATTGGCAGTAATGCTTGCAAAAAGGAATGTTGCGCAGAACTGGGGAGCTCGTCAAGCACCTACGATAGGAAAATGGAAGGAGGATTTGGACTGGTGCATGTTCCGTGAAAAGTCAGTCTATATAGCCAGAGGATGTCCCGGGAAATGGAACAGGGTCTTGGGTTCATGGAACTCTTACAGGGGAGACATATGCACCCCGCCAACACCACTAGAAGATGATGAACACCTTGCGCCCCCCTAAGAGTTGTGCATATTACGCTGTGTATTAGAACTTCTGTGTACTAGTTCGGATGTCTGATATGTATGCTGTCTCCTTATTGTGTATACAAATCGCTTGATATGTCAATGATGTTTAATAAAAAGAATTATTAAAAAAAAAACACAGGTGCTTTTCATGAGGACCAGTTAAGGACACATTAATTTACAGGGAGATTAAGTGATTTGCCCAGAATGTTGAGCTGACTCGGAGACTTGAACCTGGTCCCCCAGCTCTGAAGTCAGCAGCTCTGGCTATTACGCCACATCCTCTCCCCTCTTCCACGGTTGGTAGTTGGTTCTGTTGGCTGGTGCAAGCTGCCTCTAGACAAGAGCTCCGACACTTATTTTTTTACAAATTAACCACTGACTAGCATATGCCCTATTACAGAACATTCACCAGAAGCGGCACTCTTCCCAGTCAGCAGGCTTTGTAAACTAATATAGGAGTGATTATCAATATGCACTCCCCTCGTCTTGGCCTTTGGGAAGTGGCAGAGCAGGCCTGACTGAGAGACCAAGAAGACCAACACATTTTACAGCATAATTTCCAAAGTATATTGGCTAAAGATCTATAGGTTTCCCCTGCTATTACTAACCTCCTCTACCCTATTTTCTTATCCCATTGTTTCTGCTTGGATGAACTCACTGTAATAACTGCATGTAACTCCTATTAAACTGATCCACCTCTAGAAACTGGAGGAAATGCTTCAGTTTCCTCAGAACAGAAAACTAACACAAAAACCAGCAAATTTACAACAATAACTAATACCTACTTGGGTAACGACTAACATTGGGTTGCGGAGTAGCATACTATCCACCATAAAGTGCTTCGCCATATCGTCATGAATTGTAAGAGCTATATAAATGCAATGATAGTGTAATACATTGAGGTCTAAAGAGAAAATTGGGACATATTTGAAAACCTCTCTATCTGGCGCAGTAGAGGGAAACTTATTTTTTTCCTTAGCTGCAAATCATGTGAACCATGGGAATAAACCAGCCGCAGCCCATGCAAGAAAGAGCGGTGGGCCCGGTTTGGGGAGGGGGGATTCGACAAACGACCACGAGGGAAAATGAAATAAATAATTAATTGTCCCTTGTCCTCGTCTGTTGAAATCCCCCCCTCACCGCCCCACCGCTCTTACCTGCACGGGCCACGGCTGAAAGAAACACTGTAAAGGGATCCACTATTCATTTGTATATAACATACTTGAAATGGTAATGCCCCTAAGGACTACTGCAAGGGTTACTGAACCACATACTGCTGGATATGAGATAATGGGGAATTAAATATACATTAACTGGTGTTTCCATACTTGTTCCCATGTTTCCCCCATTTTCTGACGCATTTTCACGTGGAGACTTTGCCTGCTTTTAGAAGGAAAAGTTTACAAGAGAAATACTCCCTAGCAGCGGTTTTCCCCGCATCTATTGCAATCCCAATGGGACCATCCCCATCTGGATTACAGGTGCACCCTTAACAAGGCTCTCAAAGCAGAAACTCTGCCTTGTCACCACGGTTTGATTCGTCTGAACGTTTGCACTGGTTTCTGATTTGCAAATCTTTATGGGGCATATTAGCAAGGGCTGGCGTTATAATTATCGCCGCTTTAGCGTCCGTTTTCGGGCGATAAGCAGCGATAATTATATCGCAATATCATCAAGGACACGCTAGCGCGTGTTTCCTTGATGTAGAGCCCGTTTTTTCACAGCCTCGCCTCGCATCGCTAATGAGATGCAAAGAAGGCGTGGCTGTGAAAACAGCACATGAAAATATCGCGAAGGCAGCTTCGCGATATTAACAAGGAGGTGCAGCGATAAAAAAAATCGCGCTACCTCGGCCTTAACGCTGGAATTTAACGTCTGTTAAATTCCAGACTAAGGCATACTAATAATGGTAGGTGGATTATGCTGATACGACCACAGGGTCGTATCAGCAATGTTATCGCTGTTTTCCATGGAACATCGCTGGAAAACCAGCGATGTTCCACGGCAAACACCGCTTATCGCTGAAATATTATCGCCATAGCGCTATGCATTGTTAATATAGCGTTATCATGGCGATAATTTTCAGCGATAGCCGGCGATAATATTTCTATCGCTTTGTGGGGCCAGCGATAATTATCGCTGGCCCTTGTTAATATGCCCCTAAATTGTTTATTTTTTTCACCAGACGATTTCGTTTTCTCAGTAATCTGTATACTTGAAAAGTATTTATTTCAGGGAAACCAGTTTGTAAAAATGTAGCAGTTTTTATAAGTTGAATTAAAGTTTATTATTCCTAAATTTCACTTGACTTTTGACTGAGAACAGGTTATGCAGCAAAACTCCAGAGGGTGAGTACTTTTAAATAATTCAAAAGAACAGGTGTTATGTTCCATCCAACAAATATAACTGCATCTTCTGTCTTTTCTATCATGATCTAGATTTCTGAGCCTCTAAAATGTTGGCTTAACAAACACATCTACACTGTTTATTCAAACACACGCTGTAACTACCTATACATTCTATATTTTAAGAATTACACATGAAACATGTTCGTTTTAACTCTTCAGGAAACATGGATATGCCATTATAGTTGTCCAGGAATTAATTCGTTCATTTAAATATCTTTTCAATACTTTTAGTTAGTTAGGTACATTTCATACACAAAATAAACGATCATCCATTTATTTAATGCTTTGTTTTATCCTGGTTCCTTGAATTTCTTTCACCATAATCGATGTGATACAGTCCATTATAAGCAGCCTTTGGCTTTTCAAACTGTATTTTATTTATGCGTTCCTTTAAAAAAAATATATATATATGTGTGTGTGTGTGTGTATATACGTATATGCATACACACTCGTACAGCATATTTGATGAGAATAGCTTAAGTGAAATGAGATGCAGAGTTGTTCTAAAGACAAATTCACATGGGAAATTCATGGCTCTGGAAGACTTTTTTGTTGCAGTTATAAACAAATTTATTAAAGCAATAAGAAGCTGGAAGCAGACAATGTAAGCCTAGTGCTTCAATAAATAATTCAGTTTCGTTCCCTTGCAAAACAAGGTTTTTTTCTCTTCAAGCAAATGTAAAATTGCAAATAACACCGTATTTATGCTTTATTCTTTCAGCATCTAGAGCTAACAACCTCAGTAGGTGGTGGGAGGGGGCTGAGCTGGGTTCTTCATGCTCATTATCTTTTACAGGAAAATACAATTTCACAAAAATATTGGGCAAACAACCAATAGGATCTTGGTCCTGAGAACCACCAGTAGCTCTCTGGAGCTGCAAAAAGTAGGACATTATAGTCCATTATTTTGAAACTGGGTTAATATATCCAGGCAGCTCACAATGGAATGGTAGTGGTGTATGATATTGAAATGCATACTCTGTAACAATATAATAACTTCATTGGAAATATATTTTTAAAGTCTTGCCTCTGCATTTGACGAATGCCTTTGAAAGGAGAGCTCATGCAGATTTCATGATGGGTTTTCAGTTCACTGGCCACTAATGTGTGTGTAAAATTATGCTTTACTGTAAATGGTGTTCAATTATCTACAGTGAACTTATGATTCCATACATATGTCAGATTGTCTGTGAGGAATTCAGATCCTAGAGCGAAAAGGAAAAGAGATCAAATGAGTAGTAATATATATTTGAATATGTATAACAACCAAATTCAGCTATGCGCAAAGGGGGTGAGCCAAACTCTCTCTGACATATCCTTGATTCACCTTCCTGTTGGGATTAAAGACTCATAGCTTATATCATGAATATGTATTTGGGACAGATAGCATAGCAAACACACTATAACATATGTAAGAGATGAACAATATTGAAAACGCAGTATAGATATTTTGTTTATCTAGACGTCCCTCAAATAGCAGGTGAATGTCGGAGCAGCTGACATAAACATGAGCACAATCTTCGGGATTCATGGAAAGGACCAATGGTGTAAAAAAAGCCCCCGCAGTGTGGGGGGCCCGAGCTCCAGGGGGCCCTCTCCGGCACTGTGTGTGGCGGGCCCCTGGCCTGAGAGATCCTGACTGGGTCCGGAGCGTGGAAGGCCCCCTCCATGTATTTTGCTGGGGGCCCACAAGTTTCTTTATGCCATTAAAAAGGACTCTGGTTTATCATATGATTCTCTTAGAGTCTGTGCTGGGAGTAAATTGCCATGGTAAATATTCCACAGATCTGATCTAGACAGAAGGTGGTCTATAGTTTAGGCTCTCTGAACAATAGTCCTTTACTGTTTTCCCAATTTCTAATGTTCCGTTTACTCCAGTGTGAGCAGGTTGAAACCATTGTCCAAGAAAGTTTTGATAGGTGCTCAATTTGTGCTGGAGGTTGCAGGTGTGGGCATCGGCACTCATTTTAGCGACCAGGACTTTTTTTTTCCATCAGGCTTTGACCAGTGCAGTAGAGAGAAATGCAGAAAAAGCATGCAGAAGAAGGATGGGAAAGATAGGAAAACAGTGACAAAGCGGGAAACTTCCTGCAAAGTGAGATGGAGAGACAGGAAGAGGAGGCTGGTGGAGGAAAGAGGCATGAAGATGAATCAATAATAGAAAGATGTGCATTTCATCAACCCTGGCAAATTGCAGAACCAGTGGCCTGCTTCTTAAAACTCTGGACTCCTGCACTTATATTTATTTTCCAAATTAAGTACTAGTCTTGATGCCCTTGAAGCCTCTGGACAGAAGGACACATTGCTGGCAATCGAACTTGAAAGAAGGAAAATTTGTTGAAAGGATCAGGTTGCCCCGGTTCAATTTCTGACTATGCTTTTTCCATCTCTTGGTAGATCTACCGCTTGAGTTGGATTAGGTTTTGTCCGAAATGGACTTGCTTCATGAAGACTGATGGTGAAGAAGTTGTGAAATGATAGAAATGCTATGAGCAAAGTAAGTGCCTCCTAAGGCTGAAGCGGAACACAAGGATCTCAAACTGAAGAAGCTGCTTATCAGGGTCAATTCTTTTTGGAGTGACAAGAGTACTGAAGCTGTTGCAGGCGCCAGCAGTATGTACGTAAGCTGAGTTTGACTAAGTGCTCTAAGCTGTAATTCCCTTTTTTCTGTGGGAAATACTACTGAAAGACTACTGCCTCTCAGTTTCCTACAGAGCTATTTAAAATAAACGACTCAGAACCTCTGGAAGCACTTCCTCAGGTACCCCCCAGGACAGTTGTGACTTTGACTGACAAATCTTCATATTTCTCTCGAGCACAAAACCTGGGACACCACAAAGGCACCCATCCCTGATTCTTGGTGTTGGAACTTGTGTTTCGCTAACGCAAATCAGAATCACAGTCGATGAAATTAATGCAAACGTGGCCACATTGCTGCTGATGACCAAAGCGAGATATTTTTGTTTCTAGAAGCCCCATATTATTTTTTATGTAAAAACCAATATCTTGGATAATTTAGGGTATATGATCTTAATTGCTCAGCTGGGGCTCCTCAAACCCATTTTAGATAATTTACTTTGGAATTTGTTTTGTAGTAATTAATAGAGTGTTTCACTTGCATAGGGATGGCTTGCAATCCATGAGAGTGGCCATGGGTCTACGTTCAAAACATGAAAGCATGTATCGGGTGTCATGTATTTTTATGCGTACACCTGACATAGAAGCATAAAAATTGTTAAATTAATCATGGGTTTGTACTATACAAACATTTGAAAATGATGTACCCATTATTGCAATAAACAAGCATTTGCAATGCAATAGGTCTCATGTTTGCGAGAGTTTAAGCTATTGGCATTGTAAATGACAATGCCTTTTATTTATCTGTTTGATATTTAACACATCAATAAAAGGCATTGTCATTTACAATGCCAATAGCTCAAACTCTTGTAAATGCGACACCTATTTCATTTAAAAGAAGCGGCCGCCATTGTCCCGGGCTGCTAGGAAAGTGAAAGCGGGCATGGCGCGCTGAATGTTCCAGGAAAGCATGTCGTGCCCTCAATAGGAGAAACTCATTAAAGAAAATAGTGCTTACAAACTAAATAAGACATACCATGTAACAACAGAAGTAAAAGGGCCAGTCGTCATCGAAGGTTACAAATGAAGACAAGGCGGTACTAAGGAGGGACTAACAAGCCTATTAACGAATCAAAAGCCAGCATTTACAAAGGACAATGACACAAGCCAATGAAAAATATGGGCGGAGAGTGGGCGGAGCTTTAAGTCCATACTCGAATACAGCATGCCTCGCAGAGCAGCGCATGCGCTGCCCAGGCTCAACCTAAAAAGGCAATAGCATAAGGAAACCTCAGACATTTTAACGTTGTGTGGTTGATGCTCACATTGGAACAGAAAAGGGTTACAGGTGCAATGTGTACAAATGTCACAGCCACTGACCATTGCTAGTTTCAAGCCCTTTGTTAATTGTTGTATACCCACTAGAATATCTCTAAATTGTATTCCGATGACTTCACCTCATAAGGGTCCATGAACTTATTTCAAAACATGAAAACATGCATCTAATATCGCGCATTTTAGTGCATAAACTGGATATTTAAACTACATATGTGCTTAATTAGTGATGGCTGTGTACCCGACAAACATTTGGAAGTGCTTTCACCAATATTGTGAAAAGGGGGCAATAGCACAAGGCAAAATTCAGACATCTTAGGTTTGGGTAGCTGAAGCTCACAGTGTTGTATTGCTCAGGTGCACAAGTCCATCACATTGGACTGGTGGTCAGCAGCGAAAAAAGATAGGCTCTGGCTTCAACCTCACTACATCTGCATTTTTTGCACACAGAGTTAGTTTTGGCACAAATAAATATTTTGTCCATCCTTTCTGAAATAAAAGCTTGATGGGTAATAAGGGCAAGAAAGCACATTTTTGTTCCACCTTTTGAAACAAATAATTATATAAAATACCAACAATATTGAATAAATTGGGTAATGTGACTTGTATTTTATATTCCAGCACTCTGTGATTTGAACTGGTCATTGGAATTAACCTAGGGTGAATCTAATCTTTTTATAAACCACTCACTTGTATTGCCTTTTGTTTGCTTTGCTTTAAAATCCAAAATCCCTAAATCAATTCTCCTTTGCGATTTGATCTTTGACGCGGTTCCAGGCGCACTGCTCATTTGTAGATGTTCAGCTAATTGCTTCAGACACAGGAGTTACCACTCTTTACTCTCAGTAATGAAAGCTGTTCATATCCAGGGACAATGCTTGTGACATGGCGGAAGAGCGCTTAGCAGGCTTTGTTTTTAAAGATGTCCTGTTGTCTTTCAATTCTCATTATTTCAAAACAGTCATTCTTTGCTGTCAGGAGGAGACTATCCGTCTGCATTAAATTCATCAGCTTAGCTCAGGTTACTTTTACTGCCCTTATTTTATGTTTCAATGCAGTTCCTTCTGCAGAAACAGGAGGCCAAATCAATTCTGCCTACTACAGAAAAGATTTTTAATGGGCATCTGTTTATACAGGCATATGATGGAAGAATAGTAATGTTTGGCAAATTGTTAATAAAGTTGTTTACTTTTAATCTCTATTGTGTTGCACAGGAAAAATGGCATGTTTTAATTTATACTAGGTAATTGGGAATTTGGTGATCAAGTAAAGTCACATAATGGCCTCATATGTTTGTTGGCCAGATACTTATCAATCATTGACATATGAAGCTTTACATTTACCGTACGTTCAAATGGTGTCCAAGCCCCATCTCATGAACAGACATAATGTATGACCTCTAAACAATTCCCATTCACTCAGCCTCTGGAAAGAACAATTGGTATCCGTGGCTTCATATCTCTTATACCAATGGACTGATTCATTCCTCTAGTGGGCAGAGACATCCATAATTAGCATCTGCGAAAATCTGATTGTGGTCTTTAATCCAGTGGCGTAGCTGAACAATTGGCAGCCCGTGGTGGTCCCTGCGTTTGCCGCCCGCAACAGCCGCATGTAGGAGCGGGGCATGCTGGCGATTTAAATGCATTTGCAGCCCCGTGACGGCCACAGGTAAGAGCGGGGGGGGAGAGGCCGCCCACAAAACTCATGCCCCCCCTTGCTACACCACTGCTTTAATCCTGGCCCATCAAGTGCCCTTATTCTCCTTGATCTCTCACTGCCCAGCAAAGAACACAGGCGAGCTGCCTTGCTACCAATGGTGACATCGGTGGAATGGACCTCTGACTGTTCCCATCACTTAAATGGGTCTCTTGCCTGCCCTCTTCCACTGAGATCACTTGTAGTGTTCCTAGAGAAACATCACTCTACTACATTTACACAATCACTCTCGCTAACATGATTGGGAGCTTGAACACGGGCTATCTAATGTATGCTAAAAGAAACCCCTGAAATATCTAAGTAAATTAATGATAAAATCCTTGTTTTATTATGATAATCATGGTCCCTTCCCCAAAACTTTTAATGAATATACCAAATTAATTTTCGTTTAAAAATGTCAGGAAAACATATACAGTTATTTTGGATTCTCTATTCGACTTCTCTGGGGATATATATATCTGAAAATACAAGGTATCTGTTAATGTCAAAGGATGCCACCAAAGTGTTTGGAGAGGCTTAGGGCCATATGTAGAAAACGTTTTTGGGGAGGTTGCAAATGGCCTGATTCACAGTATCGACCCATTTGCCACCATAAAAAAGGGTTTTAAAATGTACAAAAGCCAAATCGCGATTCAGTAACCTTCCACCGAATCGCAATTTGAGTTTGTGAATCAGTATTTGGAAGGGACGTGTTCAGGGTGTCCCTTCCTAATATCAATGTGCAGTGGTAAGTATGAATGCTTTGCGACCAAATTACGGTTGCAAAACATTCATTTTTTACCAACACCTCAAGAGTAGTGATAACCATTCATAAATGGAAAGATGCCCCTATGGGACCCCTTCGCATTTCCCCTCTGTGAATTTGATACAAATATTTTTTAAGTGCACGGGCCACTGCCTACTCTTAACAAAAGAAACTTAAACATTGCTTTGGGGCAACCTACCAGAGGCTTAAGCACAGGTTAATATACTAAGTTTTGTGGTTCACCATGACAAGTATTGTGGTTGTTGCCTGAATGGGGATTCCATCCCTCTCAACCAATAAGCCAATTTCTTACAGTAATGCCCTACTCCAATGCCTCCCAGACTTCACAATGGCACCCCCTACATGCTGCAGCACGTTTCATCCAGGGCCTGAAAAAATATAATCACATTACCCCCATTCTGATGCAACTCCATTGGCTCCTCTTGCTGGCCCCCACCATCTTCAATTATGCATCATTTATAAAGCTATCACAACCAGTACCCTACTTTATCTGCAAACTAAGAAGTGTAAAAGGGGCAAAAAAACAACACAGCAGGCCTTTTCCAACAATGCACCTAGGATCTGGAACAACTTTCCGATATCCATCATGACTGCCTGCACTGGTGCTCCAATTTAAGAAAGTTGAAAACTCACCTCTTTAAAGCGCACTACATTATAATGCATTAACCATCCACAACCCCACTTTCTCTTTCTGATTGATTTTTTACTGGTTGTCAACATGTTTTTCGGCTAGGTTCATGCTAAGGAATTATCTTGTACATACATTCAATACATTTCTAAGTATTACATTTGTGTAGCTCCCTTAGACTCCACTGTATTGTAAATGTAACTATTGGTGCCTATGCCAAAAAAAAACTGCTTGATTGACCAAGGCAGTAAATACATGTACTCATCTGCTACTTGTCTGTTGTGAGTGAATACATTTAATCAGTAGTATTGGCTCACTAGTAAATAATGGCAGTTGCTATGAGAGGGAAATATGTATATATTCACGTTATGTGTAGGGTAGATACATTAATCTGGTGATGATAGCACCAATGTAGTTATTTTGTGTCAGCATTTCTATAGGAAACCTTTTTTGCTTTCTTAATACCTTTGGCACTGTTAAACAAATCTGCATGGACATTTCCAGAAAGAGAGTGCTCACACTTTGGGTTCTTTATGGCAAGTTGCTTGCCGATCATTCAAGTAGGGGGTCAAGAAAAACAGGCAGGGTCCGAAAAGTGCCATTCCCCTTTTAAATTCCCATAGGATTCCTTGCTTTTCAATATAGAAAAAAGGCTGATTGAAATGACACCAAAGTTAGTCCGAAGTTGGAACTTTATTCAAGTGCCTATTGGTGTAAATCCGTTTAGTAATTTTCCAAAAATTAATATATAAATAGGTGCTCAGACAATCCAAAGAAATTCATACACTACATCCAACTAGCTGTGCATGGTTTAGGCTTGGAACATTGACAGGGATCGAAGGGGTTGTATTCACCATTTATCCCATGGGAGGCACATCAATGAATGTCTTAACATACCAACAGTTACGCCATTCTTAGAGTCAGAGTTAAAATACTATGCCATATGAGCCTGCTGATTGGAAAGCACTCACTCACATTGATTATGTCTAATCCTAGCCCCAACGAGTTGATATCGAGACTGTATAACAGTATTTTTAATGATCTACAGGCTGAAGATGTCCATGTAAAAAGCAAATTGGAACCAGAACTAGAACATTGTATAGTGGGTGCACAGTGGCCTTTCTGTTGCAGACAAATAAAGGAAGTCTCCACAATTGCTAAAGTCTGGCTTATACAATTAAATTTCATACACCGTGTATATTATACACCTGTCAGGATGGTTAGATATGCACTGACTACGACTTCCAAAAGACAGCCAGCAGTGGTGTTTCTGGACCGCACCAGTCAAATATCCCAATGTTATAGTTCTCTTATGCCCGCTCCTGGAGTTCTGACTGCCCACAAAACTCAATCCTTGGTCAATGTTTTCACAATATTAGGAGGGCAACCTAATTTCCTTGTTCACATTGAACTTTCCAATTCGAATTGCATGTATCTGTAATCACTCTTGTTTTCAATTACTTTCCATATTTCACTTTTCAATTAATTTCCAGACGTTGGTGTCTTTTCCCATAAAGTTCTTTTTATTAAGTATCCAATTTCATCACACTTAAAACAGACCCAGCCAACGCGTTTCATCCCTTATAGGGACTTCATCAGGGAACTTTGATTTATCCTCCTTCTCAAAATTCTTCTTTTCCATTTATTCCCCATTTAAATGTCTGGGCTCCTTTCGAGCAGCCTTTCGGCGTGTGTGTTCTAGTCCTGTCTGATCCAGGGCAATGGAGGCCAATATTGTACATCTAGATTGGGTATGCCCTCAGAGCCACATATTTTGGCTTGGTTTCTAGGATGCATTAAGGAAAATGACGGAATCTGAATTAGAGATCATCCCATAGATGGCACTATTAAGCTGTTTGAAAGATATTCCCAAAGGGTATCGCAAATATGTTGTACTAGCTTTGTTGCTGGGTAAGTGCAGAGTTGCCATGTCCTGGGGGCATGGTCGACCCCCTAATGTAGATATTTGGTTGACAGACCTATCAGCATTCTGTGAGTAATCCAAACCATATGTCTGTCCTAACACTGCCCGCCCCAAAGACATTTGGGGCTCATGAAGGTCCTACCTTGCTAAAGAAAAATGTCTGTACCTTAATTGTACTTTTACAGTTATGAATAATATGGATACTGTTGGCTGTATTATGTAAATAAACTCCTAGGTTTACCCTTAACAGGTTAATGCTTCCAAAAATGACTGCAACAGGACACTGTATTGCTTGCTGCTTGTCTATTTGATGTTCTATACTGTGTGTTTAACTGATGTATGATTTATCGCTTTGCTCAACAATTGAAAATAAAGGTTTAAATATGTGCCCAGATTGAACATGAAGAGTTAAATTCTAGAGATATGTGGACTGTAAATGTGGTGCCAGATCCACTGACTTCTGCATCTGCAAAATTGAAAGGATACTTAGATCCCACTAGCCCAGGGAAGTTTTCTCGCATTGGTCATTTTGGGTCCACGTATTCAAAAGGCTCTCATTGGCTGGCTGCAACATCGAGAAAACATGTTGTGGGCACCAGTAGAGGACTTGGGAACTCAGTCCTCCCAGGCCCATTTTGGGTTGGGGAGGGGGGCAAAGAGACCCCCTGTAAATAGAATGAAAAAAAAAAAAAAGATTTTATCACAGGATCTGCAGATTCAGTGACTGGGTCTTCAGACTCCAGCAATATCCCTGGGTGCTGCGGATCCAACATTGAAACCATTGTTCCATGAACAAGCTTCCCTGGCTGCTGCTGTGGTCGCAGGCCACCCTTCCTCCCAGCTATAAATCCCTCTGTGGCATGGCGCAGCTATCCAGGTGGGTGTTGATGGCCAGGCAAGTCCTGGGGTCTAGGGGAGGTGAAAGGCCAATGGCTTGTCCATGGTGGGGACGGAGAGGCCCATCCACCAAAGTTGGAAAGCCCTGGAGTGGAGCTCCACATGGAAGCTCTTACGTGGAGAAAATGAAGACATCAGAAGTTCCACATATCTATTTTTGTATCCTGTATTAGTTATACCATGAGTATTGATAATTCTGTGATGCAAGAATAACATGGTATTCCGAGTGGACCCACTGTAAATGAGGAATTACTACAGAAGTTGATGTTACTGTGTCCGATTCCTGCAGCAATTTGCCATTTTCATCCAGATTCCCACTCCGAAATGTAAACAGCTTTTAGCTAGTGTAATGTCCAAGAGAAACACTATGATTATTATATGCTAGCTGTGGTTGTAATTCCTAGATTGCACAGTAACTCGGTTACCAGCTGTATCAGTAATTACGTAGCAGTCACTCTGAATGAGAGCCTTAGCATTTCGAAATTCAGTTATAAACCCGGAAACGTTAAAAGTCCTGAATTATGCTTATATATGCCTGGGAATTTTGTGAATTATTTAGTGAGTCTCTGCAATGGACAGGCATAGGTCACGCATCCAAGCTGTGTGCTTTCCTTTTTACATCAGGGTCTTTATCTGCTACAGTCAGGGCCTGTTCTAGGATTTTTGGGTCCCCGGGTGAAGGAGAATGTGCAAGGCCCCTCTAATTTACATAAGTGACACATTCAGGGCTCCGGGAAGCTGCTTTGTTCAGACCCCTCCTGGGCTGCAGCTCCTCCTCTCAGCCACCTGCAAGCACCTCTTTTACAGCCCATTCGGGCTGAAGGTGTGAGAATTGCTTGGGGGCTGAGAGTTAAACCTGTGGGGCGCTAAAGTGTTGACAATGGGCGTCCCGAAGTGTCTCTGTATGGGCAGCCCGGCAGGAGCCTAATTGCAGGATAAACCTGCAAAATGTGTTTTGTTGCAACTGGGACAAGAGGAAGTGTCCCCCTCCCCTAGGCCTTCCCACACCATCCCTGAGAGGCCCAGGGAGGTGGGCCCCTTCCCATGGGCCCAAGTGTTACGAGATACCTATCTTTCAATTGGATCAGCAGGGGTACATGACCACCGGTGGTGTGTTGCACTTGTGCGGGGCCCCATGCTGCTAGGCCCTGGGCAGCTGCCTACACTGCCCATGCCTAGCGCCGGCCCTGGGCCTACAGTACAGTCTTCTGTAACAGTCTGGTTCTACGTTTGCATGTTGACAAATTCTATTCATATTTTTTTTTAAATTCAGATATCTATAGTAAATCCTAAAATCCATATAATTAGAGCACATAATTTGCAATCTCAATTATCATCGCCAAAAGTGTTTCTCTAATTGTGGTCAGAGAGGGGGGAAATTTAGATATATCAAAGAAAGTTCACACCTTTTATAGCATTCATTTCTGTAAAGTTGGACAGTCTACTTCGGAGAGGCTGTAACTCAACTTAAAATATTCGTTTTTCTAAAGGTTAGAACGAGTTTGGAGGTGGGCAGTATTTTTGTAAGCAATTTTGTCTTTGCTTCAACCCATAACGATGGTTGTACAGATGCCATGTCATCTATTGTTTACAGTAGTCCCCATCAAGCTTGTAGGCATTTCTTTCTTCATGCATGCACTTTTTAATATTGTGTTGTAAAAGTTCTGAAAATAAGCCTGGTTTATACTTACAGTTTCACATTAAAGGAGTCAAATGCGCACAGATAAGGTTCAGAAATCACTAATGTGCAATTGTCTTGATAGTTTTACTTTTTCGAGGCAATGAGAGTGGCTGAGACAAAGTTGTGGCTCATACCTTCTATTTTATAATGTCTGCAGCCTTTGTGGCTTTACAACCTGGGGTGGGATGTCTTCCCCTGTATTTACAGGGATTGATTTTAAATGTTTGACCCCTAACAACTCAAGACACTCTGGCCTCGGCTTGATGGCTTGGGTCTTTTCTCAGCGGAATTGTGTAGTACTTTGATTTTCAGCACACCTGATTCCCCACTGGCAGGAGCATTGCTCTTCCGCTTTATAGGGTCAGCCTGAGCAAAGCTCCCTTCCTCTGGGAACAGAAAAATGCAATGTGCCCATTATTCACAATTGCTGCTCCTTGCTTCCATCGCCTCGCGCCGCAGGCAGCGCACGCGGATCTCTTCAATGAAGGCACAGTGCCTCGGTGTGGAGAACTCGTTTCTATCTCTTCATGTTGTATTTTACATTTCCCACGGTGGAAGTGGACAGAAAATTGCCCTCACTCATTTGGCCCCAAATGTTGGCTGTTGCATGTCTTCTCCCAATGTCTGCCCCGTCCCAGTCTCTCCTGTGACACAGTGGCGTAGCTTCCATTGGTGCAGCTGGTGCAGTAGCACCAGGCCGATGGGCCTGCGTGCCCACTGAACCGGATTGCTGTATTTCACAGTTCAAACAGGGGCCGGGGGGGGGGGGGGGCTCTTCCTTCCTTGCACTAGGGCCCATGACAGACTGGCCACGCCACTGCTGTGAAAAGATCTGTATCTTCATAAATGTTTTATATGAGAGATTCAAAAAGGCACCTTGCTGAATAAAATCTAATAAAACCAATGACAATACAGATATTGTTACATTTCAGTGCAGGTGGCTATTCCTGTTTTTAGGTCGAGCCTTGGCAGCGCATGCACTGCTCTGCGAGGCATGCTGTATTCACGTATGGACTTGAAGCTCCGACCGCTCTCTGCCCATCTTTTCAATTGGCTGCTGTGACTGTCCTATGTAAATGTTGGCTTTTGGTTTGTTAATAGGCTTATTAGTCCCTCCTTAGTACCTCCCTGTCTTCTTTTGTAACCTCCCATCAGGACTTGACCTTTTACATGTTTCCTTACTGTATTGCTTGCATTAGCCCTTCAGGAGAACTCTTTGCTTAATTAATCTAAAGAGCACTGGTGGGACGCCAGCTTTAGCAATGGCTGCCGCTTTTTTTGGGGTATTTGCAGCATGCATGCACGCTTTCACTTTCACAATGGGGCCACATGTACACACATGCACCGGCAGGACAGGCGCGCAGTCACCCAAATTGTTGTTTTTTTATTTTTTTTACATTACCGGGTGCCCACTTTTACATTTTTCCCATGTGAGACGGTCTGTTTTTTCGCACCCTCTATTTTTCTTTCTTTCAGTCTCCATCTCTTTTCCTTTTCTCGTTCTTTTTTTCTTCCTTTTCACCTTCCTGACTGGTACAATTTCTCTGTCCTAATCCCCCTCGCCACTTAATATTAGAGGGTGCGAGTGTTTGCACCCTGCTTGGGACCTCAGGATTGAGCACAGACCAGCGGAGGAGCTGCATAAGTGAACTCCGATGCGGTAAGGATTCTGCAGCCCTCGCCCTTGTCTGGGCCTTGTGAACTGCTGTCGTGGCCCCATCGGAGGACGGGAACTGTTGCATGTACTCCCGGCTGGTGAGTTCAATCTGGTTCGGGAGAGCTGCGAGAGGTGTGAGCTACTGCGGTGCTGATGACCTTGTGTGCTGCCTGGGAGGTGAGGGACGCACCGGGCGGATCACTGGAGCGAGGGAAAAGTGCAGAGGTGGCCTGAACTGACTGACGCGGCCCCGCTGGATTCTTGGCCTGCGTGCCCACTCTAGGGGGAGGGGACGCGGAGGTGAGAGACAGCTGCTGCTGAGCAGGAGAGCGAGCGCACTGCCTGGAAAACAGTAGCCGCAGAGAAGCCTGTTGCTGTTGTTGGTGGGGGGGAGAGCCGTGCCTGCTGTTCCTGCAATGCACCGCTGGGGACCACGAGTCCCAGGATCCTCCTGGTCACTGGACGTGCTTAAAAGCGCGATGTAGCCATGCGACTGGCATAGCCGCAGAGAAGCCTGTTGCTGTTGTTGGGGGGAGAGAGCTGTGCCTGCTGTTCCTGCAACGCACCACTGGGGACCACAAGTCCCAGGATCCTCCTGGTCACTGGACGTGCTTAAGAGCGCGACGTAGCCCCGCTGCGCGACCAAGGACAGGCCCGTCCACACCCCTCGGAGGCTAGGCTGGGCCCCCCTCTAACATCTCAGCAAAGGATAAAGGTCTGAAGGATGGGTAAGTAGAAGACAACCCACACACCTGCCGAGGAGGTAACTCTGACTTCTTTAGATACCTTTCTTGCTAAAGCAACCACAGTAATTGCCAATGAGATCGCCCGCACTGAAAGGAGAAACTCAATGGGCCCAGTGGAGGGTGAAAGGGGGCTGCTATCAGCTGTGAGCCCTAAGGAACATACCCTGTCTGATGTAACCCCTAGTGTCACTCTTAGTGGTACACCACCCGCCACGGCTGTACCCCCTATCCAGAAAGGCGAAATTATTCTCTTTAACCTCAGACTCTCAAAATCAGCCAAGTGCTAACCCGTCAATGCCTCCAGCTTGGGACCAATTGTGTGATAAAATGTCTTCACTATTAGCACCAGTTATTGATCGTCGTGAATCAATTGAAAACATGATTAAAGAGTTAGCAGCTGAAAAGCCCATCACACCTTCGGTATAACGGGTTGTCTCCCATTCCTCCAGGTAGAACTAAACCCCCCGATATACCTGTCTTAGGTGTGCCAACTTTTAAACCGGACCATCATCTTCCGAGTCAACCCCCCTAGTGGGGCAAGGAACTCTAGCTGCACCTGCACCTATATCATATCCCCAGTTTTCTGGTATACGACCATATTCAACCACTGTCACCAGGCCCCTTTGTGTCCCAGAGGGAGACACTGCTAGTTATAATGCTTCACTGGAATTGAGGCACGTGCGTGCACCTTTAAGATCGGATGGATTTTCCTTCTATGAACGGAAAGAGCATGTTGGGTCGAGACTGGACCTCCCGCCAGTTGCTTACCCTTTTGTGATAATTCTGGCTAACACCCCTGAACTTCAAAATATTCATATGGAAACAACCGAAAAGTTGATTCTGAAAGCACGTCACTGGATTATTAAACACACAGGTGACTGCATTGGAGGCCAAATTAATATCCTTATGGCGAGAAGGGTGGCCTGGGTAGGAAACTCTTCAAAATCAATTAGGGGGGACTGTGTTGTTTTAACCTTCAAACTACCCTTCATGGCCCGGAATTTACTTAATTTACTGCCTAAATCCCCTACACTAACATTCCAGATATTTGTTTTGCCATTAGGTTTTTTCTATAAACCAGCAATTCATCCTCCAGTGTCAAGGGGGTCAAAGGACTTTGTTAGCGACCCTCACCAAAGGCATAACCAAACCCAGACGACACTAGGAATCACCTCCATACCAACTAGTAATCACTTTACTACATTGACAGATCTAGAAGCCTGTGATTGACTTACAACAGCGGAGGAAATTTCTAATGCAGTAATCAGAGGAGCATTTGAGGGGAGAGGGTCTTTAACCCAATACCCGGAGAGTAATGACTATTTCTCAACCATCACATGGAATGTTGCAGGTCTTGGCCAAAAACTGACAGACCACGAATGGATCAAGTGTTTTGCTTCCTTTGACTTCATTTGCCTTCAAGAAACTTGGGAAATAGGCCCTATTCACATAACTAGTTGCCGTTCATTCTACACTCTGGCTATTGCATCAAACACTAGACGAGCAAGGGGCGGCATTCTGATGCTTATAAAACTTGAAGTTTTATCTTCCCATAATGATTCTCCATACTACAACATATTAGATCTTAAAGGCCCAGGCGGTAGCACTGTATTTGTTATAAATTATTATAACAACAACTTTGGTGGGAAGATGTATAAGATTGTAGATGTACTCGAAGGGAAAATAGATAGCTTACTTAATAACCGTAAGAATGTGCCCAGTATCTTTTGGGTGGGGGACTTTAAAGTGCATAGTTGTCACTTTTCTTCAAACATGACGTGGTCTAACGGACGAGAACGGAGAAGGTACCCCCCATTTTTCACACAATCGCTATGGTGATACACTTAATAGATTTATCATCACTAGAGATCTAGAAATTATAAATCCCTCTTCTGAGATCACAGGTCAGCTTCAAAAAACCTTTGGCTCCACCACCAAAGACTCTATTATTTTTTTTTAAGAACAGATTTTATTTGCCAAATAACAAATATAGCGCAGAGCACTGTAACCCAGCAACTCGTGCACATAAATTGTACATAGAAATGACTTTGACACTTTCGAGGACAAAATAGGACAACTTAAGAGCAATACAGTTGAAATATTAACCAAAGAAATAAAAAGAAACAAGCCCCCCCCTCCCACCCCCGTCGCACTCACGCCTACCCCAGAGCAGCACCAGAGAAGAACAGTCTCAACTACCCAGACACAATACACCTACATCCACGGGTCAATATTGCATATCCCCTATAGTGGGAGGGATGCCAAGTCAGTTGACCTGGCTACAGAAACAGGTTCCAGCTCTAGGCCCCGATACTCTGCCCATCTCCGCCAGATTTTATAATGTTTAAGTGGGCACCCCCTGGCCACAAAGATAGGGATCTCCAGCCCCATACAGAAATCCATGCCATTTTTCCACACAGACACCGAAGGCGCCCGCGGAGCCTTCCAAGCTTTGGTAATATCCCTCTTTGCCAAGGTGAACCCCAATAGCATAAGATGGCGTTTGTATATGTTACCTCCTAAATCATCCATAACATGCAGCAGGACCAGCTTTGGGGAGCTGGGGAGATCCCATCCCAGTACCTCAGAGAGGCACGACATAACTCCCCGCCAAAAACGTGCTAGGGCGGTGCAGTGCCAGATAGTATGCAGCAGAGTACCCTCTTCATGCTGGCATCGGAGACACACCGGGGAGGGCACCAATCCCGCCCTCCAGAGCCTGACCCTAGTGAAATAGACCCGATGGAGATACTTAAACTGGATAAGGCGAAGACTCACGGCTATGGATGCCCCCCCGCGGGGAGGCTAGAGCCTCCACCCAGTCCTCCTCCTCCAGCGGGCCTATGTCTCCCTCCCAGGCCTCCCTAAGACGCTGCAATGTGGGGGAGCTATGTGTGACCAGGGACTGGTAAATCTTAGAGATCTTGTGGTCGTGGAGGTCCCCCATAAATACCTTTGCCTCTATGGGACTAAACTCAGCCAATGACCCCAACCCCTCGATGTAAGGGGTGAGAGCATGTCGGAGCTGTAGGTATCTGAAAAATTGGGTTTTAGGCATTTGAAAGTCTTTTTGTAGATCCTGAAAGGACTTCAGAACCGATCCCCGCATGACATCCCCGAGGTCTCCCCAAAAATTTGCATAATGCTCAGAAGGCGCGGTCCCGTCCTATCTATATTTGTGAGAAAAAAAGAGGACGTCGTCTGCATACAAAGCAATGCGATCCGACAGGCCCGTCGCCCACTCCAGACCAGTCACTTGGGCATCAATCCGTACCCAGGACGCTAAGGGTTCCATCGCTAGAGCAAACAAATAGGGGGACAGCGGACAACCCTGCCTAGTGCCCCGTCCGATAGAGAACGTGGAAGAAACAGAGCCCGCCACCCGTACATACGCAGTCAGGTCTGTATATAGAAGGGTCAGATAGGACAGGAAGCGCGGTCCAAAATTTAATCTCCGGAGGAGAGCGAATAAATACACCCAGCTGAGGGAATCAAAGGCCCTATCCATGTCTGCAAGCAATAGCGCGGCCCGCTCCCCCAACCCCTGGACGGTTGCCACTGCGACATGTGCGCGTCGCATATTGTGGCAGGTCGCCCGCTGGGGCATGAACCCGGCCTGATCGGGATGAACCAAAGATGTAATATGGGCGCGCAGGCTATTGGCCAGAGCCTTGGCCAGCACCTTAGCCTCTACATTAAGGAGAGATATGGGGCGGTATGACGCATGTTGATCCGGGGGTCTTCCGGGCTTATGGAACACCACTATCTCTGCGTGTCTCCAATCGCGAGGCAGGCAACCCCGCTCCCTGGCCTCCTCAACCACTCTACAGAGATGAGGTCCCAATTGCAGAAAATAGCGTCTAAAGAATTCACATGGGAAGCCATTTGGCCCCGGGGCCTTTCCAGGCTGCATCTCACCCAGCGCCGCACCCAGCTCCTCCTCTGTGAGCGGGAGATCCAGCTCCTCGCGCACGTCGTCAGAAAGGGTCTTGGGTGGCAAATCATCGAGAAAGCGACCTACTACCTCTGCAGGGAGGCATTCCCTAGGGGCATAAAGGTCTGCATAATACAGAGCAAAGCTTTCTGCAATCATGGAGGGGTCCGTGAGGGTGGACCCATCCGGGCCCAAAATGCCCGGGAGGGTCTGAGAATATAGCGACCGCTGACACAACCTATGCAATAATTTGCAGGACTTATCTCCCCACTGGTAGATCCTACTGCGGGTCGCCAGCCACACCTGACGGGCCTCGTCCAACAGAGTATGGGCATACTCCTGCTGCGTCAACAGGAGTTGGCGGTGAGCCTGTCGATCAGTACCATCCCTACTGCAAGATTCCAATTCATATAACTTCGCCTCCACCTGAACGAGGGACTCCCTACGCAATCTGCGGGCTGCTGCGCAATATGAAATATCCACACCCCGAAGCGTGGGCTTCATCGCCTCCCAGAGGCAGTCCGCCCCCTCTACTGTCCCTACATTAGATGACAAGAATTGGTTGATGGCCCCCGCCATATGTTCTCTATAGTCGTCTCTCTGGAGGTTCCAAGCCGAGAGACTCCACTGAAACGGATGTGGCGCTCTACCCACACGCATTGTAAGGGTAATCGGTGAGTGGTCCGAAAGTCCACGCGGAAGAATATCAGCGGCGACCACCCTGCTATCTATGGCTCGGGGGACGAAGATGTAGTCCAGGCGGGAGAAGGAGCCATGTACGGCCGACAAGTATGTATAGCCCTGCGCCGTCCCATGCAGGCGACGCCAAGGGTCCACCCAATCTAGACCCGTCACCAGTGAATGCAGCTTAGTAGTCCCACCTGCGTCCGACGGGCCCCCAGGCCGCCAGCGATCCCCAACCATGTCTATCACATCATTCCAGTCTCCTCTCACAGCAGTTAACCCATCTGGCATATCTGTCCATAGGGTCATGAGCTTTTCCACCAAACCCCAAGAAAGGGGCGGGGGGCATAAACACATCCCAAAACTATGGATTCCGTCCCTATCAGCCCCTGAAGAAAGAGATATCTACCCTGTGTGTCTCTCCATTCCTTTATGTGCGTGTACGGGACTCGTCTATGTATCAGTATCGCAGCCCCCCGGGATGCCCTCACAAACCCAGAGTGAAAAACATGTATGTATCCAAAGCGTTGAAAGCATAATGCCTTAGACCCCATAAGATGCGTTTCCTGCAGCATGAGAACATCTGCATGTGCTCGTTTCGCCTGCTTCAATATTGCACCCCGCTTGATTTTATCCAACGCCCCTCTGACATTCCAACTCATTAGGTGAAGGGTCCCAGCGGGATCCCGCGCACCACTAAAGGGCCCAGCCATGAGAAAGTTCGAGGTGTGAATGCGTACTAGGCAAGAATACGTGGTCTGGATAAGATGCCTCTGATGCAGCGTAGGCCAGAGCGTTCAAACAACAAACCCCCCCACTCCCCCCCCAAACAACCCAACAGCCCACCCCCCACCCTATACCTCAAAAACGATGAAGTATCTGTCGCGGCGAGCGTGAGTGGCAGACCCCAATAGGAGGTCCCCCCGCCTGCCAATGGATCCCCAACTTACAGCCCATTGTCAGCTGGCCCTTTCCCTATCAACTGACGTGTTGCAGGGATATCGGCCCTCAATCGTGTTTCCCCGGTCAAGGCAAACATATCAAGGAAATATGGGAATAAACCCCCCCCACAAGTCAGTCTGATGTAGTAGGCAATCGCTGGGCCGATGCAGCTCGGGACGAGGTGCTACATGACTGGGACCTGCGCCTGGACCTGGAGCGTCGGTTCCCTTTCCCCTTTTGTGTCGGTTGTTTCCGGACCTTCTCGCTCGATGAAGAGTCGGAGTCTCTCCGGGGCGGTGTGTGCGGGCGAAGACGCACTGTCTCGTCCGTCCAGTGGAAGACTTCCTCCGGTGAATTGAAAAAATGGGTGCGGGATCGATAGACCACTCGCAGTCTGGCCGGGAATAGTAGGGCATAGGGGAGTTTGGGCTCTCGGAGCCGGGCCTTTGCTGCCATAAAAGACTGCCGTCGTTGCTGGACCAGCTTAGTATAGTCCGGGAATATAAGGATGCGGGCATTGTCAAACAGCAGTGATTCCTTGGCCCTAGCCTGTTTCAGGATAGTGTCGCGGTCGTGGTAGTTGAGTAATTTCATGATGATAGGTCTCGGGCGAGCACCAGGCGGGGGCTTCTGAGTCAGCGCCCTGTGAGCACGCTCCACCACGAAACACTTGGACAACGACCCCGGAGGGAGCCAACTCTCAAGCCACCGGGTGAGGAACCGCTCCACACCACCCTCCTCACACCCCTCCGGAAATCCAACAAAACGAAGGTTGTTGTGGCAGGCCCTCCCTTTTGCATCCTCCACCCGGGACGCCAGCCCACGTTGGATCATCTCTAGGGAGGCCACTCGCTTCTGTAAGGTCTCTACCACATCTTCCACCCCAGAGACCCTCGTCTCGGTCTCCGTGATCCGTGCTATCGCATTGCGTAGATCTTGACGCAGCAACATGACGTCGGATCCAACCGCCCCAATCTTGGCATCTAGGGCGTCTCTCGACTGGGTGATGGCTGCCAGGAGGGCGGCATTATCGGGCACATCGCCAGGCGTCCCCCCCGACGCCACTGCAGAGGCCCCGGGGCCCGTGAATTTGTCCATTGTACTCTGCTTGGAGGACCCCCCGCCCGGCCGGTCTCTCGTCATGGCCGATCCAAGGCCTCCCTGCGGGTTAGAGGGTGTCGTGCCCGCCTCTTGTAAGGCTGATTCTGGATATTATGGGGCCCACAGATGCCGCCAGGGGAAGCTAGTGTGTCGTAGTCCGACCGCTAGGCCAAGGAACCCAACTCCCGAGCCCAGTGCCTATCGAGGGGGCCCTCTCCAGCTGGCGTGGCCTGGCCGCCGAACACGGGACGGGCACTGAAGCGAGAGGAAGGGGGAGCCTCAGACCTTCCCACACCAGGGGCCTCAAAGGAGTCACGCACCACTCACCGGGCCCATGCGCCGTCGGATAGTCCACTCTAGACGCCGCACCCAGCCGAGAGCACGGGGGCACCAGACAGTCACGCCACTGCTCCTTAGGAAACGGCACACAATGTAGGGATGGCGGCTCTGCAGGCTTCAACTGGACACCGGTGGCGAGCTCACGCGGCCCGATCGATCGCCGAGGTGAGCCCACTGGGGGGGGGAGATATACGTTGCGGTCCGTCTCCCACCGGGGATCTCAAGACTGCACCCGGCCCCAGCTCCACCGGCAGAGCGACAAGCACGACCTCGCCGTGTAGGCGGCCCCAGACACCGGGCCCCCAAATGGCGACGCACAGGCAGGACCTACGGGCCCCTCACCAGGCACCAGCAAATCCAAGGAGTCTCGCTCCACACAGAGAAGGCCAATCACGCCCCCCCATGCGGCCCGACACAGCCGCCAATCAGTTGCACACAGTTCTCCAGGGGGGGGGCAGCAGGGGGGCACTTCTCGGCCACCAGGCAGCGCTGTCACGACCCTCCACCGGGGCCCATGCGGCCCGGTAAGACCGCCGACGAGGGTCCCTCCCGCCATGGGGAGAAAGTGCAAAGAGCAGGGCCTCCGATTCAAGGGAGCCGTTGTCGCCAGTCCAGATTAAATTTGGGGGGCAGCGTAAGGCCCCCGATCTGGCTGCTCACACCCACGGCTCCTTCCCGACTCTCCCCCACGCGGCCCGATGTGGCCGCCGCTCCGTATCACTCACCGCACTTTCACCAGCGGGGGGCAGCACTCCATCCTTGGCAGGTGCACGGCAGGCCCCAGACATCCGTCACGGCACAAGTGGCTCTGGGGCACCGGGATAGTCCGCGCCACCAAGGCAGCCCATCCGTTGTCAGCGTCAGCAAGGCCCAGCGCCCAGCGCCCTCCGGTATTGCGGCTTCCGTTACAGGCCGCCTGATCCCAGCAGTGGCAGCCTGATCAGGGCCTCCGTCGATGTCAGCCGCTCCGAGCCCCAACACTCGGCAGAAACGTTAATCCTCGGTTCACGATGCCTATGAGGTTCAATTCAGGCGTGGAGGTGGACCGGGGAAGCAGGATACTGGAGAATTGTAATGCCGCCTGGACGGAGCTCTCCTAGCACACGTCCGCCATGATGGCTCGCTAGGCCACGCCCCCCCAATGACTCTATTATTGATTTTGTAATAGTATCAGCATCTTTAAAAGGTACCTTCAGAGATATTTAATACCAGTTTCTTGGGGTTTAGTGATCACGTGGACATATCATGCCAATGGTATTGGGAAGGGATTGCTATCAATCAGACTAAATACATAACCCCCATTATAGCGAAGAAAAATGGGATCGTACTGAAGTGGGGGAATATACATAAGGAAGAGCTGATCCCCCGGGTTGTAGCAACCAGGCAAAATGAAATTATGAGTTGCCTTAATATACATAGTGAACCCGAGGGAGTGGTAACAGCCTTTGAGATAATACTGGAAGAGGTTAGAAATAACCTAACAACAAATGGCACAGCTCCAAATAAAAAGAATCCGGGGTAATTTGACCATAACTGTACACAATCACTAGCAATCCTCCACCAAGCCCTTAAGAAGGATCCAAGAGATGCGACCGAGGTTAAGCTCGCCCGACATCAATATAAAATTGCAAGAAAGAACAGATTAAACATATTAAAGGAAGAATCCTGGGAACAATTGCAGCACGCCTCTATCTCAAAAAACTTTAGGTATTTTTGGGCAGTAATTAAACACCCATTCCTCAAGCCACCCACAGATCCCAATTTGGACAGTCATGTGGATGAGGAATCATGGGTGGCTAATTTTTCAAAAATATTTGAAGGGAAGAGCATGGGAATTCTTTTACCTTCAAAACATACGGTACTAACTACCAATCCCACTCTTACTTTTAACTTAACTGAGATTAAACACGCCTTCTCCCAGTGCACTAGTAATAAGGCACCAGGACCGAATGGAACCCCAATAGGCTTCCTTATCGAAAAACCTGAACTATGGGCCCCAGTTCTTACTAACGTTTTTAATGTGATAGCTGTTACTGGCCCACGGGAGTCATGGCAGAAATCTATTTGAATACTCATTTACAAAAAGGCTGATAAATCTGATCCTAAGAACTATAGGCCCATTTCGCTATTGGATAAGTACTGTGAAACTACTGAATAGACTGGAGGATTGGGCATCTGCAAATAAGGTCCTGATTCCGTCTCAATATGGCTTTAGGAAGGGTACCCAGGACCCAGTGTTTAAATCTGAGCCTGTTATTTGCTCCATATATCCAAGTAAAAAAAAGGCAAGCTCTAGCTAGCCTTTATGGACCTATCGGCAGCCTTCGATAGTGTTGCCCACTGTCATCTATGAAGCATTATGAAGGAGATGGGCATTGACGAAGCAATCATCTCCTTCATTAGACAACTATATTCGAGGGCTGCAGCTTGCAACCGCTATGGGAACCAGGGAGAGTGTACAAGATGGTTTCCCATCACTAGAGGGGTGAGTCAGGGGTTTGTCCTTGCTCCTTTTCTGTTTTCTTATACATGAATGGAGTAGAGGCTCCCCTTATGACTTCAACCCTGGATGTTCCATCTATGAATAAAGCCCACATACCAATATTACTCTACGCAGATGATACGGTTTTAATTGCACGCACGGGTAGAGCACTACAGAACCTGATAGAGTCATATGTCTATTTTATGGAAAAATTGGACCTTAAAACGAACGAGGCTGCTAAGTCCTTTATCCTAGTGACAGGTCATAAAGTTAAGAAACCCCTAACTTTCCATATTGCAGGGCGAAAAATCGCACAGACGGACACGTTCTCCTATCTAGGGGTAACATTTGATAGGATGGCCACGTGGTCCCCAATGATGAACAACAGAGGGTTGATGTTGGAAAAAAGTAATAATGCTATACTTTCTTTTACAAAAAGCTTGGATTGAAACAGATAGATACTGTAAAAAATGTATAGCAGGTAAAATCCGCTTCAGTAGCTTCTTATGGTGCTGGAGTTTGGGGCCATGTTAATTTGTTGACCATACAAACGATAGAAGATACCTTCTGGAAAAAAATGGTGGGTCTCCCCTATAGTTGTTCAAATTTTAACTGCCATCTTGAACTGGATGTCCCCTATATATCTGATCAGATATGTATGGTACCAATCCTTTTGGGGCTCTCTTTATGGGGAAGGGAATCCGTCACGGATTGCCTCACATTAGAACATGTATAGAGTATTCCTTGGATTATGTATATAAAAAAGATTTTAATTGCCTTGGGGTATGGAATTTTATTGAAGCCCCAAGTAAATGTTTGAGTATATCAAGAAAAACTGTAAAAACTCGCTTTCTATCCCTCATGGGTGAAATAAGGCTCAAAAATAATAGTAGTAAATATACGGTCCAGGGTTATCTTGATTGACCGCGGCTCTCAGTGGTGCAGCCGACTTACCTGTTGATGGTGAAAAATCCCCGCCATAGATTTATTTTAACAAGGTTTCGATTAAATCTTATCCCATGTTTGCTGGGTTTTCCATCAGATACTTTTTCTCTTCAAGCTCTATCATGCTGTCCTTGTGATGGTGTGTCACCCCAATCTGACTTGCACATTTTTTTCTTTTGTAAATTTTACATTGATCTTCGTAAAAGATTTTTACTTCCAATTATGCGCAAGCATAAATTTAAACAATGTCGCTCAGGTTTGTTCTTTCAAAGAATGTTGTCTGAACATCTGGTCTGTTACTGTGTTGCATCTTTTTTATGTCTTTCCCTAAAAAACAGAAAATTGTATAATTGCCTAAAATTATTTATTGTGTCTTTTTATGCTGCTTTTATCTTCTTTTTAAAAAGCTTTTTTCTTTTTAATCGAATATTTTTAGAATGTGTATTTAATGCTGTATAGTGAACTTTTATGACTGATATGAATACTGATAGAATAAAGTGAATTTGAATTTGGATTTGAATTAGACTGATACAGAAGGCTTAGTGGGGTATTAGGTTCCATCCGTGTGCGAGCCCCTGAAGTTTGATTTACAGTAAGAGCTGCTCTGCTTGGCCCAGAGGCCTCCTCCGTCACTGTGGTATGTGACAAAATACTCCCTGGAAATCCATGTTTAGAGTGAGGGTACGGAATACGGCTGGCCTGGCAGGGCCCTTCCTCTGGTGCCCGTGTGTTCAGGGGCTCCTTCAGGCCATTATGTCTTCTCTCTGGACTTTCCGACACTCACCGCTCTCCATTCTGCCTTCCTCTGCTTCCCGGGGATCTCCAAAGTGCTGGTGTCGCACCCCGGCAGTGTGAGCCCACTGCTGTGTATTAAAGACGTGGCTGAAACAAAGGCTGAGGGCTCCCTGGCCGGAAGTCCATTTGTGACAGAGTTAAAGACACCGCCCTCTGCCTATACAGATCATCTTTGTGTTTGTATAAAAGCTCAGCGCCTCGTTTGGGGCAGTAAGCGCTATATAAATGTTACAACAGAAGTATAATATCCATAAACTGCCATGTATGGTTAGGGCACCGTTCTTGGCGCTTTGGATTGCTGCTGTTAATATTTCCTGGCTCCTTGGTACTCCTTCATGGCAGGAGGGTGCATTAACCATCTGAGTTTTAATATTCACTTTATTTCTACTAGGTGCTATAATGTTGGCCGACAGAGGGATACCGCGAACGAAGGTTGGATTGACTTTGTGTTGTCACATGTGAGCTTGAATGATCCCCCGGCTTCAGACTGGCAATCTTAAACTGAAAGCCCTCTTCCCCCGCTCCCAGTGCCTGGAACAGCTGCTTTCAGCTCGGCAGCAGAAGGCGCTGCTCCGGCAGAATAAAACACAGGCCCTGGCGGGGAGCCCATTGGGGCTTTCACCATAAGCGCCGCCCTTACATCAGATCTGAATCCAAGGGTGCCTAGATCGGTGGTCAGCGACTGTAGGCACACGTATGCATTTTATGTCCTCTTCAATCGTGTAGGCTAAACGCCTGCTCCTGGTCAGAGTGGAAAAAGGTGTATAAATAGCTATATATGTGTGTGTATGTATTATGCATAGCACGTGATTATGTACTGTCAGTTTATTGTGCCACCAGCATTTGTAAATGCCAACAGAACCCCAACGTGGCAGTGTAGGAACGTAACAAACACTACCAGTTTATTTTTTATATTTCATGTTTTTTCAGGTCGAATGCTTAAATGCCTTTTATTTATGTGTTGGTTTTCAAAACATATAAATAAAAGGCATTGTCATTTACAATGACAATAGCTTAAACTCTCGCAAATGGGAGACCGAGTGCATTGCAAAAGCTTTTTTATTATTTTTAACATGGATTTGAATACTACACAGTCGCAAACACTCCATGTGAATATCCGAAAAAGACAAGAACTATTTCCTGCCAGGACAACAACGTCACACCTTGCTTTCCTATATCATTCATTATAGCTCGCCTCCCAGAGCTAAACCGGTCATTAAAGGCACTGTCGACCTCAGCCCCATAACGGGCTCGAGGATATATCCCTCTGCAGCGGACTATAGCGCTGTAATATAGCGCTTGGCATTAGGGCAATAATGCTACAGAAGTATTTAACCGTTTAAGAGACCAGGGGGCATATTAGCAAGACCCACGTTAAAATGATCGCCGTTTTAGCGGCAGGAAACTGCCGCTAAAACGGCGATAATGGGCTTGCTAATATGCGTTATAGAATTCCAATAGAAGCCCAGGTTTGATGTGCAGGACATCTAACATGGGCTTCTATTGGAATTCTATAGCGCATATTAGCAAGCCCACTATCGCCGTTTTAGCGGCAGTTTCCTGCCGCTAAAACGGCGATAATTTTAACGTGGGTCTTGCTAATATGCCCCATTGTTCTAAGTTAAGAAGAAAGTTAGAGAAACATTCAAGTGTCTTAGCTCGGAGGGGGTCTACACACATCCTGTCACCAGACTTGTTTTTCTCCTGCCAGTTTGTTCCCTTTAAGGGGGCTGCCACGGCTCCAGTCACAGTGCCTAATTCTCATTTATGCCTTCGTCAAGGCCAGCTACGTATAATATTCTATCTTTCCATTCAGGGGAGACGGTGGCACGAAACACACAATTATACCTTGCTGAAGGACCCATAAAATTCATTTATAAGGGTGTGGAAGAAACGCATGTGCTTATTCGACCCTATACTTTTGAATATTCACGGGCATTTACGCGTAATAAGGCATGTTCCTGCATACATGTATGATATTCACAAGCAATGTACATTTACACTTATTTTCCACACAGAAGGTGTGAAAAATCGATAATTTAGGTTACCCTGTGACTCCACGTCAACAATGTGGTGCTCTAGTCCTGGGTAGCACCCCAACGTATTCTGGGAACTGTAGTGCATTATAGTTGGGCTAACTCAACTAATATACCCGAAAACAATGATTTGTGTAAGAAAATCTCACCCCTGGAACATTGACTACTTCATGGCATGAAGTCATTTTATAATCCCAGGTAAGTTGCGAAATGCATATTTTCTTTGTCAGCTATTTTTTCTTGTGACGAAAATATTTTTTATAACTCCAGAGCTATCTTTCTCACCCACATTTTACAAGAATTGGACTGCTTACTGGTATCCCCATGCTTTCTTCCAAGGCCTGATTAATTCAAGCGTAAAATAGTTATTCAAATGCAAGTAGACAGTGCACTCCTGTTTATAAGTGTCTAAAAAGTTACAACATTGTGAGTGTTACCCAAATCACCATTGCTTTTTCTTAGCTTCTCTTATCAGGTTCCTAAGTGTATCCACTTACCTCATCTATGTCTAACTCGCCATGTGCGTAATATACACATGACATTAGTGCATGACAAACACGCATGTCACATTTGCGGGTTTGCAATGCACTTGTTAGAGTTTGTGAATGATACATAATTTAATTTAGTAGTATGACTTTATTTCGGTTACAATTACATATAACCATAAATGTACATTCATATAATCACATATAAGAAATATCCACAAATGAGCCACAGAAAAATCACAACTCTAAAGATGCTTGTTTAAAAATAAGATATACACATTTGATTATTAAATAAACAACATCTAACTAAAAATCTCTAATTCTCAAATTTGCATTAATGACCATAAGGGGCATACCCATTTAAAGGTCTACCTAGTGTGTCATGTGCCATGGCCCATTCATACTATATGTCGCCATACAGCCCGCATTTAACAATAAAAGAACCCTGATTGATATTCATAGAGATTATTGTGCTATTATATACACGTTTTAAATTAAAACATCCTAAAATAGGTGGAAAACATTGTTATTAAAAAAATACCTAAATAGGATAACAATATTATTTCATTTCATGCCATTGATCTTGTGAATCAGCCCCTGGGTGCGTGCTTTGAATCTTCTGTTCGTGTAGACATAGTCGTTGTTTGCAGCACCAGAAGTGAGTCTTAGCGAAGGGACCCTGCAGTACTGGGCTACATTTTCTGGGAAATTGAAGGTAATTAGTAGTTGACACTGCTACAGCTCTGCTTGAAGCAACTTAAGGTTACCCTACAGCTCCTGCTATTCAATCAGTCTGACTGCAATGCCTTTGTTGTCTCAAGTCCAATGGCTACCATCCAGCAGGTGCCATGGCTATCTCCAGGAGTTAGCTATGGACCAGTTACATAATGCTCTGCGCAGCCAAACCATGTCCCCTTACTTCTGATTTTATCCGCTAGTGGATGAAACATATAGCCTTCCCCCTATGTCTGCAATTTCTTAATTTGAAGCACCAAAAGAAGCTCAAAGTAACACCATCATTTTTCAAGTTCTCTGCTGGATCGTTTTCCACAGGTAATCGCCGGTGTACCCATACCCCACAGGAGTGTAGGGCTTCCCAGGGTCCATTCTCTTTGGCAAGGGATCTTCAAGGGATTCTCCTTTACCCTTGAGGAGGGGACCCAAGAGCCCGCTAAGCGTCCTTCTGTTCTGTTGTACAGTTTAATGTACGAAATGTACTCCAGGATCCAGACAGGACACTAGTCCTTCGTTCTGACCAACCTGAGTGGAGACAAATTGATTTTATATTTCCTATCTACTGTGCTTTTTCCAAACAACGGAAAAACACTAAATCTAAAAGGTAATTCTAGCTTCAGTTGTGCTAGCTTTGGTAGATGACTTCTTTTATCTTTATGAATCACGGTTTGTTAACATGCTGCATCCTAAAGTTTGAAATAAAAAATGTTTAAAAATCCTACGTGGATGTTCCTCCGGGGCAAATGTTGTGTGATATCTTTGTGGCAAAAATGGAGTGTGATGTAATGTTGCTAGCCCTGCAATTTTGGTGAAATTATGCTTCTGCTACCCCCCAACTAAAGGCAATGTATGTTTTTTACAGCACGAGTGTTTATGGCACGGAAATTTTACATTGTAATACTTGATAATTAGATAGACTTGCAATAATAAAAAAAATATTAGTTGAATCATTTTGATATGCAAATGCTGATTGATTACATATTTGGGCCTAAAAAGGGTAGATTTCGCTCAGCCAGTATAGAAGCCGAAAAAGTATTGACATGTGCTTCTTTGGACTGTAATCACATCAAACATAGATATCTATTGTAAAAGTTCAGGAGCAGTCACTATTTATCTCTATGTTCTCTGCCTTTATTTATCTTTGGCTTATGTTATGAACTATGCAGAAAATACCCGGATGTAGCCTTGTGCATCAGGTACCTCTTTTTATACTTGGTGGACAAGGTTTGTATACATGTGCGTTTCATGATGCTGGCACACATGACGGGGCTGAGACCCAAAAGCAGACGTGGAAAAAATGCATGGTAGCACCTGAACAAATGTGATTAACAAGTGGTCCAAACCAGGGTAAAGATGTGGATGTGCCATAGAAATCGGTACCAGAACTGCAAATTCTCTAGCTAATTCCTCACTTCTAAGGATCTAACTTGTAAGTCCTGTAAACTCTGCCCCTGGAGTTGTCGATGCCCACACTACCTGTAACTCCGGGAGAAGGGCGAGGAGCGATGTTACTGGGTATTACACCAGGCTACTTGTAATGTGTCCCTCAGTGTATGTCATGACAGTGTATCTTATAAATACTAGCAAGGCAAAGAATAATAAAGCGACCTGGTCCATTTTGTTACATACAATTCACTGCATGCTAGCCATGCAAAATGTGTCAAATGTTCTTAGAAAGCATGACCGGTTATGGGACCTGCCCCATGTCATACGGATGCAGTGTCCCATGTCTCTACATATTGCACATATGTTTTCTTTTCTGCTTCTCAAGGCCTCGTGTCTCTAGCACATAGGATTGTGTCAGCTTTTGTAAAACCATTTCCAAACACTGGTTATTGCTTTTCAAATGAACATGTGATAGAACACTTATTTATAGTAAGGGGGTTGCTAGTTACTTCTCCTCCTTCCAAAGTATTGCCTTTCAGTGGGTTTTATTGTTTTGTGCATTATTTTGGGATCCCTTTGAGACCTTGATTCTTTTATGAAACTGCAAGTTATCAAGCCAGTTACTAGCGGGAGATTGTACTAGCTGTGATAGAATTAGCTTAAATAAAAAGAGTATTGAAAATAACTGCCACAGTACTGAACATAAGCCAATAAAGTTCAGTGTAGAAGCATTTTTCATTCACCGCAGTGTTAAAAACTCTATAGTAACTGAAAGGACTGTATTATACTGTGCTCTAAAACCATGAAATCACCACAACAAAAATTCTATACATTTATTTTACAGTGTACCGACATTCCAGACTCTAACGGAAGAAATACTCAGTAAGCTTGCCGACGTCCTTGAAGAGGTAAGTGTAGAAATTTTTTGAATTCTTGACATGTTTGATTTGTTATGCAAAGAAGAACAATGTGTTGAAGAACTGGAATCAGTGAATAGATTTGCTAGATTGAAGTACTCGAAAACTCTGTAGTATTTGATACTGTACTAAATAGAACACTATTGTAGAATGAAGATTAAGAGTAAAACCAAATGTTGCCCCTATTGTTTAGGCAGTGTATATCAGAAGTGCTAATTACCTAAGGAGGGTGTTTACAATGATGTTATCTTTTTGTTCAAATTCAGTAAAAAAAACATTTCAGAGAGTAGGAAAGACAGAATTTATTTTCAGCTTTCCACTCAATTGAAGGTAAAAATATTACCACCTGTATCCAAAGGGGACAATGAGGAAATGTGGGGTTTAGGTTTTGTCAGGTTTTCAGGTTATGCACTAATAAGCACATTAATGGGGTGTTTACAAAGATAAACCCCCATTCCTGATTTGAACATTTACTCCGAAGTTGTAGGGTAATCTGATGAATTAGAACAATAGTCTGGATTGTGGAGTGGAAGTCCTTGGCAGTAAGCAATGTTTTGAGTTTTTAAGCGACAAGAGGGAGGTTCTCACAGCTATTGTGGTGTGAGTGATTTGTGAGTTCGGAGACAAATGGGTATCAAGTCACAATCCAGTTAATTTGTCCTCCTCGATTGTGGTGGGAGTGAGAAAACATCAATGCTCACCTCCAATTGCAAGTGCATTTTGAATTTGGATTTTTGAAAGCATCTGATGGGGATGAGGTTTTTTTCCAGGATTTATTTAACTGTAAGAAATTCATTGATGGTCACCTAAGGAGACTTGCTAGACAATGTTTAATGGTACAGATGTTTTGAGGTGATTACATTTAGGTACAGTTGGGTGTCATAAACCCCTATCTCCCTGATCAATCAACATTCTTAGAGGTCCCATGTATAAATTGAAGAATATGGGCATAATGATAGAATCCTGGGGGACCCCCTAAATGACATTGTTGAGGTTACAGATGTTATTGCCCTTCAATGCCATTGTTAGGAAGGAAGAAACACATCCAAAACCTCACCTCTAAAACCAATGAGATTGTTGGTGAGCCACATGTAATCACTGGTATTGAACACTGTCAATAAATCAAGAAGAACGAAGAGGAGCACATTACCATTGTCTGGCATGCAACAAATGTCACTTAGGATCTTAAGAAGTACATTAGCTGTACCCTTTTGAAAGCTAGGCTGGCCTGTGGTTAGCAATGTGTTTTGGTCAATCTGTGTGGCCAAGTGGCCAGCAACATACTTCTGAATTACTTTGCCCAGCCATAGTGGTTTAAAGGCTGGTAGTTGGAAAGCACATTAGAGTCATTCATTGACTTCTTTTAAAAGGGGAGTGGTTCATCTAGTTTTAAGTGAGTCAGAGAGGATGACCTCTTTCATAGTAGCACTTGTTAAGGGATGTCAGAGTTTGCTACATAGGTGAAAACTGTTTGTCTAGACAAACACCACAATAATATCATCATCAGGAAGTTACATTTCTTGATGATCTTATTGAGTTGGTCTTCAGATATGTGAGGAAAATACAAAGTATGTTTTATTTGAGAGAGGTTTCTTCCTGTGATTTGTCTGAAATGCAGATCATGTTCCTGATATTCAAAATGTAGTTTGAAATGTTATTGAGGTCTGATTATGCCATTATTACTTTGAGAGTGGCAATGTTAATCTCATGTTTGTATTTTTTCTTGCAGATTTTAGAGCAGAGAGTGAGTTAGGTATCTTAGAGGATCTCCAGTGCATCTCTAGTTTTTTTTCCTGTCTCCTTAAGAATAGATCATCTGAGAACCAGTGGTTGTAGTGTTGGTCATCACAGTTTTCATTTTCAATGGAGCACTTGTGTTGAATGCCTTTTGTACTCCATTGATGCAGTTGTTAAAAGAAGCAATGAACTCTTGATAGATGATTGTGTTGTCTGGCACTGCACTTTAGGCATTACTGAGGTCCTGATCATTTATATGACTGAGAGAGCTTCAAAGAATAATTGTGGATGGCAAGTGTGAATTTGCTGGTGCAAGTCATAGCATTACGTGAAGCAGAATAATGAAATAGTCCAGCCAGTTCACTTAAGTCAGACTGAGCCAGCCAACCTCAGTTTTATGGCATATTGCAAGATCTAGTGTTTTTCCCTTCAAGTGTGTTGGAGAATTGAAAGTCTGTTTCAGGTTTAATTGTATTAAACATGAAAGAAGGCCATTGGTGTGCGTATTAGTGGGAATGGCCCATCCATGTTAAAGTTGCCTATAAACATATTGTGGTTATTTAATTATTGCTGTTCTATCATTAAGTCAGTGATATTCAACATAATGTTTTATGCACTGTTGGAGGTTTGTAAATAGTGGACAGATAAATGGTAGTGTTAGAAAAGGAAAAAGGGAAGTCAGCTATGTGATAATTTAGTAAGTCAATGAAGCAAGTAGTCGAGTGACCAAAGAAAATATCTAAGGGCCCGATTCACAAAAGTAATCTGAGACAAAATCCTAACTTTACGACTTTCGGTATTCACAGAAGGAATTTAGGAGTACTAAAGTTAGGGTTTTGTCTCAGTCAATCTTAAGTTTTGGTCTTAAGTTAAACTTAAGACAAGCTTAAGTTTAACTGAGACAAAATCCTAGTCGTAAAGTTAGGATTTTGTCTCAGTTAAACTTAAGTTTGTCTTAAGTTTAACTTAAGACCAAAACTTAAGATTGACTGAGACAAAATCCTAACTTTAGTACTTCTAAATGCCCTCTGTAAATACCGAAAGCCGTAAAGTTAGGATTTTGTCTCAGATTACTTTTGTGGATCGGGCCCTAAGTTTCTAAATTTGGGCAATTCAGATATGTTTAGGTCTCCTTAAGGAAGGTATATTTACATTATCAGATAAAGGAAAATCAAATTAAACACAAAGCACTTCCCAAATACATTGCTAACAAATGCATCCAGTAGTCTCATCTAAATTGAACATAAGAAAACATATTCACAGAATGAAACTTGCTCAAGGGGACTACATTTCAGAGGGATGTGTTTATGGATGTATGACTTCCATCAAAACGTTGCAGATGTTCCATCTATGCTTTATAGAGTGTTTTATTGTCTATGAGCTCCAAATAGGAAAGAAAGGTCACCTTGCCCATTGGCATATGCCTCACATTTTCCAACTCTAAATCTGAGCCATTATTGTTAGAATTGCTGAAGTGGAAGAGGAGAAATGTCCAACAGAATATGCACAGTTTTTTGCAAGTAATGATAGCGGAATGGAATGAGAAAGACTACAGCTGCACAACAACAGGCACAGCCCACTGAGTAGCAAGCAAATTATTAGTCTCTTGGTCCTAATCCAAGGACAATGAGGTCCACGTTATTTAAAATAAGATTTAATAAAAATATTGTACAATGTAAGGAATAGCACAACTTTTCAGTTATAGGTAATGATATTAGGATATTCTCTGATTAAACATATAAAAGGACAAGAGGCAGCTTAGATTTTTGGCAAGTTATAAAAGGTTAATATTCAACAGTGCATCCCGGTGACTTATTGACCACCTACATAGTTAAGTTGTACAAAAGGTGAAATCTCACAATACAGCATTATATATCATAAGGTATATGTAGAGGATGTGGGAGGTGTAGAGCTGTGGGGAATGGAAGTTTTTTTCAACTGCTTCAATTTGGAATACATAAAAGATTCAATGCAGACAAGTGAATAAGTATGAAGTGTGACTATGTGGTGACTTTTGTGTGTGGAGTGTAGGTAGCTTAGGTGGGGTACAGGACAGTCATAGTGCAAGGCATACCTTTGGGCCGGGTTATTCAGATTAAAGCTCCTACACATGAGAGGACTGAGTGATCCAAGGAACAGGGAGGAGTAGAGTTACTTTAGGTTCTTAAGATTAGTATCATCAATGTTGTATTTCTAAAGAAAAATGGATAGTGACTTAAGGAGCAAGAAATTAGTTGTGGTAGACTAAAACACTACACATTGATACTTAGTACATCTTTCTCACATTGCTTACTTAGTATAATGGCATGATAAGTTCAAAGCATAATTAAAATTAAGAGAATTGCCATTCTGACAGAGAGAATCCTTTTGGACAAATCGCAACTTGACAATGTGAATACACTTGATGCGTATTTCCATCTATGACTCCATGCAAGAAAGTTTCTTTCCCTCATTTTCCTTACCCTCTCATGCACTCTTAGATATAAGACTATGGAGCTATTTACTAAAATTTAACGTCTCTTTTGCGTCACAAACATGACGCAAAACAACACTAAATTGTTTGTTACCTATTTACTTTCCAGCGTGAAACCTTAGCCAAGGGGCGTACCATGGGTGGGGCATGGGCATTCCCATGCAACCACCCAAGGTTTCTGAGTCTAAACTCGATTTACTTAAACGAGTAGATAAGGTTTAGCATCATAAAATAGCATACATTTCAGAGAGGTGCTATGAAGGAGAAATGCTTTTTTTCTCCTTTATTTTCCAACTTTGCATGTGTGCTGCACTGTACAGCACACATACAAAGTGGGAGCATGTTTAAAGTTAGTCTAAGCATAGTATTTTGTACTGGAAGGATACCCTTCCAGTACAAAACCTATGCTAGACTCACAGAGACACCCTTGCACTATGGTGCAAAGGTGTGTCCATGGCGCACGGTCGCTCATTTCTGTAATTATGGCGCTCTCCTTCTCTCTCCTTCACATGCAGTGCAGTGCAGCATTTGAGGGTGTTGCACTGCACTGCGTGAGAAACTGGTAAATCTGGCCCTATGAGTTTACATTTTGGATATGTAAAAGATATAAGGTATTATCATATGGTGTATGCCCATAGGGTCTTTTTAGAGGAAAGATATAAAGAACAACAGCATTGAGCACATGTTTATCATACATAAAATCAAATACTTCAAAAGGTCCACACTCACTAACATTTTAAATCATATCACTTGTATGGAATATTTGAAAGATAAATAGTGATGCAGACACACCTTTTTTCTGCAAAAAAATCTGTAGCTGAAATTTGCTGGGTCAATGGAAAATGACGGTTTGGGTTTAAGATAAGAGTTATATTTAATTTGCAAATATTTTGCTGCCATTCTTGAGATAACATTGGAAAACCAATATGGATTCATAATGAATATATTTCTAAAATATGTTATAATTCTGGTACAATTCTTATTGATCCTTCTAAACCAAGTCCTTTTTGTATACTACAAGAACCCATGCATCACAAACATGATTAAGGCTTTTGTCCATTTAATTTCGGTTTATTCAATTGATAACATAAGCAAAGTTCTAAGCATACAAACTGATGAAACTTTGGAGCAGGGAAATCGTAGCTCAGCTATCTCTGAAGCTATTGATTATTAATGGCCTTCAAGTGCACCAGGCGAAGATGGGAACAATGTGGGGCTGCTCAAAGAAAAAAAGAAACAAGAGTCACTGTAAATAAATGTATGAAATCAGCAGTTTTTTTCACCAAAAATCAAAACAAAATACCCAAATAGTGATATACACATTGTTCCAAGTTCTTTGCAAAATAGCTATTAATGTTTAATGCAACTAAGGATAGCTTTGTATGAAGAATTTAACTGATCATATTCTGAAGAAGAGATCATGACAAAGCAGATGGTGCAATAATTGTTCATACTGAAAATTGTTTGCCTCAATTGATTTGAGTTTTCTATGTGAGGTACTGTGAAGTTGTATCTCTTAAATTCGTCAATCTGTTCAAACTATTGTACAGAAATCTAAGATTATGGATAAGAACTGACGTTCATCTATCTTCTTGGATAATCATCTGTAAAAGCATACTATTGCTCTTTATAAACACTACGGGCCTGATTCACAAAAGTAAACTTAGACCAAAAGTCTAAGTTTAGACCTAAAGTCAAACTTTACAACTACTAAAGTTTGACTTTTGGTCTACGTTTAGACCAAAAGTCTAAGTTATACCAAAAGTCTAACTTTAGTAGTAGTAAAGTTAAACTTTTGGTCTAAGTTAGACTTTTGGTCTAAACTTAGACCAAAAGTCTAACTTTAGTAGTAGTAAAGTTAGACTTTAGGTCTAAACTTAGACTTCAGGTCTAAACTGAGACTTTTGGTCTAAGTTTACTTTTGTGAATCAGGCCCAATAAATCCAGAAACGAAAGATGTTGGCAATTGTTTGTTCCCATTATCTCCCATTATCCCATCTGAATAAAAACGTGATCCCTTTAATGGACGTGTAGCTCTTTCAAATCTGAAAAATTGGTAATTAGCGTTGAAAGTTCAAAAAAGTACATATGGGATAGGAGGGACAGATTTAAAGCCAGGGGTGGCTCTTCCGTAATGGCGGAGGAGCATCGCCCCACAGCCCGTGCCAGTAGACGATAAATAAAATGATAATAAGACAATGTTATTATCATTTTATTTATGCTGTCTGAGCACCGCAATACAATACGTATAGGGCGGGCCAGGCTGAGGCGGTGCACAGACATAATATCGAGTTTTTATTTTCGGAGTACAAAAATATTGAGTTGGAAATATCGAAGGGACTGAATATCGACATCAAGAATATCGGTGACCAGACTATCTATATGAAGGTAAGAAATATCGTTTTTGTTAATATCGAAGTCAGTAATATCGTTTCTAAAAATATCGTTGTTAATAATATCGATGTTTACATTAGTGTCATGTATTTTAGTATGTATTTTAAATGTATGTGTTCTATATTTTTTGTTAAGTATTGTATTTTAAAAAAAATATATGTATTCAATTTTTAGAAGTTATTAATGTTTTTAAAAGTAAATTTTGCGTTTTAGTTCCGTAGCGGGTTGTGGGTTTATAGGGGAATAGGGTGGGAAGTAATTTAATTATAGTAAATTTAATAATCATTTTTAGAAAATATTAATTCTTTTTGATTACATTTGGTGTTTTTATTCCATAGCGGGTTGTGGGTTTATAGGGGAATAGGGTGGGAAGTAATTTAATTATAATAAAGTAAGTATTAATTTATATTTATTGGTATTGATAATTAATTTATTGTTAATTAATTATTAATTGGTAATTAATTTTTATTAATTGATTAATTGATGATATTAATTGTGTTAATTATTTTTCGGAGCGGGTTGTGGGTTTATAAGGGAGTAGGGTGGGAAGTAATTTAATTTTAATAAAGTAATTATTAATTTTTATTTATTGGTATTGATAATTAATTATTGTTAATTAATTATTAATTGGTAATTAATTTTTATTAATTGATTAATTGATAATTATATTAATTGTGTTATTTTTTTTTAGGAGCGGGTTGTGGGTTTATAGGGGAATAGGGTGGGAAGTAATTTTATTTTAATAAAGTAATTATTAATTTTTATTTATTGGTATTGATAATTGATTTATTGTTAATTAATTAATAATTGGTAATTAATTTTTATTAATTGAATAATTGATAATTATATTGTGTTATTTTTTTTAGGAGCGGGTTGTGGGTTTATAGGGGAATAGAGTGGGAAGTAATTTAATTATAATGAAGTAATTTTTTTTATTATTTATAAAAAAATTATTATTAATTAATTATTAATTGGTTATTTAATTTAAAAAAATATTTAATTGATCAGTATGTTAATTTTAACCCTCTGCTATCCAACACTTTCCCCACAGTTACACTCTCTGGAGTGGGAATAGTAATTTTTACCCTTACGCTATCCAACACTTTCCCTACTGTTGCACTCTCTGGAGTGGGAATAGTAAGTTTTACCCCTGCGCTATCCAACACTTTCCCTACTGTTGCACTCTCTGGAGTGGGAATAGTAATTTTAACCCCTTCGCTATCCAACACTTTCCCTACTGTTGCACTCTCTGGAGTGGGAATAGTAATTTTGACCCCTATGCTATCCCACACTTTCCCTACTGTTGCACTCTCTGGAGTGGGAATAGTAATTTTTACCCCTACGCTATCCAACACTTTCCCTACTGTTGCACTCACTGGAGTAGGAATAGTAATTTTTACCCCTTCCCTATCCAACACTTTCCCTACTGTTGCACTCACTGGAGTGGGAATAGTAATTTTTACCACTACGCTATCCAACACTTTCCCTACTGTTGCACTCTCTGGAGTGGGAATAGTACATTTTACCCCTACGCTATCCAACACTTTCCCTACTGTTGCACTCTCTGGAGTGGGAATAGTAATTTTTACCCCTACACTATCCAACACTTTCCCTACTGTTGCACTCACTGGAGTGGGAATAGTAATTTTTACCCCTTCGTTATCCAACACTTTCCCTACTGTTGCACTCTCTGGAGTGGGAATAGTAATTTTTACCCCTACGCTATCCAACACTTTCCCTACTGTTGCACTCTCTGGAGTGGGAATAGTAATTTTTACCCCTACGCTATCCAACACTTTCCCTACTGTTGCACTCACTGGAGTGGGAATATTAATTTTTACCCCTACGCTATCCAACACTTTCCCTACTGTTGCACTCACTGGAGTGGGAATATTAATTTTTACCCCTTCGCTATCCAACACTTTCCCACCTGTTGCACTCACTGGAGTGGGAATAGTAATTTTTACCCCTATGCTATCCAACACTTTCCCTACTGTTGCACTTTCTGGAGTGGGAATAGTAAGTTTTACCCCTACGCTATCCAACACTTTTCCTACTGTTGCACTCTCTGGAGTGGGAATAGTAATTCTAACCCCTTCGCTATCCAACACTTTCCCTACTGTTGCACTCTCTGGAGAGGGAATAGTAATTTTTACCCCTACGCTATCCAACACTTTCCCTACTGTTGCACTCTCTGGAGTGGGAATAATAATTTTGACCCCTACGCTATCCAACACTTTCCCTACTGTTGCACTCACTGGAGTAGGAATAGTAATTTTTACCCCTTTCCTATCCAACACTTTCCCTACTGTTGCACTCACTGGAGTGGGAATAGTAATTTTTACCCCTACGCTATCCAACACTTTCCCTACTGTTGCACTCTCTGGAGTGTGAACAGTAATTTTTACCCCTATGCTATCCAACACTTTCCCTACTGTTGCACTCGCTGGAGTGGGAATAGTAATTTTTACCCCTACACTATCCAACACCTTCCCTACTGTTGCACTCACTGGAGTGGGAATAGTAATTTTTACCCCTTCGCTATCCAACACTTTCCCTACTGTTGCACTCTCTGGAGTGTGAATAGTAATTTTTACCCCTACGCTATCCAACACTTTCCCTACTGTTGCACTCTCTGGAGTGGGAATAGTAATTTTTACCCCTACGCTATCCAACACTTTCCCTACTGTTGCACTCACTGGAGTGGGAATATTAATTTTTACCCCTACGCTATCCAACACTTTCCTTACTGTTGCACTCACTGGAGTGGGAATATTAATTTTTACCCCTTCGCTATCCAACACTTTCCCACCTGTTGCACTCACTGGAGTGGGAATAGTAATTTTTACCCCTATGCTATCCAACACTTTCCCTACTGTTGCACTCACTGGAGTAGGAATAGTAATTTTTACCCCTTCCCTATCCAACACTTTCCCTACTGTTGCACTCACTGGAGTGGGAATAGTAATTTTTACCCCTACGCTATCCAACACTTTCCCTACTGTTGCACTCTCTGGAGTGTGAACAGTAATTTTTACCCCTACGCTATCCAACACTTTCCCTACTGTTGCACTCGCTGGAGTGGGAATAGTAATTTTACCCCTACACTATCCAACACTTTCCCTACTGTTGCACTCACTGGAGTGGGAATAGTAATTTTACCCCTTCGCTATCCAACACTTTCCCTACTGTTGCACTCTCTGGAGTGTGAATAGTAATTTTTACCCCTACGCTATCCAACACTTTCCCTACTGTTGCACTCTCTGGAGTGGGAATAGTAATTTTTACCCCTACGCTATCCAACACTTTCCCTACTGTTGCACTCACTGGAGTGGGAATATTAATTTTTACCCCTACGCTATCCAACACTTTCCTTACTGTTGCACTCACTGGAGTGGGAATATTAATTTTTACCCCTTCGCTATCCAACACTTTCCCACCTGTTGCACTCACTGGAGTGGGAAAAGTAATTTTACCCCTATGCTATCCAACACTTTCCCTACTGTTGCACTTTCTGGAGTGGGAATAGTAAGTTTTACCCCTACGCTATCCAACACTTTTCCTACTGTTGCACTCTCTGGAGTGGGAATAGTAATTCTAACCCCTTCGCTATCCAACACTTTCCCTACTGTTGCACTCTCTGGAGAGGGAATAGTAATTTTTACCCCTACGCTATCCAACACTTTCCCTACTGTTGCACTCTCTGGAGTGGGAATAATAATTTTGACCCCTACGCTATCCAACACTTTCCCTACTGTTGCACTCTCTGAGTGGGAATAGTAATTTTTACCCCTACGCTATCCAACACTTTCCCTACTGTTGCACTCACTGGAGTAGGAATAGTAATTTTTACCCCTTCCCTATCCAACACTTTCCCTACTGTTGCACTCACTGGAGTGGGAATAGTAATTTTTACCCCTACGCTATCCAACACTTTCCCTACTGTTGCACTCTCTGGAGTGAGAACAGTAATTTTTACCCCTACGCTATCCAACACTTTCCCTACTGTTGCACTCGCTGGAGTGGGAATAGTAATTTTTACTCCTTCGCTATCCAACACTTTCCCTACTGTTGCACTCTCTGGAGTGGGAATAGTAATTTTTACCCCTAAGCTATCCAACACTTTCCCTACTGTTGCACTCACTGGAGTGGGAATAGTAATTTTTACCCCTTCGCTATCCAACACTTTCCCTACTGTTGCACTCACTGGAGTGGGAATGGTAATTTTTACCCCTACGCTATCCAACACTTTCCCTACTGTTGCACTCTCTGGAGTAGGAATAGTAATTTTATCCTCTCCTCTATCCAATATTTTCTCTACTGTTTTAGTTAGTGTAGTGTATAATGTATTTTAAAAAGATTAAAAGTATTCTAATTTTTTAACTTGTTATATATATTTTTTATATTTTTATTTATATTATTGGTGTATGTGTATATATATGTATTTATAATTTTTAATATGTTTTTAACAATTTATAAGTTATTAAAATAATTATTTATAAATATTATTAAGTAAGTATATATTTTATATTTTATACATATTTATGTTTAATTTACTTTTACATTATATGTATTAGTTATAATTTTAAACATTTTAAAATAATTTTAACTATGCTCCTTTTAATTATATGTATTATTTATTTTATTTTACATTATTTTTTAAACATTAAAAAAAAAGATATTTTTAACGATATTTTTGACAATATTTTTTTTCCGATATTTTTGTACTTACCATTATATAGATAGGACTTCGATATTCTTGACTTCGATATTTTTGTACCTCGATATTCTGACTGTCGATATTCTGTCAGTGATCCGCTGCGGTAGGGAGGAGTACTGTGTACTCATAAGTGTGCAAGTGTGCTTGGCCGGCCGGCCATCCTAGGCCAGCCAAACATGCATGCGTACTTAAGTTTCTCCAACCCTGCTGTGTTACATAGCAGGGGTGGAGAAAGAGCACAGGCTCCAATGCACCGTCTGAGTGGCAAACAAGGCCGCTCAGACCAATCCTGGCGCTGCTCTTATGTGAGAGCAGCGTCTGGATTGGGTGTGGAGCCTGTGCCCTGAGGGCCCATTCCCTTCTGGCCCGTCGGCGACGAGAGAAGCAGTAAGGAGGCAGCAGGAGCGGAGCAGCAGGTAAGTCTTTTTTTATGTATATTTTATTTCTCCCCCCAACCCACCGCCCTTTCCAGCCACGGCCGCCCTACCACTTAGCATCACCTACCACAGAAACAACTTACTTCACTACCATCCAGATTATTTTAGCAGCTACAGTCACACTTTAGTATTCTGTTGTATATTCATATGAATGCTGATTGCCATACCATTCTTAGTGGGCTGACCAATTACGTTAAAGCTCCGGGCTCAGGCCTGAGTGTCATAGCACTAAAGCAAGTCATATCTTGCGCTAGGGAGGACCTGAATGGAAGCTGATTGCATTTGGGATAAAAGTGGAAATATGTTCTGAGCTTCATTAATGGCTTTAGATACATGCCTCAAAGGCTTAATCCTAGTTTATCCATCTGACCACACTGTGCTATTCAAATTAGGACAGAATCGATTTCCCTTATGGGAAAACTCCCTAAAGCTAAGCTAAAGTTGTGTGCAAAGTTGGGAAATTCATAAGCAGCAGGTGTCAACAAATGCAGAATGTCAAAAAGAACTAAATGAAGGTTCCAGTCAAGGCATGTGAGCAGGGGTAAGAGGAGCATGGGGTCATAAGAGCAGGAAAAGGGCTATCTGCCTCTGAAGGCGGACAGAAGTAATTCTAAATAACTAAAATCTATAGCATACAAACTAGAAACTTCGGCTAAAGTTAAACTGCACAGGTTCCCATATAGAGGGAACCTATTAAATGTAAACAGTGAGCACGGTGTCAGCCCATATCACATGAGTAAAGCAATAAGCAGTTTCAATCCCACAGCCTTCGGAGATATCTCCTTCTGCCCCTTCCTTCCAAAGGTGCAGAAAGCTACTGTCTAAGACATTCAGTTGCAAGAAAAAACCTTCACACAAAATTCTAACAATACCATTACTAACTAACATGGGAACATTATATAATTGCCTATAAGCAGAAATACAATGTTTCATTTAAAATGGATTCTGTTTTATGAGGCCTACCACGACTCCTGCTAAATTAATGTAAACATTCTCTAACTGCAGTTAATAATAATGTACAAATCAGTCATTATAGTCATTCTAAATATGAAAAAATCACGTACATGTAGGCAAGCAGTGATTATATGTGTTATGTATTAGCATGTCATTAAATGCAAACGAAAAATAGTGACACTGCATCACTAATACCCTGAAAAAAAGGAAATTCTTCTACTAATTCCAAAAGTTTCTAAGAGCAGCAAGTCATGAGAGGGTGCTGCTTCAAGAACAAGGGCTAGGTTAACAAAGGGCAAATGGATGGGAAAATCTGTGTTGCACACCCAAGACATGTACACCATTAACCAAACAAAATATCTTCCTGTCACTGAACCAACAAATGCATAAAAGCGAGCACACATAAAACCATATAACAGTGGTTCACTGACCGCTCAATGTGCTTGGGCATCTGGGCCTCTTTTTAGGGGTCCCTGCAGGCCCCTTCCAAATGCAGTGCTTCATAAATTCCTCTGATTGGACTATGGATTTTTTAAAGACTGCAGAGCAGTGACAGAGAATGCACACTCACTCTTTCGGAAGCACCTCTCTCAGATAGCAGATGATTCAGCAGTACAATAAATAGATCTTTATTCAGTTGTTTAGACATGCAGTATAAAATGACGTAAGCACATTGCAATTTGAGGCTCTGCAAATCGGGCCCTCATCAAAAGACTCTGAATATATGGGGTAATTTCGTTATCAATCCATACTGCATTGCCTCCTGTGAAGGATTATTAGTAAGTATTAAAAGATGCACAAAAACATAACAACATAAAATAATAAAAGATTTGGACAATCCCCACAGCAGTTACCCAAAATGTGTCCTTCCACCCCCACAGAGTGTACAAAATACATTCACATAGAATCTGGATCCTGGCTTTGGGACATACCAAAGCTCTGCTTCATTTTCATGTCCAAAAGTCCTCATTTTCAGTTCCATGTCTCATTCAGAGCATCCAACCCCTTTGCAGAGTGCGGCAGCAATTTAAAAGTTCTTTGATTCATGACTGATTAACATCAGATTTAGGCTCCGTGGCCAGCAGTACCACGTCCCATGTATCAATGGAGTCGCCTGTACCACCTCTTTTATGCTGAATATGCAGTGCTGCAATCTCCACTTTAACCCATTTTTTTTAATATCCATCAGCCATTTTTTCTCATTTAGTGGCCTACTCACCATCCGTCCCACAATTGTTTTTCTTTTGGCCAGTATCAGAGCTAAAACAACGACCCTGCAGTGCTGCATACTGGATCTGGTTTGCACCATCTGACTTAGCAGGCAGGCTATAGGGTCAACAATGCAGCCACCTCTGACCAATATTGCCTTATGTAGCGCCATTCCCAAACCATGTGGAAAAAGCACATGACTCCACATCTTTGACATATGTCTAAAGCCCCAGGGTACATTTTTGCTGTGCACGCCAGTGACAGGTACGTTAGGTGCAAGTACTTCAGTTGGGGAGAACTGAAACCTGGGGTTCCCAGTAACCATTTTTGTATAGTTTAAGGTATTGCCCAACTCCTTATCTATTATTTCCTTCCCAATCTTTAGACTCCAGGATTGTCTCAAGTGGGTCATCTGGGTGTAGAATATTCGAGTTATTTTTTAAACTGTTGTATTGTCCCTGCTTGTTGGTCATCCCCATGTTTTGGCAACGTGGAAGTGTGTCATCACTTTTGGGGTCAACTTCTTCTTAGGCCCATGTTTTGTCTATTACACTTGTCATGGAATTTAGTGCCATAAACAGTCTTGCACCTATCCCGTACCCTTCTATCAGATCGTCAAAAGTAAGAAGAGGGCCCCTCTGCTTACAGGTCCTCAATCTCAAAGACTCTAGCCTCTCGCGATAGAAAGTTTTATCATAAGATTTAGCCAGATCTCTACATTGCAGTAAACACCATAGGAGGATCTCAGGACATACACCAAGCCTTGCTTAGGCTTCCTTGTGTATCTCTCCCAGCAGTATGCCACTGCCTGAAAAGCTACAGAGTAAGAGGCCAGACTTGGCTTTACGTTTAGCAGAACAGCAAGGGCATCCATCCCCCCAATATGGCATTTATCTCCTGAACCTCTTGGTCCTTCTCAACTTCCATCCATTGCAAAGGGCCTCTGAGTTTGCTGCACCACATAGTATGCCACTAGGTTCAGTGCTCCTATGTAACCCTCTCCCATTGGTCTTATACTCTTATCAATGGTGATCCTCTTTCTTATGTGGCCTCATATTAAATTGGATAAAATTTGTTCAGTTCTTTGAAAAATAATCTATGCTGTATCAAAGGAAGTCCCAGGAAGTGGTACAGCAGTGTTGGCAAGATTAAGATTTTTGCTATGGCAACTCTCCCCAACAGTGACAGGGGAAGCCAGCTCCAGAAAGATATGGAAGCCCGATGGATGGGAGCACCCTTCCCAATTTCCCCGCCTGAAACGTAGTATTTTCATGGAACACCTGGATCCCAAAATACTTAAATATATTAGTTTCCCCACACAAGAGGCATGACACAAGGCTGCAACATATGTGGGTCATTTGTTCCAGTTCGTCCACAGGCCAGAAAATTCCCAGATCATTCTCAACACCTCCATAATTTCCAGGACTCTGGCACCTTGGTTTCTCAGAAACAAAAGGGCATCATCAGCATAGAGTGAAATCACACGTGCATCTCGCCTCACATGCACAACCCAGTCCAGGGCCCTCCCTCTAAAATACAGGCAAGAGGCTCCAGGGCCACGGAATAGAGCAGCATCGAGAGGGGGCTTCCCTGGTGTGTACCTATCCTGATGTTCAATTCCCACAATCATGTCTGTTCCATGCAAACCCACTCCAGGTGTCTCCTTTATAATAGCTGCATCTATCGCATCAGTTTCTCCCCAATCTCCATCTTATAGAGCACTACGAACAGAAAAGTCGAAAACATAGTTTCAAGTGATTTTTCTATGTCTTATGAGGACACAGCAGAAGTCAATCACATGTGTGGGGCCACATCCATCACCAGAAAAGCAGATGCAAATCAATGTGTGTACTGCGGCCCAGGATAAACCCGTTCTGTTCAGGGTTCACCATTATTTTCATGTACAGTGTTAGACATTTACTGAGTATCTACCCAAAAATGTTATATCCTGTATTTAGAAGAGACAATGGTCAGAATAACTTAACACTAAGGGGGTGTTGATTCAGCAGTAAAAATGGCAGGAATTCTGGAAGATATCCTATGAACGTCATACTTTGAACACCTCAATAAGGAACACCTTTCTCTTCTTGATTTGTAATATCCTCATGTCAGTTGTATGAAGCCCAAGCAAGTATGACAAGCTCAAGAATGTTCTTTTGTAGGAATTAACCAAGGTCAGGCATATTTCTACATTGGTCTGAGTGGAGACCAGCATACTTTGTACATAATTCAAGGCATTCAGGTCTTCAGTACTTTCTCACCCTATGTGGGTATAGGATTTTCATCTTTCCTTTCTCTCAATAGAGTGCCGGACCTTTTGACGGCACCATTATTTACAAAGCACCACCATTTCCCAAACAGTTTCCTTTTCAACACTTGCATTATGAATCACACGCTCATGAAAGTGAAACCACGCTATTTGAGGTCTCTGAACCTGGCATGAGAAATTATCCTTGGGTTGACGAGTACACATGAGGCACCCACACAGGGCTGATTTGTCCTCTGGTCCTGATGAAATTGCTGAAAATATGTGGCCACTGAAGCATGCTTATCTTCATTACTACAGATCTCAACATGTGTTCAGTTAGTAAAACATACGAGGGATGCTACATGGATTGAACAAAATGGGCATCACCCAGATATGTTTTTATTCAATGCATTCATGACTCACACATCAGCCCAGGATTTCGGACTTCCTACATGAACCATTTGGCATTAGGGTTAGATAGTGGTAGGGACAAATAACAAATGTCACTATTAAATAGATATGGAGGACTTAGCCCACATGGTCTATGCAACCTCCCTATTCCCCTAGAGTGAGCACCAATGATGAGAAGCCTATGGCACAATAGCTAGCATGCATTTGTTATCCTCCTGGCACTCTTATAAGATGTCTCCTCTATTCCACCGAGGTTTGATCTTTGGAGAACTTTGGTATACTTGTGATGCACTTTATGACTGCTGACACTGTAGTTCAAAGAAACACTTTAAATAGACCTTAACAACAACATATGTTTTCCTGTGCAGGTATCTAAGTGAATTCTTTACACACAGCAGTTAGGCTCCTAAGGCTTTTTTGTGTGTTTAAGATTTCTTGGATGGAGGGTGCCCTAGCCTCCTTATCCCTCTTGGTTCCTTTTTAGTTCTTAAAAGGGGCTGAGAGCCCTCCCTCTACTTACCATTGGCGGGTTCCTACATGTCTCCCATGTCACTTTACTTACCATTGGCTGACTCCCATGTGGGTCTCATTTCCTTGCTTACTGTTGGTTAGCACTTTTTTACTTACCATTGGCTGGCTCACGTGTGTCTCGTTTCCTTGCTTCCTATTGGTCAACAGCTTCTCCCGGCCTCCGGCTTCCTCCTACTCTTCAGATTCTTCAACTCTTCATCCATGCTGTGGTGCTTGGACCAAGAACTGCGGCCGGTGGCCGGTGTCCTTTCAGTGGCCAGCCGGTACTCTTTTTTTATTTACTTTTGCACATGCACTGAGGGTGTATGTGTCTGCAATCTCTCTCCGTCAGCCCTACACTCCTTATGTCTTTTGTTGCTTCACCCCCAACTCCCTCCCTCCCCTCAGGGTTCATTGCTTTTCTTGCCCAAGCACCCTCCCACAGTGATTTAGCAACTTTAACAAAAAAAAGTGCTATGACGCGGTCAACACTGGCCGCGTCATAGCACTTTTTTCATTTCATGTTGCATTGCTGTTTTTATTTACCCTGCTGTGTTTTTAGATTCTTTTTCAGACATGGCTCAGCAATCTGTGTTTGATTCCTTTTGTGTAGAAGTGTGAGGTCCTCCTTGGCATCTATTATTATTTTTTTAAAGCAGTATGAACAACCCCGGATCAGACATTCCTCGCTCTTGCTTTAGAATGACAGCGCATTCTTACTAGTGTCTGGTTTATTTTGTGGTCTATCGGCTCAAAGGGCAGGAGTTTCTGGTGGTTTCCTTGCCACAAAAAATCGAGCAGTGCTCAGTTGAAGAGATGTGTTCTTTGTTCGCTCTGAGGTTTTCAGAAGCTGTTTTAGATTTCCACAGAGGTGAGAGGTTAAAGAAGACCCCACGGGTGCAGCTTCGGAAGGCAGTTTCAACTTTCGGATTGGCCTGGTCCAACCTGCCCTGCCAATTGGGCATCTGTGCCTGTTTAACATACAGCTCCACATTTATTGCCTGACTTTACCTATGAAGCCCTCCTGGAGATTAGAGTCTGCAAACCATGCGGAACTTTCAAAATGAGTCGCTTTACACTGCTCAGTCATGTGGTCGCCCATTCTGGGGGGGGTTTGTATTTTTGCAGCTTCTGCAAGGTCTCCTTACCTGCAGGTCCTACAGCACAGTAGAAGTTGTTGTAGACAACATGGGTAAGCTTTGTACTGTGTGCAAAATGTATTTACTATGATAGTCATTAAAAGAATGCATAATGTTGTCCAGCTATGCTTGTTGGGCATACACTCACCCTTAGTGAGGCTAAATGAACCAGTGAATATTAAATAGTGCGAACTTCATGTGCCACGGTTTGAGGATTTGTGTACAAGTGTGCTGACCTGCAAGAATGAAATAGCTAATGTGTGGCACTATAATTTTTAAAATATAAATAGACAAATGATATGTATCTGAATATCAATCTGTTCAACATTATAAAATACCGCAGTAATAAGTTAAACTACTCCTGAGGGCACTGCTTCGGACATGAAAGACAGTGGTGGTGCCAATGTGTAGACCGAGTTTTGCCGCTGATTTAAGAGGGTCAATGTTTGAGTCAGGACTTTCTGCCTACATCACACAATAATTTTGTAATAGAAAGCATTTCCATTTTCAATTGTAGGCACTGAATTCTGAGGTAAATGTCAAGGAGAGATGGGTCAAAGGATGGAGGTGGTAACAGTTCAAACCAACTGAATGGTTTATGGAGAATCCAACAGCTGGCATTGTTTGGTATCTGCAGAGGCAGGGAGATGAAATTCACCAAAATCAAAGAAAAATTGGTGTCACTTTCTTCAGCTTACTCTTGAAAATGGCAGCAAGTTTATTAATCTGACCCTTGATTGGTGGAGGTGTGATGTCAGAACAAAGAGGCATTTTATTGCTCTCGCTACGGTGCAAGATGTACGAAAAACATTGACAAAGCCAATAGATCTTGCATAGGTGCAACCTATTGGCTTTGCCAATGCTTGTTAAAGTATGTTATTGATCAAGTCAGAGCAATAAATGTCAGAGCTGTGCATGTTCTCTGTGTCTAAGTCACCATCCAGAAATCCATCATAGGGGCTGTAAAAACGAATGCCTGAACAAACAAACCTCACCATGGTCCTCCATACACGCCTTGTGTGAGTAAAGCTGTGTCATGTCCCTCTTTGGACAGAAGAGAGATAAAATTCATATCATACCCAGACCTACTACTACATGCTCCTATGTAAGATGTGGGCATGATAAGGCATGCTTAAACATAGGATTCTGTGGTTCATTTCAATAACCAGCTTATCCCTAAGTGGAGAGGAATAATCTTGTAACATCCACCGTAATGTTGGAATAAATAAAGTATCCGAAGACAGTGCTGCAATATTGACACCAGTCTTTGAAACTAAATGGGATAGTATCAGTTTTTCTCAGACAAATGTTGGCCTTTTTGATGGTTTGCAACTTTGGAGACCAGAAATTTTAATTGAAGAAATTGGACTATAAATTAGGGGTGAGTGACTACCCACCTCAAGGAATAATTACAACCCTTGTCAGGGTGAACCATTAAAGTCACTAAATTAACCTGAGCTCAACTCTTGGGAGCAATGGCACAGAGCAAACGGACTTAAGTGAAGTCAATGTGTAAAGTATTTATGCAGTACCAAAACAATAACAAAGTCAACATGTAAAACAACAGAAATCTGAATGAGAAAAATAGAGTAAGATTTATTAAACAAAATGACAAAAAGCCCAGTAAGGGGAACTGGAGATATGATTTTTAAGTCTTAAGTAGAAATAGTGGTAAAAAGCACAAAGTGCCAATGAGAGTCAATAGTCATGGTAGATTCTGTCAGTTTCAGAGGAGTTATCTCTGCATATGCTGGTCAGCATATTGTTTGCTCCTGGGAGGCATTTCACACCTTTTCCACAACTATTGAATTGCTAATCACAGGCTAGGAGAAGTTAAAGAACAAATGCGAAATAGCATCCCAGAACTCCAGTCAGGTAAAAGGCAACTGTCTAAATGTTACTTTTCCTTAAAGAAAAGTCTAACTTCACCATTAATTTATATTTTTAATAGCCATTAAAAATAGTTTGTTCATTATTTTTCTAGATAGTCCGATTCCTGAGATACAGTATTATGATTTTAATCTGTACTCGGTTTTTCTACATATGACAGTGTAGTATGCTGTAGTTTTAGCATGTATCTCTTTAACTTAGAGTGGTTTACCTTCTAGAATGTGGCCTGTTACCTAGAGACAAAAGGAATATATTTGCTTGATTTTGTTGGGAGCTGTGTCTAGTGGAGCCGTTGTGTTTGTGGCTTCACAAACCATGTAGCCAAGAATAAAGCAAATTCTTCTATGCTTCCGGTCTCATTACTACAAAATTATTGGCGATGATTTCGGCTACATGGTAGAATCCCTGCGTGCTAGGTGATCTACTCTTCAAAACTCTTTGCCGCTGCTTCGTCTGGAAAAGACCTCTTCAACCACCCTCCGGTACTTGAATTACTCTTCTACCCTAGTACGAGGTAGGATTTTCTTTAAACAAGTACACAGAGTCATATATTTCAAAGAGTCGGGTCAACTTCAGTTTTCTAACCTAACAACTGAATTGACTTGCGCTCCTGCCTCACGCGATATTCGATAGCACTCCTGCCTCACGCGACACAGCACTAACCTTATCTGGAGCGCTGCACCCTCTCCAAGTTCTTCTTCAAGCGCCACATCAACCATTGTTCACTCAGAGCTATTGTTACAGCCACCTCAGGCTCTCCTCATCTCGTCGACGTGGCACCCATTTTAGGGCTTTTGGGAAGTTTCCCATTGCATGGATTAGTTCCACATCATTTCGTCATGTCGCTTCTTTGCAGCGTACAGCATAAGAAATAACAGCCTTTGTGAAAGTTTCAAGAGAGCCTTTTTATCATTGCTACATAGCTTTGCAGGTGCCGTCTTTCCGTTATACTTTTAACACAACGGAAGTAACCCTGTGTGCTCGTCTGCCGCAATACAGTGATGCACACACCTCACAAGACTTGCCAAGGTTGGTGATTTTAAGCTGCAAAATCTTGCTTAGTCCGCTTTTCTGTTGGAATAAGAAAATAAATACAAAGGGGGTCATCTATTGCGCTAATCTTCCGTTTGCTGCAATACGGTGATGCGCACACCTGACAAGGCTCACAAAGGTTAGTGATTGTAACAATACTATATTCTCTCACCCTGTCAACACAGCAATTCCGGAATTTAGCCTATGCACTTTGAATTTGTTTATATAGCATTGTGTTCAGTATCCATCAGATATATCTTCTGTCCAGTCACCTCATTCCCGTTTCGCTTCCATTTTCTGCCAAAGATTCCTCTCAACATTTTAAAATTGTGAGGATAGATATACTCACTCTAACACATCCTCCTTTGTTCTACAGAGATATTTACTTTCTTCAACTCATCATAGGATGTGGACCATGCAAGCCGTGATTCCTCCACCCGCTTTCTTGGACTTACCTGGAGAACCACCAGTTAGGTGGGAAATTTGGTACGATGCCTTCGAAACATATTTAGGTGCCTCAAGATTTAGTGCAGACAGGAAGGAATGCTTGTTATTCCACCCATTGGGATTTGAAGGTAGATCCATCTTCAAACATTTACCTCAATTGATGCAAGAGGAGAGTGAGGGAATGGATGAATATCGAGAGACAGTTTTAAAACTCAAACACAGGTTTGACAAGCAACCCAGCCTAATAGTACTCAGACATAAGTTCTTTAAAAGGAAACAAAGTGAAATGGAAGATATTGACTGCTATGTAGACTAGCGGCCGATTGCAGATTTGAGAACTTCACTGATCAGCTGATAAGAGATCAGTTTGTATGCCGTGCAAGGAAAAGAACATAAGACAAAAATTGTTAAGTATGGATGATCCGTCGTTGGATTTGACAATCAAGGTGGCGAAGAGCATAGAAATCTCAATGGTCTCTTTGAAAGAATTGGATGATAGAGTGATTGATGCTGTTAATGTAGTCAATGTTAACAATGTTGGAAAACAGCAAACAAAATCAGGGCGGAGTTACGCAAATGTGGTTACTAGACCCTCTAAATCTGAAGCTGTAGGTACTAATGGTGTGAATATGTGTTTCAGGTGCGGTAATCCTACACATATCAAAGGAGCCAAGTGTGTGGCTATCAATATTATGTGTAATTATTGCAAAAAATGGTCAATTTTGCCAAAGTCTGTCTGAAAAAGAGAGGTTAAAAGCCTACTGTATGTGCTGTCGAGTCTGATGATGAATCCGAAGCTGAGGTCATTTCAGTTGTTAGGAATGACAATGATTGTTCAGAGGATGGAAACAAAGTCAATGTTGCTGTTGCCCAAGGTGTCGTTGAATGTGCTCCTTCGTCATGTGTAGATCCCATTGTGGACATAGAGGTAGGAGATCACACGGTGAAGCTACTTGTAGACTCAGGGGCCAAAATTACCATTATCACGCAAAGATTGTTCGAGGAAACATGGAAAGGTTCACAACAATGATCTCCTCCTGATCGTTTGCCAGTGTCATATGATGGAAGCAAGATAGAATTGATGGGTTTCTTTGAAAAAGAGATGAGGTTCAATGGGAGGAGAATCAGAGGGAAAATTTACTTTGCTGTGAAAGGGCTAAACATCCTCGGGTGGTTTCATCAGGGATTATTCAGGATGATCTTCAAACCAGGTGCCGAGAGGCAAGTGCTAGTTGTGGGCAGTGTTGATGAGGGACAGGTAAGGAAGAACAAATTTCAATCAGTTTTTGGGAGTGATCTAGTTAGAATACAGGGCTTCAAACACAGAATCATTGTTAAGGAAGGGGCTGTGCCCGCTAAACATAAGCTCATGGGAGTGCCCTATAGTGTTAGAGAGGATTTGGAGAAGGAATTGAAGAATCTTTGTGCGAAGGGCATCATAGAACCTACGGAGTCATCCTTGTGGCTTTCTCTTTTAGTGGTGGCTCAAAACAGGTGTGGAGAGCTTAGGGTCTGTGTCGATTTGAAGTCACTCAACAGAGAGATTTGGGTGGATTTGCATCCACTGCCCAAGATCAGTGATTTGTTTGCATCCAAGAAGGGAGCAAAGTTTTTTTCCAAACTTGATCTGGCTAGTGCATATCATCAGGTGGAACTGCATCCTGAGTCACGCCACTTGACTGCTTTTGTATCACCTCTATGAACTTTCCAATATTGCTGTATGCCTTTTGGGTTGGCCTCGGCGGCTTCGGTATTTCAGCGAATCATGAGAAATATCCTCAAGAAAGTGGATGGTGTTTTGGTATTTCAGGACGATGTTCTAATTTTTGCTAAAGATGCCAATTCGCATGATGTTGTCCTTCACAAAGTGTTGAGTTTGTTTTAAGAGTATGGAGTAGTATTGAAGGCAGAAAATGTAAGTTGTTTTGCACAAAAGTGGAATTCCTGGGACGTGATTTCACACGATGGGGTTAGTTCCAGACCAGGGCTGCTGGAGGCAATTGTTAATGCTCCTGCACTTGTGGACAAGATGGGTGTGAAATCTTTACTAGGTTTGTGTGAGTACTACTCTAGGTTTATTCCCAATTTTACGACTATAGTGCGGCTCATCAGCAATCTTCTTAAAAAAGGTGTGAGATTTGAGTGGTGTGAGGAATGTATATCAGCCCTGAATCAAGTCAAGTCAATGTTGGAGAACAGTTCAGCTCTCAAGCCTTTTGATCATGGTCTTTCTTGCTGTGTTACGGTGGTATCAGTCAGGTGGGACTGGGAGCCAAATTGACACAGATGGAAGATGGTGTTGAACATACTGTTGGGTTTGCCTCCAGAGTGTTGAGAGCTGCTGAACTACAATATTCCGTTATCGAGAAAAAGCTATTGGCATGTTGTTGGGCGATTGAGAAATTTCGTCCGTACATTTGGGGAAAATGCTTCCTCCTTCAGACTGATCATAAGCCTCTTATGAGTATTCTGGGCAGCAGTATGAGCAAGTGCTGCACACCTAGGATATTAAGGATGGTACCAGACTCCTCCAATATCAATTTGAAGTGAGGCACATATCAGGAGGGAAATGGGAGAGTGGATTTTCTATCCCGGTGCCCCATTGAGGCAAATGAACAGGATGAGGTCAAGTGCTGTGATCTCTTTAATGAAGATTGTGATGATTGTCTGGTTGCTGTGCTGGAAATACCAAGGTTGAATCTTTGTTAGGAAGACGAATGGAGACAGGCTTTTCAAAATTGTTGTGTGTTGCAAAAAGTCTGTGCTTTTGTGAAGAATGGGTGAACCAGAGAAAAGGCCCTATCACCGCTCCTACAATCATTATGGAAAGTGGAGAGTGAGATCCTTCTGGAAGACGGTTTACTTTTGAGAGCTGACAAGTTTGTTCCTTCACATGTCTTCCACAAATGTATTATTGAGAGGGCTCATGAAGGTCATCTGGGGTCCACACTTTCCAAACCTCACATTCGAGACACTTATTGGTGGCCAAGTATGGACACAGAAATTTATGATATGGTTGCAGGTTGTTGTGTGTGTGGTGCTGCGGACAAAAGTCTCAAGGTGTCTACTCCTCCTTTAATGCCCATTGAATGTCTGCAAGGTCCATGGATGAAGCTGGGAATTGATGTCATGGGACCCTAGGATATCCACTCAAGAGGGTACAGGTATGTCTTGGTTCTCATGGACTATGCTTCCAAATGGCCAAAGGTCAAGTTAGTGAAAGAAGCAAATGCTAAGAGTGTCGTGGAATTTTTAAGGGAGGTGTGGTTGAGAGAAGGGTATCCTGAGATTTTAGTCTCAGATAATGGGAAAGAATTTGTAAGCACTGAGTTCCAATCTTTTCTGATTGATTCTGGGGTAATGCATGTGAGGAGTTCTTTATATCACCCTCAAATCAATGGACTCGTGCAAAGGATGAATCGTGTGGTGGGGGAGTGTGTCAAGTGGGTCAGAGGAGGAAACCATGATGTGTGTAAAGCCTTAAACAGTATGGTTTGGTTTTACAGGGCAACGCCTCATTCCTCCACGAAAGGTCTCACCACTTGAACTCGTGAGAGGTAGGAAGGCTAACACCAATTTCAGACTTGGATGGATGTCAAAATGGATCAAGTCAGAATTAGATGTCTCTAAGTTAATGTCTATTGTGAGAGAGAATATGTCTCTTACTCAAGTTAAACAGAAGGAGTGGTATGATGCTCAGAAGGGAGTCAAAATAGCTCCATTTGAGGTTGGGGATATGATCAAGATTAAAACTCCTGTTCATACCAAAAAGGGAGAGAGTAAGTTTGGCGATCCAGTCAAAGTTTTGAAAATTGTTGGAAATATTGTGAAGGTTGATGGGGGTCATTGGTGGAATCTTAACAAAGTGATGAAAGTTCACACTATGGGGCTGGTTCCTGAGTGTGAAAACAGTGATTCGGTTTGCAGTGATGTGGGTCCCCAACAAGTAAGTCTTAGAAGGAGTGATAGGGTTATTGTTAAGCCTGCCAAATATAGATTGTAAATAGTTTTAGTATTTAGCCTGCCTTTCCTTCATTGTATCTCCCCTATTTTTTTTATTTTTTTTATTTTCTGTGTGTGTGTTTTTTTCTTTGGGAAGAAGGGAAGATGTGTAGTATGCTGTAGTTTTAGCATGCATCTCTTTAACTTAGAGGGGTTTACCTTCTAGAATGTGGCATGTTACCTAGAGACAAAAGGAATGTATTTGCTTGATCTTGTTTGGAGCTGTGTCTAGTGGAGCCGTTGTGTTTGTGGCTCCACAGACCATGTAGCCAAGAATAAAGCAAATTCCTCTATGCTTCCAGTCTCTTTGCTACAGACAGCTAGGCCTGCCACAATACTAGTCACTGTAAGGACATGTTCAAATTACAGTTCTACATGTTCTAGTTTTAAATACCAAGCGCTGTGCCTTCTGGGCTACAAGACATACATAGGGGTGACTGATTAATATTTAAAAGGGGGGTTTTGATGTTGATTGGTAAAAAGGATGTATTTTGTCAGTTTTCAAAACTTTGACTGGATCGGCAAACTTACTCTCTCCCTTCTTGGTATGAACAGGAGTTTTAATCTTGATCATATCCCCAACCTCAAGTGGAGCTATTTTGACTCCCTTCTTAGCATCATCCCACTCCTTCTGTTTAACTTGAGTAAGAGACATATTCTCAATCACAATAGACATTAACTTAGAGACATCTAATTCTGACTTGATCCATTTTGACATCCATCCAAGTCTGACATTGGTGTTAGCCTTCCTACCTCTCACGAGTTCAAGTGGTGAGACCTTTCGTGGAGGAATGAGGCGTTGCCCTGTAAAACCAAACCATACTGTTTATGGGTTTACACACATCATGGTTTTTACACTGCTACAGTCAGGCTACACAGGGTAGGCCTGAAGGCATGTTTGCACTGCCATTGTAGTGGATGGCACAATAGGTGCTGCAGTCCACTGGGGGCATTAAACGTCTTGGCCATGGGTACCCTTTGTGCCATTTACTAGGAACTTATGGATAAGTCAATTAGAAGCATGCCAATTCAACCATGTTCAAAGGGGAACGTTGAAATCATATTCTGTCGGAATTTGCATATTAAGATGATGAATGTGATGGGTGTAAGGCTCAAGACATTAATGCTAAATGCCTTCTTTGTTTTGGGGTTGTAACTTGAAGGACATATGTTAAATTGGAATCAGATTTAAATAATTATTATACTGAATTTGAATTTAATTAGTATTGAGTGAGATCTGTTGGTGTAGCAGTCTGCATGAATCATTTCTAAGGCCTGCCTAGGGTGATTTCTGAATATAAATTATGTGTATCAGTAGTTGTTATGTTCATACATACTTTACACATACTTGCATACTTTAAGAGCAGAATATTCCAGTGCAATAAGATAGGATTTACCACCCAAACTGTGTTTGTTGCAAAATTCAAGCAAAACATTTTAGTGGAAAACTTCGCCCTCTGTGAAGTTGTAAAAAGTACACAAATTAATATTTAATCTGTTCAGAGTGATTCCTGATTAATACATCAGAAGAACTCTCCTGCTTTTATTGCTTTCGAGTTTGTTCACATAGTCATTCTCCTCAATGTCTGCTGCATCGTCTTCAAGGCTGCTGCTCTAAAGAAGAAAAACTACTTGGCAAAAACTACCCATCTCACACCACTGCAGAACCATCTTGATCCAACCATTGACTCAGCACAAAAGCCCGAAATGTTGCGAACAAAGTATGTTTACCATGCTTTTTTCAATGCGTTCTTTAAATGTTTTGGAGTAATATGGGCCACATTCTCAGGTTCCCAGTCTGCTGCCAGGAAGAAGTTTAAAGCTATCACATTAAGACAATTCTTTTCAGAGCCCATCTGAATTTACCTATGCAACCATAATCTCTAAGGTTCTAATGTCCTTTACTCTATCAGTAGGCTCACAACCTCATGGCTGAAATTCAAATTGTAAAAGTACATTCTTATATATCCAGTGAATCTCTCTATATATATTTGCATATTCTGTTCCCAGTGCAGTTCCCTTTCCTGATGCTGTATACATTCCACTACTACACAGTAAGGTTAGGTCCACACACTGTAAATACCCTATAGAAATATAAATGAAGAAAATAATGTTCACCTCTTATATAAAGGGGTGTTTAGACTATGCAGCCATGTGTTTCTGACCCTGATCTTTGTTAGGGGCAGAGTATGATAATCAAGATAGGGATATGACACATTTTCTAAGCATTGATGTGGTGTTCAAATTAATAATTAATAGTTCTATTTTTGTACTGCTTTGAGTTTTGCTAATCTCACTCTGTCTATGTTAATGTTTGTGTGGGTGTTTGAATGCTAAGGAACCACTGAACAATGAGTGTTAGTTAAGGGTTTTAAACAAACGTATGCCTGCTAGTACTTAGACCAGATTTATAAAAATGTCTGGCTTTTTTCATAGCCTTATATTGGAGTGTGCCAGATTTGGCCCATCTGTCTTGCAATGCAGAGGGCATTAATCTGTGTGGAAGACCCTACTTGAGAGTATCTGTGTTCTTGTCTAAGTATCTTGAATTCATTATATCCTAATTATGAAAGATGACTTTTCTCAGGCTCGTCACTGGCTGAATCAAAATTCAAATAAAGGTCATTTGATCCATAATCACTTGTTAATGGCCGGAAGAACGCAGTGGATTGGGTCTGATATAAAAACAGTTAATAATGACTGCGTCATTTTAAACTTTGATAATGAATGGTTAGTAAGAGACTTATTAGGAGTTTACCGGTTGCCCCTTCCCTCCATTCCCAGATCTATGCAGTTTCTTTGGGCTTTTTTTATAGGCCCAAATTAGTTTCCAGTCACACTAAAAATATTCACAGCTATCCTCCAGTGATTTCGTGCCATAAGTCTGTGAGGGGGCCATTGATACCCTTGTTCTATCAAACAGGTATTCATTGTTGGATGATAAGGAGTCTTGCGATTGACTGACCCCTGATTGAATGGTTCCTGAATTGGCATCTGTAGAGAGGGTTCGGCTGGCTGGTTTAGTTTCACACAATAGTGACATGCCTCAATCAATTGAACCCACCATACCTCTCTCTCCAGCATTGATGGTGTATTGTCCACAAGAGTCCCCTAGTGACATAAAGTTTCTTTCTTGGAACATAGCGGGTTACGAAAATTAAAAAGATAATCATAGCTGGCACAAAGGGGTCGATTCCGATTCGGGCCGGAAAAAGCACCGATCGACTCGGATCCGGAAAAAATACCGACCAACACGTACCCGTGGCGCACGACACGCCAAGTACGATGCAAGGCGCGAAAAATCCGACCGACACGTACCGAAACAAAGTCGACCGACCGAGCCGCACGGAAAGCAGCAATCCGGCCGGAAAAACACGCGAATCCAACCGACCGACACGCACCCGGAACAAATCCGACCGAAACGTACACGCGAACTCCAAACCGCAAAGTACGATGCAAGGCGCGAAAACCACGACCGAGTCGGACGGAGGACAAGCCGTACGACCGACACGCATACAAAACCGAGCCGAAACAACACAATACACCGCGACCGACGCGTACGCAGCATAGAAAACTGCACAAACACAGCGTGAACGAAACGGAGAACACCGTACGAGACCAATGCAGGGTCCGACTCGGTCACAAGAACGTTTCCAACATACACAAACAGCACAAAGGAAAAATCACCCAAAAAAAGGCCAAACAAGCAATTACCAAGCCAATAAATACTGGGGGGTGGGGACAGAGAACAAAGACACACCCACAACTCCACCTATATAAAGGATACAAATCACTACCATGAGCCTTTGCAAATGCCATTCCACTGCCAGCACCCAAGAGAAAGCAACCACACACCCACAGCTCATCCCTCACACAAGCCACACACCATCAGCACACCAACAAATACCTACCTCACATACACCCAGCAGAACACACACTCACACACCCTCACCTGCACACCAACACACACATCACCCACCATCACCACCCATCACCATGCCCCCCAAGAAGAATCCCAAGTTCCTAGATAGTGAATTGGAAGTCATGGTAGACGAGATCCTCAGGGTGGAGCCACAGCTGTTTGGCACACTGGTCCAACAGACCCCCATGTCGCAGAAAACCAAGATGTGGGAGAGGATCATCAACAGGGTGAACGCCCAATCACCATGTCGGCGCACAAAGACCGACATCCAGAACAGGTGGTATGACGTGCGCAGGAGGGTACGGAAAATGCTGACGAAAGACTACATCAACAGCCAACACACCGGCAGTGGCCCTCCTGCCAAGCCAATATACCTCAGGCCCTGGGAGGAGAAGGTGCGGGCCATCCTTCCGCCAGTGAGCGTATATGGACTAGAGGACATCCCAGAGCCTGGTGAGTACACAACAAATGTACACAATATACTGCCACAAAACACACACATCACTGTCAAGGGAGAGTCAAACCATGCACTCATAGCAATTACACAGCAACCAGAACAGAATCATCCCAAAATGTGTATGTCAGTCAGATAAACACAACACATGCCATCAAAAAGTCACATCCAACTGTGCCAACACATGTACAAACACAACTACAACTACAGCTAGGCAGTGGCACAAATAGAACTAACAAACACATCCACACATGTAGTCACCACAACAACACCAACACACAGTGAAGACCACTCAAAGGAAGGAATTCTGTGTATGCTGGCCAAGTCAGTGTAGCCAATAGCATCATGGGAGTCGCAGTCACACATATTGCCCCCCCACAACTGTCCCATCAACACCACCATGAACCATGCGCACATCACAGGGAGTGGAGAAGGACTCACAAGATGGCTGACACTGGCTACTGCTGTGGGGAGCACAAGGCCCTGCTGCCAACTGTGCACCAACAAACAGCAGGACACCACTGACTGACATCCTGAGAGACAACTTACACTCCCTGCAATGCAAGCACGTTCCATGGTGGGATATCTGGCTAGCTGGGTGGGAAGGGGGACTTGCAGCACTGACCATAGTCACAAGCACCTCCCCTCACACCCCCCCAACACAAACTCCACAGAACCCACCTGGTAGAATGCAATGCCCCCCATCCTAACACAAGATCCCACAAAGAACCACCACCCTGGGTTATGTTGTGTGAAGCACAGGGCCACTCTTGGGACTCTTAGCCAAACAACTGCCAGGACAACACTCCCAGCCATCCTGTCAGCACAGCCAGCCCACCCCACAGGGAAGCAGAATCAAAAGGAAGGAAGCATGGGCATGCTGGGAAGGGGGTGGAGGCAATAGCATGATGGGAGTCGTAGTCAATGATATTGGTCACCCCCACAACTGGCCCATCAACACCACCCTGAACCATGCTCACATCACAGGAAGTGGAGAAGGACTCACAAGATGGCTGACACTGGCTACTGCTGTGGGGAGCACAAGGCCCTGCTGGCAACTGTGCACCAACAAACAGCAGGACACCACTGACTGACATCCTGAGAGACAACTTACACTCCCTGCAATGCAAGCACGTTCCATGGTGGGATAACTGGCTGGCTGGCTGGGTGGGAAGGAGGACTTGCAGCACTAACCATAGTCACAAGCACCTCCCCTCACACACACCCCAACACAAACTCCACAGTACCCACCTGGTAGAATGCAATGCCCCCATCCTAACACAAGATCCCACAAAGAACCACCACCTTGGGTTATGTTGTGTGAAGCACAGGGCCACTCTTGGGACTCTTAGCCAAACAACTGCCAGGACAACACTCCCAGCCATCCTGTCAGCACAGCCACCCCACCCCACAGGGAAGCTGAATCAAAAGGAAGGAAGCATGGGCATGCTGGGAAGGGGGTGGAGGCAATAGCATGATGGGAGTCGTAGTCACTGATATTGGTCACCCCCACAACTGGCCCATCAACACCACCCTGAACCATGCTCACATCACAGGAAGTGGAGAAGGACTCACAAGATGGCTGACACTGGCTACTGCTGTGGGGAGCACAAGGCCCTGCTGCCAACTGTGCACCAACAAACAGCAGGACACCACTGACTGACATCCTGAGAGACAACTTACACTCCCTGCAATGCAAGCACGTTCCATGGTGGGATATCTGGCTAGCTGGGTGGGAAGGGGGACTTGCAGCACTGACCATAGTCACAAGCACCTCCCCTCACACCCCCCAACACAAACTCCACAGAACCCACCTGGTAGAATGCAATGCCCCCATCCTAACACAAGATCCCACAAAGAACCACCACCCTGGGTTATGTTGTGTGAAGCACAGGGCCACTCTTGGGACTCTTAGCCAAACAACTGCCAGGACAACACTCCCAGCCATCCTGTCAGCACAGCCAGCCCACCCCACAGGGAAGCAGAATCAAAAGGAAGGAAGCATGGGCATGCTGGGAAGGGGGTGGAGGCAATAGCATGATGGGAGTCGTAGTCACTGATATTGGTCACCCCCACAACTGGCCCATCAACACCACCCTGAACCATGCTCACAGCACAGGAAGTTGAGAAGGACTCACAAGATGGCTGACACTGGCTACTGCTGTGGGGAGCACAAGGCCCTGCTGGCAACTGTGCACCAACAAACAGCAGGACACCACTGACTGACATCCTGAGAGACAACTTACACTCCCTGCAATGCAAGCACGTTCCATGGTGGGATAACTGGCTGGCTGGCTGGGTGGGAAGGAGGACTTGCAGCACTAACCATAGTCACAAGCACCTCCCCTCACACACACCCCAACTCAAACTCCACAGTACCCACCTGGTAGAATGCAATGCCCCCATCCTAACACAAGATCCCACAAAGAACCACCACCTTGGGTTATGTTGTGTGAAGCACAGGGCCACTCTTGGGACTCTTAGCCAAACAACTGCCAGGACAACACTCCCAGCCATCCTGTCAGCACAGCCACCCCACCCCACAGGGAAGCAGAGTCAAAAGGAAGGAAGCATGGGCATGCTGGGAAGGGGGTGGAGGCAATAGCATGATGGGAGTCGTAGTCACTGATATTGGTCACCCCCACAACTGGCCCATCAACACCACCCTGAACCATGCTCACATCACAGGGAGTGGAGAAGGACTCACAAGATGGCTGACACTGGCTACTGCTGTGGGGAGCACAAGGCCCTGCTGGCAACTGTGCACCAACAAACAGCAGGACACCACTGACTGACATCCTGAGAGACAACTTACACTCCCTGCAATGCAAGCACGTTCCATGGTGGGAAATCTGGCTAGCTGGGTGGGAAGGGGGACTTGCAGCACTGACCATAGTCACAAGCACCGCCCCTCACACACCCCCAACACAAACTCCACAGAACCCACCTGGTAGAATGCAATGCCCCCCATCCTAACACAAGATCCCACAAAGAACCACCACCCTGGGTTATGTTGTGTGAAGCACAGGGACACTCTTGGGACTCTTAGCCAAACAACTGCCAGGACAACACTCCCAGCCATCCTGTCAGCACAGCCAGCCCACCCCACAGGGAAGCAGAGTCAAAAGGAAGGAAGCATGGGCATGCTGGGAAGGGGGAGGAGGCAATAGCATGATGGGAGTCGTAGTCACAGCTCCACATCCCCCACCACATGGCCCAGCAAGCTCACACTCACGCATGCACATCCCACAGAGAGTGGAAAGGCCCATCAAAGATGTCTGACACTGTTGCTGTGTCGTGGGGAGCACAAGGGCATGGTGGGTACTGCACACCAACCAACAGCAGGACACCACTGTCAGCCATCTTGCCATTGCTCTCACACCCACACACACTGAACTCCACACAAAAGCAAGTAAGTATGGGAATGCTGGGAAGTGGGGTGGAGGCAATGGCATGATGGGAGTCATAGTCACAGACATAGCTCACCCCCACAACTGTCCCATCAACACCACCCTGAACCATGCTCACATCACAGGGAGTGGAGAAGGACTCACAAGATGGCTGACACTGGCTACTGCTGTGGGGAGCACAAGGCCCTGCTGGCAAATGTGCACCAACAAACAGCAGGACACCACTGACTGACATCCTGAGAGACAACTTACACTCCTTGCAATGCAAGCACGTTCCATGGTGGGATAACTGGCTGGCTGGCTGGGTGGGAAGGAGGACTTGCAGCACTAACCATAGTCACAAGCACCTCCCCTCACACACACCCCAACACAAACTCCACAGTACCCACCTGGTAGAATGCAATGCCCCCCATCCTAACACAAGATCCCACAAAGAACCACCACCCTGGGTTATGTTGTGTGAAGCACAGGGACACTCTTGGGACTCTTAGCCAAACAACTGCCAGGACAACACTCCCAGCCATCCTGTCAGCACAGCCAGCCCACCCCACAGGGAAGCAGATTCAAAAGGAAGGAAGCATGGGCATGCTGGGAAGGGGGTGGAGGCAATAGCATGATGGGAGTCGTAGTCACTGATATTGGTCACCCCCACAACTGTCCCATCAACACCACCCTAAACCATGCTCACATCACAGGGAGTGGAGAAGGACTCACAAGATGGCTGACACTGGCTACTGCTGTGGGGAGCACAAGGCCCTGCTGGCAACTGTGCACCAACAAACAGCAGGACACCACTGACTGACATCCTGAGAGACAACTTACACTCCCTGCAACGCAAGCACGTTCCATGGTGGGATAACTGGCTGGCTGGCTGGGTGGGAAGGAGGGCCGGCTGTCAACCAAACACAACCAATGCAGACCATGTTCACACCCCAGAAAATACATAGAAATGCCCAAATAATGCAGGACAATGTGCCACACCAATATCAACCCCTGACTGTGACGACTTAGGACAATGCAATGTACAGGCCCGCACCCAGAGGCACAGTCACAACTGTCAGGTGTGTCAACCATTGATGCCTGCAGAAACATGACATACATTGTTTGTGTCTCCCAAAAACAGGTGATGATGGGGACACAGCAGCAGACGCTGAGGAGTCCCAGTCCCAGGCTCAAGAGGATGCCGAGCTCACTGGCGTCGTACAGCCTCTGTCCTCCTCGGACGATGAAGAACAACCTGGCACATCCGGTGCAAGTCAACATGCAGCACCAGCAGGACCACCAGCTGCAGCACCAGCAGGACCACCAGCTGCACCCCCTGCACCCACCCCTACAACGACTGTCACCACGAATACCATCCCTGCCGACATGGACAGAATAAGGAGCAACACCAGCACAGTGACCCTGGACCAACCTGGGGCCATGGACACCACCACCACCACCAACCCCCAATGTGGACCAGGGTTATCTGTGCGTGCCACTGCACACACTGCACATGTCAGCAGGGGTGGTGGGAGGGGTGGGAGACAGAGGTCGCTGCTTGCAGACGTTGCTGGTGTGCATGATGACCCACAACTGGTACGCATAGCTGATGCGTACCAGTCCAGCACCGGAGAGCTCAGCCAGGTAGTGGGGCTCCTCAGAGACATTAAACAGCAGCAGGCTGCCCATCATGCCCGCTTGGACTCCCACATGTCCCACGTGGAGTCACACATGTCCCGTGTGGACTCACACATGTCCCGCGTGGAGTCCAAGTGGGATGCACTGCATGAGATGACGGCGGTGCACAGGGACATTTTACAATGCCTCCGCCAGATGAACAGCAACCAGTCCACACCTCCCTGTGTGCCAACAACATCTGGTGCCGAACAAACTGCAACTGCCACAGGGAGGGAGGAGGACTCTGGCGGAGAGTCCCCTGCACCGCAGCAGCCTGCACTTGAGGGCCCCCCCAAGAAGAGGGGTCGTCCGAGGAGGGAAAAGTGAGAGGCCGATGGCCAAGCGCAACTCCCAGGAAGCCTGAACCTGTTCTGGATGTTCGCCTTTGTGCACAGACTGTTCACCCTGTTGACGGCAACACTACTCCCACACATTGCATGGGGAGTACAAGTTGGACCAATGTGTCAGACAACTGTGGCCCCGATACTGGGGATCCTGTCTACCCGGACTTTCAATTCACCTAGGAACTTGGGATTGCAAGATTCATGTACAGCACAACCCATCCTATGCACTATTAACACAAATGTATCACAATAAACACACTAATACACCATATTTGCCTCTGTCGTGATTCCAACGTGGGTGCTGTTATGGGGATGATGAACTGCAAAATTACACTGTGTATGCGAACTGCAACAGCAAGGACAACACAGGCATGTGAGTACAGGCAACGTGACACACATGAGGGAGACACACCACCAGGGCTACACGACACATACACACCTACGCCATCTGACTCATTGCCTACACTGATGTTGCCAGGGAAGACGGTGCAATGCACAGACACCACACCCATTCCCAGTTGTAGTCAAGTAGCCCACAGGTGCAGTAAGCAAATGGCAGTCAAATGTGTGACCACAGACAACGCACATCACAAAGTGGAGCACAGGTTTATTACACAGTTGCAACATGCCGTAACCACTACAGATGCAAGGTAACCCCACCTGGCAGCGGACACACAGTCAACAACTGTAGACGGAAGGAAGTCCATGGGTGTGGTGCACATCACCTGTAGGGACACAACAGCTACCAGCCTGGATGTGCAATCACGTCGTCGGTGGACACAGTTGACCAAACGAATCTGAAAGTACCCTGTGAAGGACAGAAATGACACACAGTCAAAAGCAATGGAGTACAGGACAGAACAGCAAAACTCATGCACAATACATGTTACAAGATACCCACCCAGAACCAAGTTAGCATGTCAACACTGTTGGGGAGTACAGCCCACCTGTCACCACACATCGCAACACACATCCAGTCAAGTAGCCCATGGACACACTCCAACAGCACCAGAGCACCACCCACACATCATGCCAACTCACATCATTGACATGACACCTCAGGATACTCATATTCAGCTAAAGAAGTTGGTGATGAGCTGTGTGCGGACATCACCATCACCATCATCATCATCATCGTCACTGGCATCGTGGTCCAGGCCAGGATCCTCCACAGGTGGCGGATGTTGGTCATTGTCATCCTGGATGAGAGGCAACTCCTTCCGCACTGCCAGGTTGTGGAGCATGCAGCAGACGATGATAATCTTGCACACTTTCGCAGGGGCATATGGGAGGGACCCTCCGGTCTTGTCCAGGCAGCGGAAGCGGCTCTTCAGGAGACCAAAGGTCCGCTCAATCACTCTCCTGGTCCGACCATGTGCCTCATTGTAGCGCATCTGGGCAGGTGTCACAGGGTTCCTGAGGGGTGTCAGCAACCACGGCATGTTGGGGTATCCCGAGTCACCTACGGACAGACAAGTGCACATTAGCTGACTTGGAAAAGTGGGCGGAATACTACAGATCAGATCACACACAATGGCACAAAGTCAGTACACACCGACAAGCCAGGCACGCTGGTTCTGCATCTGTGCCATCATCCTGGGGATGCGACTACTCCTCATCACAAAGGCATCGTGTGCTGAACCAGGGAAACGGGCACACACGTGTGTGATGGTCATGTCTGCAAGACACACCACCAGTGCATTTACCGAGTGGTAGTGCTTGCGGTTCCTGTAGGCCCGCTCCTGGGCCTGTGGTGGTACCAAAGCCACATGTGTCCCATCAATGGAGCCAATTACATGCGGCATCCTCCCCAGGGCATAAAAGTCACTCTTCACGTCAGTGAGTCGTCGCAGTCTAGGGAAATAGATGTACCGGTTCAGGAAGAGCAACATTGCCGCCAAAACATCGCGGAGCACACGGCTGAACATGGTCTGTGACATCCCACCAGCAGTCGCCACAGTATGTTGGAAGGTACCAGTGGCAAAGAAGTGTAGGGCTGCCATCACCTTCACCTTGGGGGTCAGCGCTGTAGGATACGGCCGGCCAGGCTGCAAATGTGGGGACAACTGCACTGCCAAATCCTCAATCAGCTGCCTGGTGAAGCGGTACCGTCGGATGCTGTCCCGTTCCACCATCGTTGCCAGGTCTGGGAATGGCCCATGGACAGCAGGAGCCCTGCAGTGCGAGGAGAAGTAAGCAAGATTGTCAGTCACCCCACATATGCGGCATTGAACACACTCAAGATCCCAACATACATCATTATGAGGCACAACTACATGAAGTGTGCAGTACCAGAAGGACATGTATGGTACATACATGGCCAACATCTGTCAACACGGTCCAACAGGTGGCATCAATTTGTCCCAGGTTGGCCCATTGGATATCATGAGGCCGTGTCACAGTTCCCATCTCCTGCTGCCGTGTCACAATAACCCCCCACAGTGACATGTGAGGACAGATGTGCCCCAGGCACCACAGCTCAACGACAGGTACATTCCCAGGGACCCTGTAATGCCACATGGACACTGGCATTACATGGAGTATCATGTATACACCAAAGCAAAACAACCATGACACCCACAGGTAGTGGCCCCACTTGCCACGGCAGGACAGACATGGACGTCTGTGACACACACGCACAACATCAGAGTCCATGCACACACAACGTGGATGTGGAGACTGTCTCCCATTGTGCACATGAAATCAGAGACATTGTAAACACTACATGCACAAAGACTGTGGAGGACCATCACTATTGTGCCACTGGGACACCCTGGCTCAAACATACCGTCCCACATGAGACTCACGGGGTATGTGACATGACATACACATACACCATTGTGAAATGTGACCATGGCACATGCACAGATATGAACAGTTGCACATCACAGTGGTCACGTACACGTAACACCCAGGATCCTGTCCCCATGAACACGTGCACAGCCTGGGGGTGGCTGCCCACAGGTGACACCCACAGGACAACATGTACACCAACATACACACAATAGGAAATGCAGCCTTACATGCCTTATGATAAGGTTTGGACAGGCTGTCGTGATGTAGGTGTGCCCCTCACTCCCTGGGAGCTATCTGTGGCTGGCATATGTCCATCTGAGAAAGGCATGCTGACATATGCCAGTCACATGTACAGTGATGCGTTGTACCGCAATGGACCGATCGGTGCCTCCGGCCGGCCCATTGCTTTCAATGTGTGCGGGTACGCGTTGTACCCCTGTGCGCGTTGAACTGCAATGGACCGATCGGTGCCTCCGGCCGGCCCATTGCTTTCAATGTGTGCGGGTACGCGTTGTACCCCTGTGCGCGTTGTACTGCAATGGACCGATCGGTGCCTCCGGCCGGCCCATTGCATTCAATGTGTTCGGGTACGCGTTGTACCCCTGTGCGCGTTGTACTGCAATGGACCGATCGGTGCCTCCGGCCGGCCCATTGCATTCAATGTGTGCGGGTACGCGTTGTACCCCTGTGCGCGTTGTACCGCAATGGACCGATCGGTGCCTCCGGCCGGCACATTGCATTCAATGTGTGCGGGTACGCGTTGTACCCCTGTGCGCGTTGTACTGCAATGGACCGATCGGTGCCTCCGGCCGGCCCATTGCATTCAATGTGTGCGGGTACGCGTCGTACCCCTGTGCGCGTTGTACCGCAATGGACCGATCGGTGCCTCCGGCCGGCCCATTGCTTTCAATGTGTGCGGATACGCGTTGTACCCCTGTGCGCGTTGAACTGCAATGGACCGATCGGTGCCTCCGGCCGGCCCATTGCATTCAATGTGTGTGGGTACGCGTTGTACCCCTGTGCGCGTTGTACTGCAATGGACCGATCGGTGCCTCCGGCCGGCCCATTGCATTCAATGTGTGCGGGTACGCGTCGTACCCCTGTGCGCGTTGTACCGCAATGGACCGATCGGTGCCTCCGGCCGGCCCATTGCTTTCAATGTGTGCGGGTACACGTTGTACCCCTGTGCGCGTTGAACTGCAATGGACCGATCGGTGCCTCCGGCCGGCCCATTGCTTTCAATGTGTGCGGGTACGCGTTGTACCCCTGTGCGCGTTGTACTGCAATGGACCGATCGGTGCCTCCGGCCGGCCCATTGCTTTCAATGTGTTCGGGTACGCGTTGTACCCCTGTGCGCGTTGAACTGCAATGGACCGATCGGTGCCTCCGGCCGGCCCATTGCTTTCAATGTGTGCGGGTACGCGTTGTACCCCTGTACGCGTTGTACCGCAATGGACCGATCGGTGCGCACCCATTGACAATGGGCTTGCCTGGCAACGGACGCGTTTTCGAATTTCGAACGAGTCGGTTGCTGGAAAATCAGTTGGTCACCCACAACAATGTTGCAAAATCATGTATGTCATGAAGTTGAAGATTTGAAGGATGCTGTGGGCGTGTTTTGGTGCTGCTATTCCATGGATTGGCCAGATTCAGAAGATGCAAACGACTTGGACCTATCACTTTGGACACAAGGGACAGTATCTGCCTCTCCAGCACATATATATTGCTGGCTGTTCCCCTGAGAGCTCACTTGCCTGCACTACATGCTCCAGGACGACATCTGCCACTGCACTGCTGCTGTCTCTGCCCCTCTGGACCCTGCAATGGCACGTACTGTGGAGAGAGCCCCAGCCTTCAGCCTTGAAGAGAACCAGGCCCTGCTGGACAGCCTACTTCCACAGTACAGCAAGCTGTATGGGACACCAGGGGAGCAGGTGAGTGTTCTGTGCACTGCCTTTCTGAATGTGCATTTTGTGTGACTAGCAAGGCTGGAAGTCTGCACGCCACTGGCTAGCAGGCTCACTGAGTAGTTGTCACCCCCCATAGTGTGTAGTGACTTGCACTGGACAGGTATGGTGCAGTGACAGTGCATTTGAACATGGTTTTACTTCCCATGCAATGATACCATGTAGTGACGTCTGGCAAACTGTCCATGGTCAGCTTTGCACTGCCTGTGTACATCATGTGCCCCTGTGATTGAGACATGTATATACAACTGTGTCATGCACGGATATGTTGCATGTGTGGTAATGGCCTTTTCACTTTGTCATCCTGACAGGTTAATGCCCATCGGAAGCAGGAAATCTGGAAGGACATCGTCCGGGCTGTCCGGTCCTTGGGGGTCTACAAGCGCCGGATCCGCAACTGCCAGAAGAGGTGGCAGGACCTTCGGGGCTGGACCCGGAGGATTGCACGGGTCCAGCTGAAGCTGTCGCCTCCTCGCAGGAGGGGCGGAACACGGACCCTGACCCCCACATGCTCCAGATCCTGGCGGTGGTCTTTCCAGACCTGGATGGGCAGCTGAAGGCCAGACAGCAGCAAGGAGGGGGTGAGTCAAAGACTGCACTGTGAACTCTGTATTACATGCTTTGTGCCCTCCTCTGGCCTGGTTCAACTGCCACAGTGCAGCAGTCATGTTGTCCAGGAGCCATGTCCCTCTATTGTGCACTGCCCACTGCTCATCTGATACCCAGGTGTGGCCCTTACATTCAGGGAATTGTGTCACTTGGGACTGTGTCCTTGCAGTTTGCTTCACTAAAGGTGGGGGACAGCATCTGTTTCCCTAACTCTGTTGTGGGCATCATGGGTGGGTCCATTGTTCACACAACGCCTGGGTTTGGACATGTGATCTGCGTGTTGCTTTGATATGCGGTCCACTTGCTGAGCTGAGCCACCACATGTGCCTGGGGTATGTGGCACACGCCCATGCAGCGGGTGGGAACAATGTTTGTGCCCCAGGAGTGTGCAGATTACGTGTGTCACACATACATAGCCAGCTATCCACTGTCCAGGGCACATCCCTCATTCATGTGGAGCAGGACAGTCATGCCTACTCCAGGCCATGCAATGCACTCTGTACTCCCACTCCCGTGTATCAGCTGACACATTGTGCACAGTGATTTGACCCCTCCGGTGTCTGCCTCTGTGTCAGTGTGCTGTGGATTAGTTGCCAGGACTGCTGGGGTGTTTCTTGGTAGGGGCTCAGCATGCCCCTGGAGATGTGACCATAGGAGACGATACTTGTGTGTCACATAGGTGTTTGATCAGCTGCCCGTGCAGACTGGGGTATGCGAATGTGATGTTCAGGCAGCTGTTCCCCATTCACAGCAAATTGTGAGGGGCTCAGGTTCAGAGGGTAGTGTCACAGGTCTCCCATATGTCCAATAGGTGTGACCTGGACAGATGAGGGTTGAGATGATGTGTTGTGTGGGGGATGTACATGTGCACTTGTGCAGCTCCAGGACTTGCATTCCCCATGACCTACTATTGTGACACAGTGCATAGTGTTGTTGTCTGGCTGCCAAGTCATACATCACTGAGACAGTGATGTATGACTTAGCAGTCATGCCTCTGCCATGGCATGTGTCAACTTATTTGTGGTCCTGCAGGGGAGTGACATGTGCTACATGCACACCATAGTGGCGCTGGCTATCAGGACATGGGTGCATCATGGTGTCTGGCGCTGGTATGCATCACATGCATTTCCTATTTGACTCTGGGCATCCCTTTCATCCGGAAACCTGTACTCACTCAGAGGCAAGAGCTGTGATGTGTCCACACCGTGTCCTCTGCACTGTCCAACTACTGTGTACTTGGTGCATGTGTCCACACTGGGGTGTTGCAATCCAACAGACACCAGACAGATGGGTGCAAGGCCATGTGGGATGTGAGTGCCATGCTTGGCATCAGACTGACAATTGGCTTCTCCTGTTCAGTTAGGGCACTTTTAGCAATGTACAACTAATGATGCCAGGGCTTGCTCTGTGATGTGCTGTGCTCACAGTGGTGTGTGCGTTTGGTGCAGGTGACTGATGTCTGTCTGTTTCCCCATTGTTTGCAGATACATCCACGGCCACGGAAGGGGACAGCTCCACGGACCAGGAGGAGCCAGAGAGCCAGACTGGGTCAGCAGCCGAGGAGTGGTCGGAGGGACCCAGTGGCACGGAGGGCGAGGGGAGCCACACCGAGGAATCCTCAGCACCATCCACCTCAGCTGAGGACCAGAGCAACTCGGAGGATGACTCCCTTGTGGAGGCGGGTGTCAGCAGCCACCACACCCCAGCTAGTGTTGCTGTCCCCGCCACCACCAGCACCACCACCGCCCTCCCATCGGCTCCCATTCCCAAGGTCCGTGGAGGCTCCCATGTTCGGGAGCGTGTCTCCTTTGGCCCAGGCACCGCACCCCCTGCCCCTGTGTCCCCTGCTGCCCTGAGTGAGGAGTCTGTGTACCTCCTTCGCCAGCTCCATGTAGGGCAGACAGCCATGCTGAGTGTCCTCCATGCGCACACCGCACTGTTGACTCAGCTGGTGTCGTTCATGGAGGGCATCTCATCGGGCATGTCTGACCTACAGAGGGGCAACAGGTCCATGGACTCCTCCCTGACGGCAGCAGTGTCCCTCCTCAGACAGTCCCTCACCCCTCCTGCCTCTGCTCCATCCACACTCCCCAGCACCTTGCCCGTCCCAAGCACACACACACCGGCACAGGCACACACCAGCACACACACATCCAGCACACAGACACACACGCCACAAACTAAACGCACACGCACGCACAGTCAGGGGACTGAAACCAGACTCACAGGGGATGGGGCCCTGGTACACACACACGCATCCACGGGCACTGCACAGTCCTCAGTTGCCTCTCCCTCCAAAGCACCCTCCCTTGCCTCACCTGCAACCCCAAAGACCCAGCGCCTCTTCCTCAGTGACCTCGGCCTCTTCCCCTGCGATCCAGCTGCCCCAGCATCCAGGGGGAAGAGGAAGCCCCCACATGGAGCAGAGTGCCCCTCGCCCCCGGACACCCTCCCCCAGGCGCAGACAGACTGAGGCCCCCACCCGCAAGTCCCCCGGAGTGGTAAGAGCAAGACCCCGCCGCCGCCCTGCAGCTCAAGCACCAGGTCACCTTCCTCCATCCCTCAGGCCCCCACTCCACAGGTGCCCCCACCACACCCTGCCCCAGGTTCCCCCACCCACAGATATACCATCCCCAAGAGGCTCCGGCCTTCTCCCCCTGCCACTTGCTCTCCCGGCACCACACCCCCCGCTGCGCTTGTCTGTGCCACTGATGTGGTGAGGGTGTCCTCCCCCTCTGTCCAGCCCACCTTGCATGTTCCCCATTCTCCTCCCCTGGTGGTAGGCACTGCAGTGGAGTCCACTACCACCCTGTCTGACTTGGGCACTGCAGTGGTGGACCTGTCCACTCCATCTGCAGGGTCCACTGCAGTCGTGCCGGCACCCACAACATCTGAGCCATGCCCCCCAGTTGTGCCGGCACACACCATGTCAGACACCTCCACTGCAGTTGTCAGTGGCTCTCCAGCACCCACCACCCCTTCCCTGCTTCCTCCTGGTGAGCCCTGATCCTGTCCCTGCGGTGCCTGGCCTACCCCCCGGTTGCCCCTCCTAGTGGATTGTCCCTGGTTTTGTGCAGGCATGTGTAGGGTGGCATCTGCCACTGTCACCCACTTGTGACTTTGTTGATGGACTGGCCATTGGCCTTTGTTTATGTTCTACCGGACTTCTACTTCTAATGCCACATATGCTGAATAAAGCAACTTTCTGTTCTCTAGTGCTTTTGCTTCTGATGTACATGATGTTGATGATGCTAACAATGCCCTTGCTGCAGTGATGGTGATATTTGGTCTCATGATAATGAAGTGTTACTGTGCAGGAACCCATGTGGTCCAGGGGGTATGTGTCCTATCCTGTGGTGTATCCATGTCATCCATAGCAGCATCTGAGGGTGTCATGTGTTCAGTATTTGGCAATGAGATTTCCTACTTAGATTGGCAACTTCACATCTGTGGCTTCCAACCCTGCACATCTGTTGTGCCTGCCATTGTTCTATTCGTCTACTTCCCTGACCGTGTGGCCATCTCCAGTGAACATGCAGGTTTGGGCATCAATGGGGAAGGACTCATCTGTGTTGTCAGTGCAACATTGCTATACAAGTGTGTTGGATCTGTGCTGATGATTCCGTTGGCACTTCCATGACCAGGCTGATGGGACGGGAGCCCTCATTTGGTGCTAATTGTTGATTGTGTGTCCCATTGCTGCCATGGTATGGTATCTGTTCGCCTCACATCTGCAGTCTCCACAGGGTATCTGCATGTGTGTGCCCATTGGTGCAAATATGTGGGTCTGCATTCGGATGGTCACTTCTGTCATTGTGTCATTGATGATTGTTGACGGTGTCAGCCCCCATGGGTGTTGTTTGTCTGCACATGGCCAAAGTTATGTCTTATTTGCACTGCAGGATTTGGCTCCCCCAATTTATGTTGCAATGGGACACATACACTACTTTGCCACTGATGTGTTTGTTGTTCTGTGACCAGGAATCATCCATGCAGTTTGGCAGTTGCACCTCTTACTTTGTCAACACTTGCCTTTTGGTCACTGTGATGATGGGGGTGTGGACCCCATTGCCACAATGTTCAAAATGTGCTGCAGCTATGGACCCCACACTTGCCTTTTGGTCACTGTGATGATGGGGGTTTGGACCCCATTGCCACAATGTTCAAGATGTGCTGCAGCTATGGACCCCACACTTGCCTTTTGGTCACTGTGATGATGGGGGTTTGGACCCCATTGCCACAATGTTCAAAATGTGCTGCAGCTATGGACCCCACACTTGCCTTTTGGTCACTGTGATGATGGGGGTTTGGACCCCATTGCCACAATGGTCATGGCCTGCTTGCGTTGTGTGTGCCACACACATATTTGTGTGGCACATGTGCTAGGGGGTCACATTGTATGTTAGAAGTCATGTTCGGTGTTGTAGGCATTTGACACAGTCTACACACGCTTGTCATGGTGTTGGGGGGATGTCTTCTTCTTGCATTCCCTAGGTTGTGGTGTGCTGGTTGTGTCATGCATTGTCCATCCTATGGGTGGGGGTGGTAGTGGTGGTAGGCATCCAGCCCCCCTGGGTGAGGGTGGTAGTAGTGGTAGGCATCCTGCCCCCCTGGGTGAGGGTGGTAGTAGTGGTAAGCATCCTGCCCCCTGGCTAAGGGTGGTAGTAGTGGTAGGCATCCTGCCCCCCTGGCTGAGGGTGGTAGTAGTGGTAGGCATCCTGCCCCCTGGGTGAGGGTGGTAGTAGTGGTAGGCATCCTGCCCCCTGGGTGAGGGTGGTAGTAGTGGTAGGCATCCTGCCCCCCTGGGTGAGGGTGGTAGTAGTGGTGGGCATCCTGCCCCCTGGGTGAGGGTGGTAGTAGTGGTAGGCATCCTGCCCCCCTGGGTGAGGGTGGTAGTAGTGGTAGGCATCCTGCCCCCCTGGGTGAGGGTGGTAGTAGTGGTAAGCATCCTGCCCCCTGGCTAAGGGTGGTAGTAGTGGTAGGCATCCTGCCCCCTGGGTGAGGGTGGTAGTAGTGGTAGGCATCCTGCCCCCCTGGGTGAGGGTGGTAGTAGTGGTAGGCATCCTGCCCCCCTGGGTGAGGGTGGTAGTAGTGGTAGGCATCCTGCCCCCCTGGCTGAGGGTGGTAGTAGTGGTAGGCATCCTGCCCCCCTGGCTGAGGGTGGTAGTAGTGGTAAGCATCCTGCCCCCTGGCTAAGGGTGGTAGTAGTGGTAGGCATCCAGCCCCCCTGGGTGAGGGTGGTAGTAGTGGTAGGCATCCTGCCCCCTGGGTGAGGGTGGTAGTAGTGGTAGGCATCCTGCCCCCCTGGGTGAGGGTGGTAGTAGTGGTGGTCATCCTGCCCCCTGGGTGAGGGTGGTAGTAGTGGTAGGCATCCTACCCCCTGGATGAGGGTGGTAGTAGTGGTAGGCATCCTGCCCCCCCTGGGTGAGGGTGGTAGTAGTGGTAGGCATCCTGCCCCCCCCTGGGTGAGGGTGGTAGTAGTGGTGGGCATCCTGCCCCCCTGGGTGAGGGTGGTAGTAGTGGGTAGGCATCCTGCCCCCCTGGGTGAGGGTGGTAGTAGTGGTAGGCATCCTGCCCCCCTGGGTGAGGGTGGTAGTAGTGGTAGGCATCCTGCCCCCCTGGGTGAGGGTGGTAGTAGTGGTAGGCATCCTGCCCCCCTGAGTGAGGGTGGTAGAAGTGGTAGGCATCCTGCCCCCCTGGGTGAGGGTGGTACTAGTGGTAGGCATCCTGCCCCCCCTGGCTGAGGGTGGTAGTAGTGGTGGGCATCCTGCCCCCCCTGGGTGAGGGTGGTAGTAGTGGTAGGCATCCTGCCCCCCCTGGCTGAGGGTGGTAGTGGTGGTAAGCATCCTGCCCCCCTGGCTAAGGGTGGTAGTAGTGGTAGGCATCCTGCCCCCCCTGGGTAAGGGTGGTAGTGGTGGTAGGCATCATGCCACCCCTGGGTAGGGGTGGTGGTGCGCATTCAGGCCCCTGTGTGCATATGTGGCATTGGTGATGGGCATCCCGCCCCTATGGTGCTGCTGTTGCTGGTGTAAGTATATTCTGCATCCCTGTGTGTGTGTGTGATGTGTCGTGTACGTGTTGTATGTGTTTTGTGGTTGGTGTCTGGCTTACCTTCTGCGCCGTACGCGTCCGTGCCTGTTCCGGTAGTAAATGTAGAATATTGGTATGATCGGGACGAAGGGATTCATGGTTGGTTCGTGTCGTTCGTCCTTCTCGTTGCTTCGCGTCGTCCTCGTCGCTTCGCCTCGGCCTCGTCGCTTCGCGTCGTCCTCGTCGCTGCCGTGGATCGTGTTGTGGCGCGAATCGGAGCTTATGTGCACCTCTCCCGGATGCTTTGACGTGCCGTGCGTAGCGACGGGTTCGGCGCGTACGGAAAGCGCATCGTACTTGTCCGGCCGGACGGGGCTGCATTTTTCCTTCCGTGCGACTCGATTCGGCGTTTCCGGATTCGCCTCGGTTGGAGAACAGGACCTGGTTTGGGTGAGTACGGCTCGGCCGGATTCTTTGCTGTTGTGCGCATCGTACTTGCTCGTTCGGTGTGCTGTACGGATCGGTCGGGAAACAGGCTTTCGCATGGCTTTTTTCCCGACCGAATGGTATTGGGTGCGCCTCCGACCGAGATCGGAATCGGCCCCAAAGTGTTTATGAATACGGATATTATATGTTTCCAGGAAACCTGGTCAGAGCAGCCCGTGTATGTTAATGGCTATCGCTCCTATGTTACCCCAGCTGTCCCCTTCAGCAGCAGGTAGATCCAAGGGGGGCCTACTCACACTCATTGCAAATACGATCACCCTAGGCAAGGTGAATTTTATTAATAATTCTCCCCATTTTAATGTTATTATGGCTGAATGCTTTGGGAAAATTGATTTGTTATTGATTAATTTTTATAATAATAATTTTAAGAAACCTGCACAGGTGATAGAGGAGTTGGGGGGAATATTGGAAGACTTATTAATACATAACCCGCGATCAGTCTTTTTAATTTGGGCTGGGGATTTCAATGTACATTGTTGCCGTAAATCGTATCAGTGTATTTGTGTGGTAACTGATTCTAATGACTTGTCGCTTGTCCATTTTATGCATCATAACTATGGAAAAAAATTTAACAGCCTATTACTAATGTCTTGTGGATTGTTACCTGCCTTGTTATGTTGGCCTAGGCCTGGCTGCCATGCTGCTTTTCTTTGCGCACGTTACACTGAGCCGGGCCTCCCTCGCCCTTTGCTCGTGCCAAGTTCTTTTGCACTGTCTGCATTTTCTGTTGTTCACCTTTTTGGGCTCAGTCTGCACAAACATGTACAAGGTCGCATAACAATGTATTTTGGTTCTTCCTGATATGGCCAGTCTCGCGCACCCAGACATAACATTAGGTGCAATTGCCATGAAGAATTTGGTATGCTTTTAATACTGTGGTTTACTAGCGCTTAACACACTTGGAGAAATCCCTTTCAGTGAGAAGAGCTATGATGTCCTGCTGATGTAATTCTGCATCTAGAGACTGAGGTATGGGGGTTCGCTAGTCAAAGCCCAGAGGTCTTCTATTATTATAATAAACTATCTTACTGCAAGGGGAGGGTGGTAATGTTATTTATATGTTTATCCACTGAGCTCTGAGATGCTTTCCCCGTTTGTATTCTATGGAATTGTAACCATGCTGCTTATATTAGTCATATGCATTATGCTATTAGTACTGACACGTGTACTGTACATTAGAGCACGTAAGTTGGAATAAACATTTTAACCTATCCAGTGTCTCTTCCTACGCATCTTGTGGACAGAGTACGCAGTGAGTGACGAAAGAGTGTTCTTGCTTCTGCGAGTCCTGAGATAAAGATACCGTGTTCTGGGTTGTCCAAACATTAGTACTTGGGTGCTAATGGGATGCTAAGCTAGTTGGGTTGGGGTTTTTGGGTGCTACGGTATATGGTGGCAAACCACTGTATTCCGGGGTCCCATTTTCCTGTGCATAGCTCTGTGTATGTGCAGAAACCTTATGACACTAACTTGGGATTTAGTAATAATCAATCCCTGTGACCGCATGACAGGCCAATTCCTTCCTACTTTTCAACGCTCTGGAGTTACATCAACAATTGATTTTATAATTACTCAGGCCAATCATAAGAATTGTATTAAGTCCTCTAGAACAGAGTTGACAGAGTTTAGTGACCTTGCTTTCCTCCTTCTTAGTATTGTTTGGCTGTTTTCAGCTAAGTCAAGATCTATATGTGCCCCAAAACCGATACTGAGTAGGAAAAATGGATTTACTCTCAAGTGGGAGAAAATTGACCCAATTCTCTTCCTCCCAAAGGTTGTAAAGGAGGTATTTCCTGAGATAGAATCTTGCTTAGATACTAACACTGACAGCCATCAGGTAGTAATAGCATTTAACAAAATTTTAACATCTATTAACTCCAATCTTACATGCCCAACCAAAAGAAATACTTCTCCCATGACAAGGTGGTTCGAAACTAATTGCTCGAAAGCCTCCATAGAACTTCGCACAGCCCTTAAAACAAACCCCAGAAATAAAGATTTAATAAGGAAGTTACGTGCTGACTATAAGACAGCCAGACTGGTGAGAAAAAAGGAGCTACGGGAAGAAGCGTGGGCAAATTTGTGTGAGGCATCGAGGAGTAAAGACAGCAAGGCCTTTTGGAGGGTGGTAAACACTCCTTTTCTGCAAGATCAGGGGGGCGTCTCTCTTGATACTCATATAGATGAACCCACTTGGCTCTCTCATTTTTAGAGTATCTTTAATGTAGAGAAGGATAGTGCTACAAAAAAATTGGGTGAATCAATGATTGCCCAAAGGGGGATGGAATTCTCGTTAGAGGAAATTGAGCTCGCACTTTTTCAATCACCTCTTTTAAAGGCAGCGGGGCCGGACGGAGTTCCTTTGGATATTTTCTTGGTATGTAAAAATTTATGGACTCCGCTCCTGACGCAAGTTGTTAATGCTATCACTAAACTGGGACCTCCAGTATCATGGAAACAATCTGTGATTATCCCCATGTATAAGAAAGGGGATCCCATTAGTCCAGCAAATTATCGCCCAATTTCTCTGCTGGACAGCACGCCAAAATTAATTGGGAGTTTGCTCCTAAATAGACTGGAGGAGTGGGCAGTGGTCAATAACGTTTTAGCAGAGACTCAATATGGGTTCAGAAAAGGGAGGGGAACGATTGACCAAGGATTTAATCTGGCCTTAATTGCAGCAAAGTATGTTTGTGCAAAAAAGGGCCAGTTTTATATGGTTTTTGTGGATTTGTCCGCGGCCTTCGACTGTGTTGACCACACAAAATTGTGGGTTCTTTTGGAGTTGATGGGCGTGGACAACTCCATAATTCTTTTTATAAGGGAGCTCTACAGAGAGGCGGGGGCTGTAGTTAGGTTTGGTAAACAGGGGGAATGTACAGAAACATTTAAAATTGAAAAGGGGGTGCGCCAGGGATGTGTCCTCGCCCCCTTTTTATTTTCCCTATACGCCAACAAATGCGATGAAGCTCTGACCGCACAGTGCATAGATGTTCCAACAGGCGGCAGCTTACCGCTGCCTGCTCTCTTCTATGCAGATGATGCGGTTCTGATGGCCAGGACACCCCTGGCCTTACAGCGCCTGATTGGCTCCTATTCAACTTTTATGGCTGAACTGGGTTTGCTAGTTAATAGATCGAAAACCTATATTATGATGGGGGGGCTGGGAAAGAAAAAGTCTATTTCATTTAATTTAGCCGGGGGATCGCTGGAACGAGTAGAGTCCTTCATGTATTTAGGCCTCTTCAATGATTCCAAACTTAACTGGGCGGCCATGGTTGCAAACAGAATTAATTTGTTGCAAAGAAGCATTGCCTCCCTGTGGAAATTTGCCTCTAAACTGGGTAAAAAATCAATCAGAGAAATGTTAGAAATATATTTGGCAAAATCGGTAGCCATAGCCACCTATGGCGCAGAAATATGGGGCACAGTTGATGTGGGTGCTCTGCAGAAAGTGGAGGATAAGTTTGCTAAAAAATTGCTATCAGTTAAACCAGCCTGTTCGAATCTGATCGCTCATAAAGAACTTGCCCTCCCTTTTATTACTGATGCAATTAAACTGGCCCCACTTCTTTTATGGTTGCGCATCTGGAAAAGGGACACGGTTGGGCTAAATCAAACCATAATAAAAGATGTAATTAACCTAGACCGAGCCAATAGTATCCCCTGGCTAGTATATGTCAGGAAGTCTTTCAGAGATTTGTCCTTAGCTTGTTTGTATACAACACCCCATAAATGTTTGGCTTTTTCCAAGACTAAGCTGAGAGAGGCCTTCTTTAATAATTGCGAGCTAGAAAGATGGCAACGCAACCAAAGCAAAGTTACGGTTATTTACCCCCATACTCTGCCCAGAGTGCTCATGGGCCATGACTCTTATCTCTCCCTTGTTACTAACAATACGCATCAATACCTTTAACAAGAATGAGGTTACATTTTTTTCCCTTGATGGTAGGAAACCCAGCACAGGAACATTCATTAAAATATTTGGCGCTATGTCCTTGTGATGGACTGTCTACTCAAACTATGTCCCATATTTTATTCTTCTGTTATTTTTATAAAATGGAAAGGAAAAAGTATATCCTCCCCTTGATAACAAAATTGAGCCTACATTCTCACGCTTTAGCTTTTGCAGTTATCAATTCCCTGGAAACTCCATATATTTGTTTTATGGTTGCGAAATTTTTACATTCAGTTGTTCGGACTAGGAGATGCTCTACAGATAGGGGAGTTGTTTTATTTTACCATTTTTATTAACTGCCGCCATGCCCCCAATTTCTGAAAATGAATTGCTGTAAGGTTTTAAATACGCTAATTGGAATTTTTATGGAGGTGGTGTTATCTTAACTGCCTGCTGTATCAAATTCTTCTTATAATGAATAATTGTTAGTTTTAGTAACGAGGTTACTTGCAAATATTGCTATTTTAAAAGGATAAAACATAAAATTAATTATCAATTGATTTTAAACTCATCTTCGATCAATTTGCACTGTGAAAATTTTATTCTGTACTTTTATGCATATATCAAATGCAAATAAAGTAATTTGATTGACTTTTCTCATTCAATGAGGGGCATGCATTTCAGAATCCTACGTAGTAATGTGCTCAGGTATATTTTAATCCTACGTAGAAATGGTGTTAAGGCTGGCAGAATCAGTGTGGACTGTTCCCACACTAGAAATACTAAGCCTATATGTTTCAACTATACTTGCAAAGAATCTGATTTATTTTAGAGGCAGGAACATGAACTTGAAAAAGTGTCACCCCACTGCATGAATTTGTCACCCAAAAGTTGAATCTCCTGGGCATGGACCTGGGCACAGTGCCCTAGGTAGGAAGATAGCTGGCATCTACCTTTCTTGCCGTGACTGCATTCAAACCTATTTATGAGCACTTTTTGCCTTATCTGGACCCCAGGCAGAATCATGCTGAATTAAACATTCTCGCCCATACTTAATACAGCATTTTGCAGGTAGTTCCCAGAAATCATTTTTGCCCTAATTTGGTACATCCCTGAGCTTATGCTTTAAGGTGGGTATGACATAAAAAGATTCTGACTAGGTGGGCTGTCACAAGGACCTGTTGGGTCATGGAAGCATGATATATAAATGGGGAGAGGTTTTGAAAGAATCCTCATTAGATTTCTTGACAGTCATTAGAGAAGAGGGATTAGAAACTGTCCAATTAACTTCCTTGCTATTATACAGCTTCCTGTTAAACAGAGAAAATCATAGACACCTATAATCATAGACACCTATAACCTTGAGGAATCGACGAATGGTCATAGATATGGCTGGATGCTGGATGACAGTCCCCATCCAATATGATCTCTCAAAACAATTGGTTAATCAACCGAATGGCAAAATGGGGAGTAATTTATAATGCAACATATCTCCATATAGGAACGTTTACGGAAAGGTAGAATGGTTGTCTAAACTTCGATTGCCAGAGGCATTCATGACATCCTCATATAGCTGTTCGGCTATTGGTTGGCACTGGAAATTATGTATTTGTGCATGGCATGGACTTCCCGTGTTTGTGAGCATAATGTGCTAAGTAACTGGGCATGGTCAGGAGTGAGGCCATCTTCTGATGGTGCAGTAAAGTGTGGAGTTTATCAAGTGATATGGTCACCTGTCATGTTTCATTCAATGATGATAAGCATTACAAAAATATGGTCAATCTTCGAAGTAATGGACTCCTACACTGGTGACATGGCATTTTGGTAGTTCTGTCACAATATAAAAAGGTTTAAGATGTATACATGTTTCTAAAAAAAAAGCATACATGTCTTGAAAAGCTTTCAGGGTCTCTGCTACAATTTACTGCAGACATTAAAAAACAATTAGCATTTATGTACAAAGTACAGTCGAAAGTGCTAATATGGTAAAGCAAGCTGATACCCAGTAGAGGCTTTTCATGCTGAAATGAAGGGCCATATTTTTGGAAATGTATTAGGCATTATTATAATTCAATTTCAGGCAACAGAACTTGAGATAATTTGTTTATAATGCTATATCATGTATGGGGATATTCTGCCTTCACTGGAGATGAAGCATGTTGCCTCTTTTCATTATTTCTTTCTAAATATTTGCATTTTGCAAATGTAAAGTTTCAGTGGGTGCTCTCGTGGCAACGCTAAATATTCAGTTTCTTTTGCCAGAAGTTGATTGTATTGTGGGTTCAATATGAAGGATGATTTCCACATGAATATGCTGTTTAAAAATACAACAGATATGCTATTATGGAGAAGCAAACTACTACTGCAATACAGAAGCAAGTCATTTATACAGTAAGGCCCGGGTTTACTAACATTTTGTGTTGTGGTTGTGCCACTTTTTTGGTGCAGCCATTACGCAAATTGCTAGTCAAGATTTAAAAAGCCATGCAAGGGCCGATTTGCGTCACCTTGCGTGGCTTTGTAAAAAACAAAAAGCAACGTAGGGTCTTGCGTTGCTTTGCATTACACTGCTTCAGGCATGGAGCATGGGTGTTTTAATGCATTCACCAATGTATTTTGAAGCAAACCCAGATTCACTAAAGGGAGTAAATCTGGGATGGAGCCAAAATGGTGAGCGTACCAGAGAGAGGTGCAATGACAATAAATATATTCACTTCCCCACGTTACTTCCTCTTTCCAATGTATGCTGCTTTCTGCAGCACACATAAAAAGAGGAATATGCCTCTAATGATTGTTTAAGTGCAGCAAGTTATCCCTTCCTGCACAAAACACCCGTAACGCATGCACTCCAGAACCATGGTGCAAGGATGCCTCCGTTGATGCTAGGCTGCCTGAAGTTCGCCAGCGTTATGAGAAAGCAGAAAGGGTCATCTTAGTAGATATGCGCATTTCTGCTCTATCCCTTTCAGGCAATGCAGCTCAGCAAGTTGCGTTGCTGAGTTGCTTTGTGTGAAAGTTTAGTAAATTCGTGCCTAAATCTTCTGCATGTTCGTATATATCTGCTGAAATGTATTTCTAGAGTTGTTGGAAATATATAAAAATGCTGGGCATACTGGCATAGTAAAAATTCGGGGCACACTGGCATAGTAAAAAATTACCAAGATTTCAGATTTAGAGGCTTTGACCACAGAGCAATGGCTCACGAGTGTGTGTGTGTGTGTGTGTGTGTGAGAGAGAAAGTGTGTGTGCGTGTGTGGGTGTGTGTATGTGTGAGAGAAGAAATGTGTGCATGTGTCTGAGCATTTGTGTTTGCATGAGTGAGTTCGTGCACAGGGTGTCTGTGTTCATGCTTGAGTATGTGTTCATGTGTGCTTATGTGAGTGTATAATGAGAGTGAACGATATTCTGGCAACCGCTTAATTTTAAGTCAGTTCCTAAGGGCCAATTTATGCTGCAAAATACTTTTGTTCTGCTATTTCAAGTGCCTACCAATGAAAAACTAAATGCATTTTGTGGATGTAGTTCATTTGTAAGTTACTCCGTCCATTGATATATAGGGGCATATGTACAAGCCCCTATCGCCACGGGAATTTCACTTTTTGTGACGTTCCCATGGCGATAGGGGCCTTGCCTTATGTACAAGGCAGCATTAAGCCACTTAAAGTGGCTTAACGCTGCCTTGTACATAAGGCACTCTTTCACGCTATGTTTAGCGTGAAAGGGGCGTGCAGTGGGTGTTGTGGTGGGCGTTCCACCGCAACACCCATTGTATTTGATGCTGCCCCCTATGTACAAGGGTGGCGTACATAGGAGGCAGCGCCAAAATTAAGACCAGTAAAACCCTGGTCTTAAGGTGGCGAAATGAGGAGAAATGCATTATTTCTCCTCGTTTTTGCTTTATCCATGTGTGCTGCCTTGTGCAGCACACATGGAAAAAGCAAAATGCCATGGTTTGTTTATGTACAGGAAGGTGTCCCTTCCTGTACATAAACAAACCTTTTAAAAATGCCATTTTGTAACTTTCATGTGTGCTGCATGAAGCAGCACACATGAAAGTTACAAAATGGTATTTTAGGATTGTTTATGTGCAGGAAGGGACACCTTCCTACATATAAACAAACCTCCCCTGCACACAGACACCCTTGCACTATGGTGCAAGGGTGCCTGCGTTGGCGCTAAGTTGTTAAACTTAGCGCCATCGCAGCGGGAAACTCAAGGCTGCACCACATTCTTGTAAATATGGTGCAGCCTTGCGTTTCCGAAGTGGCGGAGCGTGTCGTTAAGCCCAGGAGGCTAACGACACGCTCCGCCACTTATATTGTACATATCCCCCATAGTCTTTTCGCCATATCATAAGAATTCACTTCAACTCAAGTGCATCAGTTTGCAAAGCTTCACTAGATGCCTTAGGCCAAGATATTAGCAGAGTCTATTTTTAGTATATATTTAACGTCAGCAACGGAAACAAGACATTTCACATGGTTTATATGATATTTTTCTGCATGACAAGAGAAATTATTCTGAAGAACGTGAGAAAACGTTGATATCTGATCTATGACTATGTTGTTCAAATAATTGTTGGCCCACAATGCCTAACCTCGTGCAGAATGATATATCTTTGGTAGTCACTCTTTGACTTGCCTTTGTTGAGTTTATGGGAACGCTTCTGTAATGATTATTTATGTTAGCAATCTAAACAAAGAATTAGTTCCACTGCAAAATATTGCGGGGTACCCGTGAGACTGTATATTTCTCCTCGAGCTTTAGAAAACATGTGTTAACTTCTAAGAAAACCGTCCTAATGATTTCGGAGTCTAAAAATAATCCTTCACCGCGCACATGATATCAAAACAAGCCATTCATAATCATGAGAAGCAATATTTTAATGCATGCTTGGATCATTCGAGGGGAATTAATTCCCGGTTCATTAGGAAACAGAGGAACACAGAGCATGAGCTTTCCCCAGACACCTTTGTTTTCGATGAAATTTATTATTTTGGCGAAAGACTGCGGAAAGAAGTCAAAGGACGCCCTAGAACATTGGACTCTTGGGTTCTGCTAGTAATAAATAAAGTAAAATAAATGCAAAATATGATTCCTTACAGATAATACGGTTGAAGACGTCAAGCACACACAACCCTACAAAGCCCAACAAAAAATAGACATGTTTTTAGAATATGTGAGAACTGAATCACTCAGTGTTGTAAGAAAACCCTGATAAAGGCGTTAAAGTGCCCCACAAATAACCCTCTGCATGTCCCATACGGTCGCGAGTCATAGAAATCTATTCCATTTGAAGATTTCCAGTTGTACACCTTAAAACACTAACTCTACTCGAGGCAGATTGTGTACCATGGGAATTCAGTTTAGCGGATCAGTTCCAGGCCACTTTAAGTTTACTGGTTTTTCCATTAGGAAAAAAGGATTCCCCTTTTGAGAAACCACTTTCACTACTTCGCTATACGATTTGTCAATGATCCATTACCCCAGGTCCCTCCAGTACCATTTATGACTTATGGAGATAACCATCTCCCAAACAGAATAAAGAACAGAGGAATGCTGGGACCCCTATCCCACCCCCTCCCACTGGGAGTACTTAACCAGTACCTACCCAGCATTCTTTCTGTTCTTTGTTAGGTCGAGCCTGGGCAGCGCATGCGCTGCTCTGCAAGGCATGCTGTATTCAGGTATGGCCTTGAGGCTCCGCCCACTCTTCGCCCATATTTTTCATTGGCTTGTGTCATTGTCCACTGTAAACTGAGGCTTTTCATTTGTCAATAGGCTTAGTAGTCCCTCATTCGTACCGCCTTGTCTTATTTGCTAGTCTCCCATGAGGACACCCCCTTTTATGTGTGTTGTTACTCAGTAGGCTTAAATTACAGCCTCCGAGCACTATTTTCTCAAATAGCTTTGTCCTGCCTGCTGTTGCAGGCAGTACATGGTTCTCCTAATGCTTTAAAAAAAATCTTTAATAGCACGGGCGCAGAACGCATTTGCAATGCAATAGGTCTTGCATGTGCGAGAGTTTAAGCTCTTGGCATTGTAAATGACAATGCCTTTTATTTATTTGTCTTAAAAACAACACTTAAACAAAATGCATTGTCATTTACAATGCCAATAGCTCAAAAACCTGTAAATGTGAGACCTATTGCATTGCAAATGCTTGGTCTGTCTGCCGACAGAATGGGACGAGTAATCTGGGAGCTGCTCCTGCTGGTCGGGAATGGTGGTTTTCTTTGGAGTCCCTGTCTGGCTGCTGGGCTGTCCTTGGTGGGGTGTTGTGTGCCTCCAAGGCTGCTGGGCTTGCCAGGAGGGGCGGAGGTTGCCGGCAGGCCCTTTGCGGCTCGTGCGTCATCTCTCCAGGGTGGTTCTGGGTCGAGGGTACACGTCTTCCTGGTGGCTGGGCCGGGTGGAAGATGAACTGCGACAGGGGGCTGTGCCTGGCTGTGCTCCTGAAGAGCATGGCTGCCGGTGTGGATGGTTGGCTAGGTCCCAGGCGCGATGGCATGTGGTGCGCGCCTGGGCTGCCTGGTGGGGGCATGTTTGTGGCGGACAGTGGTGTGGGCGTTTGCCAGCCAAGGGGGTGAGTACCGTGTAACGTTTTTTCTTATGTCTTTATTCCTGATGTTATGCTCCATAACTGTTTGCATGTTTTGACCGGGTGCTTGGATTTAGCGGCATGGGCATGGCCCATTGGTGTTGCGGGCCACCATTCTGCACGGGTCCATGTCCTACCAGGACTTGGTGTTGTATGGTGGTCCTTGAACCTCAGGTTCTGCAGCTTCTTGTTCTGTGTCTGGGGCCTTTCTTTCACCACCCTGGCTGGCATTCAAGCAGGGTGGGGGTGTCGGGCGGTAGGGTGCAAGTTGTCCTGTCTCTTGTGGGGTCAAGACATGGATGCCATCTGTATGGTGGCATGGGGGAGGTTGGGGGCTTGGGGTTTTTCCAGTGTTTTTAGTTGCCCTGCTGTTGATGGGTCAGAGTGGGTACCGTGTTCGGCCCATCCCTCTTCCAGCCTCTGTTCGCTCAGTGGGTTGAGCGGAGGTGTGTCCTACGGCCTTGGTCTTCCTTGGGCAGGTATTCCTGACTGGGTTGTGGGCTTTGGCTTCTGCCTATGTGTTCTGTGGCTTCGCTGTTCATGTTTGTACTATTTTTTGGTTGTGCTGTTCCGTTCGTGTTGGTGCATGTCTCCTGGTTTGGGTGCTTTCTGGTTTTGGGGGGCTTGCCTCCAGGGGGCAGTCCGGTCCTGGCCTTAAGGCCTTGGTGCCTTAGGGGGTCACCATTTGTGTCTGCCTGTGGTCAGTTCTGGCTTCCCTTCCTCTTCTTGGCATTTTGCGAGGGTGTGGGTGCTCTGGACCCCCTTGTCTGGTGGTTCTGTGCAGAGCATGGCTGGGGCCTGGGCTGACCTCCCAGCCTTTCCCGATGGGCCTTTCCTCCAAGCCTGCCTTCCCCGGGTGCGGGTGGGTTCGTGAGGACAGTGTCCTTGTGCAAGGTGTTTGGCTTCGGCCCTGGCCTCCCGGTCGCTTTTTGCAGGGTGTTGCCTCGGTGGCCTTGGTTGAGGCTGGTTCTGGTGGCTTTTCTCTCTGCCCTCAGGGGTTGGAGTGTTTCTAGGGTGTGAATGTTTGGCCCTATGTCACTCTTTATGAGTCTGTGGGGGTGCCGTGTTGATGGACTCCTTGCTCCCGTTCTGGGGGAGGTTGTGCCAGCTTTTTGGTGGCAGTTCTTCTGCTACTGGCCTTTCGGGCTGCGCTGGTGCCTTCTATGTTGGGTCCTTTGATTCCTGGGGCGGATGGTTGTGATCCACCTGCTGTGTTGGGGGTTGCCTTCTGTGCTTCTTCTTGTGGATCTCTGTTTTTCCTTTTTCTAGCCTCAGGTCACTGGCCTGGGTGTTGAGTGCTGCTGCTTGTTCTCCTGGGCCACTTCAACCTTCCTGTCTTGGTGTCTGGCTTTCTGGTGGCAGGAGGGGGGTTCCTCCTCCTGTCGCTGCTGGCTGGTATGTGGTTCAGTTTGCTGGCTTGTCGGGTGCCTCTGCGGAATTCGGCCGTGTTGGGCTGTTGGTTGCCCCACTTGTCTCCCTTGTCCTTGGGGTCGTTGCATGGTGCTTGTTTTCCTGCCTAGGTCTTGGCCTGTCCCAGTGCTGCGGCTCTGGCTCCTTCTCCCGGTCTGTGTACATTGGCACTCATCCTATGTCAGTGCTGGACGTTCTTGTCATGGAGCCTGGTCTTCCTCTGTGTTTTTCGGAGGCTGTGGTGTCATCTGAGCTCTCTGGTGTCCGTGCCCGTAATGTTGGTAGGTGTTGCTCTTGGTCAATGCTTCCTCCCTTCCTGGTTTTGTCTTTTTCGGGCTTGTTTTTTTTCCTCCTCGTGCACTTGTTCCCTGATTTTCTGTTTGGGGTTTGTGTGCGGGCATCTGGAGTGAGGCTGTGTTGTCTGTTCATTGGCTGGTTCTCTAGGTGTGTGCTTTGACCCTGGCAATGGCACTTCCCCCCTTTTTTGAGCTGGTCGGCTGTGGGTCTATCCGGTGGTTTGGGGGGTGAGTCCCTTTGTTGACCCTATTGCTCTGAGTTCCTGGTTGGAGCATGTGGCTTTTGGGTGTTCCCCTGCTTGCCCTCGGCTCTCTACTGGGTTTTGTTTTAGAGGCCGTTGGCGTTGTTGGGTGTTCCTTCTATTCTCTGCCTTGGAGTGCTCTCTGTCAGTTCTTTTGCTGTGTCTCTTGGTCGGGTTGAGGGCACTGGGCATTGCTGGCCTTGTGGCCCTGTGGAGGCACTTCCGGGTTTACATGCCCCGTCGGGTGAGCGGTCTGTTGTGGTCATCCTTTGAGCCTTTCATTTTGGTTCTTTTTTCTCTCTTACCCGTCCTGTGGTGTCACCACCATTTCCCTTCTGGGAAGTTGCCTTTGGGCTCGGGGTCTCTCATGTGTGCCTCCTGGCCGGCCTTTGGTGTTGGTTGTTGTTGTCTTGTCGCCTTTGTGGTGGTTTTCTGGACTGGCTCCCTTCTGCTCTGAGGTTTTGGGGGTTGGGGGCTCTGGGTGCCGGGGTGCCCTGCTTGTCGTTTGTCTGTGGGTGGATGCCTACTTTGTGCCTGTGGTGGCTTCTCCTTCCATTTGTTACTGGGGCTGGTGTCTCTGGCTGCAGTGTTGGGTCCTGGTTCTTCCGGAGCCTTGGATTTGTCCCTGTGGTCTGTCCCTGGTTGTGCTGGTGTCTCTGGTCACTTTGGGTCTTTTTCCGTCGGTGGCCTTCTCGCTGTCCTTCAGTTGCTGGCTGTCACTGGTGTTTCCTTTGGCGGGGGTTTCTCCTCCGGTGTTAGTGCAGGGCCATTCCTGGTGTGAGTTGGCTACCCCCTGGGTTGTGTGTCATGTGGTGTAATTCGCTGTGGTTGTCTGGCAGCACATTGAGCTTGCTGTTCTGCTTTGTTGTCATCTTGGTCCTCTCCTGCTTGTTTTGGGTGGTGCAAACCTTCTTTTTTTTTTGGTTGGTAGTGTTGCGGGCTGTATGCTCCTGCCTGTTTTTCCTGTGGTTCTCCTGTTTGCTTTGCTTGGGATGCTGATTTTGGTGTGGTGTCCTGGGTGTTCTTTGGGGGTTCAGAATGCCGGGTTTCTGGATTTGGCATGCTCCATAAGTCATAAATAGGACAAGGACTGGAAGGACCTGGGGGTAATGCCCTATTACTTACCGGTATTCTTCATCACTCCTGGTCTCTTTGTCCTCATCCCATTTATGGCACCCCTCCAGGATGGCTGACCTTCCTGTTGGTGGCTTGGTAGTTCAGGAAGAATGCTGGGTAGGTACTGGTTAAGTACCCAGTGGGAGGGGGTGAGATAGGGGTCCCAGCATTCCTCTGTTCTTTTTTCTGTCTGGGAGATGGTTAGCTCCATAAGTCATGAATGCGACAAGGACAACGGGACCAGGAGTAATGAAGATTACTGGTAAATAATAGGGCATTACTATCCTAAAAATACACTTGCAGCAATATTTTGCTGGAGTACCTCTATGAGTGTTGCGGGGTGAGAAAGAATTTGCAAAGCTTTTGTAAATTCCACAAGACTCTTCTGAAATAATTTTATTTGACCACTCCTTTCCTGCTTTTGATTATTGATTTGGTGTTTTATGTTCTGCCATAAAATGTAATGAAATATTCTTGCAGTGAATGTAAGTCAATAGTAATATGGGTATTTAAACAAAATATCAGAGAAAAAATATTGTGTGGACAAAATATTGTGTCAAGACTATCGAGGCCAAAAATATTGTGAAGGTAAGTTTCTATAGGTAAGAAAAGTTTTATTTGACATAACTCCTCACATATGAACCTTGATGATATATATATCTTCAAGGGACGTAGATGTGGAGTTAAGAACAGTACATCTATATTTACCTATTTGCACTTACCTTCTCAATATTTTGGTCCTCAATATTTTTGACACAATATTCTGTCCTCACAATATTTTTGTTTCTGATAATCTGTCAGTGATCCTGTAATGTGTATGTGAAAATTTGTGAAATCCAGAAAGCCCCTTTATCACATATGGATCAGTTCTCCAATCAGCAAAACTGGGCATCATATTGGTTGGAATAGTTAGTAGTGTCGGTGGTAGAATGGGGCATTGGGTTAATAAAGGATGTTGTTCACAACACAGGTTGATGTGTGTGGTCATGCATTGTCTCTGTGATATGTTGTTTAAAAAGTTATATTTTTGAAAGTTTAAATGTACTCTCAAAACAAGGAATAGAGAATTCTAGAACTATGTTCTTTTTATTGTACGTACTCCATATGTCAGTCCTATTGATTTACTTGTGCTGATCAGAAATTCCTTGTTGGCACATAATATCTAGCAAGTCACAGCATGGATCATGGTCTGTTGTTGAAAATGCTTGGTTTGTTGTGCCAAATACTTAATATTGTGTTCTGGCTTTCAGTGGGAGTCACTAGAACACTTTCAGGGCAGGGTAAATGTTGGTGGGTTTCTTCTAGTCGAAGACTAGTCTAGTTCCTAGTTTTGTATCCATTGTCATTTATCAATGAACTGCTTAAGTAGGACCTGACAAATGGCTGGTCAGCTTCACATTGTTTAGAGGTGAGGTAGGAGCTAGAAATCGTTATCATATGATAGGAGCAAAAATTGGAAATATGATAGTTTGTTCAGAGTGCAAAATTACTTCCAGGTTTTTTAATGTCTAAAGTTGGGTTGACAGTACATCTATGTTAAATAGATCAATTTTCTTTTGAGGTCTATCCAATATTTTATTTTTGTTGAAGCGAAAGAAACATTTAGTCATTCAGTGGTATAAACATGGTGCCAGGGACTCTATGATGGTAGATTGCTTAGTTTTGATGTTTGCTTTGTTTTTCAGGCAGGTATGCATCTAAGCATCATTTGCATGTATCTGGAAATATAGAATGTTTTGTTCAATTAACTTAGCAGTACTGTAGTAGAATAGTTGAATCCAGAGGTACTCAATATTGGGCTTTTCTAATGGGGAAGTCTGGACAATCCATTCGGTGAAGTTCACTCTGATTGTGAAGGGATGATTGCTCCTCTCCAGATCTGTATCCGTTTATCGAGTCCAGTCCTTAAGTCTTTTTTGTTTGTTGTAGTTTACTGTGGCATAATACTGTGCATGCGTCGAGAAGCACCTGCTTAGTTACATTCCTCTAGGCCAATAACATTTTTCTCTGATTTCTGTTTCTCTCATCCTGATTGGCTGTTGTGGATTACTTGAAGTTGTTACACGTTTCTGCAATGAACTTGTCACTTCCATTCCTAGTGTTTAGCTTCGAAACCCTAACCTGCAGGCATCATTACACTGGATCATTCTGCAAAATAAGAAATGTTCATTTCTACTCAACTTCACACTTCCTGTCTTGGTGCGTGCTCTGCTCCCATAATGGTGGTCTGGTGACATGATTGAGACATGTCACATAACCCACCAGTGGCGTACAATGGGCATAATTCTGTCACCTTTTTCATGGTCGTATGTCAAGGGACGTCAAACACTAGCCCAATACAAAAGTGCACACACACATTTGAATACGTGGCACCGGCCGGTGGCAGGTGCAGAGAGCATATGACTACACATATGAATGTTGTAGGCAGTCCATTAAGTAGCCATGTATAGCCCATTTTTTGTCACTATGAAGATAATATTCCTATTGAGCTGTTCCATCCTCCCAAATGGGGAATTCTACTAACATAGTTGGACAGACCTAGGACAGGTTGTACTTCGATCTAATGATGGAAGTGGCTAAATTGTAATGTATCCCTAGAAAGTATATGCAATGCCTCTGTGTGCCAGAGAAGAGAGGAAGATGGAGGGAAGTGAACGTGAGCATTAGTAGAGAGGGAATATTGAAAGTGACACTTGGAAAACTGTTGGCTTTAGGGATTCCGACCTACAAGAAACCAGCTCACATGCTGTGAGTGTAATGAGAGTAGTGAATCCACTGCCATTTGCATAGTCTGGTCTCCTCCTTTCTGCTGCTTGGTCTTACTTTATGGATATGAACTGGACCTGTGGTGTTGTGTTGGCTGTTGCCAACTCCCTCTCCTCCTCCGAAAAGTACCTACAGGCTGTGTTTCCCCTTCCAACTTGGTCTTCATATTCCGTTGAGAATCCTGCATTAAGGTTGTCTGTGCTCAGTACGTTAAGTGAGAGAGGCATCAGTGATGTGCCAGTGGACACTATAAACCCTTTGAGGGACACTGGTTTGCATCAGGGAGTGCATACCTTGAAGGATCATGGTGCGACTGCACACACTGCATGCAAAGGACTGCTGAAAGCGACGTGCACACTGCAGGTCTTAACCTGCTGTCAAGGCTGAAAGACACCATGGCGCAGGCCGCTTCACTGTGTCTGCTGAATTAAAACAAAAGAATGATAAACTATTGAACTGGACAGGACTGCATATTTAAAGAGTGAGAATGTATGAGAGAAATGCATCTGAGCCTAATCCTGCCTAATCCCATAGATCGGTGAGGATGGTAATAGCGGGAAGCTTAACCCAAGTGGGCAGAAGGAATGATTAATGGGCAGGGAAAGGATGAAAGTGTGTCATTGATAAAACGCAGAATTCTGAAACCCTAATGTCATACACATTAAACTGTATGGTATTTAGTTTTGCTGTAAGATTAAAAAGTGCTTTCTTTTTCATAAACATACGCACTGGGCTAAACATAACTTTATTCTGTCTGTTAGTTGATTTTTGAGTTCTCAGTGTGTACCCCTGCAGTACCTCCCTGATTAGCCTGTGACTGGTCACCCTCACTTCTCTGTGAGTCAAGGGCAAAGTGAAAGTAGGATGGATCACAGGACATCAGTAGCAAATGTCCTCATCCACCAGGGTTGGGGACCATAGCGCTTGTCTGCCATGTGCCCTCCCCGACTAGGTCTGAAAAGACTATCATTTGAAAAAAGTCAAGATGTCAATAAAATCCAAAATCTTTCAACTTTCTTTCACTAAGGCTTGAGGGCTTCATAAAGGAGAAATAAATGCACGTTGTGACACAAACCTTTTTTATTTGTCTTCTAATCTGACAATGCAATGCACTAGAAAGCAAGTTGGCAGAGATTATTGGTAACTGAAGGTCTTCTAGTTCTTAAATCAGGTACAGCATAAAGAAAGGTGCATTACAAGAATCCTCATAATGGTGCATCCATGTGCCAGAATTCTGCTCTGGAAGAACAAATCCAATAAAAGGTAGAGAAGTACTGTTTCCCTGCCCATAAATCACGGGGGCATATTAGCAAGGGCACTATCGCCGCTTTACCGGCACTTTTTGCCGCTAAAGCGGCGATATTTATATCGCCCTATCAGCAAACTTTCTCTAACAGCAGTTAGCGACAGTTTGAGGGCATTAGCGCCCGTGTTTTTATCGCTTTGCATGTCAGCGATATTTATCGCTAATGACATGCAAAGTGGGCGTTCCCGACGAACAAACCTGGGAAACACTCGCTAACAGGCCTATCGCCTATTAGCAAGGTGGCCATGGCCCCAGTTAGCGACGTGAAAAGTCGCGCTAACCGGGGTCATCGCTCATTTATTTAACACCTGCAATTAGCAGGTGTTAGCCATACCTAACATGGGGGGTGGATTATGCTGATACGACCACAGGGTCGTATCAGCAAGGTGTTCTCCCTTCTCCATGCAACATCGCTGGTTTTTCAGCGATGTTGGCCCATTTCCCCGCTATCGCTGGAATATTCATCGCCATAGCGCTAATCGTTGCTAATACAGCGTTAGCGTGGCCATATATTCCAGCGATAGCCGGCGATAAAAAAAATCACGCTGAGCAGGGTTAGCGATGATTATCGCCTCTTCTTGCTAATATGCCCCACAGTCTTTTCTGCTAGGACTGAAAACAGTTGTGGCAGTCACAAAATAGAAGCTGACATCTGCGCATTGATAGATGAGCTGTAGTCACTAACTCATTAAACAGCAGCTGGATGGGCACTGCTTTGGTCCAATGAGAATTCAGTTGACAGCCGAATGGATGCTGCAAAGTGAGTTTTGTTTAATACTGTGTTGGATTGTAAACTTTCAAAAGGGAGGTGTTTCATTCAACATAGATATCTTATCTGAAACATCGGCTAAGACTTTTTTATTTTGCCTATTTTTCCCTGTTCCTTCATGCTAAGATCAGTGTCTTTTTGTAATAATTGTTACATTCCACTGTGATTTGGGAATTGTTAGGGGGGTGCCAGTTTCTCGTCCACCTTTCCTAACTATTTGTAATGTGTTGCAAAGCTATTTGTAAATTGCAATGTGTCTTTTGACACACTGACCATAGATTTTGCAATTGCAAACATTGCAATTTAGCAAATTACGTGCTTTTTGACCACAAAATCTACTACTACATCACAAAGCTAGTGTCTGAAGGACCTGCTGTGTTTACAATATTTACTATGTTACTGCTGCAGTTATAACACCTTCAATAGGTAAGTCCACATATATATTGTTGTACTAGATAATGAAATCAGACTATGGAGGTTCTGTTAATGTACCGGACATGTGTCCTATTATTGTTTATTTAACAAATATACTGAGATCGTTCTTGTTTTAAGCATTCTTCATTTTTGCGTCTCGTCCCAAGTCGATCGCGAGCTACCAGTAGCTCCCAAATACCTTCAGAGTAGCTCACAGCCTTGAGTTAATGTTTAAATAAGCGCAAGGTCAATTTTTAAAGTTAAGGAAAAGCTGTGTTCATTTTACATTATCATCAGGCTGCAGATAGCAGGGCCTGATAATGAGTAGTGCTCAGCCAGATTTATGACCCAGGCTGGAGCTGGTCACAGAGGTGAACAATTGAAGCACTGAGGTATTTAACTCTTAAATAAAAGTCCTTGGCAGCTCAATATTGGAGCTGTGAACAAAATGATGTTTCAGAATACTGATTTTACCGTCTCGAATTTTTTTTTAATGTTTTTAATTTTTTTTTTACCACAAATGAGTGTATTAGAAATTGTTCTTTATAGCTGTTCACATTGTGGGAATTTCCAATAGATAAAAACAAAACCAAAGGGGATGATGGACGGAGTGTTGAACATTGCAAGCACTCACCCCCAGTCAACTGATCTGGGTTTAATCCATCATCATTCTTTAGCTCACTCCGCCACCCCAGTTCAGACATGACCATATGCAAATCAGTCTGACCCTGTGCCTCATGGGAACAGTCCAGCCCAAACTGCCAAGCCATGTCTTCCCTGGACCGGAAACAAGCATCCTGGGACCGGTTTCTGGCTTACAGCCGTCATCAGCCAGACTATCTTGAATCCAGTGGCAAAGTGAGCAAGGGACCCACGTCTGGGCATACCCTGCCAACTTAGGGCGAACATAGCAAAACCAAAGGGGATGATGGACGGAGTGTTGAACATTGCAAGCACTCACCCCCAGTCAACTGATCTGGGTTTAATCCATCATCATTCTTTAGCTCACTCCGCCACCCCAGTTCAGACATGGCCATATGCAAATCAGTCTGACCCTGTGCCTCATGGGAACAGTCCAGCCCGAACTGCCAAGCCATGTCTTCCCTGGACCGGAAACAAGCATCCTGGGACCGGTTTCTGGCTAACAGCCGTCATCAGCCAGGCTAGCTTGAATCCATGGCAAATTGAGCAAGGGACCCACGTCTGGGCATACCCTGCCAACTTAGGGCGAACAAAGCAAAACCAAAGGGGATGATGGACGGAGTGTTGAACATTGCAAGCACTCACCCCCAGTCAACTGATCTGGGTTTAATCCATCATTATTCTTTAGCTCACTCCGCCACCCCAGTTCAGACATGGCCATATGCAAATCAGTCTGACCCTGTGCCTCATGGGAACAGTCCAGCCCGAACTGCCAAGCCATGTCTTCCCTGGACCGGAAACAAGCATCCTGGGACCGGTTTCTGGCTAACAGCCGTCATCAGCCAGGCTAGCTTGAATCCAGTGGCAAAGTGAGCAAGGGACCCACGTCTGGGCATACCCTGCCAACTTAGGGTGAACAAAGCAAAACCAAAGGGGATGATGGACGGAGTGTTGAACATTGCAAGCACTCACCCCCAGTCAACTGATCTGGGTTTAATCCATCATCATTCTTTAGCTCACTCCGCCACCCCAGTTCAGACATGGCCATATGCAAATCAGTCTGACCCTGTGCCTCATGGGAACAGTCCAGCCCGAACTGCCAAGCCATGTCTTCCCTGGACCGGAAACAAGCATCCTGGGACCGGTTTCTGTCTAACAGCCGTCATCAGCCAGGCTAGCTTGAATCCAGTGGCAAAGTGAGCAAGGGACCCACGTCTGGGCATACCCTGCCAACTTAGGGCGAACAAAGCAAAACCAAAGTGGATGATGGACGGAGTGTTGAACATTGCAAGCACTCTCCCCCAGTCAACTGATCTGGGTTTAATCCATCATCATTCTTTAGCTCACTCCGCCACCCCAGTTCAGACATGGCCATATGCAAATCAGTCTGACCCTGTGCCTCATGGGAACAGTCCAGCCCGAACTGCCAAGCCATGTCTTCCCTGGACCAGAAACAAGCATCCTGGGACCGGTTTCTAGCTAACAGCCGTCATCAGCCAGGCTAGCTTGAATCCAGTGGCAAAGTGAGCAAGGGACCCACGTCTGGGCATACCCTGCCAACTTAGGGCGAACAAAGCAAAACCAAAGGGGATGATGGACGGAGTGTTGAACATTGCAAGCACTCACCCATAGTCAACTGATCTGGGTTTAATCCATCATCATTCTTTAGCTCACTCCGCCACCCCAGTTCAGACATGGCCATATGCAAATCAGTCTGACCCTGTGCCTCATGGGAACAGTCCAGCCCGAACTGCCAAGCCATGTCTTCCCTGGACCGGAAACAAGCATCCTGGGACCGGTTTCTGGCTAACAGCCGTCATCAGCCAGGCTAGCTTGAATCCAGTGGCAAAGTGAGCAAGGGACCCACGTCTGGGCATACCCTGCCAACTCAGATTTCACTGCAACAATTGTAGGCCAGCACTGTGGCAGTAGCTTATGCCTGCCTGATGGCAGGCGTAAGGGTGACGCAGTGCCACATGGATAGGCTGGCCCCATGCATTGCTGGAGTTGCGTCATGCTTGTGACACAACTGCAGCAATGCGTGACTTTAGCGCAGACAGATACGTCAGGATTCCAGACGTATCTGTCATTACTTGCGTCATGGAGCGCTGTCCAGTGAATACAGCGCATCCATGGTGTCGCAAGAAGGGCATATGAAAAGTGTTGCAACTCTGTCTTGTCGCAGCGCTGCAACACTTTTCATGACTGAGGCCCAGGAAGGCGCACTATCTTATTGATGGTGCCCATTCCTGCCCTGTAGTTTTGTCGCAGGGCAGCGCAGCAACATTGCTTGCAGCGCTGTCCAGCACCAAAACCTGCTGAAATGAGGCCCCAGGTGTTATCTCCATTTTTAAGACCAGCTATTTTCTGGTCTTAAAAAACTCCCTCTAGTTTTTTGGGTCCTCCTACCTTCAAGGATTTCCTTGTACATATCGCAAAGTGGGGTTAGCAGCCGTTTTTGCACGGGAACGCCTCCCTTGCATGTCATTATCGCTAACAGAAGTGGCGATCTTTTCTATGGACGTTTTTTCCGGAAAACTGCCGCTAATAGAGGTTAGCAACGGCTTGCACATATGGCGATGTAAATATCACCGCAAAACCATCGGATAAGTGCCGCTAAGGCGGCGATAACTCCTTGTACATGTGCCCCTATATCTGACTACATCAAACCTCATGCCTGGATTTGATGTTTAGACAAAATATCGGAGAAAAAATATTATGTGGACAAAATATTGTGCCAAGAATATCGAGGGTAAAAATATTGTGAAGTAAGTTTCTATAGATAGGCAAAGTTTTACTATATATAACTCCAGATATATGTACTTTGACGATATATATATATATATATCTTCAAGATACATACATATGCAGTCAAGGATAGTAAATCTATACTTACCTATTTGCACTTACCTTCTCGATATTTCGGTCCTCCATATTTTTGGCATGGTATTCTGTCCACACAATATTTCTGTTTACGATATTCTGTCAGTGATCCCAGGGATTTTGTTTTATCCTAGTTTAGTTTATTTAGTGTTTGTTTATAAGACATAACAGAAGGCCAAACGAAATTTACACATATGAGAAATATAGGTTTATTCGGTGACAACTTTAATAAACATATACCATGTTCAGCATAAAGTTACCTTTCCCCATTATTTAAAATATTTGGTGAATCATACATTTTCTTAGAATGATTTTATTACAAAAGATGGAGCTATTTTCACTTATGGGTATTCAATTAAGTATCGGAGTTTCAGTTAACATGCAGAGAGTATTCAACTGTGGTATGGTGTTTCCTGCACACTATAGTTTCTTTTGTAACCTGTACTAAATACCAATATATGCTATCATCTAACTTTTGTAAAATTCTACAAACTTCTGAATACTTCGTCGTCTTATGTGGCTCCTACACATGACTGCATCATACGCATAATTATAGAGAATTAGATGAGCAGCATTTTAAAAACCTTATAGCTTGGTTACAAGTCAATTATAGACTAATTCTCTTCTTGAAGATGATTCCTTCTTTTTTATTCTATCCTTCTGTTAGCATATTTGATATTTTGAAGATTGTTACTAAACCATGGGTCTAGCGATTCAAATAGTATGGGAATAAGGTCATTTTTTTATTATGAAGTTGAAATTCTTCTTTTAAGTTTGCAGTTTCTTGTGTTTGAAATAATAAACCTGATAAGGCTCTTGGACCTGATAAAATACCAGGAGATCTGTTTAAATCTGAATCCCTGAGTTGGCTATATTACATCTCTAATGCCATAGCAATGGAAGGGGAACTCCCGACCACCAGGAAGAGTGCTGAAATTATTCCGGTGTATAAAAGGGAGACCCATGTATTCCCTCAAACGTTAGGCCTGTAAGCCTTCTGGACAACCTAAAAAAAAAGCTTTGCATGGCAGGTCTTGAAAGAATTATTAACATGGGTCGACGATAAGTAGGTTCTCGCACCATTTCAAGCTGGATTTCGCCTGAAGACTAGCATGTCTAATCAGGTTTTTTGTTTGGTCTTTCTCTACTGGAAGTCTGTTTTACTCCACAAGCAGAAATTGTATGTGGCTTTGGTGGACCTTAGGGCTCCTTTTGATCTTGTTTCTAAGGGGAAACTGTGGGATGTGCTGCTTAAACTAGGGGGTCCTGGGAACCTGATCATTCTCATAGTCAAGCCAGTGGCGTAGCTAGGCACTCTGCCGCCCGTGGCGGTCCCTGCCTTCCTGCCTTTTGCCGCCGCGCTGGGGGGGGGGGCGGTGCTGGCGATGATTTTTGCGTTCGCCGCCGCCCCCGAAACTCGTGCCGCCCGGGGCGCACCGCCCCCTCCGCCCCCCCCTTGCTACGCCAGTGAGTCAAGCTGCAAACAGGAAATTATGCCCAGGTCCACTGGGGTAGTAAAGGGGAGCTGACGGACTGCATTCCTATCTTGCATGGTGTATGCCAGGGGGGTGTCCTTGCTCCATTTTATTTACCTTATACATAAAGGATGTGGCTCAAGTTCTCTTAGATTAGCAGAATGATTCCCCTCTTTTAAATAACAAAAAACCACCAATTCTATTATTTGTAGATGACCCACTCCTCATTTCGAAAAACCCCTCTGGGACTCCAAGCATTAATTAATACAATTCCAGGACTTCTGCAAATGCAGAGGCTTCTAACTAAATGCATCCAAGACCAACTTAATGGTGTTCGGAAAAGAGACTGCCATGAACTGCACTGTGAGCGCAGGTTCTGATCTCCTTGAAAGAGTGCATAGCATAGATTACTTAGGAGTCAGGGTTTCAGACAAGACAAGACAAGAGTACACTCATTATTAAGCATAGAGCTTACACTGCTTTGTGGCTGTACCAAGAGTCAAACTCTTGTGCAGTGTCTCCCGCATTGGAAGTATACCGTGCGAAAGCACAGAGTGCTGCGTCTTTTGGTGCAGAAGTTTGGGAATACACTAATACCCAGCAACTGGCCACAAAGGAGAACAGCTTTGCAAGATCCTTGCTAGCTTGTATGGTCAGTACTCCCCTGATCCCGCTCTTTTATGATTTAGGTATCAATTGAGTTCCTCACCTGGTCGTATTAAAGCCACTGATGTATTGGGTACGTCTGTGGACCACTCCAGAACTTTAGGGATATAGGGATTCTGTGAGGGAAATTGTGGCCCTGAGCAATGTCCTGCATATCCCTTGGTTCCACTTTGTACGCAACTAGCTTTTGAAGCTTGGTCTCAAAAACCTCTGGAATAATACTACTTCCATTCATAAGCCAGACGTTAAAATTATAAAAGAAAGTTACTGGGCTTTTATCTGCGAATACTGTGTTTTGTGTGAGACTAGTGGGCAGTAATCTGAGAAGTTCCTGGAATTCAAGGAAACTCCTCTTTTTTAACCTTATCTTGATTTAATCACTCCTGCATTTTACAGTGAGTTTGTATGTGCGATCCCGTTTCGGCTGTCTCGCTACAAAAGTTTTTACCTTCAGGTGGAAAAAAGATTCTGGCTCCAAATTGTGCCCTGCCTGTGGGATGACACCTGAGACTTATTGTTCTTTGACCCTGAATGTTGGCATCTGAGGCATAAGTGGATACGACCAACATGTTTAAATCTTGGGTCTAAATTTTACTTAATAGCCAACAGGATTCTGACAAGAGATACTTCCACTCCACTGTGTTTGCTGTCAGACGCTATTTAGCAGCCGTATGGCACAAGCGTGGATTTATTTTGTCTGTGTGATGCTGAACACGTAAGCTGTGTTTTATGTATTTTCCTATTTCAGTCTCTGCTGATTTTAATTAATGAATATATATTATTAATCTGTGGATGAGCCTTGAACAAGGCAGTCGCATTTTGTCTAAATGATTTTTAAATATTTTTTTGTACAAATATGATCTATTTGATATTTTGGTTTAAGATAGGCAAAATTCATCACGTTTTTATTTTTTTTATTTTAGCTTTGAAATTTATCTTGAATGTTTTTACTTGTGCGCTTTAATGGTTTTGCTATATAACAAAATTAAGCATTATTTTGATTTGACTTGATTTGAAATAATGTCTCTCAGGTAAGGCTAAATCTGCTATTGGAATAGTGGCTCCTTATTTTTTAAATCTAGTTGACCTGAACAGGGGTTAGAGGAAAGGTGCGATTTGCCATACAAGGAAAATTAATCATTGAATGGTGACCAAAGAGCAGGTTTAATCCTCTGAATCAGCACATTGAATGTTTTGGTAAATACAGTTTCTTATGTATGACTTTTAGAATCTAGAGGTTCCTAAATTAAGTGAGAGAAACAATGGCCAGAGAGCAACACATAAAAGAACAAAGGAGTGGATCCTCTGGGTCATCAATCAACATATTTAGATCCACCAAAAATATGCAGGGTGAGACCCTCATTGGTGAAGTGAGGATTGAATCTGATTCCTGGTTTTTGTGAGCTCTACAAAAAGCATACTATCCATGATTTAGTTTTTGAAATTAAGAAAGGGTCACCATCAAAATGGGCAACCCATGATCTGAGATCAGATGGTTGTGAAGGGAAATGCATTGAGTTCTTCTGAAAATGAAAAGGGACACCTCTTGTGTGATTAGTACATAACACATTATGATCTTGCAGCATGGTATATGTAAGAATAGCTATTGTGAGTGGTAAAATGTAGTTTTCTGAGCATTGTTCTGGCATCATCATGAGACAGACTATAACGAGGCAGCCACAAAAAAGGTAAACTGTAAAGGACAAGGGCTTATAGCTATTGAGCCAGCACCTTTCAGCCAAGATGTGTAAAAAGCATGAAACCCAGAAATAAGTGCTGCCTGGCCCTGCTTGACTGCCTTAACTGTTACCTTGGTTGTCCGACAAGGCCTGGCCCTTTCGGTTCCTGCTTCCACTCTGCTGTATCGGATTGAGGCCCCTATCCTCCCATCTTTTACTCCTCTTTCTACTCTCTTTTTGCTTTCGCCTTAATGCCTCATTCTCTATTTCTTTTGCATCTTTGGCACCATTTTTCCTTTGTGCTTCTGTCTTCCTTCCTTTACACCTTTTGCCTTGGTTTGCACCTTTTACTCTTACTTGCCCATTTCTCTCTCACTCTCTCCCCTCTGCACTCACTCCTCCTTTCCCCTTTGAACCACTTTCACTCAGCTCAGTTTCTCACTCACGCTCTTACGTCATTTCGACTTTTTGGACTCTGCCTCTTTTTGCAGCTTTTTCGGCCTTTCACTGCACTTTAGTGTGACCCCTGTGGCCTCTCTTTTCTGCGTTTTACCCTTTGCTTTTTTCTCCTTTTTGTCTCTTTCTGCCTCTCTTGTGCCCTTTTTCTTGTCTCCTCTGTTGCCTTTTTTCTCTCTCAGAGCCACACACTTATTCCTGCCTGCTGCTTTCCGCCTCCCGGGTTGTCCAGCCGCCCACTTCTACCCAACCCCTCCCACTGCCACCAGTCAGAATGATGGTCATAGCAAGGACGCACAGAGAACTTGCACAACAGGTGCACCACTGGGGCACCAAATGCAATCCATCTGCGCTCATCCACACATGCACCCATCGCCAGGATTCCTGGTCCAACACATACCCACCACATCCCAAGACGCTACTCTGTCACAGCTCTCCTCCCCATGAAACCTGGATGTCCATCCCTGCACTTCACCCTAGCCTCCCTTGGCAGTGCTAAAGGTGAATTCTCCTGCACCACATGCCGCTTCTCCTTCATCTCACCCAGCCCACTTCCGCAGTTTCCCCTCCCACTCTCCATACACATATCAACACTAAACTCACGCCACCCTAACTCGAATTCTCATCAACACTCTCGGCAAACAAAACATCAACGTCTGGGACCTCCTGCATGACCTCTTCCTAGATCTACTTTTCATCACTGAGACTTGGGTCAATCTGTCTTCCAGTCCGGGCAATGCATTAGCCATTCCTCTCGGCCACAAGATTGCAAGACAGGACAGAACCAGCAAACTCAGAGAAGAAGTTACCATCATATACAAAGAAAACATAATCTTTGCCATCTCATCAGCTTACTCCAATGACCACTTTGAGCACATAGCCATCAAGATCAACAACGCTAGCAACACCACCTTATAAGAGACCTTACTCTACCGACCCCCTGGACCAAGGGCCAAATTCAGGACCATCCTTTTGGACCTCCTCGCCCTTCTGGTGCTTGAAATCCAGCCCCTTCATTCTTCATGGAGATTTTAAGTTTCACCTTGAGGACATCACCAACTCCAAAACCATCAACCTCCTGGAAGACATGAGCATAATGGGGCTCACACAATGAGTAAGCAAACACATCCAAATGGATGGACAACTCCTCAACCGTGTCTTCCCCAATCTCGAAGGCATCACGATAGAGAGATCAACAACCCTCACCTGAACTGACAGTTACCCGCTGCTTCAGATACAATTACCCAATCAACACAGAACCACATTCACCAAAACCTCCTGATGTAACTGGAACAAGACCCCCAAGGAAGTCAGGAACTCCAAAATACTCTGTCGATGCCTGCAACATCACAACAAACTTGCTTGCTCAATCTCGAACCTTAACACCTGGATCATCACCTTCGCACCTATCCTGATACTGCTCATATCTACCCCTGAGCACTGAACAAGCCACAGACAAGCTGATACATGAAGATCCATCACTCAAGCACAGATCAATGGAAACATCCTCTAAATTGGAAACCCTGTGCAACTCGCCAAAAGACTCCAGGTCCTTCAAAACGCCTCAGGAAGACTCACTCACAACCTCCCACTGAGCACTCCCAAACACATCCAAACACCTCAGAGACCTCAACTCGCTTCCATTACACAAATGAACCCTCTTCAAACTCCTCATCTACAGAGCACTACACATTCAAGGACCGAATTCCTGAACACCCGCTTCAACTTCCACACCCTGAACAGGCACCTTTGCTCTGCCAATCTCTTATTCACCAAAATTCCCAGCATCTGAAGAGTCACAGCTGGAGGTTGTGCTTTTGCTTACATGGCTTCTAAAGCCTGGAATGCCCCCATTAAGCATTAGATCTTCCACTGCATAGCTAGAATTTGGCAAGAAACTGAAAACTTGACTTTTTCATTAGGCTCAAGTAAGGACAGCAGAAGCCCCCTCCCCCTTCCAAGGTGGTTGATATAAGCACCATATGCATTTTCAGAACTTAACATAACATAACATACCATAATTATCCTTCTTTGTTGCAGGCTCAACAGTTCCTACCAGGTTTGATCCCAATTACAGTGAAAAACGGTGGAAGCTAATTTACCCAGGCAGTTGCTTTGCAACCAGAGGTAGTGAAGTAGAGTTCACTCACCCCCATAGATCTCTAGATAATACAGTTTCTTGTGAACGGCAAGCAGGGAGTTTGCCCCAGGAGACATTTATCGAGCACAAATTTTACAGTATGTACCCCTGTCTCCTTACACGGGCAACTAAGGCACACGGTCAAAGAAATAAATTGTGTACCAGGATAACCGCATATGCCACAGATAATTATTGAAGTGCTCATTGAGTTCCTCTATAGCGATGTACTGTCTGAATTTTTCACATCAGCTTACTAGAGGGATGAACAGTAGTCTTTGTCTGTCAAAATGCATGCACCTGTGTGTTTTTGTAGTGATTGGGTGTATAATTGCAAAAGAGTACATACGTTTGAAAAGCATTTGAAAACATAATTATATATCACTTTTATTCCATGCTTTACAGATAGGGTACTACTTACGTTTATTTCATTAGCAATTATGCTACCATCAGTCACAAGTTATGGTTTACAACCTCAACATGAAAAAAAACCATTGCAGGAAATTTGTCACGAAAAGAAACTCAACTGCAATCATTTCTGTACACATCTCACCAATTTTGGGTCACAGTGTGCTTACACATCTGAACACCAGTAGCCAGAATAATGTAATAACCTGTCAAATATTCCGCTAATGGATGTCTTTCCAAACAGAGCAAACTGACACGGATCGAATAGATAAAAAAACACAGTAAGACTATTGTGGAAACCGAAGCATGATACTAGGGGTTTGAAATGTAAGACTGATGCTCACAGACATGCGTACAAATTTGGTAATGTCATTGGAATCCCTACAGGCAAGTTTTCATTTTTAAGTCAAAAGCTCCTTACTAATGGATGGTGTTATGTGTGAGGCTAGCACCGCGGCCTAGATATCTGTGGCTTTATGAGACGTGTTTAATTACAGACATGCAGCACACACTGGGGTTCGTTCCGACCATAAGGTCATGCCCAGGTCCGTTTATTTATCTCCTCTGTCCCTAGGCATGGCCGTAACCAGCGGGGAGGGTAGTTCATCTAGACACCCCTCCTGGAATTAGCGTAGTGGGCTTAACCCACTAGTGTAAACATAACATTCCTCCTTAAGCAACAAAAGAAACAATCAGGCAGAAATAGGAAAAGAGAGAAAAAGAGAGAGAGAGAGAGAGAGAGAGAGAGAGAGAGAGAAAGAGAAAAGAGAGAGAGAGAGAGAGATCAGACATCCACAATCACATATTCAATGCAGCAGAAAATCTTTCAAACGAGATGACCTAGCTGGGTTGGGTCAAAGATGGTACCTCTCTGTCCCTTGATGACTGGCATCTCTGATTGGCTCACCTGGCTCAACAGGCAGTGGTGAGGTGTCTTGATCAGATGACTCCAGTGAGGGTACCTGCTGGTAGCAACTCCTCCCGGCCTTGGAGAGCGAGGGCACTGACCCTGTGGGCTCAGAAGGGGTAGGCTGACCAACGGGCAATGACTCACCTTCCGACGGCACTTCGACTTCAAACGGGGCATCTGGGGACTGTTCACAGTAGTTTGATAAGCCTTGAAAAAGGAAACATTCCTTGTGATAGTCGCTCCAGCTCTCTGCGCGGTGATCATTGTTCCTTTCACCGTTTGCACCTTCCATGGATCGAGCTCAAAATGTAATGTGAATTTTCCCCGGGAGTGTCTATTTCTTACCATCACTAGGTCACCCACCTTGATGGAACTCTGTTTGGCTCTGCGAGTTCGGAACATGTATTCATTTCTTAGGTGATGCTTCTGCAACGTGTCTGCAACCTGTTCTTGCCCTGCCGACACAACTTCTAGGTGCGGACGGACATCACCAATGGGGCGGCTCATGCATAACAACATGGGACTAACATGAGTTGTAGTGTGAGGAGTCAAAAGATACTCCCTCATAAAACCGTACAGAGCACAGTCCATATTCTGTCCATTGGCTAAAGCAATGCTGATGACCTTGATCAGAGTGCGCATGAAACACTTTGCCTCTCCATTCGCTTGTGGCCAACAGGGTGTAATTTTCTGGTGACGGACACCCCTTGATTGTAAATATTCAGTGAATTCTTGGCTCAAGAATGGAGGGCCATTGTCAGTGCGCAGTTCCTTGAGTAATCCATAAGTGGCCATCATTTTCTCCAAACGAGGAATAGTCTGACTGGTGGATTCCATGAACGCAACCTCAGGATATTTTGAAAAATCATCTATGACCACCAGCATATGTCACCCATCCGGGAGGCTACCAAAATTCGCACTGGCCCTCTGCCAGGAATGATGGGATAGTTTCAGTGATAATGGGTGTAGGTGGATCAGCAGGACCTGGAGCTTAGCAGAGGGAGCACTGGTGAACAGCCTGCTCTACTAGGGTATCCAGATTGGGGAACCATACCTTGCATCTCAGTCGAGACTTCGTCTTAACGACCTCTTGATAGGCCAAATGGGCCAGATAGACCACTCGCTGTTGCAAAGTCCCAGGAACCACTAGACATGACCCTCTCATGAGACAGCCTTCTGGGGACACCACCAGCTTTTCAAAACATTGTGTAGGGAGGCTAGGGTCAGTCTTGCATCGTTTGTACGATATGTAGTTTTGTAAAGTACAGCGCTCCACCTTCCAGATCGTACTGCAGAAATGCTCAGCTGGATACACCCGTCGGTGTTGATGGCTTCAATAATCTCCTCAAGAGAAATTGGGAGTGGTCTGGAGCATTCAACAATGAAACAAACATATTCTTCCATCTCTTCTGCAACAAGTTCTTCACTTTTGATAGCAAGACCGGCATGTCTGGATAGATAGTCCGCCGAGTTCTGAGTCCCTGGGCAAAAATCAACTGTGAAGTGATATTCTTGCAACTGGAGAATCTATTTTCCGTTTCGAGGTGGAGGCTTGGATGATGACCCCATGAACGCGCTCAAGGTTCTAAGGTGACTCGTTCTTTATTGAACTCGCTTTCACGTAGCTCGCGGAGCATCTGGGAAAGGGCTCCTTTCATCTTTATTTCACGCTGTTTGCAGCTTTAATTTGCACAGTACGCTAGGTGCTTAGTTGTAGAGCGCCTGGGAAAGGGCTCAGAAGTTTTAATTGACACCTGTGTACAGATTTTAAAAAGTTTTAAACCACATTGTTATTTCTAACTCTTGCTGCACAAACCTACCTGTTGTTCCACACAATTGTGTCCCTCCTCGTTCCACCGCGGATTGTTCCGTTTGCGTGGAGGGAGGTGACACCCACCGGAAGTGAACTTAGTAGTTCCACCGGAAACCAGAAGGAGTTTAGCAGTCGAGCTGCCCACCTCTCTATAAAAAGACATGCCTGGGCTGACGCGCAGCGGACGCGCTCAAGGTTCTAAGGTGACTCGTTCTTTATTGAACTCGCTTTCACGTAGCTCACGTAGCGCCTGGGAAAGGGCTCCTTTCATCTTTATTTCACGCTGTTTGCAGCTTTAATTTGCACAGTACGCTAGGTACTTAGTTGTAGAGTGCCTGGGAAAGAGCTCAGAAGTTTTAATTGACACCTGTGTACAGATTTTAAAAAGTTTTAAACCACATTGTTATTTCTAACTCTTGTTCATAAACCGACCTGTTGTTCCACACAATTGTGTCCCTCCTCGTTCCACCGCAGATTGTTCCGTTTGCATGGAGGGAGGTGACACCCACCGGAAGTGAACTTAGTAGTTCCACCGGAAACCAGAAGGAGGTTAGCAGTCGAGCTGCCCACCTCTCTATAAAAACACATGCCTGGGCCGACGCGCAGAGGACGCGCGCAGCGGGTGGGCCGCTGGCGCTCCGAAGACGCGCCTAAGGCAAGCCCGTCTGCGCCCGTCCGCGCCTGTACATCGCCAGGAGCAGGAACCCCTGCCGGTTCAGCCTTAAATCCTACTAATTTCACAAATAGGATAGTTGCTCGCCGCACCTACACTAGTCAGGAGCTGATAAGGATTAAAAAAGAGTACGCCGGCTGTCATACTGGGAACTCAACATGCCCCACGTCCATAGAAGCAGTTGGACCTATCGCATGTCGATCTTGCAGATTCCAAAGTATGAAACAAATAGACTCTCCTCAGATCCCCCACAACATCGGAGGCTGGAACTGTTTTTTGGCTAATGTTAGATCGCTGCCAAAACACGCCATCAATATATGGGATCTACTATCCTCCACTCGTCCTCACTTAGGGTTTCTGACAGAAACCTGGACCAAACCCAGCTCCAACCCCGCAATAGCAGTGGCTCTTCCAGAGGGATATCGCATACAAAAACTGGACAGACCGCATAGGATGGGGGGGAGAATAGCCATCGTATATAGAGACCCCATCAAAATATCCATTCTAGACCAAATTTGCAATGACCTACTGGAGGTACTAGTCTTTAGAATTGATTTACACTCATGACTCAGCTGGAAAGGAGTCCTAGTATATCGCCCTCCGGGACCACTCTCTAACTTCACCCCACAACTCATGGAACTCATCTCCCCACATGTTATCTCAGCCAGGAATTTTGTACTTCTTGGTGATTTCAACGTGCACAGCGAAAATTCCGCCAACCAAGAGGCTGCCTCATTTCTGTCAGATTTGTCCACACTCAACCGTAGCAGAATAAAGAATGAGCCCACTCATCTAGCAGGGCATACGCTAGATTTAATCCTAACTAACTCCCCCAACATTTCTTACAGGGCAACTTGCCCCTTGACTTGGTCAGACCACTCTATGATTGAGTTCCGTATCAGCGGCCCCAAGGAACACACCGCTCCTAAACCACTCTCCAAAAGAAGCTACAGGCAGTGGCATAAAATCACGCCCACACAGTTCCAAGATACTTTCAACCCACCACGAAACCCGGAATCTGACAGTGTAGAGCAGCGTTTAGCCTCCTTTAATACCAGCTTGCTATTCACCATAGACCACCTAGCCCCCCTGAAACAGTGCCCTACCATTAATAAACGCCATCAGGCAACATGGTACTCGGTCTCCCTCCGAACCGAAAAAAGTCAGTGGAAAAAACTTGAACGTCAGTGGCGCAACTCACACGACACACAAGACAAAGATAGATTCAAGCATGCACTGATTCAGTATCACAAAAACTTGAAAAACGCCCGCAAAAAACATATTGCCTCTCAACTTGAACATGAAGGAAATACTCCGAGAACTCTTTACCAGATTTTAAAAACTTTCACTAACCCCAAGGCCTGCGATGTTGAAGCTGCTCCATCGCAAGCCCTGTGTGACAACATAGCTATCCACCTAACCCAGAAAATTGATATGATTTATGACAAAATCACTTCGGCTAAGGGCTCTCAGATAGGCCCTAAGATTGACCCCCTACCAGCCATTCCTTATGTTTCATCTCTGGAGAACTTCCCGACACTTACACCAGAGGAGACAGAAGCTCTACTTAAATCTGTTAAATCAGGGTCTCCATCAGACCTCATCCCTGCCAAAACTGCCTCAATACTATCCAAGCAATTAGCCGGACCCATCTGTTCTATCTTAAATAGCTCCATGAAGGAAGGCACTCTCCCACCAGAATGGAAAGCAGCACAAATTCTTCCCATCAGGAAAAACCCCAAAATCCCTCGGAAGATGTTTCCAACTATCGCCCCATCTCTCTGCTCCCTCTACAGAGTAAACTCCTAGAAAAGCACATTAACAAGTACTTGTCTGAATTCATTGAATCCTCGAACTGTTTGGATGCCTCTCAATCTGGATTCCGACCCAGACATAGTACTGAGACCGCGTTGGTGGAAGTTACTGATAACATCAGAGCGCTGCTGGACAACGGTCAAGCGGTACTATTGGTGCTGCTTGACTTGTCCGCAGCGTTCAATACCATCTCCCACCAGACTCTACTTGGGAGACTGGAGGACATAGGCCTTACAGGGAACGCCCTGAAATGGATGGATAACTTTCTGTCTGAAAGAACTCAGACCATTCACCTTGGCCCCTTCCGCTCGCAGACCACCAAGGTGACCAAGGGAGTACCACATGGCTCCTGTCTGAGCCCTACTCTTTTCAATGTTTATGTTACTCCTTTAGCAAGACTACTGAGGAAGTTGGGATTCTGTCCTATATCCTATGCTGATGATACCCAACTTCTCCTCTCCTTCGACAAAACTAATTCCAACATTCAGACCACCTTTGCGGAGGATATGAAAGCTATCGCGGACTGGATGAAGGATAATTTCCTCCAGCTAAATGCAGGAAAGTCAGAAATAATGCTATTTGGAGAAACAACGGTTAGATGGTCCCCTAGCTGGTGGCCGGAGGTTCTAGGCTCTGCCCCAAGTCCAAAACAGGTGGTAAAAAACCTGGGAGTCAGAATAGACCAGAAACTTATATTGGGGGAACATATCACCACAACTGCGGGAGCCTGCTCTCACAGTCCCAGTCTTCTCAGAAGAGTTTTCCCCTTTCTACCACTCTCCACTCGGAAAACCTTGGTACAGGCATTGGCATTGAGCCGTCTGGACTACTGCAATGCTTTACTGATTGCAGCTAATGAAAGCTCTTTGAACAAATTGCAGGTAGTCCAGAACACGGCGGCTCGCCTGGTGGCCAATGCCCCCCTAGAACCGAGTCTCTCCCCCTTCTTCAAAAACTGCACTGGCTACCAGTGCGAAAGAGGATCAAATTTAAGATCTGTTGTATGGCTTACAAATCCTTAAACAACTTAGGTCCCAGTTACCTAAAAGACAAATTCGTCAGGTACCTGCCTTCCAGACCCTCCGTTCCGGATCTAAAGCACTTCTCCAAATCCCGCGCTTCAAAAAAGCGCGTATGGGTGGCAAAGCCTTCTACCACCTGGCCCCACGATATTGGAACCAACTCCCCATCCACTTACGACAATGCACTGACTATCTGAGGTTTAGAAAGCTGTTGAAAGCGACTTTGTTTTGATTCGTATCACCTTGGTTGCGTAAAGCAGTCCGAGCGCGGAGATACCCTGATGGGGTGATTCGGGCGCTTTATAAATAAATAAAATAAAATAAATAAACAATGGGATGAGGGGTTTGTGTTCAGTGTGTACAACAAAAGGTTGGCCATAAAGTTACAGGTGAAAATGACGGCAACCCCAATGTACGGCATTGGTCTCCTTTTCAATATGGGAATACCTCTGCTCTGTCTCAGTCAATGCTCAACTGGCGTATGCCACTGGGGCCCACTCACCGTTGCTCTGTTTTTGAGACAACACCGCTCCGAGGCCAGTGGGGCTAGCATCAACTGACAACTCAGATTCTTTTGCGGGATCAAAGTAGACTAAGGTGGTTTCAGCCGACAGGGCTCGCTTTGTGGCCTGAAAGGCTTTCTCCTGTTCAGGCCCCCAGTTCCAGACGGTATTGGTTTTGACCAACTCCCTCAATGGAGCAGTGAGGTCCGTGAGATTACAGATGAACCGGCCACAATACATGACCATGACCATGCCTAGGAAACTTCTCACTCCGGTCACATTGATGGGTGCTGGAGCAGCCTGGATGTTCTGGACTTTGACAGGATCAAGTGACACCCTATTTAGGGAAAAATTGTATCCAAAAAAACACAATCTCCTTCTGTAGAAAGTCACATTTCCCTCTATGAATCGTTAGTCCTACCAGCAGGGAGGGTAGTTCATCTAAACACCCCTCCTGGATGTAGCGTAGTGGGTTTAGCCCACTAGTGTAAGCATAACAGATGGAAGAAGTGTTTTATTTACACTTTTTGAAAATGGGTTATTATGTGAATATAATAGGCTTAGCAAATGACATTCAGAATATCTACCCAAGATTTAATATCCCATTCACTTTCACTGTAATCAAAAAGTAAATTACATTAAATCCATAACATACCTGTTATAATATACTATAAAGACATATTTCTATCTGGCATCGTAAACATGAACAACTCAGTCTTTATGTGCCACCCTGCAGTGTCAATGCAAAACCTATATACAAAGGGTATTACAGCATTCTTTGTGCAGCTATCACTTCCTCTCTTTACATCACAATGCCAATGTGCCAGTAGTACAGTTATGCACGTCTGCCAGAACCATAACTGCTGCCTGAGTGCAATTAGCTCCATCCCAGTGGTGTAAAACGTTATGCTCGCCCACCTGCGAAATATTGTGAGAGGCCCCTAAACTTTCACTTATGTTGGCCACCTCATAGATGTACATCGGCTCGTGGCTGAGTGGTGGCTTACTCTCCTCAGCACCACAGGCCCATATCAGGTGCATGGACTTGAAAAAGACACTCTCCCCTATGATCATGACCACTAGGGTTTTGAAGCAAGGGTGCCTCATCACTCCCACCCTTTCACCTCTGTGTAGTGGATCTGTGGCAAAACTTTGACTCTTTCCACAGTCATTGGGCTCTTGACCTGTTTCAATTCCCCAGCATGCAGATGGCACTATTATTCTAGATTCCATCATTTTCGGTCTGCAGCGCTCACTATCAGGACTGGAAGATTGCTGTATGTCGGATTATTTGTAGGTAAATTGTATTAAACAAAAGTTATGATCTTTGGAGAAGGAATTTCAAGAAAGGGATTGTGAGTTTTACATACTCGTAAACATGAGAGGATTACCAATTATAAAAACTTATGAATCTAGCTATAAAAGCTTGTCAGCCACAGTCAGCACTTATCATAGTTAAAAGCCAACTTAATGTTGCCCTGTGTAAACTACTTGGAACAGTGTCATCCTCAATGTTAATGCCAGTTCTGTAAGTAATAAAAGCTACGGTGCAGATTTACAAGAACTGACGCATCTCTGCATATCAGCAGAGATGCGTCAGTTAATTTGCGTCACGCAAAAGAACCCTTGCGCCGCCATAGATGCGTCGCATTTACAATGCGGCGCACCGTAGCGCAAGGATTGACAGATGTGTGACACATCTGTCGGCGTAAAGGTAACGCATTGCTAGAGTCGTGTCGCAAGCGCAACACAACTCCAGCAATGCTCAGGGGCGGCCTATACTTATTGTGCTGGTCACTCCTTACGCCTGCTTCAAGCAGGCAAAAGGTTTTGACGCAGTGGCGTCGTAAAAGTGACTCAGTGAAATCTTGTAGATTTCACTGCATCACTTTTACGAGGCTTTCTTGCGTGGGAACGCCCACCCTGCATACATTATACCTGACGAAGGTATAATGTGACGCAGGGCTTTACAAAGTGACGCATCTCCCTAGATGTGTCACGTTGTAAATGTGTTGCAACTTGGAGCATTGTTTACGACGCTGCTGTGTCACAAAAGTGACGCAACGGCGGCGTAAAACTGTCGCAAGGGGCTTGTAAATCTGCCCCTAAATTTCTTACAGATTTTACATGGAGACAGGAAACCTTCAAAGAAAAGCTTATGACGTGGCTTGACCTGGCCCAATGTAATTTGTTTAGGGGCATGTCTTCATTCTGACATTATCCAGTTAGTCCCAGATAATAATGAAATTTAGCCTAATGGGACAGAAAAGTTTGAGCCAAGTAGCATTGCTTACAATGTGTTATGAAATCAGATGGAAGTGAATGTATTCTGAAATCACTGCTATAGGAAGACATGATCATTTTCATGCCTGGTAACTTGAATACCTGGGCTTTGGCAATAAGTTGCTGGTTACAGTATATTGCTAAAAGTTGTGATTCAAAATACTCTAGCCATGGGCTCTATATAGAGTGTGGTAAATGGGGTACTCTATTACAAAGGTGGCAGATATTCTTCTAGCCATAATACTAGTGCATTATAGCTATGACACTTGTAATAAAGTGGACGGGATATCTGCCATGTTTGTAATCGAGTATCCTGTATGCCAAACTCTAAACAAGGCCCGTGTCTTTTAAGGCGACGCTATAATGCTCTTAGAGTGTAAGCATGTGTTTAATTTATGAACACATATGTGTACAACCTAAAGCAATGTTTTTTATAAAGATTTGTTCCAGCTAAAGTAGAAATTGAGCTAATTAAAATGTGTTTTGGGTTGCTCCTAATTAGAGATGGCACCCCAAGTTCTGAAATAGTGTCAGGGAATAGATACAAATACTGTAACTATACAAAGCATGTTTGAGCCACATCCTCTGTAGATAAAAAGGTTTGGTGGGAGAACAAACAAAATGAAACAACCCTATTTTCTTCCAGTTGGGGATTTGATCTTGTCATGAGACAATACAGGAATGCCTGAGAGGAGAACATTCACAGCTCCGGATTTGAGTTTTCTAAATATATGGGTTATGTATCCTGCACAAACCTTAATTAGGTTTAACACTAATATTATTTTACCTTCCTGTGATAATACTTTGTTTACATTCTGGAATATTCTAAGTAGATTAAAGCAGGTTTCAAATAATTATTTTGTAATTGGTTATTGTTTTAAATTGCTGTTGTTTTAATTGACCAAATGATAAAGTTTTGACCATGCCTAGGACTAGGTAATAATACCTTTACATGGGCTATATGCACCCTTGTAAATCCAGTCAATTCAATTCATTTCAGTACATTATTCAGCAGAAAGTAGCCAAAAAAGATACATACACAATTTAAAACATACAAGAGAAACACAGACTACATCCTGCAGAGCAGCATGATGATCAAAATAATGGAAACAAGATTTGATTAACAGTAAAATGCTTTCAACATGGGAAAATAAAAGTGGGATAATCCAAACAGATCAAACCACCACTCCATTCTCACAGATATCTATTTCATCATGAGCTAGATCACATAAGTCACATACTAAAAACAGCCACAACTCTAAATACACTATTGCTATATATCCTACAGCGGAAACACTATTTTGAAATACAGTTCCTGCTAGGAGCCCAGCAATGATGATGCCTGTGATAGTTGTGATGAGTACAGCTTAATGCACTTTTAGCACCAGAAACCTGACTTCATCTGGACAACTTATCCCTCCTTTGATGCTTTAAGAAAGAAGCAAACACTAAAACAGATATCAGGGCTGCTTAGGAACTGAAGGTGGAATAACTCCTCAATGCACTTCCGATGCCCTAGAAGTTTTAAAATCGGCTTAAGAAATAGCTGAAAAAAGGACTATACATTTGACAAAATAACATAAAGTGCATTAGTGTTTAATCTGATGAACCATCGCATGGGCAGCCCAAAACAAAACTTCTCTTGGGACAACAAGCCTCCGGAAAACCCAAAAAAGCTGCACCACACCAGCCCTAAAACAAATCTAGACCTAGAGTTAGATACAGTACAGGTTCAGTTGATGCTAAAAACAAAAGATAAACTCTTACAGAGATTTTACTGAATTCCTTACACAACTTTTGCAATTGGCAAAACTCTAGAAAACATAGCTTAACGTTCAACTTATCATCCTTTTTTAAAGTAGAGGGACCATTAAACATATCGAGGAAACTCAATGCATTTAAAGTTTTAAAAATATAGCCCAACGAGGGAATTGAAAGACCCTTATCCCGTTTGAGACAATCAATAATAAAGTCCTGTTTAAGCTGGCCTCGGGATTAGCTAAAACACTAACCAAAAGTAAAAATGGGGCCAGTTTAGCTTTATATGATATGTGCTGTTGGCTTGACTCGGAATGAGTTATAAAATGGGAGCTTGAGGGGGGTAGATGGAGAAACCACCTGAAGATGTGATTTTCCTCTGTCTGTTGGGAAGTAACATTGTAATAACTGCAGCACTATACAAAGCTGCAGAAACACACTAGGTATTGTATACGTTCAGGAAGGTAAAAATAGACGCCCTCCCTAAAGTCTGAGGTAAACTAATTAATGCTCTGGCTACCCTGCTAAGTTTCAGGTGTGAGCAACTAATCTGTGGTTGCCAAGAATACACAGTCGAAATCAACCCATAGATAGCTCAATTTGTCCACACTGCCAAGAGATTGACCACTTATCGTTAGTTTACATTTATTTTTCCTTCTTGGCCCAGACTCATTAAATTAAAATGTGACTTCCTGAAATTTGTCACCAGATCTAGACTGCTCATAAAGGACACAAAACACTCCACTAGCGTGCGAAGAACCTTCGGGGTCCGTGCCATAAACACCTCGTCATCTGCTTTTAAAAACACAGGTATGGTGAATGAGGAATCTTCTGTATGTCCCTAGTAGCATTAATCATCAGGGAGGGACTCACTCTGTTGATATAAATAATACAGAGCAGCTGTGCCAGGATACAACCTTGATGCACCCCTTGGGCTAAGGGGAATACTTCAGACATTTCTCCTGCAGGGCCAAAATGAACCTTCACAACTTAATTTTTGTGTAGGACATGCAGAAAGTTCACAAGTGCCACCTCTTTCCCTAAATCCAGTCAAAAGTGAATTACAATAGGAAATCGTTGACAGCACCAGGGAATGAACTAGCATCATTGAGGTTTTGTTCTGGGATCAAATTACGAATCCCCAAAGCATTTTCAAATTAAGGTTACTCTTGGCCATTCCATTGATCTGTGTGAAGAGTGAGCCACTTATCAACATTGAAATCTTGGGATTTATCACTGTCATAGGTTTTCTGCCTAGAACCCCTCAAAGGACAATCCAGGATTGGCCAGGTAGCATTAATTAACAAGCTAGGATGATAAATTCAGTACTTAGAAAGTCATTCAATCTTGATCCGTTTGCAAGGATTGTGCAAGAAGTGAGACATCATTCAGAGAGGAAATCTGTGTATCTTCAGCATTCTAATGACAGAGAATTCCTGAATTCATAAGTAAATCATTAAGAGGTTGATTCAATGTAAAAAATTAAAAGAGTCAGGCGAATATTTAACCTTTTTGGTCCTCCTGCATCAAAGCAACTGAGCTGGAGAAGCAATGGTCAATCTGCTGTGAGCACTAGGAAGCAATCATTTGAGCAATACACTGTCAATGCCCATGCATTCTTGGAGAATCCTAATATGCACACAGCAGTTCATGGATTAAAGTTAGTTAGCAGTCATCAATGCATCTACTCACATGGGAAATTTAATCACTGTGGCAGAATTTTGAAATCAGCAATCATGCTTTCTGGGGTGTCTCAGGGTGATGCCACCTCTAAAGTAGTAAAATATCTACAAATGTTCACATCTAAGGATATTCTCAAACCTTTGACCGACTTATTAGCACTCCAATCAGTGAAGGATATTTTCTGCTGTCGAGTTCAGAAGAATGTCAATTTTCTGGATGGGAATGGGAGAATCTAAATACGTTTCACATTGCAAATGCAGTGCAGAAATGGGGACTTGGTTAATTTTTGTTTGCAGAATTCTTGACGCATTTCAGTATTACAATAGTACTCCTAGAATTCTTTGTGCCTCCCAGAAAAGTCCGAGAATTTCTAAAAATAAAGGTGTTAGTCTAGGTTTTCTAATTCAGGCTTCCTACAGTGTGCACAGTCAGCTTTGAATTACTGACCTGCTCAATGGTTTGAGAAACAATGCCTAAAAACAGCAGAGGGGAAGGTGCACTCCTTGACCTAATCTTAGTAAAATCAGTCTTTTGCGTTCAGTGAAATTTAAATTTGAAGCTTGAACAGTCTTCTTGTCTACAGCAAAATATGCCTTTCTGAAAGAGTGCTGTGTTTTTTCCCTCACAGAATACAATAATGTAACAGATATTGCAAAATGTATTAAATAAAATGTGAAATTTCTGAAATATTTTGCACTTTTGACTCCCTTTTATTTTTCAGAACATTTTTGATGAAGGCACAACATGTCTAGTACTTTCTGTCAGAGTTTGTGGCAGTTATATAGAGTGAAATGCATAGTGAGATGTGGTAGAACATGAGATTTTCAACGTTTTTCTACATAGGGAAGAAAGTGGCAAATTCTAACTTGCTGAACTCAATGGAAATAAAATAATTTGTCTGTAATTACTAATCACCTACCTGCCTTGTTTTAATTCTTACTTTTTATTTATTACTTAAACTACAAAAAATGTTGGGTAGTATTTATGCAATTTAAAATAATCCCTACAGTATATGCACGGATTCGGTATGGTATTATCTCTGCAGTACCTACAAAACATTAAATGTGTCTACAGAACATAATTGATAATATTTTATTGCTACAAAAATATAGTTCTAAATATAAATGCAAACTTCGCAGCTTGAAATGTAATCAGGTACATAAAAATATGCAATAAAAATAAACTATAATGTTTATAATACATAGCATATTGTGCACACATATTAAAAACAACTTTACCAAGCTAAAATGTACATTTGTCCAATAACCTTTTGTTTCAGCCCTGGAAGTATATTTCTAGCTTCTTCAGCTTGAAATGTTCTTTACTTCAATTGATTGGCTCTAATTTTGCAACAACAGAGTGGTTCAAGTGCATGAAGATAAGACCCCACAGTAAATACACAATCAGAATCCATTATCAAGGAAGAAAACATATGTTTGCAATCATTTGTGTGATTTAGCATCCTGTGGCAAGTGTTTTAGCTGATCGCTTAAAAATAACAGCTTTAGTGTATTGGAGACGTCCTCTTGATGCTGATATACCAGATCCAATGTAAGTGCTTTTGAAACTATCCACCAATTCCTTAGTTGATAGATAATTAAGTGCTAAACATTCTTGCTATAATCCATGTACCCTAAGGACATGATTACATTCAGAATTTATTTGCATAAATGTCTTACATACTTATCACCACATACCAGTATATCAGTCTTGTAAATTTAGATAGCAAAGAATCAAAGCAAGTGTGTGTGAGTGCTTCAGAAGATAGAGTTATGTAGAACTGAAGTGCTCTTCAAGATAGCTATCATTTCTCTCACAAAATGACTTCCTGCAAAGAAAATCACTTTAGCATCTCTTAGACTTTGAATGCATTTCAGCCCCAAATGCTTTAACTTATTCATGGTACATTTGTGGTGCATATAAGACTGTAAAGGTACAAATCTGTCCTTACTTTGGTTGTATATCACAAAACCGATGTCAATAATATTGAACTGCGCATATATTAATTCCATAGTATTGACTACAAACATATTGTTAGGGTCAGCATATATAAGGAAGTAGAACACTGGAAAGTAATCTCCATTGACGACAACAGAGTAGCAGAGGTCCAATAATAGCCCTATATTCTTCTGAAATAACATTTCATTGTTTGCCTTTCTATTGCTGTTTGATAAATTTAGAAGTCCTAATAGCAGTACAGCCCTTCACATTTTGGTTAAACTCATCGGTAAAGGCCTTGATCCTTAGTCTATGTTCTCAACTGACTATCAGGCCTATAACTTGGATAGAAGGCTTTTAACAGCTGGAAGAGCCCTTGCCAGCAGACAATAATTCTGTAGTATAGATTTTCTATTCTTAACTCCGAATCTACTTGCCTTTACAATATGTTAATAGTCGATATTGTGAAGTCAATATAAGTGCAATTCAACATAAAATCTTCAGTATTGTGATAGAAAACTCCTACATGGATGACTGTATAATAGTGCAATGATTTACCATAGATTACTTTGATTATTTGAAATTGACAGTCAGAGTAAATTAAAGACTGGACCTCATTATCAATAAGAAGTATGTCATATGTAGAGGGAGAAACATAGTATTTGCATGTGAGTTAAGGTTTGATGAAAGGTAGCAAACATGTCAAAATAATCAAATTAAGCATAACTGTTATGTAAAGATTATGTGAAAAGAAATGTTGCATACAATAAGGAAGTGTTTAAATAAATGTTAATAAATATTTGTGCCATAATGTGGAATTAGAATAGCGTGAATCTTTTTGTGATGAAAATAGGAACTACTTTCCAGGATGAAAGTGAGAAATTGTGTATAATGCCATTTCAACATTGCACAAGTGTAATTATGGATATGAAAGGAACCAGTGGATTGAAATACTATATTTAAACAATGTTCAAAATTGGAGCAAGACTCCTGCAAAATAAATATTTTCACTAACTAACTCTTTCTGGGCTTTACCAATTGCTGATCTGTAGATAGAATCTGATAGTGTTTTTCTTCTGAAGTGGACTGACAGCTAAATTTGCAATCTTATCCAATTCCTCTGACTAGGAGAGCTCAGCAAGAACCTCTGAAGCTAACTGCTTATTGCAGAAACACAAGGTAACCTCCCCAAAGTTGTGGTGATATTAGATCATTTGACGTGGTGATGCAAACATAGTTTCTTGCCAAATACTCTCTTCAATAGCAGCATTAACAGCTGCTTAGTGTATATTCTAGTGCTCTGGGTATCATTTGATAACTTAGAACACATCAGGTTGCTCACCCAATGGCAGAGGACACCACTTTCTAAACAGAGGAACAAATTGATTGAATCCTTCTAGACATACAATCGGCCACAAATAATCCACAACTAGAAATCTACTAATATTCTGATTTCACATCAATTGTGCTACCTCAGTGTACATCCCTCTTCTAATTCTTTTTTACATCATCTATAAAATATCCCCAATATCTACTCTTCCCATTGTATGTTAAATTGCAAAGTTTAGGCTATTACATCTTCCTTTACTGTTAAATTGTGTTAGGAAGCTGGGTGAAAATTATTTTAGCTTTCACGCAGCCAGTAATGAGTTAATGCAATTTGGTTCTGCTTTAGTGTCAAAAGCCAATAACCAAATCTACCATTATCACTCTGACTCTCCAAATAAAACCAAAACTACAATTAAGAAACTTCGTAGCACCTTTGTTTCAAACCAATTCCAATCACTTTTCATATTGCATCGAGCCTTTTTCAAATAAACCTAAGATCAGTTCTTCTTTTAGAGCAAATAAACAATCGAAAAAGATATATTTTAATTATGTACTCTAGTGTCTCCTTCTAAGATCCAACAAATACACACATGCTGCTTTACCATTTATTATTAAAGCAGGAAAACCTACTCTTATTGGCCCAACCTTGGGTAAGACCAACAAGATGATGGGCGGAGTGTTAATGTTAATGTTAAAACAACATGTAAAGCGCACAAATACCAACAGGTGTCTCGGCGCTGACTGCTCCAGGGGGCAGGACAATAGCCTAGGTTTTAAAAGCCTACTTATTAAAGAGCCAAGTTTTTAATTGTTTCCTAAATGCCAATAAGGTAGGCATGGCTCTGATCTGAGGAGGAAGAGAGCTCCATAGCTTAGCAGTGACAACCACAAAGCTTCTGTCACCCCAATTAGTTCTATACGTTCTTGGGACGACAAGCAGGTTAGCACCTGATAGACGCAAGGATCTGCTGGGAGTATATATCTGCAATAAGTTCTTCAGAAATTCTGGCCCTATATTGTGGATCGCCTTATAGGCAATGCACAACGCTTTGAATTTTGTTCTGCTTCTTATAGGCAACCAATGAAGTTGTCTAACAACCTTAGAGACAGACTTGAATTTTGGTGTGCCAGAAAGCATCCTAGCAGCTGCGTTCTGTACCAGCTGTAACTTATTTAAAACCATTTCCTGTGCATTGATCAATAAACTGTACAATAATCCACTTTGGACATAACCAAAGCAGATATTATCTTTCTCCTGGCATCAACCGGGATGAAAGGGAACAGTTTCTTCACCATTCTAAGAGTATAAAAGCATGAGAAGACCACGGCATTAACATGACATTTAAAGGACAGCTTGTCGTCTAAGACGACACCCAGATTCTTGGCTTTAGTAACTGGGATAGGGGGCGTTCCCAGTTTATCTGGCCACCAGCAAGGAGACCAGGCAGGGGATAGATTTCCAAAGACAATTACCTCAGTCTTGGAAGAATTTAATTTGAGCCAATGACTTGACATCCAAGCACTGATGGGCAGCATGCCATCGTGAAAGCTGACCGACACATTGTCCCCGTTCTTGTGAACGAAGAGCACTATTTGGGTGTTGTTTGCATAAGACATAAGCGCTAGGCCAAATGATTTGATCACCCGTGCCAGATCGGTAACATAAATGTTAAACAACATGGGACTAATGGAAGAAACCTGTGGAACTTCACAAGGGAGTGAAAAGACAGGGGAGTCAAAGTCGCCCAAGCTGACTAGTTGAGTGCATTTCGACAAAAAAGATGTCAACAAAGATTTGGCCTTGTTCCTAATGCCTAGCGAGGAGATACAGTTGATCAGGAACTGTATCAAAGGCTGCTGATAAATCTAGTAGCACAAGGACAGCTGCTCCTCCTCTGTCCAAAACAAACCTAATCTCATCGGTGGCTTTGATAAGTGCAGTCTCCGTATTATGGCCTTTTCTGAAACCGAATTGGGTTTTATTAAGCAGCTTGTTATCATAGATGTATTGGGCCAATTGCTCATTCATAACTTTTTCTGCAAGTTTAGCAGGTAGCGGGAGATGCGCAATAGGTCGGTAATTATTAGTATCCGCTGGGTCCAGATTTGGATTTTTTTGTAGCGGAAGAATAGAGGCCTTTTTTCATTGAGCGGGATAGATGCCTGAGATGAACATAGAGTTAAAAATATTGGCCAGATTGATATCTACGAGGTCCGGAATCAGTTTCAGGACAATAGGAGGGCACGGATCAGATGGTGAACCGGATTTGGAAGTACTCACCAAATCATCTATCTGTTCCGAACAAACTGTCGCAAATTCCCTAAAGGAGACACTATCTGATAACTCGATGTTCAAGTCCGACTGACTCATGGCAGCAGCGTGGGCATTAAAATTAGAGTAGATTTGATCAATTTGGCCAGAAAGTGAAGGGCTATAGGGTCGCAGAACGCTTGAGTTGCTACGTTAGCATGGCTACCCGAAGGAGCCGCAAGTTTAGACACAACCTGAAACAATTGTTTAGTAGAGTCTTGGGCGGATTCAGTGCTGAAACTTTTCAACCACTCAACCCCAGTCAAGAGATCTGGGTTTAATCCATCGTTCTTTTGGTCACTATGCCACCCCAGTTTGGACCTAGCCATATGAAAATCAGTCTTGACCCTGCTCCTGAAGGGAACAATCCAACTTGAACTGCCAGGCAAGGTCCTCCTTGGACTGCAAACAAGCAACCTGGCCCAACCTTTAGTCAGCAGGTTTTGCACTCCAGTGATTACTAGAACAGAGTGATACACAAAGTCACCTATGAAATTGTTATTCTTTAACTCCAAAATACCATATTTCTGATCAAATTAAATATAGCTTAAGTTAAGGTGGCACATTCCCTGAAACACTCCATGATTTAATAGTGGCTCAAAGAGTGACACTGAGGGACATGGCTCCCAGCATTTTAAGAACTCTTGTCTGGGGTATTTTTCATAAACATCTCACAGAACATCCCTCCACAAGAGAAGATGATAATTTATATACGTACTTCTGGTTCTGTATAATTGAATGCAGATTTTCCTAAACCACTGGAAAGTTGGGTACTCCCATAATGTGGCAGAGGCGAGTAATGGCTGGTGCTGGACTTCAGCTCCAACATTGTAATGTCTTTACACAGTTTCTTTCCATCTAATTTAACATATTCCTTGCTCAATCACAGACACTCTCAGACACTCTCCAACAGTTATAGAACTCCTCTACTTTGGTTTGTACTGGCTATCGAATGCCTTCTTTCCAATTATTGGCCTGCAACTGCAGCTTGGTCCTATAGCTCAGGGAAAGGGCCTTTAATAACTGATGTAGCCCTTAGCTACATGCCAAAATACTTCCTGGAAATTCTTTGCTGCTTTTTGGAGATGGGGTGGAGATCAAAGACGTTCAGTGGAATGTCATACCTGAAATTTATGTCCACAACCACATGCTGTGACAAGCAGGGGCTCTCTCAAAATATTTGGTCTGTAGAATAATGTAATATTTTGTGAATTAGGTTTGTGACAAGATTTTTTATTCCAAATTGTTTGTATGCTAGACTGCTTACGGCAAATTTACATTCTTGGACTGTATTGCTTCGTGCTCTACCATGTGCAAACAGCGGCCCAATGATTCTTTCAATAATTGTCGCTTCTCTGTGGTATATTTAAATTTTTTCAGCTTAGACATTTATTTTCTGAAGCAACTATTGCAAGCTCAGGGAGAAATTCATGTGTTAGTGGGGGTAAGACATCCAGAATATGTTTAAACCTTAACCTTTCAAAATCTGGCACAATACAGCGCAACAGATGGCAGCTACACAAAATGGCTGTAGGCAAAACCTGCCATTCTATGGAAGACGTGTGCACTGAGGCGGTGAGACAGAGCTCCCCATTTACATAGTTTTTCTAAGCATGCAAAGCAATACAACATATGTGAGATATAATTAGCTCAACTAAAGCAGCAATTGTTTCACAGGGGAAAGAAAAGGTAGCTAGCATTTATCTCCAAACACCGAAAAGCATTGTTTAATTTCACAAACAATTGTCCCATTCTTGGCTGTAATGTGCATCTATCTTACTGTGAGTGGAGGCAAGCGAGTCAGCAAACTCATAGGGAGAGCTGAGCCAGAGCCAAGCCAGAGGTCTGACTTGGGTCTCTAAGAGTCATCAACCTATTCGGAATGTAAATCATTCCACAAATATCATGTAAAAATATGATTAAGACTCTTCAAAAATCAAAACAAGTTTACTTCTTTAATGTGTGGAAATGTATCACTCTAGTACATTAGATTTATCACTGCATTCAGTGGCACATGAATTTAGAAATGCGCATGCGCCCATTCCAGCTCCCTGATGGCAATGCCATTAGGGTACCAAGAGGCAAGACAGTTGTCATGCGCACCCAATATGTGGCCTAGGTTGTTATACAAATAGAGCACCATTATAGTCTTTATTAGAGTGAACGTTTTGAACTGATGTATTCCAAGGTGCTTCCAAATGTATTGATGAAGGAATAGAAGCCACACTGAATACATATTTGCATTGGATCAAATTGTGAGCCTAAAATCACACAATTTGGTCAAGTAAGGAGCTGGGATTGATTCCAGGTTTCCTAATTTCACACTGTGCAATTCAAGTAATGATGGGTATGTCTTAGGGGCTATTCATAAACTGCATTTTGTAGTATGTTTTGTAGCACTGAAGAGAACTACAAATGTACTGCAAAAGGATATTCACAAACTTGTAAGTACCATTGAGTTGGGTAACAATAAACATCTGTTATTCAGTCCCAAGATACCCTTGGGTGAATGTGCGCTTTACAAAGGCTGTTTGAGCCCCGGGGACAACCACCTCCCTGGGGCTTTAGTTAAAATATTAGAGGGGGGGCAAGCGTGTACCCCCTCCATGGGCTCCTCAGACCACCACCTCCCCGGGGCTTCAAACCAATAAATAGCAGGGGCCACGCGGACCCCCGCATCCCAGGGACCATATGCCGGTTAAACCCAGGAGTATGCAAGGGTCATGGTATCCACATTTATACACCGCCATTATCCAACGGTATTTTTTAATCATACCCAGGGTACCACATGAATAAAAAGATACTATTGTGGTATACCCTGAGGTATTTTTAGCTAGCAACTGGACCCATGCTATCAATAAAAAGTTTGTTTTCCTGTTAGTATCTCCTTACCAGGGTGCAACGAGGTGGCCTATGATGAAGCATGTCATATTATGTGATTGAGCCCACCTCGTCCAATTCTTGGAATTGGCATCTTTAGTAGGAGACACAAAAGCATCTTTAAAAAATATTTTTTTAAACAGACTCATCTGAATTGCTTCTGGTATTTCCCCTAGATGCTCCCAGCACGAGGACACCACTCACACACCCACTGACAAACCCACTCAGACACTGAAACACCCACTCACAGACCCACTCAAACACCCACTCACAGTCCTACTCAGACACTCTCACATGCACTCAGAGACCCACTCAGATACTCATGCACCCACTGAGAGATGCACTCAGACACTCTCACACCCACTCACAAACCCAATCAGGAATTTATACACCCACTCACAGAATCCCTAGACACTCTCACAGCCACTCACAGACACATTCAGACACTTATGCACCCACTCACAGACCCACTGAGAGACTCATGCACCCACTCACAGACCCAGTCTGATTCATGCACTCACTCGCAGACTGACTCACACTCTCATGGGGGCACTCGCAAACCCACTCAGACACTCTGACACCCACTCACAGACTCTCACTGACACCCTCAGACACCCACTCAGACACTCACAGACCCACTCACAAATCCTCTCAGACAATAACACACCCAATCACACACCCAGTGTAACACTTATGTAGCCACTACCAGACCTACTCACACACTCACGCACACACTGACAGACCCACTCAGACACTCTCACACCCACTCACTGACCCATTGAGATACTCATGCACTCACTCACACACTCACTCTCAAAGCTTACAAGTTACAGTTAGGAAATAAAGGGCCAGGTACATGAAGAAACCATTTTGCAATTTCCTTTTCGCAATTAGGAAATCGCAAAACGGCATGCATGAAAGTGTGTTGAACACTTTTTGCGATTCCTAGAGGATCGCAAATGACCAACTTCATGAATATTAATGAGGTAGGTCGCAATTTGCGACCCCCTAGTAATCGCAAAAATCACATTGATGGTGGCCTGCTGGGGTCAGCAGACCACCATGTCTGTGATTGCTTTTAAATAAAGCTTTTTTTTTTTTTTATGCAGACCGTTTTCCTCATAGGAAGACAGGATGCGTTCCTAAAACAAAAATGAAAAGTTTTCTTTTCATTTTTTAAGAGTAGGCAGTGATCCGTGGGACCATGGCCTGCTCTTAAAAAACGCTGTAACAACATTCACAAAGGGGAAGGGGCCCCTTGGGGACCCCTTCCCATTCGCGAATGGGTTACCACCTACTTAAAGTAGGTGGTAAAATGCGAATGTTTTGCAACCGCATTTCGGTCACAAAACATTCCTACATACCGATGCTGTTCGGTATTAGGAAGGGACGCCCTAAACAAGCCCCTTCCTAATAGCGAATCGCAAACCCATTTTGCGATTCGGTAACAGGTTACCGAATCACAAAATAGAGTTTGCTGCATCTGTAAAGCATTTTTTGCGTTCGCAAACGGGCCGATTCTGCGAATCGGCCCGTTTGCGAAAATAAAAATGCTTGATGCATGTGCCCCAAAATTTTAAAAACCTTAGATATTCATTTTAAAAACCAAAGGTTGCACAGACATTATAGTTAGGAAATAACATTAAAAAAAGTAGAAATTCACTAAATAAACCAAAAGTTACAGCAACGTTATTTTAAGGAAATAGAATTTAAAAACCTTAGAAATTCACTGAAGAAAACAAAGGTTGTGGGGACATTATAGTTAGGAAAGAGAATTTAAAAATACCTTAGAATTTCACTGAGAAAAACAAAGGTGACAGGGACGTTATAGTTATGCTCAAATTTCACTCTTACAAAACCAGTGAAATTCAGCAGTTATAGTGACCTCTGCTAACTATAACTTACACCCCTGCAATGCACTGCTCATGACCTCACATAATACATCACTCATGACATGGTCAGTGACATCTCAAATGACATCACTGATGACATCACAGATTACATCATCCGCAGAACCACTCGCATACCCACCCACATCCCCATACAGCCACTCAGACACCAACTCACACGAGGGCAGGTACACACAGTCACACAGCCACTCATATAATAACATATGTTAGAAGTAGTATAACTCATTAGTAGTGCACCTATTATACTAATCTAACATTTGTAGTAAGTTAGTATATATCTTTAACATTCATAAACTCTTAGAAAACACACTCACTGGATGATGTTTTTTTTTAGTGAATATACTTATATATATTTTATTTTATAGTTAGCCCCTCATTCAACTATTAATCCTAAGACACTACCCACACCTTAACCCTAGAGCATGTATACTATCCCTCAACACTACCCAGCCCCTGAACCCTAAATACTCCTTACTACCCCTATATTCTACCATTCCCTGACCCTAAAAGTAATTTTCTAACCCTATACACTACGCCATGCACAGTGATGTTATAACTGATATCATTTCAGATGTCATCAATGATGTTATTGATGATATCATAGAATAAGTCATGGGTGATGTAGTATGTAAGGTCATAGGAAGTGCATGGCAAGTGCACAAATTATAGTTACTTCAGTTAACTATAACTACTGAATTTCGATATTTCAGTGTTTTTTAGTTTAAAAGGGTATTTTTAACTGATATTTTCACCAAACTTAACATCACTTTAATCTTTGCTTTTTCAGTAAATTTCTAAGTTTTTTTTTAAATGTAAAGCAAGGTATTACTTATTACTATATTATCACTTTAACTTTTGATTTTTTCTGTGAATTTCTAGTTTTTTTTTTTTTAACATGAATTAAGATTGTAATGCCTTACATTAACTGCAGGGCATGGCCTATCAGAGCTTCATTTGTCATTTTTAGGTCGAGCCTGGGAGGCATGCTGTATTCGAGTATGGACTTGAAGCCCCGCCCACTCTCCGCCCATATTTGTCATTGGCTTGTGTCATTGTCTTTCCTAAATGCTGGCTTATGATTCGTTAATAGGCTTGTTAGTTCCTGCTTAGTACCGCCTTCTCTTCATTTGTAACCTCCCATGAGGACTGGCCCTTTTACTTCGTTTGTTACACGGTAGGTCTTATTTAGTCTGTAAGCGCTATTTTCTTTAATGAGTTTCACCTACTGCAGGCACGACATGCTTTCCTGCAACATTCAGTAGCCATGCGGGCTTTCACTTTCCAAGCAGCCCGGGACAATGGCGGCCGCTTCTTTGAAATGCAATAGGTCTTGCATTTACAAGAGTTTGAGCTATTGGCATTGTAAATGACAATGCCTTTTATTTATGTGTTAATTATCAAAACAGATAAATAAAAGGCATTATCATTTACAATGCCAATAGCTTAAACTCTCGCAAATGCGAGACCTATTGCATTGCAAAGGCTTGTTTCTCTTTGTAGTTGGTACCTCTGTACTCCATCAGTAGTACTTCACCGCTAGATATCTATAAATTATGAAACTTAATTTCAATCTAACGTCTGAATGTATTTTTACCAAAACACTAACAGCACTCTTTCAACATTTCTGCCAAACTTGGTGTATTTTCATTCAGACTTTTTCGCTGTAGCGTTGCCTAAAGTTCTTATGGGAAATTGCATGGGGAAAACACCTTTTGGGATCCCCTTTTTCTCAAGCCCCACTTGAAGGATCATCCTGAAACTTTCCAGGAAGAAGCCGAGGTGAATGAACCTTTTTTCTGGAAGATTTTGTGATGATTCGTCAAATGGCGTAAAAGTTATTAGCAAAACGAAAAACCATTTCCAATGGAAACTTGATCCTAACTATAACTACACAGTGTAGAGGGATAGATTTGCTTTAAACTACATGCTCATAAACTAAATGGATGCTTTAATTGTAAATTCAGTAAACTACAAATGTCAGTATTTGTTTTTCACAAAGAAAACATGCCTAGAGTTTAACTTCTGGAGGGTTCACTTGGAAATGCTGACATTTTTGTCAAACTATCCCTGTTTCTGACAGATGTAAACAGGACGGGCACTGCTGAGGCCTGCTGCGCACTGCTGGAAGAGCGTGCTCTCCTCAGAAAGTTCCAAGTCTCACAGCACTCTCCTAATTTGGTAACAGATGTCTTGCATTACCAGTGAAATATTAGCTGCCAACGTGACTCATCAGGCTTGGGGGTCAATCATTATGTGTGGGAGTTTCTGGTTCCAACAGTTAAACCATCATTCACAGCTGGTGGTGGAAGCAGGTCGAGTGATCTTTAGACAGCTGGCAGGGTGACTCTGATCCCTAGGGTAACCTTACTTCAGACCTAACAGGCGGCTCGGTTTGTGGGCCTTGTCTGTCTCAAGCAAGGAACATTTTCTGCAGACTGTCTCCCTTCAACAGTACTTCTGTTTTTAAGAAGGAAAATCGGCAGTTTGGGGGTGGATTAATATATAACTATAGCATGGATAGTGCCCGGATGTTGGACACTCGAGGGAAAGTTACATTTTGGCTCCGGAGTGCTTCCCGTAGAAGCGCTCACCCTGATTTACATTGCTATGTCCGAATTTCTCCTCGATACCCCGTTAAAGAGGCCATGCATTGGAAATGTTCCCTTTGATTGAGTGGATGCTTACACTAAATACAGATCAGACTAAAAAGGGAAGATGTGAAATAGCAGCTTCAGGGATTTATACCCACATAGCTATATTTGGGGTATAAGTACTGTATCCCCAATTATCCTGCTGGCCTTCACCATGACATTTATTTATGCGTTTTTATATAGCGCATACTTTACCCGAAGGTGTCAGAGCACCTTACAATAGAACAAAGTTACATTACATAAGGACTTCAGAGTGCATAAATTACATATAAGATACGAAACAGATACCTGCATCTAAACACAAAAAGAAAACGTTACAATGCTGTATACGGGAGATGTGCAGTTTAAACTAACAGCGTAGATATAATCTGCCAATATTTTCGGGACGTGAGCACAAAGAATATTGGCAGGAAGTGAGCCCAAAGAATATAGAAATAGCATAATGATATTATATTGCATAGCATAATGAAATACACAGCCACCAGGGATAATGACATGTTATGTTGTTATGTTAGCATCATATATGGCGCACAAATCACCCCTACAGGGGTATCTCGGTACAAAGAACAGAAACTGCAGGGAAACAGCATACTGGCCTCAAAATAAATCTGTCTTTAATAATTTTTTTAATTTAGTATAATCTGTACAAGTGCGGATCTGGAAAGGCAGCTTATGGCAGCCAGATATGAAAAGGATCTGCCTCCACATCTTGATCCTCACCCACAGGATGAAAAAAATAAATCTTAACTCTGCAGCAGTGCCACCCTTCACTGCCTTTGATGTAACTTCAAACAGACCCGTTATAATTCTTTCACAGTGCCACCGTTTCAGAACTGAAGCATTTTCAATATGCTATACTACGAAGCCATGGTTGTTACTTATTTATGTTCATCTACTAACAACCATTGACAAAGCCAATAGTACTGACTTGTAAGTGTAATGTTACTTGCTGTATCATATATCTGGATGTAATGACAGAAGTAGCAAAATACCAGTCTGGCGGCACACTAAATTAAGCATAGATTTTCAGCGTACGTGCTTTTAAGCCACGCCCTTAATTACAGCAGCCACACCCCTTTGAGAGACCCCTCAGTTTGTTTCATCCCACTTAAATTCCTGACTAAGTCCTATTAGGATGATACATTTAAGCTATGACATATTGACATAATGCTTACATTTCAATTTTGTGAATCGAGTACTTTATGCACTTATGCTGGCATTTTGAGCATTTCCAGATGTATGCCTTGAAAAGGCTTTGCGGATTGGCCCTTGACATTTTCACCATTAAATATGAGGTTGCACTTACAGATTGCAGCGCCTGGATGTCCTACAGTGCTTTCAACTCTGTATAAACCTATCTGGATTGGACTTGATTGGAGGCATTTCAATGCCCAGAACTTCAATTACTTTTTGTTGGTAAATTAAGGGACTGCCTCCAGTGCTTCATCATTCGCAAAACCACTCTAGTCCAGTAAAATGAGGTTTTAACACAATTCTTTTTATATAAAGAGTGGGTTGCTACTTAAATCGATTTAAACATAAAAGTATCAGTAAAGCATTTTGAAGCTGCAATGAACCAAGCTAGACCTCAAAATGCAGCTGGTCGGCTTGACCGTGTAAGGCAAGCATAAAAGGAGCTGTAAATACAACACCGGTCGTGGTTTTCATTGTTGGCAGCAAATGCGAGCAACCCTGGTCACCGAAAACACAATTAACACCTGTGGACCGACCTGCGGATCCCTCCGCGGGAAATTAGTTCTCTGGTGAACTCGTTCATCCATTAAAACTGAAAACAAATTAGGGTCAAGCAACGAACATGGGAATTTGGAAAGCACTGAAGCATAACCAGGCAACCCCTGTGGCATGCTGCCTGTCTGTAAATGTTCTCTGTCACACAGACGAACAAAAACAAATGGAGGGGAGCCCAACATCTGATAAAATATGCACTGTGGATAATCAGGACATTTATTCTTAATTTAACCATGCATAGCAGTGGAAATGTGTGTTTCTGGCCTTCAATACCTTTGCTTGGGTATGTTTGTTAAAGGGCAGTTGTGCACAGAAAGGCAAGGTTAGGCAACCTCTATATGGACCCACTAGCAAGTGGGAGCAAAGGGCGCCATTTTGGAGCTAGGAGCTTCACAAAAATACTTCTTGCTGTGAGTGATGGGCACTACCTTAAAAATGTGTTTTTGCCTGGGCCAATGGCAACATTCCTGTGTTTGCTACAGAAAGAGGAGTTATTACTGTCAACATATTTATTATACAGATAATTTAGCTCTTAAACATAGTGTTTAATGTATATTAAATAATTTCCGAGAGAAACGCACTTAAGCTTACATTAAAATAACTGTAAAGTTTACATTAAAAAATATAATCAAGCATAAAACTCACTTAATCTACATTACTTAAACTTTTATAGCACTTCATAAAATCATGAAATCATATCTCCAGTCATGCCAGACAATACAAATCAAATGAAACATGTGCAGTGTCCCTATACCCATTTATCAAGATCACATATTTAGCTACAAAACTTACCCTTAAATAAATAAACATTGGGGGATATTAGCAACAAATGGCGATATTTATCGCTAACCGCGTTTTGCGCGATTTTTTTTATCGCCGCCGAACGCAGGAATCTATTGCCGCATTAGCGGCGTATTAGCAACATGCCACTAAAAGGCGATAGCTATCTTTTCCGGCGGAAATGGACGGCGATACATTTTGCGTGACGCCGATAAAAAACCTCACGCTAACGTAAAAAAGTGGCGATGGGCCAATCAGCGACAGAATCCCATCTCTAATTAGCACCAGGCCTCATTTTAAGCGTTCAGCGCGAACATGCACTATAAAAGGCCCGCCAAACAGAAAAAAAAAAAATGTGTAAAATACCAGAGGAGCAATGGATGAAGCTGGGACCAGTGCAGAGGCCACAAACAACCCCACAAATACCCAGGAGGACCAGCCAGAGACCCATGTGAAGGCCAAGAGGAAGAGGAATCCTAAGTTCAGCAACCAGGAAAACCAGGTCCTGATTGCGGAGGTGACTGAACACCAACAAGAACTGTTTGTCACCTCCACAGTGACATTGGCAAGAAAAAAAGAAATATGGCAGGACATTGTGTCCAAGGTGAATGCCGTCGGAGAGAGGAGGAGGACAGTGAACGACTGCAAGAAACGCTGGCATGATACCAAGCGCAAAACCAAGGAGAAACTAGCAGCCAACCTGAGAGCAGCTAAGCAGACTGGAGGTGGGAGTCCAGCGCCACAGGAGGAGCTGGATGAGTTGGAGGAGCTGGTGTCCCGAGTCATCAGTGAGGAGACGGTGGTTGGAGTTGCGGGCCAGGATACTGCTGAAAGTGACCAGACACAACAACACCAGGGTGAGCATCAACCACAGACGGGGGGACGGGGTGGATGGGCCCAGTGGCACTCATGTACAATCAAATAAATTGGAGTGCATACCCACAATTACTGTGGATCATGTCCCGGATACCCCTGTCCATGGTGGCATAGGGACATATCACCCTTCTCAAACAACACATTGCACGACACACATTGGCGGGCACACAGACTTTTAAATGTGCACAGAAAAGGAAGCCCAACATAGTCCAAGGTCAACGTCAGACCACTCCATAAGTGCTACATCAAATGACAAAGTGGCACAACAACCTGAGATGCGGCAGGGTGGCAAAATGGTTCCTTGCCACATCACCACGCACATATACATTGCCAGCACAAGGACACATCTCACTCTGACGCCAAAATGCGGATGCACTGTGAATGTGACTGGTCATGTGCACGATAAGGCATGCCACCACCAATGTCAGCACACCTGCAGCATTGTGCACATGTGTCTGAGTAGTGTGCAAGGTTGTGTATGCGCAGTAAAGTCCACCTATATGCACATGCACATTCCTGCACACTACTCAAACACATGTGCACAATGCTGCAGGTGTGCTGATATTGGTGGTGGCATGCCTTATCGTGCACATGACCAGTCACATTCACAGTGCATCCGCATTTTTTCATCAGAGAGAGCTGTGTCCTTGTGCAGGCAATTTGTATGTGCGTGGTGATGTGGCAAGGGGGAAAATCTGACATCACCTGCATTCCCAGGCAATGTGCCCCCTTGCCTGTTCATGAGATGCAGTCCGATGTACACCAAGTGGGGAAACATCTAGTGAGTCTGCATACCACACACACATGCAATGTCACAACAAATTGACCATGTAGGCCGCTGTATCAAAGTTGCACCTCCAAAAATGCACACAAACAGCACACTTCACTCAAAGGGTGATGGAATACAATGAGCAGGGGGACATGCCTACAACCCCACAGTACGTGGACAATGCAGATCAGGAATGTGTCACACAAATATGTACTGCATGCCTCGTCTGTGTGACATACGCGCTGAACCACAATGTGCCTGTAAAGCTGTCTCACTGCCAAAGTATGACAACAAGCAAGGATAGCAAATTTGAAAAAAATTATGACAACCGCCCAAATGCCACCCTCAACCCTTATGTTAAATTGCACTCCTACAACCCCAAGTGTACACATCTGCCATACAGAAAACAGCATTACACATCAGTCCTGAGTGAGTTGCCTATCACACCATCATGTGCAATTCAACCTAACTGTTTGGTAAGTCAACTGTGTCAGTGAACAAATATGCAGTCAGGCAGTTATCACCCACATGCTAAGCCAGGCATTGAATACCAGAACCAGGACAGCAGGTATCATCCATGTCAGCAGCTGCGTGGCACATACAGAAACACACATCACCCGCCCATTTGCATCTCTTGTGAGGGTGGCGGTGACCAGGCCTGAGCACCATAAATAGGCCTCATGAAATGCACATACATCAGAAAACTGACCACTCACACACCATATGTGGGGTCAACCTTGAGGGTAATGGGTGTTGACACTATGGGGCATATTATCAAGACCCTATTGCCACCACAACGTCACTCTTTTGTGACGTTGGGGTGGTGATCGGGTCAGCGCACCATTATCAAGGCAGCGTTAAGTCACTTAATGTGGCTTAAAGCCACAGTAAGTGGCTTTACCCTGCCTCGAGAATAGGGCCCCTTTCACACTAAACTTTGTGTGAAAGGGGGCGTGCGGTGGGTGTTGTGGTAGGCGTCCCACCACAACACCCATTGAAGTCGACGCTGCCATCCATTATCAAGTTAGGCGAGAATAGGTGGCAGTGCTGATCTTAACACCAGAAAAATCCTGGGCCTAAGCTTTCCAAACTAGGAGAAATGCATTAAATCTCCTTGTTTTTGCCTGTTTCATGTGTGCTGCCTTGTGCAGCCCACATGGAAAAAGCAAAATACCATGGTAGTAGTTCATGTACAGGAAGGTGTCCCTTCCTGTACATGAACAAACCGTATCTAAAATGCCATTTTGTAATCTTCCATGTGTGCTGCACGAAGCAGCACACATGAAAGTTACAAATGCCTTCTTAGGTTTGTTCATGTGCAACTACTTCCTACACATAAACAAACCTCCCTGCTCGCAGACACCCTTGCACTCTGGTGCAAGGGTGCCTGCGCAGGCGCTAAGCTGTGTAATTTTGTACCATCGCAGGGGGAAACGCCAGGCTGCACCATATCCTTGTTAACATGGTGCAGCCTGGCGTTACCAAAGTGGTGGCGAGAGGCGTGAAGCCAAGATGGCTAACGCCTCTCTCCACCACTTCCTTGGTAACATGCCCCTGTCTGTTCAGACAGCAACAACAATAGAAACTCACGCCGAACCATACTCACAACGGGTAAGCCAAACGGAGGGCACTAAGCACTGCATGCAAGAAAAAACATGAAGGACGACATGCACACAAGACAAATCACAATAGACAAAGCAACATGGATGTCCATGTGTACTACATAGTGCAGCACATGTTGAAACAGCAAGTAAGCTCTCATTGCTAATGTACCTTATGTGTACCCTACTCACACATGACTATACTTGCACAAAACACCTGCACATGTGCAGTACCCTGCAATACTGCGTGTCCGTGAGTCATATTGACAAGGCAAGTGACAGTGCATGATGAATCACATGCCTGCAGGCCCAACATATTAACATGGTGCAGGCCACCTCACTGAGGTGGCTGAGTGTGGACAACATCCTTAAACAAGCAAGGCACACTCTGACACATCCTCGTGTACATACAACCCCTGACGTAAACAAGACCTTTGATGTCAAACAATGCACAAGTCTCCCAACTTTGACCAAGACCCATATTCCACCCAGTTTGGCTCATCCCAGCATTGTAAATGCACAGAACTGAAAGGCTCACTGCCTGAAAGGTATAACGGGCAGCTAAACCAAAGCTGCAGGTGCCACCATCAAACAATGCAGTGCACACACAGACTAATCTGAACTCATCAACATTGACTACTATGTGGTCCAAATTGCATTACTCACACAAATGAACAGAGGACACAACTTGTGACGCTTGTCTGTAGATATTGTACAATCACATTTGTCATAGCTAGAAACTGTGAGATGACAACGTACAACTACAACATCACATCCGCGATGTCCTCAAAATCATCACTATCCTGCAACAAATAGGCATCTCCTCAAAAACAGGATGAATGTACACTGTCCTGCAGTCTGCTTGTAAACTCATCCAATGCATGATCGTACATGACAAACACTGTTAAAGTGTATCTCCCCTATCACATTGCAGAGGGAGAGACATCACCTCCTGGACAGCAGACTGGCCCAACCTTCACTGATGACGAGGAGGATTACCCCACCATCAATCAGGAAGAACTCCAACATCTGCTAGACTCCTTCAGCAACCCACCTCCAGGAGCAGGGCAGCCCAGCAGCATTGCGGCAACCCCACCCCCTGCACAAACCAACCAGCAGCAAGCACCTCCCACCACAACTGGCTCCCAGGACCTCGAGGACCCACACCTGGCCTTCCAACGCCGTGTGCTAGAGGTCCAGCGGGAGATGGCTGAACAGGTGTGGTTGGGGTTCGAGAGCCTGGCGGACAAACTTGAGGCCATACGTGGGTGTTTGAGTACCATTCGGGACCACATGCAGAAGATCATGGACACCCACAGCCCGCTCGATGCTCTCCAACGGTCCATGGCTGACATTGCTGGAGTCATGATTCAGAGACAACAACAACTGTCTGGTCAGAGTGGCTCCAGCAATGTCAGCCAGGATTTGGGCAACATCCGTCGGATAATGGAGAGCACGGAGCGGATGCAGGCACAAGATATGGCTGCCAGGGCCGCACACCAGCGCGATGTAGCTGGGATCTATCATGCTCTGCACCTGCTCATCACTACATTGCTGCCACAAGGTCTTGCGCCGATGAATGCTGCTGCTGCTTCCACATCCTCAGCTCCGCCACCTGATGTGTCAGTGCCTCACAGTGCTGCACCCACTATACCACCACCCACATGTGAGGCACATGACACATCAGAGGATGAAGAGGAGGATGATAGTGCATTTGTGCTCAGGAGAAAGCGGTAGCATCCATCGACGTCAAAAGGCCAGTTTTCTCCTTGGTTCCGGGCTTAGTATCATGCCACGGAAAATCTTCTTGCACTGTCTTCCACTGTCCCCCGACAATCACCTTGGACCTCCACATGGACTGCCATATCACCTTTTTCTTGCCACTGACACTGCTATCAGCCTGCGGACTTAACTATGCCTCTTCCCTTGGACCTGTTACCACCAAATGACTCTGTCTGGCTCCTCTAACGGACATCCATGCAATGTGGGCATGTATGGCCAAGCACTGGTCCAGTCTTCATCCTCTGAATGTAAATAAAATCATTTAACTTACACAGATGTGTGTCGTTCTAGACCAATCAAGTTTAGTAGTATGTAAAAATTGTTAGATCACTGATTCACCCAGAAGGTACACCAAGGGAAATACGAGCAATGTACCTGTTTTACCGGATACAGATAGGCAGTGAGATGGCCGTGTATGTGTGAACTAGCTGTGCCCCCATTGCTCCAAAACAACCATCTAGCAATATACCAACCTAGCCCCACGTACATTAAGGAAAAGGCATGTGTACTAAAATGTCCTAGTCTGTTGCAGGCCACAAGTAGTGTCCTCCTTAACACTTGTAGACAAATGTCTCTTGGCATATCTACTCACACACTACGTGGTGGACCAAGCCTGTTGTGATGGTGCACATTGCATGTCACATCCCAAAATGTTGCACACCATATTCACTTTGATGAAGACACGGAAGGGCACATGTCCACCATACACATACGGAACCACAATGTCTGCCTCAGTGATGTTGATTTGCAAATAGGGGCTCACCCCAAAGTGCAAGGCGTCAGTCAGCCCCTCCCTGTCGACAAACGATGCAACCTAAAATATGACCCCTCTCATGCTGTGACCACTGCGAGCGTATCGGGCAATGTGTGTAGGGATGTGTGGGGCACTGCACTCAGCATATAGTCAGATGCACGACCAACATTTCAAGGGCTGCATCACCATGAGCCAATGGCAGAAGTAACAGCTGGGACAAGTCTCCATGACACTGTCACTACAGGGAGCAATGCAACATTTCCCCCCTTGTGTGCAGCAGCACAGTGTGCCACCACCCAAACGTCAGCTGTGACAAAATCAAAACTTGACAAGTCCAGAGAGTCACAAAAGGCATTTAGGAGATGTGAACTCAGTAAACCAAAATGCACTACTCCTAAATGCCATTTGTGAGTAACGTAAAATGTTAAGTCATCACTTACTCTCAGATTACTTTTGTGAATTAGGAACACTGTTGTTCGATGTGCTGTACACAATGCACACTGAATTTTTAAAAATCATGCATGGTCCGGAGATTGAGCGTACATGCACAGGAACATATCTTGCAAAGGAAGCGGACACACTGGCACTACGCAGCAAGTGTGGCCAGGTCTGTGCAATGTAGATGGACTCTGCGCCAGGAGCATCTGACATGCAGGTGTGTGACGGAATCTGTGGAACCTGGCGCATACATCCATCTCCATGATGGATAACAGTAGCTAACTGTATTCACTCGCCATGCCATCTTACTAGATTGTGTGCAAAATGGGCAACAATGTGCTGTCCAAATCCGTGAGTCACACTGAAGATGTAGAACGTCACAGACGACTGTCCCTAGACTAGGACGTAAATCCAAATTGACACCCTGTCATCCATGCAAGTTCAGTGTGCTCACATCTAAGGTATCCTGACACAATACATCCTGCAAACTAACATGTAATGAGCAGACTTACCGATTCCAATGGATAGTCCAGTGATGGCAAGAGTTGCAAACAATTGAATGAGCCACACTCCACAACATCATCCCTGACATAAGTGCAAGCAGAAATCCAAAGTATCAAACTTTTATTAGAACAGTAAAAATATTGAAGTAACCTAAACTAACACTTATCACTATAACTACTACTAAAATATAAACTAACTATAAAATTCTTACTTACCTAAACTATCTACCCTAACTAATCCTAAACATGCAACAACATATCCTAGATATCAACCCCCTCCCACACTTAGGGCACACCACGAGACAGGACAAAGACATCTAAGCTATACATAAACTAACTACACATGTAACCTACACAAATATATATATTTTTTATTTTTATTTTTTTGAATTTTTTATAAACAAAAAATACATCAACCCCCCACCCAAAGGAAAAGGAAACTTATCCTCAAATACGCATTAATAATTAAAATATGAAATCTACCTAAGAAGCTAACACTGACTATAACCTACACTAAAACTACACTACCTAACAATTAAATTACTAATCTAACACTACCTAATAATAGATATTAAAACATTGGGGGAAGGGAGAAGAGGGGGATGGGGTCCAACAGGTCCAGCCATCATGGCAGTCCAAAGTGTTGCTTAATGTCTGTAACTTGTCTGTTCACATCAGACAATTCACGCCTGATCTCAGCCAGGGACACAACAATGTCCTGAAGGAGCCTCCTGTCCCGCACTGTATATGGGACCACTTGATCACCAGTTGCAGGTGGGACTGGGCTTTGGGGGGGTGTGGCCGTAGGGGGATGTACCACCACTGACGCCTGAGGGGCCTGGGATGGGCTGTGTGACAGTCTGGGCATGCTCGGGCACCGCCTTCCATGTACCCTTCTTTTGTTCCTCCTGGTAATTCTTGGCCATGTTGCGGTACCCCTTTGCAACCTTCTTAACATGTCGGAAACGGTCCTTCCGCACCTGGAAGGCATGTTGTTGGCCTGGCGTCATGTTGTCTGTTAAATATACACAAAGGCAAAATAGAGTCCCTTAGACAATTTCAATGTCCTCCATACACATCTGCAATACAAGATCACTTAAACATGGGAGCCTACACTCCAGCGTAACTATGTGAAGTCAGCAAGTGACCTGGACAACGACATGTTGAAGCATGGATCAGTGACTACATGCAGGGGAGACTGACATGACAGTGCATGGCATAGTACATGTACTGTCACTACCAAATTAGACTGACAGTGCCACACGATTGTGCCATTAAATACCCGGGCTGAGGGTGACATGTACAAGCAATCGGAGGAGGGGAGCATTAGCCCCCCGTGTGTAGCACCACCCTCATCCTCTCCAGTGACACAGTGCTGCATGATAGGTAAAATGCCCATGTGCAGGCATGTGTGTCCCCCAGCACATGTGTGCGGTTCATCAAGTCTGCGCCAACACAGGCAATCTTGCACCAGAGTGCAAGGGTGACTGCGAGCAGGGAGGTCTGTTCATGTGTAGGAAGGAGTTCCTTCCGGCACATTAACAAACCTAAAATACTATTTTGTAACTTTCATGTGTGCTGCTTCGTGCAGCACACATGGAAGTTACAAAATGGCATTTTGAAGAACGGTTTGTTCATGTACAGGAATGGACACCTTCCTGTACATGAACAAACCATGGCATTTTTCTATTCCCATGTGTGCTGCACAAAGCAGCTCACATGTAAAAAGCAAACATGATGAGCAAAAAGCATTCCTGCTCATTTGGCCAGATTACAACCGGGATGTCATTGTTGGTCAATTGTGCGCTGCCAACTATGAATGCCGCACTTGGACATAGGGGGCAGCCTCAATCACAATGGGTGTTGCTGTGGAACGCCAATCACAACACCCAATGCACGCCCTTTCACACTCAACACAGTGTGACAGTGTACCTCATTGATAAGTAAGCGTTAATACATGTGGAATGTATTAACGCTGCTTCAATCATGATGCTAGGCCCCTATTGACAACACAACTTCGATGAAAGTTACGTTGACTTTGCGATATGGGCTTGATGATATGCACCTTACTTTCAATGTGTGTCACTGACTGGGGATGGGCCAAGTCACAACTGTGAGACCAATGCATGTGTCCAAAGTCACTTACCGATTAGTGCACACTGCTGACTTCCACAATACATCATCACACTGTAGGCAAGGTAGATGTGATACACACCCATACTTCATACTACAACGTTGTTCATTTGACCCAGACATCCATGCCACCGCAACATGCCAGTAAATTACGTTCCAACTCACCAGTGGCGTGTGGGTCCTCGAAGCTGTCGATGTCCCCCTGTGTGATTGGTGGCCGTCAATCTGTGAGACAAGTAAAGAAATATGTGTTGGTATTACACTTCAATTCATATGTGTCGTATTCCTCATACCAATCATCACCATGACAGCAAATGCTACGTAACTGTAGTGTGGCGTTTCATGTTGACTACATGATTGGGTCAACTTTGACTGCCATTCACACCATACCTGTGACTGCTGATTTGGGACAAACAAGACTGTAATGCTAGCTAACATGCCCATAATAGTAGTGTGAGTCATCCACAAGGCACCATTACTACATGCATCATGATGTTGTACATGCACTTTGTACGATTGAGTTGCTGCAGATTGCCCAAAGCAGTTACACAGAGGTTGTTGGTGTATGACAATCTTGAGATGTCCACTTTCCTTAGACCATTTGTTCCTATACAATACTTTGTCACACAGCACCTATGTTCACAGGGCAGTGTAGCTAACGTAACACAAATCATGAGGACAACATTTTGACACTACCTTTTGGCCAGTACACAGCTCACATGGACAATTCCATGGATAGTTCATGTACAGTCACCCCTGCCGTACCCAAACAATCTTCTGCCTGCACACACATTTTGCGCAGGTATGCCAGCTATGGCAGTACAGTGCTAAGTGTTGGTCCAGCGCAGTGGGTGACACAGACTTGCAACATATGCTTGTCAATGTGATGCTGCGTTGTGTCTCGGATGTGCCAACATGATGCGCAAACGCATTGCGTCTCCCACCTCAATCAGCAACCATTTCTCACTTTGACACCAGTGTCTCACATGTTGTAATTTTCATTCGTTTCAGTATACACGATTAAATGTGGAGTTTGTACTTACTTACCACCCTGTAGGCCTGTCATGACTCCCACGTAGTCCAGGAGGTCAGCTTCACGTGCAAGCATGTCCTGCCAGCGGTGCTTCCACTGGCGCACGTTACGGTCCACTCCAAAGAACCTGCGCATATGCACCCGCACACGCTCCCACCTCATCTTCCGCACAGTCACATTGCATCCTTGCAGGATACGGCCTCCCTCTCCAACATCAGGGGCAGGTGGAATTTTATCAGCCACAGGAAGCCCCCAATGCCCCCTCAGACATCCTGCCCTCCCTGCCCACACCCGGCATCTCCCTGCACACCTGTGAGCCCACAGCCAGGAAAAAAAATACCCTCTAAAATATCCACAACAACAATGTAAGTGTACTACCCCAAGACAGACACCCGACAAAATTGAGGACAGGAGACAGTAAAACACAATAAATCAGTACACAACACTTCACAGACACTATCAACAGGATACAGGACACAGCAACACTCTCCAAATCTCCAAACTGCAGCACACACCACCAAACAGCTCCAACACTCTCCACAATCACCAGCAACGTGCTCAAAAGAGAAACTGAAAGTGCAGAACACTACTCCAGTAGACAGGAAGCATGCAGACATCTCTTCCTGTCTCTTTGCGGCCCGTTTTTGAGTAAGCGGAGAAAATCTGCACGTAAATAGTCACATGACTAATATTTAGAATTGCACAAAATGTCGCGCAATGTATTTAGACATCGGGCGGATAAAAAAAAAATTTGCTTTTTCGTGTTTGCAGCAAGATCTGCACGCTAAGAGCAAATCAATACACTGAGGTACAGTCTTAGTGCAAAATTCATGTCAGAGCCCTGTAACAACATGATAGGGTTGGTTAGCACTCAAATTACACCATGAATGCAATGTTTCACAACACATGACACCCTACCTTGCAACATTCAACACAGGTTACACCATAATTGCATATCTTACAACAGAACCATCAATCAATCAGGGAAATTTTAAGTGTGCTACTCACCTGTGGGGGTCACAAGGCATAGGGGCATGACTTCGGCACGCTTCCAGTTGTCTGTGACCGTGCATGTGTTGAAGGTGATGTTGATGTTGCGTAGTGGTTTGTGTGCGATGGCAGATGCTGCTCTGTGGTAGATGTGAGGGGGCCAGGGGTCTGTGTGGGCCCCGAGTGGATGCCTTTCTGTGGAAATTAAAAAGTCCATTAGCCGAGTGTATAAAACACGGTACATTTATTAAGGCTTAGTTCCAAGTTAAGTTTCAGGTAATTCAAGTATAATAAAGCAAAGCCCCACCAGGAGCAGCCTCCTGCCGCTCAGCCTGCCTGCCATCAACTGCCACTCCACACACCAGCCAGGCACTCCAACATTCCATGAGGTCATCAGGCATTCTGACACTCACACTAGCTGAGCAGCAGAGAAGTCACGGCCAGGGAAAAGAGAGACACAAGTCAAATATAACATATCCCTCTTCCTTAGGGAAACAAAAAAACTGAAGTGAAGGAAGGAAAACGTTTACATTGCATTATAAAGACATTGAGATTAACCCCAAATAAAGACATAGAGATTAACCCCATCCCCCTCCCTTGAGGAAAATAAAGAAAAACGAGCATTGCGAGGGCAAGGCTCAAAACTAAGAGCATTGGGCACTAACCACCCAACAACATACCGTAATAGGGTACTGACCACCCTAGACAATGGCAAACAATAGAGCTGGGGCACTCACCACCCCACAACCTCAACACAACAGGGTACTCACCACCCTTGAAAACCAGAACTGGGGCATTCACCACCCCACAACCTCACGTAGCAGGGTACACACCACCCTGTGAAACATAACTAGAGCACATACCGCCCCTCAACCTACACATAACAGGGTACACACAACCCTGTGGAACATAACTGGGGTACTCACCACCCCACGACTCTCTCATAACAGGGTACACACCACCCTGTGAAACATAACTAGAGCACATACCGCCCTCAACCTACACATAACAGGGTACACACCACCCTGTGGAACATAACTGGGGTACTCACCACCCCACGACTCTCTCATAACAGGGTACACACCACCCTGTGAAACATAACTAGAGCACATACCGCCCTCAACCTACACATAACAGGGTACACACCACCCTGTGGAACATAACTGGGGTACTCACCACCCCATGACCTCTCATAACAGGGTACACACCATCTTGTGGAACATAACTGGGGTACTCACCACCCCACGACCTCTCATAACAGGGTACACACCACCATGTGAAACATGACTGGGGGGCACTCAACTTCACCACTCTGCAACCACCCCCACCAAACAATAACACAGTGATGAAATGAACAAAAAGTACATTTTAAAGACATTGAGATTAACCCCAAATAAAGACATAGGGGCATATTAGCAAGACCGGCTATAAAATTATCGCCATTTTAGCGGCAGGAAACTGCCGCTAAAATGGCGATAATGGGCTTGCTAATATGCGTTATAGAATTCCAATAGAAGCCCAGGTTAGGTGTCCTGCACATCTAACCTGGGCTTCTATTGAATTCTATAACGCATATTAGCAAGCTCATTATCGCTGCTTTAGCGGCAGTTTCCTGCCGCTAAAACGGCGATAATTTTATCGCCGGTCTTGCTAATATGCCCCATAGAGATTAACCCCATCCCCCTCCCTTGGGGAAAATAAAGAAAAACGAGCATTGCGAGGGCAAGGCTAAAAACTAAGAGCATTGGGCACTAACCACCCAACAACATACCGTAATAGGGTACTGACCACCCTAGACAATGGCAAACAATAGAGCTGGGGCACTCACCACCCCACAACCTCAACACAACAGGGTACTCACCACCCTTGAAATCCAGAACTGGGACACTCACCGCCCCACAACCACAAACCAACAGGGTACTCACCACCCTTGACCATAGAACTGGGGCACTCACCACCCCAAAACCTCAACACAACAGGGTACTCACCACCCTTGAAAACCAGAACTGGGGCACTCACCACCCCACAACCTCACATAGCAGGGTACACACCACCCTGTGAAACATAACTAGAGCACATACCGCCCCTCAACCTACACATAACAGGGTACACACAACCCTGTGGAACATAACTGGGGTACTCACCACCCCACGACCTCTCATAACAGGGTACACACCATCTTGTGGAACATAACTGGGGTACTCACCACCCCACGTATCCTCTCATAACAGGGTACACACCACCCTGTGAAACATAACTAGAGCACATACCGCCCTCAACCTACACATAACAGGGTACACACCACCCTTTGGAACATAACTGGGGTACTCACCACCCCATGACCTCTCATAACAGGGTACACACCATCTTTTGGAACATAACTATGGTACTCACCACCCCACGACCTCTCATAACAGGGTACACACCACCCTGTGAAACATAACTGGGGGGCACTCAACTTCACCACTCTGCAACCACCCCCACCAAACAATAACACAGTGATGAAATGAACAAAAAGTACATTTTAAACATTAAGGGCCCTGACCGCATAGCAGAGTAAAGATCACACTTTAAAGGAGTTAAGGAACAACAGGAACTAAAGACTATACTTAAGAGATTGCATAAAGGAAAAGGAAATGTAACGAAAGCGCCCTCAGCCCCACCAGTGTCCTTCATCAACAGGACAGCCTGCATCCTGGGCGTTTGACCTTCTACTGCTGGTTTTAGTGCAGCTATTGTGGAGTCTGATACCATCGTGCTGTTCTGGAAAACGTGTACCTTTGAACAGTCTTTGAAGAGTTTCTCCAGCAACGGACTTCAGCAACAGATTTGGGGCACCCTGCTGAGTTTTGTGCGTGTTCTGGTCCAACAGAGCCTCCTATCTGCATTTGAAGTGCTTTCTACCGTGTGGGCACCTTGGCGTGTTAAGACAGCCTAGTCGATCGTATACTGAGGAGATTGAACTTTCACTACCTACACGAGTGAAGGAGTGACTGGCTTTGTGTGGAGCGGCGCCGTTCGTCACCAGAGGAACCGGCAGAGCAACTTGTTATGTGAAGAGCAGCATTTTGAGCTAGCATATACGCATGTTTGGACAGATAGAGGCAGTGGCCGTGTGTTGTCCGGTGAGTCGGGGCATTTTATTTTGTGGATTTTCATACTAAACTTTGTGCTTAGCTGCCACATGACATTTGAACACACACGTTCAAAATGTGCCACGAGCACACATAGAGACCGCGCGCTCTTACCGTTTTCAGCTGTTGCGCGAGGCTTCCTTACTGTCCTCTTTGACGTCCATGAAGGTACTTGCAAGTGGCACGTTTGAAGCACGGTGATGCCCGGAGCCATCCGGCGCGGTGTCACCGGTGCGTGCCGCCATTGTGAGATTGGCGTTTCAGACCTACGTGGTTTCCTGTTTCGCCAACCACGCATCTTTGCATGAGCGACGTGCAGGGAAAGGTCGAAACGCTGTGTCTTGACTGAAAGAGGAGACACACGGAACACCCTGTAGGCTGTGGGAGGTAGAGAAAAGCTGCCGGAGGAGTCGTGCAGTGAGGCAACGCATGACCGACATGGAGCCGGTGTCGGAGCTGAAGGGAAAATGAGACGTGCTTTCAACACAGAGGGAAGCCGTAGTGGTAAGGAGAGTACTGCGGGGAGCAAGCGGTGGAAAGTGGAGGTGTTAAGGACGGCGCAGCGGGCAGTGAGCTGCTGTTGAAAGTAGCGCTGTGAGGAGAGCGCTGCGGGGTAAGAGATGCCGTGGGGAACTGGGAGCTCTTAACTTAAGCCAAGTGTCGAGAGCTGTAAGAGGATCAAACAGGCAAGGCATGCGCTGTTAAAGGCAGAATAGTCAAGTACTTTACCGTGTGAGGAGCGCAGCAACATCTCCGATCTTCGTGTGGGAGAGCAGTCTTGTAGTTCACAGTGGATGTGTGGGAGGGCTCTAAAAACGAAGATCATTCGTAGCTGTGTGTTGCCCTGTCATTGGTTGAAATATGTTTTTAGAAAAGACATTCAAGGTGACAGAACATGTTGCATGTTTCATTTGAGAAAATGGTATGGCAAACATTTTGAACTGAATTGCAGGACACACTACATCGTCGTTTACTATTCACACTCCATGGGGACGATAACCAAGAGGATGTCACTGCGTCACCGTGGATCGGGTGGCAACATCAACATGGAGCTCTCCAATAAGAGAACACTCTTGATGCGGCCTTCGGGTGGAAGATCGTCCACCGGAGTATAAGTCTTTCCTTGTGTTTGTTTCCATTGCTATTTATTGTAATGCTTGACTTCTTGTGTATTGGTGTGTGGGTTTGTTGCTAAATGGTTGTAGAGTCTATTACAATGAGGTTGGGTGATCTGTGCCCCAGTTCAGTCTTCTAGTATGGCTAGTACTCTTTTATGGTGTTGTAGGTGGTTGGTGCCACTGTGCTTCATAGGGATGTGTGTTCCCTGTTGCATGGAGGTTGTGGGGTGGTGAAGTTGATGCCCCAGTATGTTTTTGGGGTGGTGTGTGAAGTTGTGGGCGTTAAGTGCCCCAGTCCAGTTTCTTGGGGCGGATGGTGCCCCAGTTATGTTCTACAGGGTGGTGTGTGTGCCCTGTTACGTGTAGGTTGTGGGGTGGGTGGTTAGTACCCTATTACGTTGAGGTTGTGTGGTGATGAGTGCCCCAGTTCTGGTTTTCAAGGGTGGTGAGTACCCTGTTGTGTTGAGGTTGTGGGGTGGTTAGTGCCCCAGTTCTATTGTTTGCCATTGTCTAGGATGGTCAGTACCCTATTACGGAATTTTGTTGGGTGGTTAGTGCCCAATACTCTAAATGTTTTTCCTTCCTTCACTTCAGAGTGGAGCAGAGTCGACAGCGTTTCTGAGAGCTGTCCCTGGTGTATGTGTGGAGACTACGAGAAATTTGGGAGCACTGAAGGTCTGAGAGAGAGGATTTTATGAGCACAATCCGAAGGAGCCCACAAGAACATGGGAGGAGTTGCTTTTGCCCAGCTGTCCCTGCCACAGGCCCTGCTGGTTTGGTTTGGCGGTGCTGAGTGGTGCGCGAGAGTTGCTAGCAGCTAGCTGTTCTGGGAGAGCTGATGGACACCCCCGGTGAGATGTTTTGGCAGTGTGAGGAAAGCCTACACATCGCGCTGATTTATAGAGTAGAGGCTGGGGATGACTCTAAAGCCGCGGCCTGTGTGAGGCTGGAGATGTCCCACGATTGAGGTGTTGGGTGACTTGGGGCATATTTTCTCCGTCTACTGAGGTACTGTGTGGAAAATTTAATGTTAAATTAATTTTTTTAATTTTTTTTATTTACCACTTTATTTTTTTCGCAGTGCTGCAGTGGGCAGTTTAACTGTCAAGTTTTTTTTTTTTTTTTTTTAAAACAGTGCGCGAGCCGGGTAATGCGTGTATTGCTTACCTGCTTCGTTGTCGCGAGGAGCACCTCAGTGGCCTGTGAATACGTTTTTTCAAGTAAGCGCAATGGAATGTGGCATTCTTCTGGTTGAGAGGAAGGAGGACATGGAACTTTGCCTGCAGTTGGAGGGTCTGCTTAACAACATAGCACATTTTTTTTTTACCTGCGCCACAGCGATAGCTACATGGAGCTTATGGACAAGTGCTTCACTTTGCGTGAGGATCTCGGGTGAGAGACCGCTCACCGGAGCTCAAGACTTTCTTTTAATTATATTGCTGGACATCATAATGCATGTCTCTGGTAGTGTGTGTGTGCTTTAGGGCCAGTTCGTGCATAGGATTTTTTTTATCAGTTGTAGGGCAGCCACTGTGTACCCATTTTTGGGAGGTCATGGGGGTGGTGTACTGTGTGTGTGGGTGGTTGCTATCTCCCAGTCAGTCTATGGTGTTCTTTCTACCGATTTTACACATGTTATGGGTGTGGCGCACCTTGTCATGGTGAGGTTGTGGGGGCAGTCAGTAACTTAATTCAAATTTTTAGTGTGATCTTTACTCTGCTATGCGGTCAGGGCCCTTAATGTTTAAAATGTACTTTTTGTTCATTTCATCACTGTGTTATTGTTTGGTGGGGGTGGTTGCAGAGTGGTGAAGTTGAGTGCCCCCCAGTTATGTTTCACAGGGTGGTGTGTACCCTGTTATGAGAGGTCGTGGGGTGGTGAGTACCCCAGTTATGTTCCACAAGATGGTGTGTACCCTGTTATGAGAGGTCATGGGGTGGTGAGTACCCCAGTTATGTTCCACAGGGTGGTGTGTACCCTGTTATGTAGCGGAGGCGGTGTCTTCATCCGTGCCTGGTGTCCATTTGGAGATGGCGGTCTGGTTGGTGTCTCAGGGGTGCTGGTGGTCCGGCTGCTGCGTCCAGTTTGTGGTCCACATACTTGTCGTAGAGGTTGTTGATCTGGAGGTGGAAGTGGCTTCCAAGCTAATTGCTTCTGACACACAAAAAATGCATCTTTTACCCCATTGCACGCCCTATTTTCATATTTTACCCCATTGCACGCCCTATTTTCATATTTTACCCCATTGCACGCCCTATTTACATATTTTACCCCATTGCACACCCTAGTTTCATATTTTACCCCATTGCACGCCCTATTTTCATATTTTACCCCATTGCACGCCCTAGTTTCATATTTTACCCCATTGCACTCCCTAAGTTTCATTATTTTACACAACGTGCACACTCCAATAAATTCTTGACCACTGACAACACACTACATTTGTGCATTTATTCACAGATGACAACCTAGATTTAATGAATTACACAAAAGGACACGCAACAATGTTGACTTGGGTAGCACAATTTGCACCATGAAGACTCTAGTCTTACACATTTGACACACTGAGAAGCATCTCTGTACTGAGGAGACATTCCCAGCATGATTATGGTTTTGTGATTTTCTTTGCACTGATTGTGCAACGTACACTTTTCAGAGTGATGTACTCATGCAGGAGAGTAACATGCAGACAGGGTATGTGTGTATTGTTTTTTATTGGCACAAACCATGATTGGGGTCATTTTGCACTGACATACGTTGGATGGGGACTGTCACAATGTGACGTGCTCAGTTGAAGAAATTGTTTATTATTCAGTTCCTTCGGGCAGTTCCTGCTGCATTTACTGTGGGGTGTGCTCCACCTGCCTCATCTTCATCATCATCCTGGTCATCGTCCGGTGCAGCAGGCACTTGGATCCATGGAGCATTGGTGCGCACACATATATTGTGCAATACACAACATGCAAGGATGATTTTGTAGACCATTTCAGGGCTGTACAGCAGTCTGCCACCTGTGATGTCCAGGCAACGGAAACTTGACTTTAGCACGCCAAATGTGCTCTCCACAATGGACCGGGTGCGTCTGTGGGCCGCATTATACTGCCTCTGGGCCTGGGTGGTGGGGTTTCGGAAGGGTGTCATCATCCACGGGCATAGTGCATATCCTTGGTCACCTGTAACATGTGATGGCGAGATGTGTACATTATTGGTTGTGCCAGCTGTGCTGTTGGTGTTGATGGTTTAGTGGTGTGTCATTTGTGCTATGTTGGATTTCATGTTGGCCATGTGTTGCTTCTGACTGATTACCAGCATCAGTGCAAATTACGTTGCCTCACTGTTGATACTCCCTCCCCCAAGCCAATTAGATTGTGTGCGCTGCGCGGTTGCATAACTGGCTCTTATACCGTCTATCGATGGCACTCATCCACCCTCCTCACAGTCAATGCCATGTGAACGTTTAACTGTCAATAGGCCACACCACACACGTTTCACGTTCAGTTCTGCTGCTGCTACCAGACCTGCCCCACCACACAACACATGCTGTTTCATGTCCCGAGCTGCCACAAATCAACAGTCAGCAGCCCCCTCGCATGCATGGCCCATTGAGGACAGGAACGCTTCACCCACACCATCAGCATCATCAGATGCAACATCGTCCACTCCCTGGACTACGTACTCATTCGTGAGCGTAGACTCCAACTCACATCCCAGGACTAATCAAAATCAATTTTACTCTGGGAAATGTTTACTGGCATCAGACTGTCCCAGATCTTCACCACACTGAGCCACAAGGCAGGGCACACCTTTGACAGCTTCTTTGCATATGTAGACTTCGTCCAGTTCATCAACCGCACTAAACACACATGTATTGACCACTTACACATGCACTTCCTTGTTGATGTACCCCAAGCCACTGTTGACCACATGCAGACCCCCACAAAGTTGGTGTAGCTCATTCACCGAGGAGATGCTACACACCACCATCAACAGCAACACCCACAACGCTGCAGTCGTCACCAATGGCGCTAATCCGCATTTTACAGACATGTATCTCCAACTGCGCATACACCCTTGTCCCACTATGCAACTGCAACATACGGCAGGCAATGAATGCCACCTCGGTCACCACCAACCTCAAAGTTGGCAGATGCATCTGCTGACACATGGAGTGGAGCTGGTGCAAGCTTGGAAATACCAGTAAACAGCACCACCGACACGGACACAATGCTCATCATATTCACCATCAACAATACGCCCACACACCAAACTGGGCTTCCAGGAAGGATTGCTGTGAGTTGCAACATGGATGATCAACAGCTGGGGCGTGCTATACGCAGAGTAAACATGAGTCCTCATCCTCGTAACAAAACAATAAGCATGTGGCATCACCTGGTGGGCCAACGCCTTCGGATGCCCCCACCCCAACTCTAGGTACCTAGGCCCCGTATTTTAATCCTCCCTCTCCATGTACCTACAGGTGTACGCAGTGGCCTGCAGCTGCTTCGCCTGCCTCTGCATCCTCCATGCAACCTTCCAATGGATCCCCCCATTGTCCGATAAGACAGTGACCCACACAGTCATTGCCATCAGGCTGTGCTACGGAAACACACTATATGCCCACATGGGCACGTCTGCGGTCAGCTTAGTCCCGACTGTCCAGCACAACACCTTCACACTGGGCCTTGTGTTCATACTTTCATTATGTATCGGGTCCCTCCATCGCACATACATAGTTCACACCTCTCCCCACATTTGCTAATGAGTGGCAGAGGGGCTAAGCATTTGAGGATGGTTTGTCTACATAGCTAGCCACAGTTCCCGCAGTTCCTGGTGTTGTTGTGTCTGGTATGTGGGCATGTTGATTGCCATGTTGTATGTGTGATTGTGACATGTGCATTCTCACAATTGTGATTTGCATGTCTGTGGAGTTGAGGCGTGTGTTGCGTTAAGTTAGTACTTACCAACTAGGACTGCATTTCTGTATGTGCCATCCTGGAAGTGCTGGTTTATGATGGACTGTCGGAAGATGTAGGAATCATGCACACTCCCTGGGAACTTGGCTATGACATTGGTAAACAGTCCCCGGTGGTCCACTATTGCCTGCACATTCATGGAATGGGTGTGCTTTCTGTTGCGGTATATGTATGCACTGTCCGCAGGGGGCACAAATAGGACATGTGTGCAGTCAATTGCCCCCAACACCTGCAGGAATCTGACTATGGCATAAAATCCTTGCTTGGTCTCAATCTGTTCCTGCACAGTGTTGGGGAAGTGAAGGTGCTGGGGTATCAGGCTGAGTATGCCATCCAAGACAGTCGGGAGGAAGATTGAAAAGGCTGCCTGTGAGACTCCTCCGACTCTGGCCGTTGTTGGTTGAAAGGTCCCAGAGGCCAACATGTGCAGCACGGCCAGCAGCTTTGTCTGCAGAGGGATGTTGGTTCTCCGCTGTGTTTGTGGCGTCAACCTGTGGGCTATCAGGTTCAGGATGTGTTGGATGGATGTCCTTTTGAGCCTGTAGTGGGCAATGACATCCTCTGCCGTTAGGTCTGCGAGGCTGAGACGTCTGCGCAGGGCCCACTGTCTTCTTTGGCGCTGCCTTGGTGGTGGTCCTGGGGGAGGTGGCGGTGGTGGTTGTTGCCTTCGTGGGACTCCAAGCTGAATGATTAGTACCTCCATGGAGTCAGTAGGTCTTCAGATGTGGGTCTGGGCTAGTCTTCCTTATATGCCTCCCTTTATCACCATTTTTACCATTTTTAGACCAGCTTTTTTCAGGTCTTATTTTCTAGCAGCTAAGGGGCCTTAGCGAGACTTTTTATATCGCTTCGCGGGTCCGGGACATCATTGCTAATAGTGCGATGGTGTGTTAGGGACATTTTTCATGAAATTTTGAGTGGGAACGCCTACTTTGCATGTCATTAGCGATAACTATCGCTGGCATGCAAGGCGATAGAAAAACCAGCAGCTATCGCCGGAACGCTGTCGCTAACGCTTGTTAACGACAGCTTGGTAATAGGGCGATAAAAAAAAAACGCGTTAGCGGCACGAAAGTGCCGCTAACGCGGCGTTAACTGGCTTGATAATATGCCCCATTGTATTTAAAGCATAACATGATTCACTGTACCCACAACACTGCTTCTGCAGGGATAGTTCTGCATAAACGCCTTTCTGGCAGAGCATAGAGAAAACAGACAATCTTTATTGCAAGTAAAGTTGTTTCCCAGAGTCCGTGTCTGAGAGGTTCAATACATATGGCCATGTCCCTTTCTGCTAATCAAGTAAAAGCAGTAGAGGCATCAATTTTAGACATGAGTACTGTAAAGGTCTTAGCATCAACTCTCAATTCCACTAATACATCCTTCTATAGGCAGGTAAATCTGAGATTAAATATTTGATTCTGTCAGCACATTTATCAGATTTTTACTTATAAGGAACATTATTCCATTCTCCTGTGCATAATGTTGTTCCAAATCACAAACCCTCCCAACCTGCATTATTGTTTTTACACAAAGATCGTGCAAGTGAACTAAAATATTTTAATAAATGTCAAGAAATGAACAAAGTACCCAGATCTCTTTTGATGGCGTTCATACATGTAGCTGGTGAAAGACGCAACACAGATGACCACAATTTACCACTCTGCAAAGTCAGTGTTCAGAATAGTCTTCCAATCCCATACTTTCACACCAAAGAGGATCCGAGGGATTACCATCCTATGTCCCCTTTTAAAATTGAAGCCAATGAGTTTCTAGCATGCAGTCTGTCAAATATATTAAAAACCTTCACTTTGTTGGACCCTGAGCAAGCCACCATCTTAAAAAGGTTATCCAATCTACCAGACTTGGATATATGGTATCCCAAGTATTTAAAACTGTTGCAGTTTCTAGTGGCAAAATGTTAAAGAACCATTTCAAACTATTCCATCCTCACCCCTTAACAAACATCATAGCATTGGTTTTGTTTATATTTATTATAAGCTGAATGCATTATGAGTGTAACAACCTTAGTTTCTTTTGGAGATGCTTTGGTGTCAAATCTACTGGGGCAGCATTGGCATATACTCTTAAGGGTTAAGAGCCTACTCATACATGATACAAACAGTCATCCCGTTGCAATTGAAACTTGTGGGGAAATCATTCATATAAATATCAAATACTGGGAGTAGGAAAGTAGGATCTGCTTCTTATGGTTACCCCCGTTTTTTGCTTGATGTTACACTGTTTTCGACTAGTCTGACTGGGATCCTGCTAATCAGGACCCCAGTCTATCTGCTTTCTCCTTAAAATGTTATGCATGCACTTAGGTACACTCCAGATTGGATACTGGGGTACCCTTATAAGTCCCTAGTATATGGTACACATGTACCCAGGGCATAGGTACCCCAGAGACCTCCCATGGGCTGAAGCATGTATTATGCCACCCATGAGAGGCCATGCAAAATGGAACTACAGGTCTGCCATCGCAGCCTGTGTAAAGTGGTGCATGCACCACTTACAATAGATATAGTTTTACTATATCTATAGGTCACTACACTTAAAACCTACAAGTCACCCCTATAGCCTGCCTTAACAATCCTGAAGGCAGGTTGCTGGGTTTTACGTGAGAGGGTGCCCCTGCATGAGTAGAGCCCCTCTGCAGCCTTCGGAGACCATTCTCCCGGGTTGTCTGTGACACAGCCAGACATATAAGTAGAGGTGCATTATAACCTCGCGGTAAATGCTATCTCGAAAACGGCTGAAACAAAACATGTCGTGTTTGGTATCAAACACCTTGGAATAATACCTCCACACCCGTAACCGGTGTGGAAGGTAAGATTCCACCCTCCAGAAGCAAGCTTCGGGAGTCCCTGGTCTTCCCGGTACCAGCCTTCTCGACCCGGACAGCACAAAATGGATGCTGCCGACCAGAGACACATTTCTGCCCTCCTGCTGCTGAGCCAAGCTCGAGCAGAAGAAGGCAGCACAATAGGCATCCTGTCACAGGGAGGTGTGACCACCTTCCAGACAGGATTTAGTGTATTGGAGCTGGGTGGGTGCACTGCCAAAGTGCCTGAAAGTCTGCACGAGAGGCACATTTGGTGTCCCTGTGCATAGTCCAGCTCAAACCAGTTCTGGGAGCCATTGGCTCCTGCTCTGGCGTGAAACTGGACAAAGGACATGGGTGTAACCACCCCCCTGTCCTGACCCTCCCCTGGGAGGGTCCCCTGAATCTGTCCAACCCTCTCCTGTGGGTACAAAAGGGCTTACCTGGCTGTAGGACCCTAGATTCGACGTGGACAAGATTCTGTAACAAGAAACCACTGACCTTCGACTGTCTGGACACTCTGGACTTCGCTGGACTTCTACTGGGCCCGACTTCGTCTCCCTCTCCGTCCAAAGCATCGTCTGTGCCCGTGCACCATACAGGCTCCGTGCAGGACCTGTGGAGCATCAAGGACAACTGAAGTATCTCCCTTGGGGTGAAGGAGTCACTCCCCTGCATTCGCAGGCACCGTAACGCAACTGACCAGTCTGCTAATCCTGAGCTCCTGCAGACTCCGAAGGCTCCAGCAACACAAGAGGTGGGTTTCTATGTTTCTTGAGGTTGAGCTGCCCTCTCACCAAGTTTGAGGCCAGTATCCCTCGTGGGGACCGCATAACCCAAACTCCTGTGCACCGCATACTTTTGCAATTGCATATGCTTGTTGGCATTCCCCAAGTTTGTGCATTGGGTTGTTGATAGCCCCAACTTTTGCGCACATCTTGTACCAAGGACTTTGGCCTTCTCGCACTCTGTGCCCTGCAAGCTGTTATTTGGTGAAACTGCTAGAGGTCCCCTCGCGACTCCTGTGCCTTCGGCCTGTGGGTCCATTAGAGGGACAATCCTGATTTTCTTGGGCTCCCCTGGTTGCTCCAGGCCTGCCCTGACTCTCCTTGCTGTGGTGAGTCTTCTGGTTCTTGCTGGGCCAGACCGTAACTTTTCTTGACCTTCTTCTGGGTTGCCGTTGCCAAGGATTGTTGGTGATCCCGCCGGACACCGACCCCTCAACACTCGACATCCTTCGTGGGACAGCTGGTATCCGGCTCCTGGTTGTCCTGGACGTCTCCTGGTCCCTGCAGCTGTAGAGTCATGGTCTCCATCTTCACACCTGAAGCACCCAACATCGGTGGGCATTCGTCTACCGAGCCCCTGGTCACTCCTGAGTGACTCAGACTCTGTCCCCTCTGCTTTCAGGGTCCTTCCAACAAGAATCCACCTGCGGATTCCACCCTGACACTTTTCTTCTTTCCAGCAGTGGCATTTCCTTGAAGACTCCCATTGAGAACGACAGCGGTTTCCGACGCCACTTCAGACCTATGCACCCGGCTTCCCTGGGATAGGTAACTCTGGTACTTTGGTATCCACGGGTGGGGTGGTTCTCCAACCTTCTATGTTCCAAAGGGTTTCCTCGTAATCCACTGGGAAGGGTCCTTTAACTTTAAAATTGCAACAGTGACTCTCCCATTGAATTGTACGCAGTACGCGGTTGTGTTCTCACACTGCACCTGTCCTCCGTGGGGTCCCTACTTACTCACCTGGGCTGGTTCCTTGGGGTCCCAGCGATTCTACACATTCTAGACATTGTCTTGACTCGAGTCGTGGTTCTTATACCACTATTTTAGTATATGGTTTGGTCTCCCCCAGGAGCCCACTGTGTATTAGTGCTACTTACGATTGTTTCTGTGCTACAGTATTGTGTGCTTTGTGTTTATCTGCGTGTAGCAGATACTGTAAGGTATTTAAGGTGTTATAATAATAAATATATATTCTTATAACTACTGTGTGGTTCACCTTTCATTTAACCAATACAATAAGGTTGCATTCTGGTAAAACAAGCTGCTCAACATTCCTTCAAGACTAAGCCTGAAGGCTGCTCTCCACAGCTACCACTTGGGTAGCTTTCTAAGGTTATCTCTGACCTCTTAAATCCCCATAAGGGTTGTTTGGACTGGTGCAAGGTGCCCACTTTAATTAGTGGACATCATATACCAGGCCAACTTCTCACACTGGGGAAACGACCATACCCATACATACTCCATTATCTGTAGTCGGGTTGTAAGTTCGGGTACTTGTGCAGTCTTACAGACTCTCAAATCTCCAAGGCATGTGTAACTAATGGAAAAGTTGATGTTATGTTTTATCTAGGAATTTCCCATATCTCTGTTGAAATTCCAATTTTTCAATTGCAATCTGCGTGACATTCAAAGTCAGACCAGCCATCAACAGTGTGATGAGCAGAGATAGAAGAATTACTACTTCAACTGATTTATTCAGAATATCTTGTATGTAACAAGCAATTTGCCATCATAGGATTTAATGATAGGTAATACTTTGCAGAATTAATCTGATCTAAACTTTTCCCAAACATAGATATGGGGAAGGTATTGGTATAAGTACCTGAGCTCAAGCATACATCTAGGGGCCGATTACAATGCGGCCCGTTACCGCTCAGGGCCGCATTGTAATCGCCCCGTAGCTTACTTTCCGACCGCCTAATTATGACCTAGGAGGTCAGAAAGTAAACAGGCCAGTCATTCCGGTTGGCTTCTGACGGGCTCTAGGAGGCCGTCGGCCAGTCAGAAGCCATCCAGTAATCTCAAGGGCAGGCCTTTCCGCCCCTGAGATTATGATGCATGGTTTCCGGCATGATTTCCTTGATGGCCTGTCTGACATGGAAACCATGTCGGAAAGGGTGCTTGGGGGCCCCCAGCAGGGTCCCCTTGTGCTTGTGGCCTCCAGTTGGGGGCCGATAGGTGCCCCCCCTGTTGCACCCTGTGGCAGGCACCTTGAGGTGCCTGCCACTGGGTGCAGGGATGAATTGCACCTCCCTTTTCTCAATAGGAGCTTGTGTTATGCCCGGTTTACGGCCATACTAAGAGCTGCCATTGACAAAAGGGAGCATGCAACCGAACAGTGTTCGGTCGCATTGTAATGGGCTGGTCGGGACTGCCTACCGGAGGTCGGTCGGTCCCAGGACCGAGATGGTGTCGGGCGGACTGAAGTCTGCCCGACATCGTAATCAGGCCCCTAGTGTTATAATGGCGCTGTTAATCCACTGCTTCAGTAGCTTAAGTGGGGCTAGCCTCTGCACATGATGGTCTTGAAATCTGGGTCACACAAAAAATTAGCAATATGTATATTGGCCTTTTCCATTAGCGCATATGCTGACAAAAGAGAACAGCAAAAACAGTGTATGTGGAAAAGAAGTAAAAAATTAATGTGAGAAAAGAAAGAATGATGGTAGACAAACACTGGTAGGGAAGAATGGAGAGAGGGGTGAAAGTAAGGAAAGATGAAAAAAGAAAATATAGAAGGAAGGAAAGGTCAAAGTAAGGGTGCAAGGCTGTGTGTTAGGAAGGATGAAAGGAAGGATTTGGAAAAATCAGTTGGTGAAAAAATGTAAGAAGGAGTGAAGAGTGGGTAGAAGAATCAACAGAAGGAAGAAAATGTTGAACGGATGGATGAGTGAAAGGAAGAATGATTGGTGGGTGAATGGAATGGTCAACGGATAGAAAGATGGAAAAGTTTAAAGATGGATGGGTGAGAGGATAGAGGAACGGGAAGGTAGAAAATGAATGGAAGAGTGGGAGGATACAGTGATAGATTGGTGTATGTAAGGGGGAAAGGAACTATTCCAGGAAGATTCAGAGTTACGTGCTTTGTGCGTTAGGTGTCATTAGAAGTTTGGTTCAAAGTGTGAGGCATTTTAATTTTCTGGCTCCTCTCTTGCAGCATAGCTTTTCAAATAGCACTTTGTTTTTGTAATTTGAGAAATAATTCAGATTTTTTCCTACACAGTCTGAGAACAACAGAATTTGTAAGCACCTTAAGGCATAGGCTATTGTAAACTAATTATGATATAGAATACATCTTTACTATAGAACAAGTTTAGGATTGACGAAATGTTATTGCAACACTGTTGTCAAGAACCCATAAGTAAAAACAGTGTTTATGAGACTCAGTATACAATCATGTATACTTTGCTTTTCTAGAGCTACAGAGCTTTCCTCAGGAAATAGGGTGGAGATATCCAGTCGTTTCAGGGCTGGTGTCAGTGGTTCGCCCAATCCTCTTTTTTATTTTCGCACTGATATTGGAAAGAATAGAAAGAAAAAGGATTACCCAAGCTACTCACATCTAGATGGGATTAATTGAGCTCAAAGATAAGACATGGCTCTTATTGTATGCCCAGATAGCAAAGACCATTGTTTCCAGACGTATATAACTCTTTTCTTCACATGTCTAGCAAAGCATTCCTAACTGAACCTGCAACTGTCATCCCAAAAATAGATATGTCATTATTTTCATTAGCCTCCTCTTCCTGTCTCCTTATCAACACTAGATTTTAGTTTTTCACTTTCTCTTGCCTTCTATTTCCATTAAAACACACATGATCTTCTATTTCACCCTCCTGTCCACAGACTGACTGACCTACTATAGGGACATGACCTAATGCAGGCAGTCGCGGCTTGTGCAGGTAAGCGCGGGGGGGGGAGTAGAAGTGACAAACGACGGAATACTGAAAAATAAATAAATAAAACCACTTACCTTGCGCTCGCCGCATCGCCGACTTGGCGATGCAGCGAGCACAAGGAAAGTTGGTTTATTTATTTGTTTAATTAATTTTCACGATTCCGTCCCCCCGCCACACCCCACCGCCCCACTGTGCTTACCTACATGAGCCACAACTGTATGCAGGCATCTTTAAGCACTGACGAAGGCTGCTGATCCAGGTTGGGCACTAGTGATTGGCCAAATATGCTGGGCAAGATATATTCGAAGGTGGTGGGTCAGTGCAAACCATTACCATCCTTTAATATTTATTGCTTTAATCCTGTCAGGATAGCTAACAATAAATGTATTGTGTTGGACCATGCCGTCTGCAGTTTTAAATTACATGTTCCTGAAAAAAATCTGATCCCTTATTATAATAATATAATAACCTGAGCTCCTACAACATAGTTGAGCCCATTCCGACACAATAATGTGTCTAGCATGAGGGCAAAGCCTGATTATGAAGCATGCCACAAGATGTGGGCGAGGGATTCTTTTTCAAAAAGAGGGATTTTCTTCACGCAATCATAGTAGTATAAAACTACTTGTGCTCCCTATACCATTTGGTGTGATGACTTTCATTCATGGGAGAAAAGAGTAGCAAGTTTTAGCATCGCTCTTTCAGTTTTTGTTTATATGATGCCTGCACAAGGGTGTTTGGACATAATATTGAGTTGAAAATCTCGGGAAACAGAAATATCGGAAATAAAATATTGTGATGCATAAATATCATGATGCAAGAATATTGTTGACAAGAATATAATTTTTTGAGGTAAGTAATAGCGATTTACATAATATATATGTTTTAATATCGTTTTTAATTGTATAGTGGTTAAAATATCATTTTTTCATTATTTTAATGTTTTTTAGTTGATATATAAATACATTTTGATTGTATTTGTTACTACTGTTTACAATGATTTAGAATGTTTTATTTAAATTTTAGAAGTAATTTATAGTGTTGTAGAGGGTTGTTAGGTTTGTAGGGGAATAGGGTGGAAAGTTAATTAGGTAATTATTAATTATTTAATGCATTTTATTTAATTATATGATTGAAAATTATGTTAATTACGTAATGCGTTTTATTTTTGTTAGGTTATTTGCGGGCTATTAGGTTTGCAGGGGTATAGGGTGGGAAGTTAATCAAGTAATAATTAATTGAGAATTATTTTTTAATTGTTGATTAATTATTTAATTGAATTGTAATTCTGTAATTTATGGGACACTTATTTACTTAACTTTTATTTTAGTTGTGGATTGATAGGTTTGTAGGGGTCTAGGTTGGGAAGTCAATTAAGTATTATTTAACTAACAAATTATTAATAATTGTGGATTAGTTATTTAGTTGACTTTTAACTGTGCAAAATATGGAATACTGATTTATTGTATTTGTAATTTAGTTGCAGGATGCCTAGCTTGTAGGGGTATAGGGTGGGAAGTTAATTAAGTAATAATTAATTACCTATTAATTATTAATTGTAAATTATTTATTTAAATTATTTTTAAATATGTATATTATGGAATACTTATTTATTTTAATAATATTTTAGGTCCATGCTGCAAGGTTTGTAGGGGTATAGTGTGGGAAGCTAATTAAGTAAAAATAAACAACAATTATATATTGATAATTATTGAATAGTAATTATGTAAAATGATTAATTGTTTTCAGTTTTTTAATACAAACATATATATATAAATATTCATGTTAACTAATAATGTTTATATTAAGAGTTCATATATTTAATGTGTTGAAGTGAAATACTTCTCTGCTTAGACTACAGTAGGAATAGTAAATTTAACCCCTCTGAAGTGCAACACTTTCCATACTGTTGCGCTGTTTGGAATAGGAATAGTAAATTCTACCCCTCCGAAATCCAGCGCTTTCCCCACTGTTGCACAGACTGTATTTGCAATAGTAACTTTTAGTCCACCGGAGTCCAACATTTTCCCTACTGTTGCGCTATTTGGAGTGGAAATAATAAATTTAACCCATCCGAATTCCAATGCTTTCCATACTGCTGCACGGACTGGAGAGGGAATAGTAAATTTTACCCTTTCTAAGCCCAAGACTTTCCCTACTGTTGCACTGTTTGTAGTGTGAATAGTAAATTTAACACACTTGAAGTCTAATGCTTTCCCTACTATCGCACAGACTGGAGTGGGAAATGAAAATATTACCCCTCCAAAGTCCAACGCTTTCCCTCTTGTTGCACAGACTGGAGGGGGAACAGTACATTTTACCCCTCCTAAGTCTAACACTTTCCCCTCTATTGTGGTGAATGCAGTAGGAATAATGTTAATTTAATTGCTTACTTATAACAGCTGCTAACAAGCACAGTTTTAGAACAGCTGAAAAGTGCCTCTCACTGTTTTCAGTCAACCCCCTATAAAAACCGGGACATGAGCCAAATTTGCCAAAATCTGCCAGGACAGCTGGTGAAAAATTGGGACTGTCCTGGCAAATCCGGGATGTCTGTTCAACTAATGCATAAGGTGAGAGTGCCAGACCAGGTGCTCAGTTAGAGTTATGCCGAAAGAGTCGATGGTACACACATGCTCAAGGAAAGATCCTGATAGCCCAGGATTAGCCCTATTTAGGTGCCTTGAGTTCAAGGCCATAAATTTCGTCTTGTTCATGTTGATCTCTAAACCCCTCTCTCTACAGAAAATGTCAAATCGATCCAACAACCTCTGGAAACCCATTAGGGATTTAGAGTGTGACAGGGTGTCGTCCGCGATCATAAGTGCAGGGAACTTCTGGTTAGGCAGCTTTGGTGCGTCATTGTCACATAACTCAAGATTGTCAATGATGCTGTTAATGTACAACTAAAAAAATGTAGGGGCAATGAAGCGCCCTTGCCGTACCCCTCAATTCACTGTGAAGGGGCTCATCAATTCTCCTGCGCTGCCGCATCTCACTTGCGCAAAGTTGTCAAAGTGTAGCCCCTCTATGATATTTAACAGGTAGACTGGAATCCCCATCTCAGCAAGGACCTTCCACAAGATTTTCCTAGGGACAATGTCAAATATATATATATATATATATATATATATATATATATATATATATATATATATATATATATATTTATAGTGGTACATTTAAAATATTAAAAAAATTATTCAGATGTAAAATAAATATTTTTATTAATTATGATGCACTGTATATATTTATAGAAACACAAACATATATATTATATATGTGTGTTTGTGTGTTTAAATTAGTATATATATCTAGCTTCCCTCAGGGTGTTGGAATTGGGTGACAGGGACTGGTCCACTGAGAGGGAACTCCTAAGTCTCTTAGATCTGGAGACGGGCAAGAGGTGTCGCAGTGGTTTTAAACCTAAATCAAGATTGAACCCCAATACTCCACATGATAACATTGACTCTTTTCATGAAGCTGTGGTGCGTGACATTTGCAAATTGGGTATGAGGAAACCTAACCGAGCAGCAACGAACTTAACTAAGGGCCAACAAGCAGCACTTATCTCTTTGAAGCAAGCAACCTCCTTTGTTATCAAGCCCTCCGATAAAGGGGGTAATGTTGTTCAGTGGGACGCTAAAAAGTATATGGCCGAGGCAAAGAGACAGCTTGATTTTTCTGGCAGTTATGTTAAATCTAATGTTGGTCAATATTTTGCTACTATTGATTGTTCCCATGATTTGTTTTCTAAATGGCACACTTCAGGGCTTCTAAATCAAGAAGAGCTTTCGTTTTTAACTGTCAAAAAACCAGTCAGCCCCTGTTTTTATATGCTACCCAAGGTCCACAAACACAGCACTAATCCACCGGGCAGGCCTATAATCTCAGCTAATGATAGTTTATTGGAGAACGCCTCGATATACTTGGATCATTTCCTATTTCCCTATGTCTGCAGCCTACCCTCCTACTGTCGGCATAGTATGGATTTTATATCCAAGATCGCTGATATACCATGGCACACGAATTACATTCTTTGTACTGTAGGTGTGGTTTCACTCTTCACATGCATCCAACACGAACTGGGGATCCAGGCTTACAAACATTTCTTTATGGACAGACCCATTGCCACTTTTGACCATTCCAGTCTACTCCTTGAGATTCTCCAGTTTTGCTTGGAAAATAATTTCTTCCTAATTGGCAAACAGTGGTACAGGCAAATGACAGGGACTGCAATGGGAAACTGCTTCGCACCAAGCTACGCCTGTATGTTTATGGGGTGGTGGGAGTCGGAGTATGTGTGGTCAGAGACCTTTGACAAATACACGAAGTATCTGGTCCATTGGACCAGGTACATAGATGACATCTTCCTCATCTGGGACGGCCCCCAAGCCACCCTGGATGAGTTCCTTGAAACCATCTCCATGAATGACCTTAACCTAAAATTTACCAGCAAAACCAGTGTAGAGAGGATTGATTTCTTTGATGTGGAGGTCATAGCTCAGGATGGAACTTTTCAGACAAATTTGCACAGGAAGGAAACTGCTGGAAACAGCATCTTGCATGCTAGGAGTCACCACCCGCCCAAACTCAAATGTAGCATCCCCTACGGGGAACTCCTCAGAGCTAGGAGAAACTGCAGCACCCTGGAAGCCTATGATTTAGAGGAAGGGGAGATGATTAAGAGATTCCTTCAAAGGGGGTATACACGCAAAGTCCTAGATGATGCCAGACACAAGGTCAGGGATCAGGACAGAATGGCTTTACTTAAACCTAAGCCACGCACATCCGCTAAACCCGAGATCAGACTCATAACGACCTACAACTCAAGCTGCAAGGAGGTCCAGGCCATAGTGAGAAAACATTGGCATCTGGTCAAGCTGGACCAGATCATAGGCAAACTGATCAGTCCCAATCCACAAATCACATACCGCAGAAGTCAGTCTTTGAAGGACATGTTGGTACATACAGTGATGGAACCAGGTAAACCACAAAGCAGCACTTGGTTAAAGGAACTACCGGGCAGCGTCGGATTGGTAATGTGGGCACTCGGGCAATGCCCGAGGGGCCGGTATCCAAATTCCAGCAGTGGGCTGCTTTTTTTAACAGCCTGGGGGGGGCGATTTGGGCAGTTTCTGCGATGTTCGATGCCGCCAGCGGCCCAGTGGGTGCCTGAGTGGCCTTTCTGGAGGTAGATGGGCGTCCATTGCCTTCCTTTTATCAACAGGCAGAGGTGTCACTCCCTTTCTGTCTCTGGGCTGGCCCATTAATATATGCATATTGAGCGGGGGCAGGGGGCCTGAGCAAAAGTGGCCTCACTTGTTTTCAGGTGTGTTTCACCAGTGTAAAGTAATCCGTGCATTTTTTTTGACCCACTTTTTTTAATAAAATTTCACCGAAGCAGTGTTTTGCGGAAAGGCAATATGCAAATGTGGGCCACTTTTTTTTAGCGTGCCCGGGCCGATTTTTAATCCCAATCCAACCCTGCTACTGGGGTTCTACAAATACGGCAAGGGCAAGGCTTGCGCACATAGTACCAATATGAAGTCTGTTACTTTGTCCAATGGCAAAGAACACAAGATTAAGCCTTTCATTAATTGTAACAGCGACTAGGTTGTTTATGTGCTTGTGTGTGCGGTATGAGGTACGTAGGGAGCACTATTTTTCCCGTTAAGAAACGCATCCTAGAATACCTTAGGGCAATTCGAAATAATGATAGAGCATACCCCATGGCCAGACACTGTAACATCTCACATAGCTCCACTGAAGCTGAGAATCTGAAAATCTCATTTTTTGGAATTGACAGGGTTCTTACCAACATCATAGGTGGAGACAGGGAACGGGCCCTGAGAAGGATGGAATCCTGGTACATAATCTATCTATGCAGCAAAACCCCGAGTGGCCTCAACCAGGATGAGGAGCTTCATGTACATTTGGGATAGCTTACTGTGAACGTGAATACTATGGACTTTTGACAACCCTACGCCATCCGACTGCCCCTTTCTCCCCCACCCTTCTCTCCCCTCCACCCTTCTCCCCACCTAATCTGGGCCTCCCTCCTCTCTTATGGCCCTCTATCAAATACTTCCTCACATTTTCTGTGGATACCCCTTAATGTTCCCCGGGTCACTGGGTACTCCGCTATGACATACTCCAAATTTGGGGCACATTATTACTGTTGCACCATGGTATACATGCACTTGCATGAATAAAGTTTCACTAGATTAACTAATTCATCTTTGTGTTTTCTTCTTTGTGGCTAAATTTGGTCATTATTATTTGTTTTAAGCATTTACATTTTTATGTCACATGAAATATAATGTTTTCTTTTAATTTTAGGGAAGACACATTTATTTATTTTATGTTATGTTTGTTTGACATTTGGAGTCTTTCTTCTTAAACTGAATGGCACTGGTGATGTAACAGTGCCTTAAGTCTTTTACCTATGTTTATCAATTATGCAACAGTGTCTCTCTGACTATATAGGGAACACTGCTACAATGTTTCCCCAGCTTTGATAAAGACCGCAAGGTCGAAACGCGTCAGCGATAAATAAACTACTTTGGACTATACCTGGTGTGCGGGCTTCCTTGCTGCCGCGGCGGCGCTTCCAATGGATTGTGAGAATATATATATATATATACAGTATTAAATAGTGGAATTTATTACATTTACATTACATTAAATTTCTTTATTAAAATATTTAAAATTTACTACTTTAAACTCTATCGATATTGTTGTATATTTTTCGATGATGTGAACAATATTTTATTCCGATATATCGGTACTTACTATTATAACTATAGGAGCCTGATATTTTGCTATTTTATATTTTTGCCACAATATTATTGACAACAATATGGTTTTACCACAATATTGTGTCAGGGATCCCTTCACGAGCACACAGCACTCTCTTTAATCTCTGTACGAGCTTACAGCCCAGATATACTAAAAGTGGAAAAGGTAAAAACAGCAACTACCTCCTTTAGTGAACTGATCCTAGTATTCATTAGTTAAATGCAGTAAAATGCTGCTAGCTCTTATTACCCTGTAATTAAGAGACATAAATCTTATATATCAAGCTCTCAGCGAAGACAAAGGATTTCCCTAGGAAAAGAGATTTAAATAAGTTGTAAATATTAGAAAATCACATTACAGTGCTTTGTTTTTGAGTGTGTAAATCCACTGTTGGCTCGTGGTGCTATGAAAAAAACGAAATTAAATTAGAATTTGGGAATTCTGCTTAGGAAATGAGAGAGTAAATTGGTAGGAGCCAAGGTTGAAAAACATGGAAACCCTATATTAAACATATAAGTGCACTGCACATGGTTCACAAAATTACGATTGGCAACAGCCTATAAGAATGACTGTTATCTCTTGTAAGAATATTATGAGCATTAAGGGGCCGATTCCGATTCGGGCCGGAAATCTCTCCGACCGAGCCGGACCCGGAGAGATATCCGACCGAATCGGACCCGTGCAGCTCGACCGAACGAGTACGATGCGCACGTATGCCATCGGACTCGAAGTCGCTCGGACTCCCATTGAAGTCAATGGGAGCCTGTCGCATAACGCGTACGCGGGCTCCCATTGACTCAATGGGTGCGATGCGGACAAGGGCGCCTCCTACAGCGTGTACGCTGGCGAGGCGATTCGCGCCGTACACGCACAGGTAGGGGGACCCAAGGGTCCCCCTGTGTGCGACTCGCGCGGCTACGCGTACAGGGGGGTCCGACACGGACCCCCAAAGTACGGCTCCGACAGCTATTTCGAGCCGGGCGGCGCGTGTCGGTCGGACTTCTCGCGGCGCGCATCGTACTTACCCGGCCGGGGAACGTCTCCATTGCACGGTGCGAGTCGTGTCCGTGCGAGTCGGTCGGTGCGGTTAGACCCGGGATCGAGTCGGTCGGAGCGGTCGGGACACCCGGACGAGTCGGTCGGCGATTTCGCATCGTACTCGCTCGTCCGGACGTGCGTACGGATCGGTCGGGAAATAGGGCTCAGAATCGGATCCGGTTAAGCCGAATCCGATTCGGAGCCCTACCGGCCGAGATCGGAATCGGCCCCTAAATCTGCAAATGGTTGTTCAAAAAGGGATCTACCTAGGCAGTATTAGAGGGGTGACCAGCTAAATGCAAAGCGAGTATTTTTAACACCCAAAGTATCAGCTTTGCGGTATTGATAAACGTTTGGAATTGACTTCCTACACACTTATCTAAGCGCCTAATGTGCTTCGAAGCATACCTGACAGAAGCTGTGCAAAAAGCAAACGTTTCAAAATGGAGTCTACAAAGAGGTGTCATTCAAAGGAACACATTAATAATAAGGAAATATATGCGTTGGGGAAAAACATCAGAAACTGGCATCTTTTCCTACCCCTATGTTTGCATGTATTGTGTACATTCGACGAATGCAGGTTTAGGAAAACTAGTGTCATATTTGACTGTATGTATTCGCACATTCTCCGCAAAATGCTTATGTGACCTACCAACCCATTATACATCTCACACTGCACCCATAATTTTCCCATCTAGGTCAAATTACAACCAACACCCTTTCAACCACATACTCAAAGAGAACCCCGCAACCTGAGGAAAATCAGAGCGCTCCCCGACCCTGCCATTTATCAGCAGACAAATGGCATGTTTTCACTGTCCATCACCGCCAGGTAAAACCTGGCAGTTTGGGGCAGTGAAAGCTGCAAAATTACCCCCACACCATGGGAGAAAAGTCCCATAGCTAGGGGAATCATTGTTTTTTTTAATTTCCTCAAAAAAATCCTGCTTTGGGATTTTGTTTTTTTAACAAAATAAACAGTTGAACGTTTAAATGTATGGCTCTGTTATGTTGACCGAGCCATCTGTCAAACGTTTGATGATTTACAGGCACAGCCATGATGCTGGTTCCAGAAAATGCAAGAGATGTCTGCTGGGCAAGCAGACATCTGTAATTTTGGCAAGTGGAATACCCTTGCCTTGGCGGAAGTGAAGTACTCCGCCATAGCGACAGTATATAATCCTTCTGCCAAACTCTAAATCAGGCCCTATGTAAATAATACATAAGTTGTAGTTACTTACATTCCAGGGAGTGATTTGGGCCGCCCATGGGGTAAGAATACTCTAAATAGCAAGGCAATACAAAAGCATAACATAATTATGCACATGTGTACATTATGGAATAGAGGCACAGATAAGTACACAGCAACAACAGCACCACAGCAAACAGCAACACATCAAAATGTACCGGTGCGCTAATTCTAAAATCTTTGGTAACATTGTACCACTGGAAACGCTGCTACGCGTTTCCAGTGAATCAATCAGCGTGTGAGAACCAGCTTTTTCTAGATTTGTCTTGTGGTATTTGAAGTTGAAATGAGATGTTTTGGTAGGCTACTATACCAGTCCTTATATAATATGGGCCTGATTTACAAGGAGCCTTGTGATTGAATCTCTACAATGAGAATTATCATTGCGGAGATTCCGCCACGAGTGTGGCGACTCCGCCACGATTGCTGAACCTCTGCCACGACCGCGGCAGCTCTTTGTGAATCGGGCCCTATGTCTGCAACATTCTTCCTTTTCCTTAAGCTTAATGTATCCATATATGGAATGCAACAACTGAGAAAGATTCTTAAAAGCTTTGGACTGGAGAATCGCCTTTGACAGTATTGTTCATGTTATGTCACAGCACTTCCGTGTACGACTGAACATGTTTCCCGCCTTCCCTAAGCACCACTCTGTTATGCACATTGATGCCAGTTAACATCATAGTGTGCTTGAAATGTCCCTGGGCAGCATCCTGTGGGATGCCATTTCAGGATGCACTTCCACTTATAGACAGCACTTGGGAATGCTGATGTCATTCTTTGAACATGTGACCTTCTCACAAGGGCTTTGCTTAATATAGCTTGTCCTCTACGTGTGTGATGCTCCATGTTTCAGCATTGTGATGCTGGTTGTCTGTCCAAAAGAGCTGCAATATTCTACATAGAAGAGTTATGGCTGTTCAACTCGATTCAGAACCCTGCACAGAAGTTTGAGTCTTGTATAGTGGGCCATATGATTCCAGACTTGGCAAGGAACTACTCAATAGACATAGAAATGTTAGGTGAGAAAGTGAGTCCTTTATCTCTCTTAACACAGTTAATACCAGGTATTCATTTTTAATCATTTAATAGGCAGCTCATTCCTGTGAGAGCTGCCAGGACAAATCAAGGGTATTGTGACATGTGTCACAATACAGAGAAGCAGTGACATCCCTAAGGCATTATTGTGATAAGGTTCGGGATTGCACAGCAGGGATAAGAGGATATCACTTCCATCAAAGTGAGATCACAGCTGTCCTTTTATGTCTGTGGCTGGAGTATGGATAATTATTTTAATGAATAGGTATTGTGTATGAAGGTGAGTGATCTTTTGAAGGACCAATTGAGCACCCTACAAAACGTATAACAAGCCGGAGGGGTTTTGTGAATCCCCATGGGAGTTTATTATGATGTGGTGAGAGTAGAAGAGGCATTTCCTTTCTATTCTTCACTAGCTTGGTAAGTTTGGTTCTAGAATAAATAGATGTCACTTGGATGTTATTATACAAAAGGGTTCTTGGGATGGGGTGGTTTCTGTGTGATGCTTCTCAATAAAGTCCTGTTGATGGTGCACAAGAAGATCTTCATTTCTACACAACAGTATTGAAGATGTTTCTTAACACAGTTGTACACTAAGATAGATCTGCTCAGGCACACAGTCATAACTAGTCAGATCACCTCCTACACACACTTTCAAGGGCTGAGGTAACCTCTTTTCTTTGGAGGGGGGAATTCACGTCAAAACACAGAAACTGCCATATCTCTTTAGAGAGGTCCACTTGAAAAATACAGAGTCACTGGGCTACAGAATCATATAACCCTAATTCACATATGGACCTTTACTGCAAGTGGCATGTAATTCCGATGGGGCCGGTAACACTTGTTACCGGCCCCATCAGAAGGATGAGATTTGTGAAAACATCAAGTATCGATTTATTTTCAGCTGGAGATTTTGGCAACACAAACTAACTTAATCCTCTGTGTGGCAAAAGTAGGCATTATTGAGGTAATCGAACCTGGAATTACTGATTACTCGTAAAGAGAGTAACCCCGGGCGGAGACCTCCGCTCCGCCCGCGGAGTGTGCAGAGATTTGCCTCCTCAGCGTTCCACGGAGAACGCAAATCTCCGCACACTCAGCAGCGGAGCGGAGTTGGCCAGCCCCCGCCTCCACCCCCCTATATTAACAATTAGTTCTACATTAAATTATAACCACTTCCCTGGCATACGGCGCATGCCAGGTAAGCGGTTTTAGTTTAATTTTAAGTCATGTAGAATTAATTGTTAATATAGGGGGGTGGAGGCGGGTGGCGTAGCGTAGCGGAGTTCCACTGAGTTTGTTCGCAACTCCGTGGACCTCCGCGTAGCCCCGCTACGCCCACTACGCCCGGGGCTAAAAGAGAGCATACATGTTTATAGTAAGTTGGTTGACTGTGCAGCATTGCCATGATTTGCTATTTGCATATGCATTCTAATATCCCAGATCCCGAATGATCAGTAATAAATGCAATGACTATGATGTTGAATGTACGAACACCAATAAAATCTGTTTAAATAAAATGTTTATAGTAAGTTGAAAGCATTATGTTAAACAAGGATTTATATCTCACCCAGGAATGAGATATTTGCTTATTTGTATTTTGAAACCTAAACCTAGTGATGATACAAGCGTACTGGATTATATAATGATTAACTTCCAAATATTATGAATGCCACCGTAGATGGTTTCAGCTATAGATGAATGTGTTTGTCGCTTTATGCTTTGCTGAACACATTAGAAACAAACTAAATCTGTGCACCTCTGGCTCTCACAACATTTGTCTTACTTTTACGAACTGCCCTTGCTTCTTTCTTGAACTGCAAGCTTCTAAATAGCATTATAATCTACTGCCAAAATAAAATGGAAATCTGAGCGGAAGCCAGAGAGTGCTAAATTGGTAATCTACTTCAGATCAAGGTTTCTTGTGCAAGAAAGAACTGACTGCTGCAATCTGCCACGACTTACATTCAACGCAGGCTTTGATGTCAGATAAGGACCATCATGCCATGTGGGGAATTTATTTCCTGCTCAAACTTTGCTTACAGATCCCCTTGTCTCTAGATTTACCAGTGCTCACTCAGATAAAATGTTATACCTGTTCAGCACTTCGCACTTTTAAATTCATTTAATATTTGTTCTCAATATTTATAGGTTTCCACAGGCAAATTTGGGCAATACATTACATTTGATATAGATCAAGGCTAATAATGGCCACGCGGACTGCCCTGGTTGCCCAAGAAAGAATGCACTTGTTAGTTCCCAGAAGGAGGTGGGACTGGTAGCAGTACTTGAGGAGAACAAGCAATTAACTAGGGGAAAGAAAAGTAAACTAACTGGACATAATGCTTCTTCATATTTTGCGACCTTTGCAATAACAAGTGGTGTACACTTGCTGAAATGCTTGAACTTTATCTTGCTTGCATTTTCATGCACATGGGTTGTGAAGTACCAGGGTTGTCCCTGCCTTGTATCCAGGTGGGTCAATGGGCTCTTCTACAACCCCACCAAAAGTTGGTGGTAACGCTGCTGCCACCAGTAGTTTCCTCAAGGGGCTGTTTCTTCTCCTCCTTTCTGGAATTTCAATTACAGGTATCCTCTAGACTTCATCACTTGGAAATGCATTTAGAAGCTCACACGTGCAGAAATACATCTGCCTCATTTTATTTCCAATTTATTTCAGTTTTAGACCCCTGATTTTAGATCTCCATAGTGGTCTTAGATCAGGGCTCATCCACTACATTCTCAGTGTGAAATGCGTTTCGATTCACACTTAGTTTAGCTCTTTTTTTTCTATCAGACTAGCCAGGCAATTTGTCAACGGCCGGGCTGACACGTGGACAGCCAAATATAAATAAATAACTTATTTTAAGTTTACTGTAGTAGTTTTGCTCCAGGACAGATTGTATACATATGTAGCTGTGGAGTAGGTTAATGTGTCCCCACCTCCCCAAAAATATATTTTAAAGTAGTTTATGAGGGCCACACAACAAACGTATATACAGGACAGTCGCTCCATCTACGCTAAAGTCCTGTTTTTTTACTTTTAAAAATAAAATAGGTCTAGTGGCAGCTACAAGACTCACTCCTAGAGCATTAATGTACTTATTACTGAACCACAGAAATCTGAAAATGGAATTGAATTATCTCATAGAGCTGCAATAATATGAAAGAATTAATATTTTATATAATTCTCTGCTAAAAGGAACTCATGAGATTATTGAACCGTCAGGACTCCAGAGAAATCCAATTACTGATGCAAAATATTATGTAGTATTTGTTTGCCTTTGCCAATGCTTCACAGAATTCTTAACCAAAGATTGAACGTGGAGCTGAACAATTGGGAATCCATCACATGACTGTTCAGTTGGGATTCCTTCAAGACTCGCTGTCTACCTTGTCTGTGGGAATTCCTTCCCTAGTGTTGCTGAAATATGTTGGAGTTCTTTTTTTGTGCAGAGGAACAGTCCTGATAATGAAAGAGTGCGCTTAATTTTTGGGTAGGGATTCCTTGTGCTATGAAAGTATGCCACCATTTTGGATTTTGCAAGCAAGGAGCTTCATTGAGATTTCCTCTCAAATAACACACTGCCAGAGTAGGAAATACACCACACTGTGGGAAAAGTGGAAGTATAGGGCACCGTAGCAAGAAATGGTTTAGACATAACTGCAAATGACTTACCAGCTTCTGCACATGCGCAGTTCACTGCAATTCACAACACAAGTGAAAAAGAAGGAGAAGAGAATGTCCTGGCATCCGCTGGTGAAGAAAAGTACCTGTTAGCTTTTTAGAGCTAAACTTTCACAAGTTTCACATTATCTATCCTGTGCATCTGTTCAAAGAACTTGATTCAACAGACCTTTAATGATATTTGAGTCTAGGTCTGGTGTGCACGTTTTTTGCCACCAATGGCACGTGCCTTTTGGAGGTCTGTGATTTGGAAGCTGAGAAGATCCTCTAACCAGAAGGACACTGATAATGTGTAGAGACCTATGAATTGTCTAGTAAGGCATGGTGGCCTGTGCCTGTTTTTTAAGTCTGTGTGACCCGCTGTGGCACTAATAGCCTAAAGGCTTAGAAGGTCCGCAAAGAAAAGAAACCTGTTGCCAAATTGGAGGAATTCTATTTAATTGGAGTGCTGTGAAAAGCCTTCTTGTTGCCACCTGTTTTAATGCCTTCCTAACTCTGCCCAAATTTACTTGATTCACTGTAAACCATCCAAGAGAAGAGTAAAAATAAATTATTGAAATCTTGGGTTTGCTTTATAAATTCCATTTGACTGTATTTCTGCCTTTTTGGTGGCAATCAATCTTAACTTTCACTGTTGAAAGATATAAGGGCTAATGATCATATTTCTGACAATAGAAAACCTTATTGTATACAGACTTATCTTAGTCAGAGCGTATTATTACTCTGCAAAGTAAGTTTGACCAAGCCAACAAATCCATTATATCTAACATCAGAACTCTGGCATAAACTACTGGATAACTTTTATTGGGAAATGCCACCAAATTTAGCTCATCCTTGAACATTCACAGGTTGCCCTTGCTTGATCCCTATGTTCCACTCTGAGCTTTTTGCACTTGCTATGGAAAGTTCAACAAGGGATCCTATTCAGTATGTCAAGGTCCTGGAGCCCTTCCTATTACAGCCTTCATCGTATTTCTGTTGGGCTAATTCTAGCTCTGAAAATGTTTCTAGGTGTAAAAACAAAAGCGCTGGCCAGCAAAACCAGCTTCATGAAAGGTCAAGTTTCTGGAGTTATGAGTGCTGGTTTCTATCATTTACACCTACTGAAGAAAATTCTCAGTTACCTTACTTTTCCACATAAGAGCCACATTGTTCTTGTCGTAGTAAACTCTTGACTTGACTTTTCAAATTGTACATATCTAAAAACTGAAAGGTGCCTAAGGTATAAACTGCTGAGGCTAGAAGAACATATCAGACCATCTAATTTGTAATGTTGTTTTGTTGGTTAGTGATACTCAACACCTGATACACATTCTCCATGGAATGCCTTGCTGCCTGCTGAGGCTAAAACACAGCAGCAACATCAAAATTAGGTATGCACCCTGAATATCCACCCAAGGATATCGATGAGATCACAACATAGAGAACAAAATATAAAATAAATATCAATAGGTAAGTAAGTCTAGATTTTCTATACCTAGGTCGACATAAATGTCCCTACGTGATACAGATATCTTCATGGTACATAGATGTGGAGTTAGGAGTAGTAAATCTATACCTCTCTATATGCACTTACCTTTTGATAGTTTGTCCCTTGACATTCTGTCCGCGATATTCTTGTGCCACAATATTCTTGGGGGTCGATATTCAGTAGTACAATCCATAGAATACGCTTTATATGAAACTTCTTTACCTTGCATCTCACTTTTGCCATATAGAGGCTGTATTACAGAGAGTGCCCCCAGGCGCAATGGGCGCGTGCCTGCTTTTTGCACCCAAGGGCACTATGGTATTACAGAATGACTTTCAGATGCTTGTGCAGCCACTTCTGTAATTTTGATAGCACTGGGGTGTGTCCCCATGCAAATGAGGCAATCAAATTGATTAGCCCACACTGTATTATGGGCGTGAGCGCAGAGGCAAACATTCCCCCAGGAAGCGCAATGACAGTGTGCCACAAAAAGGTTGCGCACTGTCAGTTTGCTCCCTGAAGGCAGCCCTCTAGAAGGGGGAACAGGAAGGATCCGTTGACACCCCAGGCTTCCATCTGCAGGTGAGGGAAGTCACTCACTAAACCCACCTGTGGGTGATCTCTAACCCCTCTTTAAAGTGCAGGTGGGTTGCAGTCTGCACAGAAAAATACAGAGTGACTTCACATTTCACTGAATGCACTGACCCACCGGGCAGAGCGAGTTCATGGCTGCCCTGAGGCCAGCGCATTCATCATAATAGAGTGCACTGTCTTTGTTGCACCTAGCACACCTGTTTAAAGGAACACTGTAGCGCAAACAAGGACAGTGTGCACCATATGTAACACAGGCCCAGATATTTTACAGCAAAGGTACTGTTAATCGATTCCATTTGATATAATTTGTGACTGAAAAAGACCAGATTCTGGATTTCTGTTATGGCATACTACAAGACAC